>CM042017.1:2807500-3515000 GCA_023525715.1 Cichorium intybus | reverse complement strand
ACAGTCTTTTTGGGTTGCTCACATAACCTGGTAGAGGACTAGATTGCATATAGAGAGAAAAAATGGATTGATATATTATGAAGATACTAATTAGAAATTATGATATTTAATTAAAGATTAATCATAAATTAATTTGGAATTAATTTTGGGATTAATTGAATTATTAAATATATAGGGGTTGAATAATAATTGTTTAAAAGTTGGGCGATAGAAAAATGTATATAATATATATTTGATGGATATATATATATATATATATATATATATATATATATATATATATATATATATATATATATATATATATATATATATACATATACATATACATATACATATACATATACATATATATATATATATATATATATATATATATATATATATATATATATATATATATATATATACATATACATATACATATACATATATATATATATATATATATATATATATATATATATATATATATATTATTTATGGAGCTTTTCTTATTTATGGTAATGATAAGTCAACCAACTTGTATGATAAGTGAGTTATCATATCAGAAATTTAAACATGGTAGTTATCTGTCATAAGACTTATCAGTTTTGGATTATAAATAGAGGGTTTCCCTTCCCCATTCTTCACGCCAACCATAGGGTTCCAAAACCCTTTCTCTCTTGCTTTCTTCCTTGCCAAGTTCTTGGGTGCGAGCCATTAGAGGCATTACACTTGTGGTACTTGTTTCCAAGAGATCTAAGGATCAAAAGGTCAGTTTTTATTGTGAAATTTATTTTGATTCTTATCTTGTTCATAGTTATAGGTTCAACAGATGAAAAGATAGATCCTTTAGGGTATATGTAAGAACCTGAAAATTTTGGTAAGAGTCATAAAATAAACATATGTAAAAGTTGGGTTGAACAATGGTGTAATAGTAAAATTAGTAAAAAGGGCAAAATGGTCATTTGGCACGCAAATGACTTTAATGTAAAGAAAATATAATGTTGGGGTCAAAATGAAAGAAAACAAAACTTATAATGTTATAAAAAACGAATTCTTGTGCCATTTTGGGATAAATGGAACTTAAGGGATCAAAAATGTAAAATGGCTAAATATATAAAGGAGAAAATATCTCCTTAATGTTCAGAAATTCTAGAGAAATCGTGAGAGAGCTAGAGAGAGTTCCAGTGATCGGGTTCATGAAGGTTGTGAAGAATTGAATCAATTACCTTGGAATTGAAGAATTCCAAGCCAAAGAAGGTTAGTAATCTTGTTTTTAAGGTTGTTTAACCCATTTCCCGTGGGTAGGTTACTGTAGCTTCGTGATTTCAGTGGCTAGAGGAGGATTATCCTATGATTCCTAGCCTTAATTGGTGTCTTAATCATTATCTAAACTTAGCTTAACCATTGAAAATGTTAAAAAAATCAAGAAATGATAATTTGAACTCAAGAACCCTAACCAACGGGTTTATATGACCAAGTTGATTTAAAAGGGTTTTAATGAGTCTAACATGCTGAAATAGATAAAAGAGACTAGTAGTAATCGTTAATTGAATTGAAACTAAGGTTTTGGGGTAAAAGTGTAAAAACTGAAATTTTTGACAAAGGAAGGGAATCAGTGGTTCCATTGAGTTAAAACCTGATGTAAACTGAAGGTTTTAGTCATGGAATGATTTTAAATCAATTAAGTTAAGTATTAAGAACATATCTTAAAATCATCAAAGTATGCTGCTATTGTTGAAAAATTGGAATTTTGTTCAAAAGCCTTAGAAATCAATTTTACATGATCAAATTAATTCTAAGGGGTTTTAATGAGTTCCATATGTGGAAATTATTGAAATAAATCAGTAGAAGTGCTTAATATTGGACAATTTCAGTTTTTGAATCAAAAATGAAAAAAACGGGAATGTTTGAAAAATAATTGAAATCCATGATTTTTATGGTTAAAAACTTGAAGTAAATGAATGGTTTTGGTCTTGGAACAAACCTTAGTGATTAAGACGTGAATTAAGAGCTTAATAAGGGAAAATGGAAATTTGTAGCATAAAAATCAAGCATTTGGTCGCACCAGACGAGATCGGGTCGCGATCTGCACCCCCGTCGGGTCGCGATCCTGCGTCAGAAGCAAAAATGCAGTTTTTCATCCAAGTCTCCTGCCAAGTGATTTTCAATTTTGAGTTTTGGTCTTACACTTGTCCGATTGACCTCAAATTTTAAACATAAGTCCATTATAGTCTAAAACTTCATGGAAAATTGTCGAAATGAAAATACGACCTCCCGAGGGTACTGTAGCAAAATACGCGTATCTCGGGGAAGTTTACAAATTAAAGAAAGTTAATTTAATAAGGGTTGTAGCCTAGTTAGGACCAGTAACTGTATAATATGGGACTCTTGTATTGTAGAGTCAGTTGTAGTTGGTATTAACCAAATATGTGTACTAAATGCGTATATAGGCGGTGGTTCAAATACGGTTAATCGAATAAAAGATCAATGAATAGAAGGGACGAGGAAGGGAATTGTTCTAGTTAGACTTCTCTAACTAGTTGAGGTGAGTATTATGTGGATTTTCGGTACATAGCAAAAATGAGTTTTTATTCAAAAATGTTTTGGAGTCAAAGTGGTTTTATGGTTTTAAAAGTATTTTATGAAAAATATGATTATAATGTGTAAAGAAAGAAAATCAGAAATACAGTGAACTAATAATGTGATTGGCCCATGATGATAAGTTGCTTAGTATCCGGATAAAGATCACTGCATGCTGCGGTAGGGGTGGCAAAAAGACACTACTGGGATGGTACCTCCCGTCGCGAAGTAGTTGTCTTACCTTGATAGATGAATCCGTTTCATGCTATTGGGGAAGTAGTTATACGGGTGCGTCTCGTATAAAACCTACGGGTGCGCTCGTTTTGATTTTTACCGTATTACCCTTATTAATTTGTATTATCCACCCAATAGTTTTGATTTTTATATAAGTTGCCCCCAAGCTTTTAAGATGTGACATTTTATTCACATTGAATCTTATCCACCCATTTTTCATGATTAAAAGTCCAAATTTATTATTACGGTTCTTATCGGATTTTGGGTTTCTACACGATCCTCCTTATATATATATATATATATATATATATATATATATATATATATATATATATATATATATATATATATATATATATATATATATATATATATATATATATAACAGTTCAAATGTGAACTACAAAAAGTTCCGAACCGTAAGAACAAATCCTGCATAGTTGAATAATCACATCTTTTTTGTTTTATCATGTTTTTAGACTTATATACTATCCAAAAATATATCAACCGTAGATGATATATTTTTTTAATATTACCATAATATTCACTTGAAAGAATACTTGTGCTTATTAAACTGTGATACCCACGTCTCCCGGTAAGCACACATCATTTATAAAAAAAAAATAAAGGTATTTTGCTATTATGTGCTATATGCGTATTATCTGTTTTTTTTTTTTTTTTTTTTTCTGATTTTATGTGGCGATATATGTATAAGGTGTATATTTGTTTAAAAAGTAAAATGTTGTTAAAGAGTAAAGTGTCATTATTTTAAATCACATGCAAGGTGTTAAAGGTATTTTCAATGAAAATATGATATATATATATATATATATATATATATATATATATATATATATATATATTATAATAAGAACCACAATTATTATGTGGTTGTAAGGACAAATTTGGTGCCTAGGACCTTGTTACTCTTGCAATGTTTGTTTCTTGTTTTCCAATGTTTGAGGTATTGATGAGTGAACGAACATGGTGAGCCTCAATAATGCCTTCCTTTAGATGCATCAGGTGTGAAAACGGGGTAAGGTGTGTGATGACGATCTTTTTATGAAGAATGGTGGTGATCGATGTTGTCCAGTGGAGATGGTGTCGTGTGAATTAGATGATGGTGTTGTGTGGTGGTGTTTATGGTCGGAAAACTGGAGAGAAAATACTGGTATTCGTGGTGTTTTTTACTGCCGTTAGTGAAGATACTAGTATGTATGTGTTTTGTTTTACTAATTAAAGAAAAAAAATTAAAGATAACAAATTAATTTCAAATGCCTATAATTAAGGGATATTATTTTGGATAATAATTGATTTCTTTAATTATCGTAACTGATTAAAAGATAATATTAGTTTTTTTTACCCCTAATATGATTTTATCAATGGTCTAAAATCATTCTTACGAGCACACAATATAATCCGGTTAATAATATTCGTACCAAGCTGCAATTTGTTTTTGCCATTTATAAATTACTTGGTCTTAATATAGTTTGAACAAACCAATATGATGTAACAAATAAGATACATGTATTCTTAATATCCATAAACATTATCTATTACATAGGATGCCAGCAAATTTATTCCCCAATATATATAAAACTAATAGATGGATGTGGGGAAGAGAAAGAATACAGTCCATAATATTTGGAGCACTAAACCGACAAACTATGCAGCAAAACAGTAAGTACAATTAGTTGCTAACGAGTTTATTGGATTAAACTTTATTTTCATCATGTTGTATGAACGAAATTAAAAAAAATAATAATAAAGATAAAATAAGCGGTTAACATTTAAGGTCAAAAAGCATATTCAATAATTCAAGTAATTACAATGTTTAAAATTATTATTTTTAAAGTATAATTACTTAATCTGGCTTTATACATTAATTTTCTATATTCATTCAACATTATGGGCGATTTCAAATAGGATATTTTTAACTATAAAAAATTATAACTATTGACATGAGTTTTTTATATGACTATGTACTATTATACTATTAGGCGTATTCTCACACGTTACACATGAGTAAATTTATATAATAAAAATATATTAACCAGTCAAATATAAACATAAAAACTTTAGCTATAATCAAAATATACAAAACTAAATATAAATACATCATTTGACATGTACATCAATAATAAATTTTCATCCAAACATTGAACAAAAAAAAACATAAGTAACTTTTTGGAGCCAATTATTATAGACGGTCCAATATTAAAAATGTATGAAAATATATTTAAAAAAATTATCTCAAAATTTAAAATAGATAAAAAAAAAATAAAACGTATTAATAATAACATAAAGATAATCTATGACAAACGTATTGTTGTAGATCATTTTCCATTAGATTCATATGTGTAAATAATACTTTAATATTATAAAAAAATTATAAAAAATTCTTTTTAACTGATAATATTTAATAAAATTATATGAATATGTTTTTATTAGACTTATTATTAAAACATTATCTTTAATAATTTTTGAAGCCCTTATTCACAATCATTTATAAAATAAAAATACTTCTATTATAAAGTTTTATTTTGTGTATTTCTTCGTCTAGTAAAGTTTTTATTAATAAAACTTAGAACCCTAAATATTTAGACATACCCTTGAACTAAAAAATAATAAGAATTAAAACTTTTCACGTTTATTTTTTCTTGTTTTATAATTTTAAATTCAACATATATCTAATTAACTAATATAATCATAATAAATATAAACAAATAATATAAAATAAAGAATTTTTTTTATCTATTTTGTCAACAAAATAAAAATAAGAAAATCATTTAAAGATTAAGGAGTCAAATAAAAACAATATAAATACATATATATATATATATATATATATATATATATATATATATATATATATATATATATATATATATATATATATATATATATATAACACACATCATCGTTGGTTGGAATGGCTAAGGCCCTTGTCTCTCCTAGGAGAGGTTGTGGGTTCTAGCCTCACTCCACGCAAATGAAGGCTAAAGATATTAATGCCTAGTTTGCGGCCTCTGTGCTAGGCGGTGTTGTGAGTACCCGGGGCTGCTGGTTTAACCAGTAGTCAGTTGCCTGCAGGGCGTCCTTACGGGGTGGGCGTGCGCTATGCGCCAGGGTTTGCCGATTGCGTGTGCGGGTCTAGTCTCTGTGCAGCATCTACTTGGAGAAAGGGAAGGTTCAACGGTATAACGACCGAGCAGTCTCATATGTACCTAGCTAGGCTGTAGTATATTACGTACCCGTGTAATAGGATTTATCCCTAACTTGCAATATATATATATATATATATATATATATATATATATATATATATATATATATATATATATATATATATATATATATATATATATATATATATATATATATATATATTACTAAATAATAATCAAGTTTCATTTTTGTTAATCTTATTATCTAAATTATTTAAGGTTTTTTACCACAAAGTTTCATTATGTATTTATGTGAAAAAAATATAAACGTTTGAATCTTTAACAACTAACTTGACAATAACATCACAAATTTATATCATTTTCTTATCAGATAATGTTAATCATAAACGCACGAATATTTTTGGGTAAACTAAGCATGTGATAGGTCTCTTGCATTGCGACTTGTAATTTGTTTTAACTTATTTATCATCCATTCTTTCTAGTTTAGTATAAATAAATAGGTGTCTCTAAAGTAAATATTGTGTTCTGAGGTTATCTTTTCCTCCATCTTATTTTTCAAACTCTAGTAACATAAACTACCTTTGTGATATATATATATATATATATATATATATATATATATATATATATATATATATATATATATATATATATATATATATATATATATACATACATACATACATACATACATACATACATACATACATACATACTTACTTACATATATATATATATATATATATATATATATATATATATATATATATATATATATATATATATATATATATATATATATATATATAAGAGATAATTAGTTTGAATAATTAAGATAAATGTTTATCTTAATTTGAATTCAAAAAGAGTTTATCCGTAACGATTTATCTGGTCATCTGCTTGGGACTATAAATAGGGACCCTGGGGTACCTATTTTCTGCGCCAACTTCACCATTCTCTCTGGAATTTTCAAGCCTCTCCTGCTCCCTGGGTGTGACTTCATTTGAGGCAGGACAATTGTGCTGCTTTGCTTCCAAGAAATCCTAAAAGGTTAGTTTTTCTGATTTTATTCTTTTAGTTAATTTCTTATGAGCCTTTAGGAAATATTATATGTTCAATAAGAAGAAAACATAGATCCTTATAGGTTGCATGTGAACTTAGGATTTTTAGTTCATTGATTTGCATTAAACCCTTCATATCAATGTGTCATAAGTAACAATTAAGTACCATAAGTTAAAGCACTTTTGGGTTGTAATGGTTAATTAGCTGAAATGTGAAGAGATTTAGTATTAAAATAAATTAATAGTGTGGGTAATAGTCGGAAGTTGAAGAGTATAAAGTTTCAAATACATATGGTTCAACATAGATAAAATATCTTGAAACATATTGATTTTGATGATTTCTATTATATGATTTATAAAGAAAAGATGTCGGTATATAGATATATAGATATAGATTGTTAATTGATTTAAGCTCACTTTGAAGATTTTCAATTATTTTAATAAATAAATTTTGGAATTTTTTAGTAAATTTTAAATTTCTATTTTGGTTTTATAGTTAACACATTAAGAAAAAGGTCTTTGATCTATGTCTAAGTTTAGTTTATATTTTGATTTTGGCTTTGCATTTCAAACCATATTTCAATTAACGAATTCAATGTATTATATTGGTAATTAAAAAGTTAACTTAGGTTTTGTATTTAACACCATATTTAAATTAACAAATTAAGTATTTTATATTTATAATTCAAAAGTTCTATCATTAAGATAATAATATTTAATATTTAATAAGGTATTTAATATTTGAAATTGAATTGTTAGGAGTGTCAAATCAATATGGTGGAAGTAAAAATGTTTCAATAAATGTAAAAATAATTATAAATCGTTCACCGCAGTCGATATTTTGTATTAATAATAAAGTTTTTAACTAAAAGTCGAACAAAATAATATAAACATCTATTTTAAGTTATGTGTATATAGACACTCCAACATTAAAAATATAGTACAACATATTGACATGAACTTCATTAGAATCTAATATAAAAAATAAAAAGTTCTAACAATAACACATATATTATTTTTGGGAAATGTATTATCGTAGATCGTTTCTTCGTAAGACTTATAGGCTAAATAAATATAATTTAGTAATTTTTTGATATATAATTTTAATCGATAAATTTCCATTAATGAGAGTTGAAACATTTTATTACTAAATCCATGCTTTAATTAAATTAACATATATAATATTTTAAATTCTCTTTCTAAAATAAAAATGAATGAAATGTAAATAGAAAAAACTAATAAAATGAATACAAAATTAAAATTAATTATATCTTATAACCAAAAGCTAAAATAAATATGCTTTAATAAAATATATTTTGATATAACTTATAATTCCATAAAAATGTATGATTGTGTTTTAATAAAATTTTATTTTCGTCACCTTCATTCTCTCAATTAATTTTCCTTAAAAAATGGATTTCTAATAAATTTTTATTTTTGTTAAATCTTAGTAACTAAAACATTTGAGACGCTTTACTACTAATGTTTTTTTCTTGTACTTATGTGAAATGTTTGAATTTTTTAAATGTTTAACTTCTTACATGACAATAATGTTCAAACTTTTATATCATTTTTCTTGTTAAATAATGCTAATCTTAAAAAGATCCTACAAACCAAATGACCACTAAATACTTAATCAAACAACATAAGCTAGTTATTTAAACAATATAAAACCATTTTTTGGGGAATATGGATTAGAAAATGTTATATATATATATATATATATATATATATATATATATATATATATATATATATATATATATATATATATATATACACACACACACACACTTACGGATCAACTATAGACTCTTGAATCATTGAAAATCACTAATTATAATGAATAATAAATGATACCAAATGTATTATATATCTTTTTATGGTTATATTGGAATAGAACCAACCATGCACTTTGTTTCTTGTCTTGCAACTTGAAATTTATTTTAGCTTATTCACGTTTCTCATTCATAATACAATATAAACATATGTTTCTTCAATTTATGTGTTCTCAACCGCCGTTTTTCTCTTGCATTGTGACTCGTAATTCGTTTTATTTATTCAAGTTTATCATTTGTAATAGAATATAAACATATGCAACTTCAAAGTGTGTGTTCTCAAATCATATTTTCTTCCATCTAATGTATATGTGAACTATATATTACTCTTATATTAATTAGGTGTGATAACTTACAATTAAGTATCAAATGTTAAAAAAAAACTATTGAGTTTGTGTTTAATTACTTGAAAGTTGAAAAGTCTTGTAAGTTTCAAATAAATATACTTTCATGTATTGACTTATCTTGAACCACATTCATTTGATTGACATCTATTATAAGATTTATAAAGATTTGATTGACCATTTATCACCACTTAATATCATTAAAATAGATAAACTTTTTATGTTTTTTTCATTGACCACTCAATCTTTCCTTATTGGTGGCTTCTCACCAGTGGTGCACTCTAAAAAGTGTAAAACAAAAATAAAATAAAATTACTTGTTGCAATATGATCACGCCCATGGCTACGCTTATGGATAATCTATTTATTTATTTATTTTAATAAATTTTACTTTACTAGTTTCTAATAGATGTAATATTAATTTAAAAAACCAATACAATATGTTAAAAATACATAAAAAATCTACAAAATGAAATCAACATTGATTTTTTATATTAATTCTAAATAAAATATTGGATTAGGTTGAGTTGCTAATATATGACATTTGCTAATAAATAAATTATTGGATTAGGTAGTGACATGGCATATACATGGCATTTGGTTTTAATTATATTTTCATTAATATAATATTTATTATTATTATCTTAAATCATCTTCATACAATCTAATCAAACCAACCCTAGAAAAATTGATAATTTGAACTCACACGACACTCTCTTATCTTGTCAGGTATTAACTCATCAATATTAGAACTCACCACTTTTTGGACATGAATACGAAGAAATAACAAAGTAGGTTGCTATCTTTGGTAAAATAGGCATGTAGGTTGCTATAATATACAACAATTTGACAAATAAAGATATATTTAAAATAAACTTGGAAATATATTATAGTATATGAAATATATCAAAGAACATTTCCCAAGTATGATTTAATACATGGAAAATTATATGGAAACACAAAGCCTTGATTCTAGTGCTTGTATTCACTTTTCAACGTACACCCTTTGGGATTTTGTGTCAAATCCATACTCCAGTTCATGAAACTAATGATTTCTTGGTTCGAATGTGAATTTAAGACAAAGAGAACATGTAGAAAGAAGAATAGACATAAACAGATACCATATGAGAAAGTTATGGCCAAAACAATAAAAGGTTGTCATTGTGCCCTGCGTGCGCACTTCCAGTTCATTTTGTAGCTTGGCACGGATAAGGAAATAGGAGAATTTAAGGTCTTTATGCATGCTCCATGCTACATTAGGTACTATCTGTCCAAGGAGTTGACCAGGATGTTGACTTCAGGGTTAAGCCACCAAATGTTACATTAACTACTCTTTCATTTATAAAGAAGACATTCCCATTTGCTGTTGAGAACCTTCTTGATCACTATGGAAGCTATCATCAGTGTAACAATTTACACTATGATCCTCTTCCAATTCTCGTAACTAAAGAAACACTTATTTGGTTCTTTGTAGGTACCTTAGAATGTTCTTTATACAGTCATCCAATAACATTCCCTTGTATTTTATTGGTATCTTCTTCTAATACTCATTATGACATGTTTGGTCTAGCGCATATCATGGCATCCATAATTGATCCTAATTCTAAAATCAAATGGAATCCCATTCAATCTATCTAGCTCAACCTTTGTGCTAAGATATTGATACATCCTTAATTTGATGACATACCATATTTTCAAGAAACTACTATTAGAATCTTGTATCTTGGTTCCTTTCAACATCTTATCAATGGATGCAATTTGACTTAAACGTATAAGTCAAATTGATCTATCTTCATAAATCCTTTCCAAGAACATAGGTAACCTCTTCTAGATCTTTCATAAATAAATATTTCCCAAGCTTTTCCATAATGCATTCTAAGGATCTGCATATTATCCACATACAAGATTAGGAGTGTTACTGCACTCCCACTAGCTTTCATGTAAAAACAAGTTACCCTCACTTTTGATGAAGCCAATGATCAAAACGAAGATTCCTACTTTGAGATACTTGCTTTCATCCATGAACGTATTGCATCTCAGTTTTCATTGCTCTTGAGCCACTTTGTCGGATACAGAATCTAACATAGCACTATGGTAGTTGACCAATTCATCGAAATTTATCATATAACATTCCTCATTAGTCTTAAGAAAAACAATTTCTCGAAATCTATTAAATTTTCAAATACTTTGTGATTTACTAAGTTTCTAATCAATCCAATTGTTCAGATTCAACAACCTTTTATTGAACACTAGTTTCAACCAATGGTGCATTAGGTTGTGATCTTTTTCAAGTTCCACAATCCTCCCAATTACGTTGCCCTTTAGGAACTTGCTTTTTAAGAACTTATCTTTTCCATATAATAAACAATTTAATTATTATTAGTGGTAGTGTAGAATCGAGGATGTCTAATCTTTTCCATATAATAAACAATTTACAAACATGCATTCAATAGACGTTTCTTTGAGTATATTTGAAGCTTGTGTCTTACATAAGCTTTATAACTCAATACCTTCAAAGAAGACAAGGATGAAACCTTTTCATATGAAGACTTTCAAGGATGTCTACTCTTTTTCTTGGTTGTGCCATATTCAAAATATATGACAGCAAATAAGGTATAACATAATGTTTATATAATGATTATTTTCTAAAAGAGATTTAAAAATGTTTCAACGATTAGGTAAATCTCAAGTAAAATACTTCCATTCCAACATGTTTATATTTTAGAAAATGTATTTCAGAATCAATGTATATAAAAAAGTTTTTGTATATAGTAATAGAAAAGAAATGTAATGAGGTTTATGACCAAATAAAAAAAATCATGTTTGTTTGCATATAGAAAATGAAACATTCATCATGCAATAAACTTTCATGATTGATTACATTTCATGATCGATGACTACTTTTTAATTCTTTTATCAAATTAAATAATATATTGTTATCATGAGCTACTTATATATATATATATATATATATGGAGGATCGTGTAGAAACCCAAAATCCGATCAGAACCGTGAGGACAAATCTGGACCTTTAATCTTGAAAAATGGGGGTGGATAAGATTTAATGTGAATAAAATGTCACATCTTAAAAGCTTGTGGGCTACTTGTGTAAAAATAAAAACTATTGGGTGGATAATACAAATTCATAAGGGTAATATGGTAATTGTAACGAGACCCCCCACCAGATTGCGACACTTGTCGCCATATGGTTTGCTGAGTTTTTTTATTCCCCCGCTTAGTTTTTTGGGCCATAACTTTTTTTCTTTGTAAAAAAAGTTCTAAAAAACCGAAGTTCTTAAAATTTAATTCTCTACAAAACAAGCACAATCATGAAAATTTGAAAAAAAATATTTTTTTATTTTTTATTTTTATAAAAAATCAGAAAATTAAAAAAATTATCCAAAAATTATGAAAATTTAAGAGATCATTCTAGACATCATATTAGTAAGTTTTTAAAAACAAAAATTTGAAAAAAAAAGTTTTTCTATGTGTTAATTTTTATATTTTTAAGTAAAAAACTCATCAAAATAGCAAAAAAATATACATGATCCAAATATATTAAAACCAAAATATGTTTATGATTCAAAACTTATGATCCAAGATTCAAAATTCGTTATGATCCAAGATCCATAACTCGTTATGATCCAAAACGAGTTAAAAAAACATACAACGACAAAATTATTCAAAACTTATGATCGAATATTCAAAATTAGTTATGATTCAAGATCCAAAACTAGTTAGAAAAACATACAACGATAAAAGTAAAAAAAAATGGAAAAATAACGAAAATGGTGGTTTTTCCGAATCTTAAAAATTGGTGGTTAATCCGAATTTTTTTGCAAAATATAGTGTTTTTTCGTAATTAGACTTAGATAATGTTTACACTTTAATTTATATAATTACGGAAAAAACACTATATTTCATTACTTTTTCTGCTTAAACCATCAATTTTTCATTTGTTTTAACAAACCACCAATTTTTAGAAAAAAATTTATTCTAATCATTATGACCGGAAGAACCGGTAATAATGGCTTTAATGAAACTTTTTACCAAAAATTGATGGTTTTTTCTAAATCTTTTAAAAATTGGTGGTTAAACCGAAATTTTGACAAAATATATTGCTTTTTTCGTAATTAACCATATAATATATTTAAGGATTTAATTTTATTTCATAAAGTTTATTTGTAAAAAACGACATATTTTTTATTTATCAATTTCATATTATTTATTTTGATACATGTCCATAACAAATAACATGTTTAAATGATTAATTTTATTTATTCGCGTCGACCAAACATAATAATAAAATATAATTGTTTATTATATTACATCGTTTATTTTATTATGTTGTACATTCAATTCTTCTTAATTCATTATTTCATATCAAATAGATCCTAAGTTTATATTATTTATTTAAGCTCAAAAAATGATGCAATTACCTAAAAATAAATATTGATTTTGCACAACTGGATCTCTTATTTAATCATAAATTTAATAACATATTAATTTCTATAATAAACTCTGAACCATAGTTTTTGGAAATATGTTCTCATATAATAAAATTTGGCTAAAAGTAATATTATATTTCATACAATTAACTTATAATAAAGTCGATAATATACCGACTAAATATTACTTTTTCTATATCCTAAATAAGTCTCAACTAAAAAAAAAAAATTACAAACGGACACAAGTGGTGCGTACTGTGTTGTGTTGGTGTTTCTTTTTCTGCTCATTAAAGCCTTTTTTTTATCGGCTACAACATCCATTCGTTTTCTTTCCAATATTTTTTTTGGATTGGTCCAACTCTTTATAAAAGTCTAATTTTTGAAATTTCATTTTATAAGTCCTTAAGGTTTCATTTAGCTTGAAGTAGTAGTCCATTGGCCAGATAAAAAGACCAATTTATCCTTCTTAATTTATTTTTCATTTTTTCTTTTAACCCATTATTTTTTAGTAATTAAAAAAAAGAAAAATACCCCAACCCCCCCCCCCCACCCAACCTCTCTCTCTCTCTCTCTCTCTCTCTCTCTCTCTCTCTCTCTCTCTCTCTTTGTCTCTCTCTCTTTCTCTTTCTCTCTACATGGATGTCATGCTCATCCCACTCATCTTGGGCAATGGGCACGTAAATCAGCAAAAGAGAAAAAGGAGAGAACGATAGACAGATGGAAAGGAGGAAGAACATACACACATCGTGTGTGTGTGTGTATGCGTGAATCAAATAAAGAGACATAAATAGCGGAGCCGATGTGGCCGACGACAGGGGAAGGAGAGGTTGATGGTGGCTCTTGTGGGTCGCTTTCTCGATCAAACGCAAAGGAGGAAAATACTTCCGGCTATCAATTTTACCGAAAGCATAAGGAACAGTACCGGTAAGAAGAGATGAAATTTCCCATGAAATTGATGTTAGGTAAACTCCCAAATCCGATGGAAAATTGATCCTTTCAATCTGTTATCTAGGATGTGAAACCTATACAACAAAGTGCAATTCGGATCTTCAGTAAGATTGGTTTGTGAAATCTATCTCTCATCACGCATCTATTTATGAAATGTCGCACCAGACTTCGAAGACAAAGCCGTGTTTGATCAAGAGTTCATCAAGGTAATCGAACTTATTCAGGTCGTTTTGAAGTTTCACCAACAAATAACACTTTTACCAAAAAAAATTATTTAGATTCTGAAGTAAAAAATATGATTCAGATTAAACATTTGAAACAATTAACTTTCACTTATCCTTTTCATCTAGAAAAAAAATTTCACTTCTGACTCCCCTTTAACATGTGCAACAACATCCTTTTCAGATTTAGGATAGACAATGATTGAGAGATGTCTTTAACATTTCTACAAATGTGAACATCATCAAGAACTTCAAGAACATCATCTTCAATAACCTGAAGAACTTGAAGAACATTTGAATTTTCAATAAGAGAAACATATTTTCTGATAGATTTTTCTTTTTTTTTTCTCGTTTCATTTCGATCTCACTAACAAGTTTAAACATTTCAATAAAAAAATATTTGTTCAAATCATGCTTCAAAGGATGAAATATCAATTTTCCAAAACAATCTTTGCTACGAGAAGAAATAAGAGTTTCATTGGTAATTCTCAAATCTTTTAACACAAGTCTAATAAATTGGTCCAAATTCACTTTATACTTGATATTATTAACTGCAATATCCAATTTTCAGTACTTGCTTCGATTTTAGTTTAAACAACAAATAACCAACAGATCTAGAAGAATACTAGAAAGAGCAAATAGATCTGATATGAATTTTAGTGAGAGAAAGTAGATCTGGTACGAATTTTAGTGAGAAAAAGTAGATCTAGATCAAATTCTTGTGAGTAAAAGCGAATCTAGAAAAAAAATTCAAAGAGATAAAACAAATCTGAATTGGAGAATTGAACAATATTTAGATTCCATTCCAGAAAAATTACATAAACTAAATATTTGAATCTGAATTTCGAATTTTGATTGATAATGTGATAAACTTGTCAAATAAAGAATCATTCCTTGAGCTAACACTTGAATCTTCACGGTTTGGCTCTGATACCACTTGTTATATTAGATTTGACATGCGAAAATAAGAAAAACACATCAATCCAGAACACAAAGAGCCGAATGTTTTAACAATCAATGAGAAATATAAAGATCATGCTCCCAAGATATGAGAACTCGAGCAATGCTTACAAGGAACACTAATTCTCAATACAATTCACTCTGTAATTATGAGCTCTCTTACTCAACAAATAATAAAAACATTATAACGTCCCAAATTTCAGAGTAAAAGTTTTCATTTTAAAAACGGTTCAAATACATAAAACGGGTTGTCAAATAGAAACCATCCAACTAAAATTTGATAAAACATATAAAATTGTGTTCATCAAAAACGTTTACAATCATTATCCAACGGAAGACTTGATTACCAAAATCTCATATGCGATACAGTCACACCATTGACTCGCCTAGGTTGTCGTGCAGTCAAAAATAAGAAAATACCTAACACACACTAGTATAGTGGTAGTCAGGGTCGATCCACAGGAGTTACATGGTCGAGACAGGTGACAGATTACCAACTGTAGTGTCACTCTACAGTCAGAGGATCTAGTTCCTAACTTTTGCCAAATAATCCCAAAAATCATAAATTCCAATAGTTCCAAACAAGCATCCACTAAACTAAGGTCCAAACCAACAACTAATCCTAATTGGTTACTGAAATCAGAATTGAAATTCAGAACAATAAAGATTAAATCAACATCCAATCACAAGCAAACATCCAAAAATTCATTCCAAAGCATAAAATACTGAAAAGAAGCAATTACTAATAACCAAATGATTCATTAACCAAAAACTCATATCCCAAAGGGTCCAAAACAGTAACCCAAATATCCAAAACAGAAACTAAGACTAAGTATCAATGGTTGTCACACCCAAAGACACTAGCCAATTGCTACTAACTATGAAACTAATTGAAAATTAAAGAGAAAAACATAAAAATACCAAATGATGGTCGCTGAAGCTAAAACTCGGAGTCAAAGAGCCTTGGGAGTCGATTTTATACCAAGCCTTTGCTAATTTTTTCGACCTAAGACCCTATATTTATAGTTGCAAAAATCACGAGGCCGCGCCACGCATAAGTGAATCCCGCGGCACGCGTAGGGGTTTATCCCCGTTTTATCGGCATTTGAATTTTCTCCACCGCCTCATCACCGCGTCGCGCCTTTGTGAATTCCGTGGCGCGCGTACGACTTCGCCTGATATTGCCTTGATCTTCAAACTTCTTCCAAATTATACGCTTTTGGTCCCTGTTTTCATTATTTCTTTCCAAACAAGTGCTGGCACGAAAATTGAGAATACCACGATATATATGATATAAATTCACTAAGAATAGGGCTCAACAACGACTAAAATATTTGATATTACTAGGCGTTGCCAACCATGCTCCAAGCTCAAGCCAGCAAATACCTGAGAAACAGTTAGGTTGAAAGAGTAAGCACAAAGCTTAGTGAGTTCCCTAAAATACCACACGATCCATTCCATTTAAACACATAATCCACATATGACATCCAGGAATGAACGGTCATGCATCGGCCTTTCGTCATTAAACGTCCTCGAGTGCCCAGGTATGACCGGTCATGCATCGTCATTTATCATTCAGCACCTCTCCAAGTTATCAACTCATTCTTTGATCTTCGGGTGCCCAGGTACGACCGTTCATGCGTCGTCCTTTATCATGCAGCAACCCTCAGATCGATCAATCATCCTCCAGTCACCAGAACGAATCCAACGACTATCACTTTCGAGCACAAAAGCCTAAGCATACAGCCTAACCCATTGCTTTCCTAATACCAATCATGTGGTCAAATAACGTAAAGCATGCCCAGCTAACACACATTACTACATAAAATAATTAAGGCTGCCTACGCATGCAACTTCACCCATAGTATAGTGAAAAGACTCACCTGATCCGCAACCACAAGCTAGACAGCACTCCACGTGAGTGTCCTTAGATCCCGACAATACAAACTCCCTACCAAGGGAAAACTTCACTTAGAACTTCCTAAACCCCAAATAGGATAAACTTCTAAGACCTGTACCCCGAACCCTCAAGTTTGATTAAAAGTCAAACTAGTCAAAAACTCAACGGTCAAAGGTCAAAGGTCAAAGTCAACGGTCAACAACTAGTTAGCGCCGCTATCTTCCCAAGATAGTGTCGCTAACTATGAACAGTCTCAAAAATTTCATTAAGCTATTAATCCATTCAGCCAGGGTGCTAAGTCCTTCCAGAACTTATCCAAAATGACTATTGACCCATAAAGTTGCCATATTTATGATCAAAAATGCCTAAAACCAAAAACCTAAGTCCAAAATCTTCAAAAGCTAGCCAAACAACCATACAAACAATCAAGAGAGCTTGTCTCACTTTCTAGCCAGACTTAATGGCTCTAGAAATGCTATAAGAAGCATAAAGGTCGGAACTTTCCTAACAAGTTCCAAAGACCAAGCTAAAGAGGGACCAAATATCCATTTCTACCATCACAAACACCAAATCATCCTTATAAACACAAAGAGGAACAAGCTTTATACTCACAGAGGTCCAGAAATGCAGATCATGAAGATTCAACCATGCAGAACAACTTCTAGCATCACCATCAACCTTCCAACACCATCAAAGCTTTAAAAATTCTTCCAAAAAGATCAAATTCCTCAAAAACCATTCCAAGGAGGCTTAGGGAGAAAAATAAACGTTTTTGAGGCTGAAAATGAGCAAATGGAGGCTGTCCCTTAGTGACGCTAAGCTCAACCTTAGCAACGCTAACAACAGTTTTCCCAAAAATCTGATTCCTTTAATGTTGAACTTAAGATTTTTGGGATTAGGGTCTTACAAACGCTATTTGTAGAGGAGATACAACACAAAGCACAAGGTATAACCCTACATGTACATGTGGGTCTTCAATGTCACTATGACATCCTCATTTGAAGAACTTTGCATCCTAACAATCTCCCCCTTAAAGATCGTAATGGATGACGTGGCATAGTATACAAATCGAGCAATACATGCATAATAATCGATCACGACACCAACTGAAGAAGCAATCAATGAATCTCAAAGAGATCAACGAATCTTAAATCATATCATATCACGAATGGCCATATAAAATATTCCGATGAGCTTTATATTTGTGGGTCAAAGTTGATGTGCCAGATTATTTGAAGTAGATGACATGGAAAAATGCATATCAAGTTAAGTTGGAAGTTATTCAAAGGATAATTCGGATGGTAAATGAAGAATTAATAAGTCAAACAAGTTGACATGGTCATTTCTTAACCAAATTAAGTCATGTTCCTGAAATTTAGATATCAAAAGAATACTCAATTCGGATTCATTTGACGGGCCACATAACTTTCAAAGTTGGGATTTATGAAATTGGGCCAATATTGCAACAATTGGGCCGACTTTATATTGAAGTGGGCTAATTTGGATTCGTTTGAATTTTTTTGAGCACTTTCATTGGGATCTTGATGCTTCATGGTTATCCAATTTTCGACGTAGTTTTTAGTGCACATGAGTGCATTATTGTGCTTTTTAAATAATAAATTATGAAATTTTTTGGATGTACTTTATGCTAAAAAATAGGCATTGCAAGTTGGTATCAAAGTCGTGGTTTAAGTGAATTAGACATCTAATAATAAATTCCTAAACTTAGACCAAACATAAAGTAGGCTAAGGTGATAGATTGTTGATTGAATATGGAGTCAAGGCATGTAATCCCCTGGAGTATAGATTTTGATTAATATTTTTGAAAGTGTGTAACTTAATGATGTGTTTGGTTTATGAATCAAGCATCATGGTGTTAATATTTATCTAGAACTATAAGTGGTGTCATACATATATAAATGTAATTGGGGAAACAAAGAGATTGGTGAAAAATCTCTTATATTCTATCGGTGAAATATAATGGGATTGGTGAAAAGTCTTGTCCTTACTTGGTGTATCTTTATGAGACTATTGTGAATTTTTACATCTGAGACGATGTATTTTTGTGAGACTGATGAAAATCCTAAATCTTTACTGGCACCTAAGTAAAAAGGGTTGATGAAAATCCCTCATATCGAATAGTGAAATTTGTAGATTGGTGATAGAAATATGTGTGTGTGTGTAAGTTGATAGAAATATGTGTGTGTGTGTGTGTGTATATATATATATATATACACACACATATATGTGTGTGTGTGTAATAATGGTGTTAATTAGGATACAGCACATAATGGGAAACATGTGTTAGAACCCCTATGTAATGAATAACGAGTACACGTGGTGAATTATATATTGGTCTATGAATAGTGAATCTTAGATATGGGTGGTGGTGAGTATGGATCGTATGTGGTAACGAGACGAGAACCTTATGACCATATGTGGTAGCTAGTTTGGGAATTATGTGGTTGCATTACGAGTACCTTACAGCCATATGGTGGGTGTTGCATGATCATATAACGAGTACTTTGTGATTATGTGTCGAGAGTATTAGGGTTGATACATAACGAGTACCTTGCATGCCACGTGGTGGGTGTTGACATAGTCACAGAGTGAGTACCTTGTGACTATGTTTTGGGAATGCCAATGTGATTAAATAACAAGTACATTGTAACCAGACAACATGAGTGTAGTTGAGTCGAGTTATAACTAAATAATTGGAGTATGTTAATGTAGTCACATAACAAGTACTTTGTGACTATATTTAACAAGTGGTTGGTGGACCTCATAACGGATATCTTGGGGCAAGAACCAAGTGTGTGAAAATGGTGGAAGTTGGATAAATAGCTATGATATCATTAAATGGGATTGATTCCCACTGTTTGTTGATATAATAGGTGTGTGTGATGAAATTATAGGATTAACTGGTACTAGCTTATATAGCTGGTGTACTATATATGATTATTCTAGCTGATATAGCTAGATTGTGGAGATATAGTTGTTTAGCTGAGTATAACTAAGTTAGTAGGTTATGATAGTGTATAAATGGTAGATGAGATAGTATGCGTAGCATATTATAATTGATATGAGGGTAGTCTTGGCAGTAGATCCAACCACCTAAGGAACAGACGATTTTGAAGGTATAAACAATGTTGACAGGACAGGTAGTGTTAGTTGTGCAGGAAGTGTTGGTAGGGTAGTGTTGGTCGAGCAGTGTTGGCAGCTAGGCTGACCACCTAGTGAGTCGACCACCTATGTATTAACTGATGATGGTTTGTATGTGTATGTATAGTCGGTGCATGTGCAGGCCTAAGTGGCAGGGTGGTTGATCATCAGATTAGTATGTATGCCTTGGTGGCTGGATATTGGTGTTGGGGTTAAGTCATTCAACAAACTTATAGTTATTATGACTAATAAACTAAATGGCTGACACCTGCGTTGAAAGGGGCTGATTAATTGTGGTGATATTCGGTTATAATTACCAATATTTTATAGGTTGAGATATGTGTGTGATTGTGTCTGGAAGGGAGATTACCCATTAGCTTTTGTAAGCTTACTCTTTGTCTTGTGTGTTGTTAATAGGGTGATGAATTGAGTGGTTACCAATTAATATGTAGCTAACCTCGAATTCTATTTTACGGTGTGTATTAGTGTAATGTTGATATCTAATATATATGTGTATACATATAATGTAAGTTGTCATGTACGTATTAGTCGAAGAGAGTGAAATAAGTATGAATGTAATTTTGATTGTGATTGATGTGACTATTTTCCTTAGCAATCAAACCAATCACTACCACTGGTGAAAAGTGTTGTAATGAAAAGTGTTATAATCGAGATCTAAGGAGTTATTGGAATCGTAGTTTGAAGAATGGCATGTGTCTTGTGGATAAATTTGAAACGTGATACACTAATAGGCTCCAAGGACGAAATCTTTTTGAAAGGGGGAGAACTTGTAACACCGATTTTCATAAATCGGGTATGGGTTAGTCATAAAGAGAAACTTGACTTATCCAATTATACTTAAGGTATTCATGGGTGAGTTTAAGGTGTAAAATTTGATTTAGCACGAGTTTTGGACTTAAAATGTGTTAAATGATGAATCAAAGTAATCTGATTAGACTACATGGTGTGTAGCATAGGGCTACACGAAGTATGCAAAGTAGGTTGCTAGAACTGAAGAACAGATGAAAGTATAATGTTATTTTAAAAGTTTGGCTGATGTGAGGGACTACACTACGTGTAGAGTGTTCTACATAACGTGTAGGTGTGCATAGGCTTAAATTCGGTTATCTTGACTCAAACCCTCATATATGTGAAGCAAACTTCTAAGGTGGTAAGTTCTTGGTGTAGTTAAATGTTGTTGCTATTATATTTTTGTATCTATTATACTTGTTAATTGTTGTTATATCATAGGTTATTCACTAAACTTTATGGCTTATTGTGTTTGTTGATGTGTGTCGCAGACTACAGTGATGTAGCGTTCGACTCGAATCGTTGGGACAATTCCTGAAGATAACTTCTTGTAGTTTCCAGTAAACATGAGTACATTATTGTATTTTATAAATAATAAATGATGAAAATCTTTGGGTGTACTCTGTGTTAAAAAATTGGGCTTTACAACTAACAACAAGAAAGATGACATAGCTGACTTATAAGCGAAGACATGTTCATGTGGGAAATGGAAATTGACCAGTATAGAGGTGGTGCGTCTTGTGCCAATTCCAGCTGAATATGAACAACCATATGGAGTCATGCGGGTGTTACAACCATTTATGTACAAACGTCAAGTTAGACGTCCACGAAAAAACAATAACCATATCCCATCCCAAAGTGAATGTCCAATACTAATAAAAGCAGTCGCTTCCTACAGGTGAGACACACACCTAATTTGTCATAGCTCATTCTTAAGTGATACATAGAACAAAGTTAGACTCATCAGGTAAGGATAATTTTAAGGTTAAGACTAACTCTAATTTTAAGGAGAATGTTAATCTTGTGCATAGTCAATAATATACTATGTTTGACTTAAATAACCTTTAGAGTTCTATATTTAAATATGTATCAATAAAATACAATATAGATGAAAGTAAGCTACATATTACCCGTTATAAATTTTTTTAGTGATACTAAGTAATACCAACACAAATGGTACCAAAAATAGAAACAAATGTCACATCTTTATTAGTTTGAACACATCAGAAAACTAAAATTATGGTAAAGCGGCCACTTCTATTCATGGCCAACTAGCCAACCACAACAAAGAAACCCTCTCTTGCTAAGTAGGATCTAATCTCTCTATCGAATGATCATCCACCTAATTATAAAAAAAGATTAATCAAAAACATATTTATTAGTATGTCATGGAAAACTTGTAAAGTAACATGGCAACATCAATGATACATGCACTATCGACTGAACCAGACCCCCTAACCCTCAACCATGCAATGGCTCGAGGGATTACATGTGGTATTCGGTTACCCAATGTCCAACATACATGTACGTCTCAATAATCCATATCAATAAAGTTATTATATCAGAGTATTATCTAACATAAATATGATAAAAGGAATATGAATGCAAATTTTACCTTAAAAAGCATACATAAACCCTTGCACAGTATAGGAACGTCTGTGCCCTCTTCTAGAACGGGTGGGGTGAAGATGCTCCTCGATTTGGTAAAAGATTGTCGAGATTTGTATGAACGTGTAATCCAAAACTAGCCTTCCCATTAGCACCTTTGGAAACAAAAAAAAACACAGACTCCTCCATTACATAAAAAATTAATAAATTCCAACTAACTAAAAGTAAACAAATTCGTAAATTACATGATACCTGTTGAACTTGGAAAAAATAAGATATGAGAGCAAGAAATTCGTCCTTCACAGGTTGGCGAGGGTATCTACTACAAAACCCCCTCCCCAACATATACAATATGGACACTCGTACGAGATATCAGTCGGATAACTTATGAAGTGAGTTCTTGATACGTTCTCAAAGTCACTAACTTTTACAGTGTCAACCAACATGACAAATGGAAACACCCGGTTTTGGAACTTCGTGGTCGTGAAACGAGGCACAACATAGGGACCAAAACGAAAACATATTATCAGGCATAATGCTCACCTATTAACTAGGGTTGGTAGTCACCCATTGGAAATAATAGTTCATCCCCATCGGACTGTGGATTAGTAACAACCTCCTTATAGAGCATGCAATGGAGGAGCAACGGGTGCCCTTTCGGGCCCACTGGTACATCGCCTAAATAGGAAGCCCCGAAAAGGGTTTCTTGTGTCAGATTGGTTATATCCTTGCTAGAATGTCTCGATCGAAGTTAGGTTGGCAAGTCGTAGTGGCTACAATGTCATATACAAGGGCATGTCGAAATGAAAGCAAAACAAGTTAGTATAAAAGAACATTCTGGCGGTTTATTCCAGACAAGATTCACATGTTTCAGAATAATTCATCATGATCTGGAGTAGTTCATAGAAGAGATCTTCGTATTCCAGACTATAAAAGTAACAAATTTCATTCTATCTCCCTTACGATTTTACAATATATGAATCCATAAAATGTTAACAAGACATATAAGTAAAGACAACTTACACATAACACCGTGATTTCATCTTAAAACATTTTCTTCAACATATAAAGACGTCGAAATGATACTCTAATATATTGTCGGTACTACATTCTAAAAGAAAAATATATATAAGGAGGACAACTATAACCGTTAGGGGATGTTCGTTGATTTTGAATGTCTATGCAAAGAGGAAAAAGGGACCAAGTATAACTTTTTAGCGACAAAATTTGCGAGGCATTAACGATGAAATTTTGCGAGGTATTAGTGACGGAATTTTGCAAGGGATTATTGACAGACAAGTCATTTGCATGCTTTTTTGTCTATGAAAATATTTTGTATCTGATTCATCGCTAATATATTAAACATAAATTTTTTCAGGCCCCCTACATGACATGGATCATGTACAGTCGCACAACTATTATCTATCAGGATTCAAACCGGGTCAGGTACCTAAACCCTTATCCAGTCTCGAATAACTCAAGCAAAAAATATTTTTGAAAAATTTTGAATTATTTTCCTTAAAATCAACTTCAATATGATTAGTTTAATTAATATCTTAAAAGAGTAAATTACAGAAAGAGTCCCTGTGGTTTGGGGCTACTTACCAGAAGAGTCCTACTTTTCAATTTCAACTTTATGGGTCCTTTAGGTTTTCGATTACTTTCAAAAAGAGTCACAATGTTACTAAAAAGACTAAAATACCCTTGATATTTTCTTTTTCATTTTTCTTTGAATTTATTATTTATTTTAATTATTAAAAAAATAACCCAACTTGAATACTCGATCCAGGTGTCCCACCGATCCATTTTTCCACTCCAAAAGAATTGATCGATTGCCTATTATCTTGTTTGATTTTTACCGACTATTCAAGAGCTATCATGTTGGCACATTTATTTTATCGAAAACTGCTATTGATCGTTCGTTCGTTTGTTAAATATTAAAGGGACAAGTTGAAAATTTCCGGTGAAGGCTGCCATTTTTTCCGGCACGTCTCTCTCTCCCCCCTTCTGATTTGCAGGTTTGCGGTGGACAAAAGAAGACGACGGTGATTGAGGGAGAACATAGGGGGCTCAGAAGAGACAACGACCGGCGGCGGGTCGCCGATTCTCACCGCCGTCGTTCCCCAACCATCACCGCCGCTACAGGCGGCGGTTCGTCGGAAATCGCACAGCAGCTCCGCTGCTGCTTCCCACTCGGTCTCACTCCTTCTTTTCGCCGACTCTCTAGGTCTCCTTTCTGTGGGTCGACGACTCCCACTCCCTCGATTCCTCTATATCTCGTGATCTCTCTCTCTCTCTCTCTCTCTCTCTCTCTCTCTCTCTCTCTCTCTCTCTCTCTCGATCTCTCTTCATTCTTTTCTTTGTTCTGATTTTTCCTTTTCCCTATTTTCTCTTTTCTTGTGTCTGACGAACATGGTTTTGCCCACAGGAACTCACTGTTAGTGTATGGGTTAGGGCTTCAAACTGAAATCGTTTGAGGGTTTTGGAGAATCCACTGCGATGGAGGTAATTAAGGATGGACTGGTGAAGAATTTCTTTTGTTTCGTCGGTTAAATAAGCGATTTTGCTGTTTCCATCCTCCTTCGAAGTAGCTGTCATCTTGCCTTTTCAAGTATGAAGGTAAAGGGTTTATAGGTGGTGTTAGTGTTGCTAGTTCTAGGGTTTTTGCTGTTGATATGTAGCGGAAATACGAGAGGGAGACCTGGAAGGATTCTTCAGCTAATTTGGAGGATATATTGGAGTAAATTACATTTCTGCCGGTCGCAGATTAGATCTGGATCTTTCTTTCCCTCTCTCGATCACCATCTATTTGCTTCCATGTTCCCTTATTTATCCTGGAGTAAAAACAACGTTTATGTTTCTCATTCATTATCGGAGTGTCCGGAGAAGATCGCCGACACTAAGCTTCATAGAGAGAGAGAGACACAGGGGGTGGGGGTGGGGGTGGGGGTGGGGTTTGTTTTATTTTTCTTTTGTAATTAATTTAATAAATAAAACATTAAAAGAAAAATAAAAAAGAAATTAAAAAGGGTAAATTGGTCTTTTTACCAGGCCAAGGACTACTTTTGTAAGCTAAATGAAACTTTGAGGACCCATAAAGTAAAATTTCAAAAGTAGGACTCTTATTGCAAGTAGCCCCAAACCACAGGGACTCTTTCAGTAATTTACTCTATCTTAAAAACATTCTTTGTTAATTTTAATACAATAATTAGATTACAAATATCAAATAAATCTGAAGTACATCTTTTGAAAGTGGGGACATGATATAAAAAGCAAAGGCACATTTGGGTGGTAGTGTGGTACCGTTCCGCGTACTATAATGGTCCGGAAACATGTCCTTTCTTTGATTTGAAGTTCTCCACACATATTTGCCAAATAAACAACTCTAAAGTTGGTTCAATTCCGTTGAAGATAAGTGGCCTAAAACCTTAATATGTGTTCGGGGGTTATATCAAAAAGTTTCATATAAAATGAGCTTTAGCCTTTAGGTAGGGTAGGTATAGTTTAATATAACTTTCTAATTCTAATATATTGAATAGAGAAATTTTATATCCTACTAATTTTTTCTCCTAAATATCCTCCTAACCATGTGAAATAGCGACAAGTGGATTAAAATATTATTAATTTTATTGAATATGACACTTGTTATCGTTTCAAATGGTTAGGAGGATATTTAGGAGGAAAAATTAAGAGGATATAAGATTTCTCTATTGAATATAATAATGATAATAATATTATTACAATAAATAATATAGGTTTTGAATAAGAAATTGAGTGTTTTAAAAATACATGTTGGGTAATTTTCACCTCGTTAGATGCATTTGACATGGTTAACTTTTACGCGGTTCTATTTTATTTTACACATTTTGCATTTCTAATATAATAACCGACGTCAACCTTCTCATTTGTGAATGAGTTAAACTTATCCTCCGCACAGAACGTAAAAGATACTAAATTTGATTTAAATACTTGTGCATTATGTAATGAATTATCATGTATATTATCAACATATGGATGCCAACTGTTATTATAGCTACATTGTTCATGGAAAGAGTAAAAGATGTAGAAAATAATTAAAAGATTTTACGGATATTCAGGAAAATGAACATTTTTATAAAACACCTTATAACAAATTGACCACTATTTTAGAAATGCTAAAATTGTCATCATCTTTAAAGCCGGCCAAACCGTATAATCAATTATGAATTCGGAAATACTTGTTCTAACAAAGATATTTGAAAAAGATTCCTCACAATGTATGCATTTTCGAACTTCATTATTTATTATTGGGGCCTTATTCGTGTTGTTTCTATGGTTTCCGACGAAAACAGTATATTTGTATTCCATATTTCACATATATTTTCGGTTTAAGATGTGTAATTACCAAATATGAGTTGTGTTCGTGAGAGTTGCCATCCAAACAAGAGCCATAATCTTATCAAGAAAAGGGTCATGCAAGGCTTGCAGTCTAATGATGTGAAACAAGTAATCTTAAGGAGCGTCATGCATGTCGGTGTATATCTATCCTAACAGTTAAGTGGCTCGTAGTGAAAATGATAGAAAGGACACAAAATAACTTAAAGATTAAGTTACCATCGACTTTTTGACAAACCAAGAATAAATGACATGAAGCGTAAAGATGACAATATAACAACCCGCTTTCCAAAAACAGACATTTTTTTAATTTTACGGAAAGTTCAACACCACCCTTTATAACATCGCCATATCCGTTATGAAGTATACTAATTATCTTGGAATTTGGCTATTAATAAATCCTAGATAATGCATCAGGATAAATCAAAACTCTTGGAGATAATTACCAAAAATATTTTAAACTATTTAAGAAACATAAACACTCCAAGATTTCGATCCAACCCTAAATACCACCATATTTTTGTGTTCTTCACAAGAACATGACAAACAAGATTTAACTCAAGCTTTATATAGTGCAAATATCATTTAAGCATAGACTCTGATACCACTGATAGGTTTTCTATACCCTAGATTCAATTCATGGCAGAGGAACAATCAAAGATGATCTAGGGCAAGCAACAATTACTAAAACCTATAATGATCCTACCTAATAATATTAACAACTACAAGACGGATAAAAACCAACATTGAGCGAAACCAATTTGCTAGAAGACCTTTGATGAAGAACAATTTCACAAGTGCCAAGGAATGTAGTATCCAATAGAGAATATCACTAATGGTTCACACCTAATAAGTCCAAATCAATTAGATTAATTAGGTATTTAAAAAAGCTCGTTATAGAACCCTAGAGAGACTATAGATTCTACTAAGAGAGAAGAGAAACTCTGAGCCTAACAATGATCTAGGAGTGGGGCGAGATTTCCAGGAGGCCAAGGGGTATTTATAGCTAAAGGTTGCTTAGAGATAAAGCTGGTTTAAATGATAATTAGATAATGACAAATAATTAAATAACCAAATTTATCTAAAACTCAAACCTCCATCCCTATATAGCATTAGACAAAAATTTTGAAGGCTTATCCCTTCCTAATTTTCGTCCCCATCTTATGGGGTTTACAACATTCATTTATCCAACCATCGGACAATTAATATTCAGTCACTGCACTTTAATTAATGTCACATTAATTCCAAACTAGTTTCTAATTAATTTATCATCACATGAAAATTTAATAAACTATTTGTCTCTCTCTCTCTTAATTAACTCTAATGTCATTTGGACTACTAAGGGCAATTCAAAAAGACCATGCTATTAATGAAAAGTCCTTACCAATTAGTTATGAATTTGGACAATATTCCAACATGTTTGTCGTTGATCGATCATTGATCCGTCGTTGATCCGTCGTTGATTGGTCATTGGTTCGTCGTTGATTCGTCACTAATTTGTAATTGATCTATTATTGATCTAGATGGTTGATCTAATGATGGTGTGTGGTCGGCGATGATGATGATACGGGGGGTAGGATAGATATGGCGATGAAGAACGATGAAGAAGAAGAGTAACGACCGGTTTTAGGGTTAATGTATAAATGAAAGTTAGTAAAAGATAACTTATCCATGATTTTAGGGATGCCTCATAAATATCTGATTTTTTTATTAAAATAATAATCTACAGATTTTTGAAAATACCTTTATGTGTTGATTCCTTCAGAATTGTCATGTAATAGTTGGGATTCATAGTTGATTTTGTGTGTGTGTGTGTGTGTGTATATAAGTAAGTATTAAGTGTATAGTGTCGGAACATATAATTTTGGGTGTCCTATCGGTTATTTAAAAAAACTAGTAGTTATAATCTCGCGCATTGTAGCGGGAATTTTATTTATATGTAATGGCAAAAGTTGATTAGAAAAGCATTTCCTATCCCTATTTTGTTTTGAAATTGCCATCAACATGCTTTTAAATTTTGGTTAAATGGTATTAAATGTTAAATATGTTGTCAAAATCAAAATGTATATTATTTGAAAACCAAGTTTGCAAAAAGTTTGTAAAAATGTTTAGACCATATTTGATAAAAAGAAATTAATTTAGAAAAAAATTGTATAAAAATGAAAGTTGGATGAGGCTTACCTATACAACTATACATATATAAAAATGAATATGTAAAAAAGTAATGAATTAAACAACGTTGTAAAAAACATTTTTCTAAAATAGTTCAGCTTTAGAAAATATAAGAAAGTTGTAAAAAAATAAAGAAACTTTGTAAAAGAATTTAAACCAAAATCTTCTAAAAAATTTAAGTTTTAGAAAATATATAGAAAGAAAGTTGAAAAGAAATAAAGGAAACATTGTAAAAGAATTTAAACCAAAATCTTAATGAAAACTAAAAAAATGTGCAAAAACTGTTAAACTAACGAATGAACAAATTATTAGTGTACAGTGTATTATTGTATTTATAGCCCAGTCCATTTTAGTATTGTGTTGTATTCTTAGGCCTATCATTGTACATATTTATATTCTGGTTTAATGAAATCTTCCTCATTATGGGAAATACACGTCCATACATGGTATCAGAGGGTTCCTCCTGACCGACGGCTCCTCCCACAACCCTCGTTTTTTTCTCCTTCTTCTTTTCGTTTGTTTCACCCTCACATCGACAACTATGGCTAGAGGCGCTTCTCCTTCTTCTCCCAATGACAATCTCAAACCATATGGGATCACGAACATCAAGGCCTTCGTTCCCCTCGTTCTTGATCTCAAGCAATTAAACTATGATGCGTGGCGTATTTTCTTCACCACCCATTGCAAGGCTTATGACGTCTTCGGTCACTTGGACGGCTCCTCCAAACCTACCGATGCCACTCAATTGGAATGGAGCACCAGAGACAATTTGGTTGCCATGTGGATCTATGGTACCCTATCCCAATCTCTCCTACCTATGGTTCTCAAAGACGGCTCCACTGCTCATGACATTTGGCTCGCCCTTGAAAACCTATTCCGGGATAATAAATACACTCGCGCCATTGATCTTGAAGATGAACTTCGTTCCATGACTCTTGGTGACCGCTCCATCACCGACCTTTGCACCAAGATGACCCAAATCTCCGATTTGCTTGCCAATACCGGCTCTCCTGTTGTGGAGAAGACCCTCGTCACCTACCTCCTCAACGCCATTGCTCCTAAATTTGACAATGTGGCCACGCTCATACGCCACTCGGACCCGTTCCCGTCTTTCCTCAAGGCCCGCTCCATGCTCACGTTGGAGGAGCGCAAGACCACCCGAGACAGCCCTCCTATCGCATCTCACAGTGATCACTCCTCCTCCCCCACCGTTTTGCATACGGGCTCTCCTTCCCCGTCTCAGCCTCGTGACAATCGCTCCCAACGATCCAATAACAACCGAAGCCAGCAAAACCGGGATCAAAACCGTCGCCAACCTTCTTCCAACCAGCAGCGCTGCCCACAGCAACCGGCCGCCGCTGCCGCATTTCCTCCTTGGCCGCCGTATGGATGGCCCATGCCACCGTGGTCCTATGTGTGGCCATCCCCACCCTCTTGGCCGCCTCATGATCCCACCGGCAGACCCCCTCGAGGCCCGCAAAACCGGCAACAGCCGGGCATCCTTGGCAGCGCACCACCACCACCATATTCCGCACCACCTGCTGCCGCCTACCACAGCAATGCTGCTCCTGTTGCCTCCCCGACTCCGGACTCTGCCCCGTGGCAATGGTTCCCACCGGTTTCTCAAGCTCAAGCCACGGACCTCACTCACGCGTTCAATGCTATGTCGGTAGCGGATCCCCCCGATCACACGTGGTACATAGACATGGGGGCTACCATTCACCTCGCTTCGGACACAGGTATTCTAAATTCTATTTTCAATTCGAGCAAATATAATGTTGAAGCGTCAATTCAACAAATAAATTGAGAATATGAAATATAAGCTCAAATCTTAGTTCACTGCTCAATATACTAATAAAGTAGTAAGAGATAAGCAGGGTCGATCCTCAGGGACGCGTGTCTAATATTACGCTAGATTTATCATATAAGATACACTAGATGTAAAGGGGGGGGGTTTTGATATACGAAAGTTATAAAACTAATTCAATTAAACATACAAATAAACTGAAAGATAGGAAAATACAATGAAGTAAAATTCCGATTCCATTTCACATGTTTGATAAGGATTCTCAATCTAAGACTAGAAGATCTATTCGTTTCATCTAAGACGGTTTTAAAAGCATTAATAAGCTCTAATACTTTTAGTTCACAAAGTTATTTAATCAAAATAAGCTCTTTGAATTAAACCTATTTCTCTTAACATAATCCAAACAAGCTCTTGGATTATATTAGAGAAATGCATTAGGATTTAAGTGAACAACCAATCAACATTTGATACTTCTCAAAAGCTCGGAAGCGTGAAAACATGTTATTCGAATTACATCCAAATAATCCTCAACAAAAGATCAATTTGGGTGTTGTTACAACATCTAATCGTAAAACAATTACGGATTTCACAATTAGAATAACAATCATGATACAAACATCAATTCAAGTGGCCAACAGGAATCAATATAAGAATCACATGCACATTGAACACAAAACTCGAACAACTAGATGAAAAACACAAATATACTTCTAGCCAATTGATTAAAAACACCAAATCACATGATTCACAGAATCGGAAAGGGTAGAGATCTAGCCACACATGAGTGGACTAGATCTCTACAATAGAAACAATAAAAGTAGTCTAAATGTACTTACAAACGAAGATTAAAACCAAGATCAAATGTTTCCAAAGTGTTCTTGAAGTCTATGTTCTCCTAATTTCGTTCTCCCTCTGTCTAGAATGAAGTCCCCCCAAAAAACCACCAAAAACCCCCTTAAAACCGTGTACAAAACTGCCAAAGAACAGTTTTTTTTCAGTATTACACGACCGTGTAAAGTATTACACGGGTCGTGTTCTTCGAATGTATATAGAACTGGGTATTACACGACCGTGTAAAAGACTACACGACCCGTGTAAAACACTGATGGGATTCTGGACGATCTTACAGCTCTACACGACCCGTGTAAAGACTACACGACCCGTGTCATTCAAAAAGACTCCGTTTCTTCATTTTTTTGGCTCCGAAATGACTCCAACTTCATTTCCACGCTTCCAAGCTTCAAATGCTCCATTGTGCTCCATTTATCCGCTCCATTTATACGTTCCACCTTCCAAAGCTCCAATCCACTCCAATTGTTCCTCCTTCCAAAGCTCCAATCCACTCCAATTGCTCCTTTCCACCTGAAATTCAACACAAATTATGAAGTACCACAAGTCCCCGAAAATTAACTATAATGCATGTAAATTACTAAAAAAAAGAAATAAAGAAAGGGAAAATGGGCTTAGAAAAGATGCACAAAATGCATCTAACAAATCTCCCCAAGCTTAAGACATTACTTGTCCCCAAGTAAGAGAATCAATAAGAACGAGTCAGGAAAAGATTTGATGACTAAGATCCTAAGCCGAAACGCAGAAAGAAATCTAAATGAAATGCAAATGCAAATGCCATGATGAAAGAAATGCAAAATTACTAAACTAAAAGAGAAAAATAAAGTGCAAATGTAAATCTTTTTGGTTGTTTAATTGACCAAACCTTAAGTTTATTATCCAATGTCCCACATCCCAATTAACTTTACCATATATATTCATTTTCCATTAAAATCACATGGTTATTTCCTACTCCAAGTTAGCTTCAACGGAATCACGGACAAAAGACGTTCTCCTACAAAACCCCTAGCGAAAAATCAGCCCTTACGGTCGGGAAATTATAAAATTTTTAACCAGGCCTTCCCAATCCAACTTTTGAAACTTTAAACACCTTCCTAAGACAAACTAACTCATAGCAAGGAAACATCATATCCTAAAGGGCTCATCTCAACCTAAACCCCCCAAATAACGCCTCAGTCTAAATCTCGTTTTTTTGTTATTACCCCCTACCTATCACCTCACTCAGTCTTGGCTTGCACACTTCACTTGGATTTGACTTTAACTTGATTTCTTGAAATGTACTTGCTTTTAGGTGTGGTTTTTGTGTCACACCTTCTTCAATCTTTGAACTTTGATTTTGGTTTCTTGATTTGGAATTGCTTGATTTGATTGAATTTTTTTTTTCATATGATTTGGACTCTCCGTCTTGATTATTTGTAGAGGACTTCTTGATTTGAATTTGACTTTGATTTTGGTTTCTTGAAATCCTCCTTGATTTGATTGCGGTTTAGAGAGCCCACCATTTGAACACTTCGGGAAGACTGAGTGAATGGACAAGTAGGGTCCAACGAGACTTTAAACTAAGATGTACAATGGGGAGTAAAAGGAGATAAACCTTGTTTACAACTGTGTTGCCCCTTCCTAGTTGTTACTTTGCTTCAAGAATTTGTTTACCCTTTCTCGTTTTGCATCAACAAGGCTTGTTCAAAAGTTTATAATTTTCACATTGTAAAAACTACTTTTACACCTAGAGAGATGAGGTTAACGTTTCCATCCCTATCATTTTCCGTTTTAACGAAGCATATTGGAGTAAGCTCAATTTTCATTTATTTTTGATATAATGAAAATACAAGCAAACCGGGACACAAAACACTAAACAACAAACTCTATGAAAGGTCAACTAAACAATTTTTTTTTTTTTTTTTAAGTATGAAATGCATGAAAATATGAAAAATGAAAATTAATTTGAAATAAAATCTAATTATTTACAAAAATTTAAAAATTTGTACAAAAAATGCATGAATGAATGAAAATGAATTCCCCCTCCCCAAGCTTAAGATTGAGCATCGTCCTCGATGCTTGGAAAGGGGAAACGCGCCTAAGAGTCCGGGGGTGGTGGCGGAAATTGGGGTGGAAAGGGAGACCAACTTTGGAACAGTGAATACATGTCGGAGTATTGTTGTTGCTGGTTTTCCCAATACTGCCTCTGTTGTTCCCAATGCTGTTGTTGTTGGCCCCAATTTTGGGTGTACTCGGTATGGAAAGTGGTAAGGCGGGTGTCGATGGAGCGGACAGTGGTGTGGAGGGAGTGATAATCCATACGAAGGCCGGAAAGAGTATCCTCAATGCGGGATAGTCGGCCGTCAACAGAAGACGGATCATCATCCTCCTCATGGTGGGTAGTGGATGGGCCCGCATCATGGGTGGATGGTGGCACAAATGTCGGAGCGGGCTGGTCGGGGTGAAGGAGGTCGTGCAAAAGCCAATCGGTCAGGCTCAGATTATCGGGGTTAAGCTGGAGAAGATGAGCATTATGATGACCGATCCTTAATTCGGCAATATTTAAGGCACTGGGGACAGACCAAAGAAAGTTACTGTAGCTCCGACGAAATAAGTGCATGGTCTCAAGGACCGAGGTCGTCAGAAAGTGACCGCCTAGAAGGATGGGCTCATCAGGCGAGAACTCTAGACCGATGAAAGGGCTTTCAACGATCAGAGTTAATAGTCCACCACCAAAGAATTGGCCAGCATTGACACGTGCCAAACGCTGGAGACGATTGACAATACAATGCCCAAAATGAGGTCGTTGAGGAGTACCCGAAATCATGGCCAAAAGGATTTTTAATTCCATGGCAGTGACCGTGCTGAGTTCCTCCCGAGGAAACACAACCGAGGCAAGGATGCGGTGAGCAACTTTCAAGACTGGGTGGACGATCGAAGAGGCTTTTGCTGAACTGGGGTGGTATACCTGATTGGGAGTTATGGCGGACCACCCACGTCGGAGCACATCATTATCCGCTCTCCTGGCCCGGCTTTCAAACGGATCTAATGTACCGGCAGTGTCTTGACCCACTAGTTCAGCAATTTGGTCGACATGGATGCTAAGAGAACGATTGGCTAACCGAAACGAAAGGACATTATTTTCAAAAGCTAGGGAGGATAGAATTTCCCTAGATGGTCGTGCATAGGACGGAGCATTCAAATTTAAGATATTGTCCCACCCAATGTTTTGAAAAAGCGCTTGCACCTGATTAAGAATAGATAGTTCACGGAGGGAATCGACATGTGCAAATTTTTGTGCCACAAATTGGCGGTCTAAGAGACCCTCAAAGCGAGTGCGGTGGGCTTGATCCACAAAGTCAACTTCCCAATGATCGGGAAGGAGGGGAGACAATTCTGGAGTCGGGGACCTATGGCGTCGAGAAGATTTTTTCTTATTCGCAATGGATTTGGTGCGTTTACGAGAAGAGCCCTCCATTTGCAAAAAATAAAGATTAAAGGGCACGTGGGAAAAAGTCAACAGAAAAGTCAAGATCGGGCACAACGGGACCACAATGAACAATTCAAATATCCGTTGACAAACGCGGGAAAATTGGGTTTATGGTCTAGAAATGGTGTATACAACACGGAAGAAACGCAAAATGACACACAAAACAAAAGCTTTAAGTGAAATTGCGAGATGAACAGTATGGAAGAAGTATACCGGGCGGATTCGTGCGAAATCAAGAAGTTTGAGTCCGTGAAATCCTTGTTTATCTTCAATCTCAAGCCTCCCCAAGCTTAATCTGTAAAAACAATGAAGAAATTCAACTATTTTTCACAAAAATCGGACCTAGGGTTTGAAAAACCCCTTTTTCACCATTGTTGATCTTCCAAGCTTCAAAATGGGGAAGAAGATGAAGTGGAGATTAAGAAAACATACCTTTGGTGAAGAAATCGCACAAGATGAGTGAAGATTGCGAGTGTTTAGGGCCGAAAATCGCAAAGAAGTGGAGAGAAAGAGGGGAGAACCGTGCGTGAAAGTGGAAGAGAAAGTGGGTAAAGTGTGAAAAAATTCGGGTTTTAAAAAGCTGCACATTCACGTTACACGACCATGTAATATATTACACGGGTCGTGTAATTCACGGGTTAGAGATGATTTTTTTGGAACTGGCACGAACACGACCGTGTAATATATTACACGACCCGTGTAATTCACGGGTGGAAAATTGGAATTTGGCTCTCAAACTACACGACCGTGTTACCAATTACACGACCCGTGTAATTCACGGTAATTTTCCTTTTAGACCTACACGACCCGTGCACGACCCGTGTAAAAATTGTGAAAATTTCCATTTTAAACTACACGACCCGTGTTGATTTTAACACGACCCGTGTAATTCACTGGTTAAATTTTGCAAGGGAAACACGCCCGGGTTTTAATTACACGACCCGTGTTCCTTATTTTTGAAAATTTTCAAATGTTCCACTTCTCTCGTTCGTGCTTACATACCTTGGCGACCCGCATGGATTAGATGTGCTCGGTTTTTTTCACATTCGCGGTACAAAGTCATTGGAAACATTTAAAATGAAAAAGAAATTGTACGAAAAGTGAAAATACGAAAGTCTTGACATAAATAACATAAAGCAATAAAAATCCGGGTTGCCTCCCGGTCAGCGCCTTCATTTAAAGTCGTTAGCTCGACGTATCCCGAGTCTGCTACGGTGAATTGTGCTTCGGATTTTTCTCGGTTTGAGCTGGGAGTTTCCCTTGGGCTTCTAGCTTACTCATTGAGTTTGCAAGTTGTGAAATTTGTTGTTCTAAGCTTTTGATACTTGCCTTCGTCTCATGTTGAAATGCTTGAGTACTCGTTGCGATACTTTTCACTATGTCCTCCAAGGACATACCCGAGCTACTACTCCCTTGGTTTTGATTTTGGGGAGGGGGGTAGTTGTGTTGAGGTTGATGTTGAAAATTTGATGGAGGGTTATTTTGTTGGTATAGGTGTCTTTGTTGTGGTTGAGATCTCGGTTGAAAGTTTGTGTTTTGTTGAAATCCCCAATTGTGATTATTTCTTGGTTGATCGAAATTTCCTTGGTTTTGGCCGGGATACCCACCAACTGCTTGTACTTTTTCCGTGTCTTCTTGAAGCATAGGGCACATATCGGTTGGGTGCCCATATTGCAAACATATCCCACAAGCTCGGACAGTCGGTGATTCCACACCTTTATCCTTTGTTAGCTGCATCACCGCCTTCGTTAGTTCCGAAATTTGTTTTTCCATGTGCGGGGTTGACACTTCCTTAACCCCTCTTGGCGGATCGGCATACCATTCGTCTTCCATTTTCGTGTGCTTTGAATCTTCGGACATGTTCTCTATAAGAGCTCGAATTTGAGTTGGTGTTTTGTCAATTAAAGAACCTCCACTCGATGCATTGATCAACCTTCGCTCCATTGGTGTCAAACCTTCACAAAAGTATCGGAATAGTTGATACTCGTTGATTCCATGTTGTGGGCATCGGGCACACAACTTCTTGAATCGTTCCCAATACGTGTGAAGGGCTTCTCGCTTCCCTTGTTTAATACCAATGATCTCCCTTCTTAAACTTGAAGCTCGCGTTTCTGGAAAGTACTTATCAAGGAAGAGTCGCGCAAGGTCATTCCATGTAGTGACCGACCCCGGTGGTAGGTCATATAGCCATTCCTTGGCTGCGTCTTGAAGTGAAAAGGGGAATGCCCTTAACTTAATTTGGTCTTCGGTTACATCGTGCGGCTTCATACCAACGCAAACTACATGAAATTCTTTTAGGAACTTGTGAGGGTCTTCGTTCTCCAAACCACGAAAACTTGGTAACAAGTGGATTAATCCCGACTTCAGCTCAAAGTTCATCATCGCGGGATAAGTAATGCAGAGTGGTTGTTGGGTGACATCGTGGGTCGCCCAATCACGTAAGGTTCTTTCCTCGGCCATGTGGTGGTCTCGGGTAGGGGATTCGGTGATCTCAACCTCGGGTATAATAGGGATTGTGAAATATGGTTGTGGGGTATTTTGGATTGGTGAAAGTGGTGGTGAGGATTCTTTTGATGAAGGTTGTGTAGGTGAGGATGGTGTATCAGTCTCGGTTTCACTTGAAAGGGGGATGTCCTTCCAAATGTTAATGATTGGAGGTTTCGATGATGTAGAAGTTCTGGAACCCGGCTGTTGCCTCTTCCGAAGCTTGGCTTGTTTCCTTAACTTCTTTGCTGTCTTTTCAATCTCCGAATCAACTGGAATTGGTGTACCTGTACGTAAAGATCTCGGCATAAACAATTAGTACTGCCGTGTCCCCGGCAACGGCGCCAATTTGTTGAAGCGTCAATTCAACAAATAAATTGAGAATATGAAATATAAGCTCAAATCTTAGTTCACTGCTCAATATACTAATAAAGTAGTAAGAGATAAGCAGGGTCGATCCTCAGGGACGCGTGTCTAATATTACGCCAGATTTATCATATAAGATACACTAGATGTAAAGGGGGGGGGGGGGGGTTTTGATATACGAAAGTTATAAAACTAATTCAATTAAACATACAAATAAACTGAAAGATAGGAAAATACAATGAAGTAAAATTCCGATTCCATTTCACATGTTTGATAAGGATTCTCAATCTAAGACTAGAAGATCTATTCGTTTCATCTAAGACGGTTTTAAAAGCATTAATAAGCTCTAATACTTTTAGTTCACAAAGTTATTTAATCAAAATAAGCTCTTTGAATTAAACCTATTTCTCTTAACATAATCCAAACAAGCTCTTGGATTATATTAGAGAAATGCATTAGGATTTAAGTGAACAACCAATCAACATTTGATACTTCTCAAAAGCTCGGAAGCGTGAAAACATGTTATTCGAATTACATCCAAATAATCCTCAACAAAAGATCAATTTGGGTGTTGTTACAACATCTAATCGTAAAACAATTACGGATTTCACAATTAGAATAACAATCATGATACAAACATCAATTCAAGTGGCCAACAGGAATCAATATAAGAATCACATGCACATTGAACACAAAACTCGAACAACTAGATGAAAAACACAAATATACTTCTAGCCAATTGATTAAAAACACCAAATCACATGATTCACAGAATCGGAAAGGGTAGAGATCTAGCCACACATGAGTGGACTAGATCTCTACAATAGAAACAATAAAAGTAGTCTAAATGTACTTACAAACGAAGATTAAAACCAAGATCAAATGTTTCCAAAGTGTTCTTGAAGTCTATGTTCTCCTAATTTCGTTCTCCCTCTGTCTAGAATGAAGTCCCCCCAAAAAACCACCAAAAACCCCCTTAAAACCGTGTACAAAACTGCCAAAGAACAGTTTTTTTTCAGTATTACACGACCGTGTAAAGTATTACACGGGTCGTGTTCTTCGAATGTATATAGAACTGGGTATTACACGACCGTGTAAAAGACTACACGACCCGTGTAAAACACTGATGGGATTCTGGTCGATCTTACAGCTCTACACGACCCGTGTAAAGACTACACGACCCGTGTCATTCAAAAAGACTCCGTTTCTTCATTTTTTTTGGCTCCGAAATGACTCCAACTTCATTTCCACGCTTCCAAGCTTCAAATGCTCCATTGTGCTCCATTTATCCGCTCCATTTATACGTTCCACCTTCCAAAGCTCCAATCCACTCCAATTGTTCCTCCTTCCAAAGCTCCAATCCACTCCAATTGCTCCTTTCCACCTGAAATTCAACACAAATTATGAAGTACCACAAGTCCCCGAAAATTAACTATAATGCATGTAAATTACTAAAAAAAAGAAATAAAGAAAGGGAAAATGGGCTTAGAAAAGATGCACAAAATGCATCTAACATATAATTCGGTTCTTGTTGGCAATGGTTCACCCATTACCCACACCGGACAATCTACCCTTTATTCCCCACATCGCCCTTTATACCTTAATAATGTCCTTACTACACCCGATATCATCAAGAACCTTATCTCTGTCCGTAAATTTACTACTGACAATATTACCTCGATTGAATTTGACCCGTTTGGTTTTTCTGTGAAGGATCTCCTGACCAAACAACTCCTCATTAGGTCCGAAAGCTCAGGTGACTTGTACCCGTGGTCTTCTCAGTCTACCTCCCGTGTTTCCCTTGCCTCTTGCAGTCCGACCCTGTGGCACCAACGCCTTGGTCATCCCGGCCCGCGTGTGCTCCAGTCTTTAATTTCTAATGTTTTGTATGAGTCTTGTCGTCTTGGTAAACATGTTCGGTTACCTTTTTCTACTTCTATGACTAATTTATCTGAACCTTTTGCTATTATTCATTCTGATGTGTGGACTTCTCCTGTTATCAGTGTTAGTGGCATTCAGTATTATGTTTTATTTTTGGATCATTACTCTCATTTCTTGTGGGTCTATCCTCTTTGCAACAAATCTGATGTTTTTAGTAAATTTCTTCACTTCCGTGCTTATGTCAAAAATCACTTCAAGTGTGAAATCCAATCTTTTCAATGTGACCACAGGGGCGAATTCGATAATCATCAGTTTCACTATCTTTTTGACCAAATCGGGATTACCTTTTGCTTCTCCTGTCCTCGTACATCTCAACAAAACGGGATGTCTGAGCGTATGATATGCACGGTTAACAATGTTATCCGCACCCTCTTATTTCAGGCTCACATTCCACCCACATTTTGGGTCGAAGCCCTTCATATGGCCACTCACTTACTTAACCTTACCCCGTCCACATCCATCAATAATGAAATCCCGTTTACCAAACTTTTCAAGAAACCACCTTCCTACGCTCACCTTTGAGTCTTCGGCTGTTTATGCTACCCCCACCTTCGTACCCCGCATAAACTTGCCCCACGAACCACTTCGTGTATTTTTTTGGGCTACCCTTCCCAGCACCGGGGTTACCGTTGCCTTGACCTCTCCTCCCGGAAGATCCTCATCTCTCGTCATGTCATTTTTTATGAGACTTCTTTTCCCTTTCGGTCTGTCACCCCTGACCACCCGCCCTCATACACATTCTTGGATCACTTTGATCCTCCTTCTCCTATCTCTCGCTACCTTCTCGAGAACCCCTCTCCGACCCCGACTCCTGTCATCCCCACTGACGAGTCACCTGAGCTTCCACCTAAGCATCCCTACACACCACCCCCATCACCACCATCACCCCCACCCCCACCACCACCGAGCCATCTCATGGTTACCCGTTTGCTTCACGACATCACCAAACCCATCTCCCGCCTAAACTTACACGTTTCTACTGAGTCTCCCATTCCCAAATCCCATTTACATGCCCTCCGTGACCTAAACTGGACCATTGCCATGCAGAATGAATTTAATACTCTTATTGCTAATGGAACTTGGACACTTGTTCCGAGGCCTCACGGGCTAATGTGGTGCGATCTATGTGGTTGTTTAAAAAGAAGTTCAAGGCGGATGGTTCTCTCGACAGATACAAAGCCCGTTTAGTTGCTAACAGGAAGAGTCAGCGTCCCGGCATTGACTGTGACGAGACCTTTAGCCCGGTTGTTAAGCCGACCACGATACGGTCAGTCCTCAGCATAGCCGTCTCACGCCAGTGGCCCATTCATCAGTTGGATGTAAAGAACGCCTTCTTACACGGGCATCTTCACGAAACTGTCTACATGCACCAGCCACCGGGTTTCCGTGACTCCTCTCACCTGGACCATGTCTATCTCCTAAAGAAGTCTTTATACGGTCTGAAGCAAGCACCGCGTGCATGGTTCCACTGCTTTGTTGAGTTCATCACACGTATCGGTTTCATGCATAGCAAAGCCGATTCTTCTCTATTCATCTTCAACCGAGGACGGTCTACTGCATATCTCCTTCTTTATGTTGATGACATCATCCTTACTGCATCCTCCACTGACCTGCTACGTCGTATCATTGCTAAGCTTTCTATAGAGTTTGCCATGACTGACTTGGGTGCCTTATCATACTTTCTCGGCATCTCTGCCACTCAGGATAGCACTGGTTTATTTCTCTCTCAACGCAAATACGCGTTGGAGGTTTTGGAGCATATGCACATGTCCTCCTATAATCCTTGCCGTACTCCAGCCGATTCTCAGACCAAGTTGGATAGTTCAGGAGAGCCAGTTGCTGATCCCACTCTTTACCGTAGTCTCGCTGGCGGTCTCCAGTATCTCACCTTTACGCGTCCAGATATATCCTACACGGTTCAGCAGATTTGCCAATACATGCATGACCCTCTGGAGCCACATTTCCATGCTCTGAAGCTTATACTACGCTATCTCCGCGGCACTTTAGATTATGGTCTTCAGCTCCACCAGTCCACCACTACGGGCCTTATCGCATACTCTGGTGCTGATTGGGGGGGGGGGGGGGCTGTCCTGCCTCTAGGCACTCCACTAGCGACTACTGCATCTACCTCGGTGACAATCTCATCTCCTGGTCCTCTAAACGTCAGTCTAATGTATCCAGGTCGAGTGCCGAGGCCAAATATCGAGGCGTTGTTAACGTCGTGGCAGAGACGTGTTGGCTTCGTAACCTTCTTCGCGAGCTTCATTGTCAACTTTCGAAAGCCACCATTGTTTATTGTGATAATGCCACCGCCATTTACCTCTCTACCAATCCCGTCCAACATCAACGCACGAAACACATCGAGATCGACATACACTTTGTGCGAGATAAAGTCGCTACTGGACAGATTCGAGTTCTTCATGTCCCTTCTACGCATCAGTACGCATATATTTTCACTAAGGGACTTCCATCCTCGTTATTTATGGATTTCCGATCCAGCTTGAGCATCCGTCTTCGCTCTCCCCCTCAAACTGCGGGGGCGTATTAGTGTACATTGTATTATTGTATTTATAGCCCAGTCCATTTTAGTATTGTGTTGTATTCTTAGGCCCATCATTGTACATATTTATATTCTGGTTTAATGAAATCTTCCTCGTTATGGGAAACACACGTCCATACACAAATTAGTAATAAATTTTATGACTATATATTAAAACTTTGAAAAGGAAAAGTGAGAGAACTTAAAAGGAAAAATGAAAGACTAAATTCATAATAGAATATATATATATATATATATATATATATATATATATATATATATATATATATATATATATATATATATATATATATATATATATATATGCCAGGAAAAAAGTAAGTGATACCATAACCAAAATCTAATAAAAACTAAAAAATTGGGTCAAAACCAAAAAAAGAAGAAGTATGTGGACGAATTGGTAATTAATACAAAAATTCATGACGAATCTGTAAAAATCAAAAAGGAACAATCCTGATCCTAGGGAAGTCAAAGCACGAAACTTATCCACTCGAACAAAGATTAAATATTATTTGGAGTGGTAGACAATATTTATAAACAGAAGTTTAGTTAAATAAAAAAATTAAAAAAAAATATTGTTCATCACGTTGCCTTTTAATAGTACAATATTTATAAACAGAAGCATAGTTAAATAAAAAATTAATTAAAATATTATTTATATATTGCCTTTAATAGTACAGTATTTATAAACAGAAGCATAATTTAATAAAAATATTGTTCATCACTTTGCCTTTTAATAGTATTGATAATACAATACATTATAGATACGCATGTATCATGTTAAGATAAGTCTTCAACTCATAATAAGTAACTTTAAAATTTCATCAACTATCACTTAATTCCAATTTCGATATTACTTTATTAAAACATGTAATATTGGTGCATTTTTGGGACCAATGATTAGTGGAAATGTACGTTGTTTGAGTCAAGAGATTCATTAAAATAATAGATATAATGTTGACATCTATTTTCCGAAAAAAAAAACACTTTAGAAATTCCGATAACTAATAAAAATTTCAGCAGTTATCATTTAAATATGTATTTTGGATAACAAAAATTAAAATACATACTTTATTAATATTGCTTATGATATGTAACAAAGTGAGTGCATCGAAAAGTCTTGAATTAGGTGAAATTTTTTCGGGTGCGGGATCTAATTTCCTTCTTCCTTCAACATTTTTTAACGTTAATTAATATTATCAATTTAGAAATACTTATCGTTTAGTTTTATTTCACTGACGCGAATGCACGTAATCTTTGAAATTAGGTTTGGTTGGAACAATCAAATACCGCAAAGTGATTATCAAGTTAACAAGAAAACAAGAAACGTATAACAAAACTATCTTTGTTAATATATAAAGCATAGTTGGTCAAGTTCTTTACACCACGTTTAAGTTATCAAAAAGTCAAGTAATTGACCGTTACAACTCTAATATTTCAAAAGGTTGCTTGTACCAACAAGTTATGATTACACGTACGCCTAATTACCCACTTGTACGTAAGAACATTTAAAAACATATCTTAGGGGAGTGTCATAAGGAAAATAGTCAATCACAACATTTTTCTTTGGAACTTTTATAGCTACTAGCAATGAGCTAGTAAAAGAAGAAGAAAAACATTACAAAGAAATGGAAACACGTACCGGGTTATGCAACAAACCAACTCAGTTCAAATTAGTTATTTTACATCTATAAGAAATCCGAAAATGGGCACAACTAACAACGTCATCAAAAATATCAGATCTCTTGGGCGTAGCCGGCCGATCCAAAAACAAGAGCATTCTGAAACTTTCACATCGCCTAAAAGGAAGTAATCATCACCGCATCAAAAGCTTTTCGCTGCACAAAAGAAAGAGTCAGCGAATCTATAATTAATCTTGTATTTACTTAACTGTAACATTTTTAGTAGAATCTATAATTCTATATATTGACCATCGGTTTTATGACATTTAATATAAAACTGAAAGTAAATTTGTCCAAAAGGACTACATTTGTCTATTTTATGTTGCCGTCCTAAAGAAGGTTTAAAAAACTAGATGGAAGAATGTCAATGTTCAAAGTTTGGTGAACAATATATATTCCTTCGACCAAACACAATAACGGGTACGTCGATCTTTCAAAACAAATATATTTGTCCACTTTAAGTACATATATAGATTAGATGTGACAAAATGTGCAGTCTTGAAAATGAACCATAACGAATAATCTTTAAATAATAAAAAAATAGATTGATTTGAGTTGACTCAGGAATATATTTTTTGTAAGTAATCAATGTGTTAGATATTGCCGAAAACTATATTTTCAAATAAATTCAGATAACCTTTAAGAGTTTAAGTTTTTCCGATGAAGCAAGTTCGGAGATTTTATGTATCTGAAAACAGGTGATTTTAGACCGGCTTGTTGTATTTTAATATACCTAAACTTTGTATTATCGGTCTATATATTATGAACGCTACTTATTTTATTAGCAGACATGTAAAATATTAAAATGTTTACTTGCTTACGTGTTTTTGTATACAAAACACAGACGAGCTTACAAGGTCTCTTAAGTATGCACGTAAATACCATAGAATAATTATTAGTTTATAATGAAAAGGTAAATAATAAAAACTATTATTATGACATGTCTTCTATATTCTTTTGTTACAATATTGTATACACCACTTGGAAAGCATGGGTCTTACATATTGATAGCAATGAAGTATAGCATTACACTTGATCTCAATGAATTGTAATGTTGTTATTACTATAAGTGTCAAGATAGTTCTGTTTCATATATATCGTGTAAAAATATACAAGTATGTGACATAATTACAATTTTAAAATGAAATCGAAAATGAACCATAGAAAATTTGGTGTCGTGCCTTTTTCATTTCATTTTGATGGTTGGTTTCCTAAACCTCCGATATCCTGTTGTATGAGGTTTATGCAAGCGTCCTTCCGACATAAACCCCTATAAATCTCCTTTCCAAGTTGGTGTGACCTATATGTATATAATTAAGAGCTTCTTTATCAAAGTGATAGCCAGTTTAGCGTGCGTTTGATTATGAAATTTTTTTTAAGAAAAATGAAAAGTTAGAAAACGCGTTTGGTTAATCAAATTTTCAAAAAAATTTCTAGAAAATGAAAATTTTTCCGTTTTCCAAAATTACAAAGAACTTAGAAAACTCAAAATTGTTGTTTTCCACAGTTTTCTAATGTTCTAAAACACGTTTTCTAATGTTCTAAAATGAAAAATTAAAACTTTATTAGTTTAACCAAACGCGTTTTCTACTGAAAATGAAAATGAAAACTCCACACCATTTTCCGAAAATGTTTTCTAGAAAACTGTGTAGCGAAACGCACCCTTACTATTTTTTCCATCGTGCATGATGTTTTTTTGGTATTAAGATTTTGAATTTTAATCATTACAATTTTGAGGCATGCTTATAAGTTAGTAGTTAGTTTAAAAGTTTACTCCTATTAGTTATATAATATGGTTAAAATTGACCAAGTTTTAGATAATTTATCAAAATTGAGATTTATGCAACTTTAAAATAGAACTTAATAGCAGATTTTTTTATTATTATGCTTTTTCTGATTAACTTTATAGAATTTATCCGCCTTATGACTCCAATCTACATACAAAAAGTACACGACAAGTGTCTAAAAATGTTGAATCTAATAACTAAATTCCATATTATAATACATTTATACTTGAGAGTTTAGATTCTGTTTGGGGTGAAATTATCGTTAGAGATCAATGGTGTGTATAAATAATAGTACCTCTTATAGCCCAATTATTTACACCCATGCCACTCCCTTCGATACCCAGTTGTTTTGCACCTTACCCTCCATTTTTCTTCTATATAAACGCCACTTTCTCTCTTCTTCCCTCCTCACAACCACCATTTCTCCCTCTAAAATCTCTCACTTTGTCTCTCTGCACTCCGCCATTCGCCGCCATGCCTGAGGCACCGAACAACGACTCCACCTTGACGGACTACAATCTCACCGAGAAAAACCAGAAGTCTCTTCAGTTCATCGAAGACGTCACGTCGAACCCCGACGACGTCCAACGACAAATTCTCTCCGAAATACTCACCCAAAATGCCAACGTCGAATACTTAAACCGCCATGGTCTTTCCGGTCACACTGACCGTGAAACGTTTAAAAAACTTGTCCCCGTTGTCACGTATGAAGATCTCCAGAACGATATTACGCGTATCGCGAATGGCGATAAGTCCCCGATTCTTTCCTCCCACCCGATCTCTGAATTCTTAACAAGGTAACATCTTTGTTGCGTAAATATGTCAATTAATAGTGGTTTATAGCTTGATTACTTTTAACCGGTCTTCTTTTATAGTTCTGGGACCTCCGGAGGAGAGAGAAAACTGATGCCCACCATTGAAGACGAGCTCGGAAGAAGGTCCTTATTGTACAGTCTTTTAATGCCAGTAATGAACCGGTTTGTGCCCGGTTTAGATAAAGGCAAAGGCATGTACTTTCTATTCATAAAATCCGAAGCCAAAACCCCCGGTGGGCTCGTGGCCCGACCCGTTTTGACAAGTTACTATAAAAGCTCCCATTTTAAAGAAAGACCTTACGACCCCTATACAAATTACACGAGCCCGAATGAAACCATTCTTTGCCCCGATTCGTATCAAAGCATGTATTCCCAAATGCTTTGCGGGTTGTACCTCAACAAAGAAGTTCTTCGCGTCGGGGCGGTTTTTGCTTCAGGGTTCATTCGGGCTATTAGGTTTTTAGAAAAGCATTGGAGCCTTTTAAGCCATGATATTCGTACGGGTACTTTGAATTCCATTATCACAGACCTCTCCGTGAGGGAAGCCGTGACGAAAATCTTGAAACCCGACCCGAATCTTGCAGATTTTGTTGAACTCGAGTGCTCACGGAAGTCATGGCAAGGGATTATTACACGTTTATGGCCAAACACAAAGTATGTCGATGTTATTGTTACGGGTTCCATGGCTCAGTATATTCCAACCCTTGACTATTATAGCAATAAACTCCCTCTTGTGTGCACAATGTATGCATCTTCCGAGTGTTATTTTGGTGTCAATTTGAACCCACTTTGTAACCCTAGTGAGGTTGCGTACACACTCATTCCGACCATGGCCTATTTCGAGTTCCTGCCGGTTCATAGAAACGACGGTGTCATGGGCACCGGAACGGGCTCCTCAAAAAATAAGAAAGAGAAGCACCAATTGGTCGATCTTGCTGACGTTAAACTCGGTCAAGAATACGAGCTCGTTGTCACCACCTATGCGGGTTTGTTTATATTCAAAGTTTTAATCATTATGGTTCTTTTTTCATGAATCTTGATCCTAAAATTCGTGATATTACAATTTGTTACAGCTTTTCCATATATTATAAAATTCGTGATATTATTCTAATATTTTTCCAACGTCTATGTTAACTACAAAAGATGTGACATTGAAAAAAGATCTAGTCTTTTGTAGTGTAACAAATAAAAATAAAAATATGATTATTCAACCTTATCTAACGAAAATATATTTATGATATGCTGATAGAAACTCAATTGTGAATTTACAGGTCTTTATAGGTATCGAGTTGGTGATATTCTTAAAGTCGTTGGATTCAAGAACAAGTCACCTCAATTTAGTTTCATTTGTCGAAAGAATGTAGCATTGAGTATAGATTCTGATAAGACTGATGAAGTCGAGCTACACAAAGCAGTGGAGAATGCGGTTAATCACATGGTCCCATTCGGTGCGACCTTGACCGAGTACACGAGCTATGCGGACACAACCACGATCCCTGGTCACTACGTGATCTTTTGGGAGGTTAGTCAAAATGGGCCAACACCGGTTCCAGCTTCTGTGTTTGAAGATTGTTGTCTCACAATCGAAGAGTCGTTGAATAGTGTTTATAGACAAGGACGTGCTTCAGATAAGTCCATAGGACCATTGGAGATCAAAATTGTTGAAAATGGGACGTTTGATAAGTTAATGGATTATGCGATAAGCGCAGGTGCTTCCATTAATCAGTATAAGACTCCGAGGTGTGTAAAATTCGAGCCTATTGTGAAGCTTTTAAACTTGAGGGTCGTATCTAGTTATTTTAGCCCAAAGTGCCCAAAATGGTTTCCGGGACAAAAGCAATGGAATAACGTTAATTGATTATGAATGTGGGTGGATTTATAGGTAGGAAGTTAAGAGAAAAAAAGATGTTTGTTTATATCATTTAACATCTTCAATTGTTATGGCTTGATGGTATATTCGAGTAGGGCTTGTACAAAAACTATTTCGGAATTAAAGGAAAGTTTGTTATTCCGTGTTAATATTTGTATCATTGTTTAATACCGATGAATGTTAAAACACACACATCCTTTCAAGAAAGCGCAATTATTTAAGAAATGTACTATTAAATAATATAAAAAAAATGCATACATTTGATTCTTTCATAAAGAACAACGAAATTCCATTTTCTGAATGTTCAGAAAACTTTCTAACAACAAAATTTGTTTTCCGCCCCTGTAAACTTTTAATAAATGTAAAATGTTATTTTAAGAACGTTAGATTTTCACATTTATATATAAATGTAAATAAAGTTTTTTTACGTTTTAAATTGTATAAACCGGCAAAAAGACCATATACATATAAATAGTATTTTTTGTTAAACGTAAATACGCTGTTTAATGAAATACTTTTAGAGTATAAATACGTATTTTTGTGTATTAACTATTTTGTTTGTCTTATAAATACATATAATATTAAAAAAAATATTTAGGTAAAAACGTAAAAAAAATAGCAAACTTAAGGGTTTTTTGCGAATTTTATTTCCTGATAACTCGAAAACCTGTGATAGCATATAACAAAGGTAAAACGGAAAATTTGTATCTAACTTAAGGACATTAATGAACCAGAAATACATAAAAATGTAAAACTGAACATTTTGGTCAAACTTACGGGCTTTTAGACCGGACAAAGTGGGGGTGGGGTAGTCATGGGCTCGCCTGTGATATTGGCAATTTCATGGCATCGTGTCCTTTGGGTTGGAGCTAGATCGGTATGGGGCGGGTTGGGGTTCCGTTTGTGTGGGGTTTTTTGTAAAAAAAAAAAGTTAATTTACTATACCGAACAACCCCTATAAATACTTTCATCTATCAATTCAGAAATTGCATCTTCCTTATTCACTTTTTCTTTCATATTCTCTCCAACCCTTTCATATCTTCTATATTTTATAAAATCTTTCTTATCAATGAAATATTATTTTTATGTTTATTTATACTCACTACATTTTAAATTAGTTACTATTTTAATGTAAATGTTATTTTCTATTTTTTGTCATACTTATTTAACTTTTAATATAAAAAAATTGACGTAGCATTAAGGATTTGGAAACACTAACACTCCTTGTCATTGCATTATTCCTAAAAAGAATGACATTTGAAAGTGAAAGTTAGGAATCAGAAGAGTATGTGTTAAATCAAAGAAGTTACAGTAATAAAAAGCAAAGTAGACTCAACGGAGTGCGGTTCAAGTCTTTGAGTCAACTCTTGCTTCCACCTCACAAAGTGTGGAATTGCTTTGAGCAATTAGGGAATTATCTGTGGATAAGGTTTCTTAAAAAATCTTTGTAACGTAATCATTATTTCTTTTAAATGAAGTTGGTATTATTTTTATTTTTAGCATTGATATATCATGTTAGAAAACATGGAAATGTTTTCAAGGAGTGGTATGCGCACATGATGCATTTTTTATGTATGTACAAATCAATTAATTCTATCTAACGCGACAATAATTTAACTTAACTTTTTGTGATTTGATATGCATGGTAAAGTTTAAAATGAAAGCACTAGTGTCACCTTTTTAGCTAAAAGTCCATGGACTTGGCATGCTCCTACGTACAATTCAAGTGCACCCTTCAATCATATGATAATGGAAATTTTAGAACACCCCACTGGCACTCACTTTCTATCAATTGTACCAACCGCATCCGTACTTGTACATCAAAACATATAAAGTTATGGACGTCTTTATGCAACAATCATCTAATCCGAGAAAACAAGTAGCCATTCTTGAATAGACAAAGGTTGTCACGACAAGTTTAAAAGTTTTAAATTGTTAATGTTTTTTTGTAACGAAAGAGTTACACGGGTTTATCCACGAAGTCGGCTTGGTGTTCACTTTTAGAATTTTTCAGATAATTAATTTGTTAAATATAATTAAAAAAATTATCATTATAAATTTATAATAGTAGTTTGAAGGCAACAACAGGAGGATACATTACATTTTGGGAGACTTTATCCTTATTTAGTATGAAAGAAGCTAAGTTCACTCAAATTGATTAAATTATAAATAAAGTAGCATTGTTTATGTTACAATTTTGTAGTTAAAAATTTTAACAAACTAGGTTTGGACTTGGCCGCGCGTTGCTGCGGGATAACTATATGACATTCAACAGCTGTATCGTTATATATGTGGATATGAGATAGATAATACAACACCAGACATTGTGTGATTCAAAAATAATACAACACCGAACGTCATAACATAGATGTTAGCGTATGTCAGCCGATACAAAAATATTTTAGGATGCACTTCAAAAAGAGGGGTCATCGGGTGGCTGCATTTGGTGTTGTAGTATGTCTGTTGCTGAACAAAAGGTGGGTATGTACATATTCATGTTTCTACCTGCAGGTCTGCACGTACAAAGATTATTCGTGAAATTGTAAGTAGGGATTTTGCAAAATTAGATTACCTTACATTGTAGACTAATTTGGTTGGCGTGCCTTTTTGCTGTCAGTGGTGCCTGTGATATTAATTTAGCGATTACGATCTTGTAAGTGTTATGAACATCATGAATGAAGTGAAGTAGCAAATTGTGTTTATGTTCGTACCTGGTGGAGGTGGTTGTGGTCTTTTTGGTTTCGAGTCAGGTGTAACGGGGGGTAGGTGGATCAGTTTTCTCTCTGAACGATTGTCAATGACTTTTGTTATCTTGTTTACAAAATTTGTTCGGTCAGGCTTAGGTGTTAATTGGAAATGTTGTCGTAAGCCTATCTGAGAGATAATTGGCTTTGGCAGTATTTTTTGGTCCATGTATCCGTGCTTAACGACCATGTCTTCACAATTTATGTTCAACATTTCGGTCATAGCTTCATTGAAGAAAATGACATCAGCAGTTGCCGTCGCGTCTGTGATGGATGCATTTACGTAGTACCTACACGAATCATATGAGAATTGTTATAAGAATTGTTAGGAATATGAAAGAAGAATTTCGTAATTTTTTTATGTTTTTATGATATAGACCACACCATGCAGTTATTATGTGAAAGTTTTGAAATAGCACTTATTTTGGTGATTTTAGCAATTAAGCCACAATTTAAAGTTTGCCAAAGCATGATGAAGCATTTACAACCTGGTCAACTCCTTTTATGCAAAAACAAAAAATGATTACTATTCTAATAATAGTTTTTACAGGGACAAATGAATAAACATACTGAAGTTTGATGATCAAGGGACTGCAGTAAGAAGCTGTAGGCGCTATTCGTAAAAACCTGACTGCGAAAAGTGGTTGCAAGTATAATCAGTATCTATAACAAAAAATGCTCGTCAAGTACATTTTACATTAAACATCAGAATTTTTATGACATAAGTATATTTGGTCAGTATGTTTAGTATACAAATAAAATATAACGCAGATCATTTGTAAACATGATACAGGTTAACATGAGAGCATTCGACCGCTGTAGATGGTTATCTCTAACATATACGTTGAAGAATTCATAAAAAAAATGATGTAAAGATTTTCAAGAACTACGTATTCAATATTTTTGCTTATTTAGTTAGAGGCGTTGTACTTGGATTCTAATCTACAGTAGCTCACTAATCGATTTCACAACCATACTTGCTTTTAGGTTTGACGACAGTTATAAAAAGTACACACATGTATAGTGTTTATTTTTTATCCTTTTCAGTTTTGGGCCAAGGGCAAAATGGTCATTTTATAAAAAGGTTAACGTTAGAGGAAAGATGGACCTAATTTGTTAGGAAACTTGGGATATACGTTAAAGAATTCATAAAAAATCATGTAACCACTTTCGAAGAACCACATATTCAATATTTTTTCTTCTTTAGTTACAGACGTTCTACTTGGATTCCAAACTACAGTAGCTAGACTCATGGATTAAACATGTATACTGTTTATTTTTTATGTTTTTCAGTTTTGGTCCAAGGGCAAAATGGTCATTTTATAAAAAAGTTCACGTTAGAGGAAACATGTACCTAAATTGTTACGAAACTTTGGAATAAGGACAAAATTCGCAGGAGAAGAATCTTTGGGACCAAAATTAAAAGAATTAGCTATAGTCAAGTGCTTTTAACGATCCGTTTTTATTTTTATTTTTCTTTATTTAGAGACAACGTGTCAGCTTAGAAAAGTAGTTAATGTCCATGAATCTTGGAGTAAAAGATTTGAAGACTTCAGTTGATGCAGAAGCAGCATCTTTATATCATGGATTTATATAGAATTTAATATATTTTTATACAAAATCTGTACAGGAAAATTTTCATTATGAAGGACTACAGGAACGTGACAGTTACTGGAGGTCAATGCAGAAGTATGTAGGCGCTGACATCACATCAATGGTCACTCTACCGGTACTCATTTTTGAGCCCATGACCATGCTGCAGAAAATGGTAGAGGTTTTTCCCATTTCACAAATATGATTTTATATTTGTAGTTTGTATCATTGTTCTTATTTAAGACACCATTATTCTTTTTGTAGTTAATGTAATGTGCACACCTTTTAGAGCAAGCAGATAAATGTGAAGATCCATACATGCGATCAATATATACAGGTAAGAATCATTATCTTTACACACATAGACACACACTAAACTCCTGTTTCTATATGAACCGGCAAAAAGATGATATCTTTAGTGTTAATGGTTGTTTTTTATAATTTTATCGCAGCATCATGGTTTATATAAGTATATGATGCTTTGCAACGAACATGGAAACCTTTCAATCCAATTCTTGGTGAAACTTATCAAATGGTTAATTATTGTGGCATTACATTTATTGCAGAACAGGTAACATTTTATAGAAATGATGAAACTTTTAAAAAAAATTAGTTTCTTATTTGAGTTGGTTAATTTTATTATATTATTATATAATGTGAATTATACATATGTAAACTGATTTGTTCTACAACATAGCATCCGTGTTACAGGCAAAGTAACAACTGAAACACATCTCTTTAAGAGCCGAAAACTTTTTATTTATAATATTTGCAGCCAACGACAATTAAGATAAACCAAGCAGATGGGGGAGCTGGGAATGGTGAAGCTGCACAGAAATCTGCTTGTTGTGGGTCTTAAGTGGATTGAAAACCAAAGTGTGGGGGGTTGTTTTGTAATTTTCAACTTATCTGCTATTCTTTTGTAAAAATTGTGTTACAGAGCAGGATATGCTTCTTCATGTTTTTGTTCACAATCTTTTTGTTTCACTTATAGGTTGGGTTCCTATTTATAAGTTTAGAACTAAATGCATGAAATAGCAATCTATTTCTGTTAATTTGTTTATTGTAGCGTCCTACTTTCGTTTTTACCTATTGCAGTGTTATATAATTAGCTGGACATTTCAAAGTACAACGTTTTAGTAAGGAAAAAGTTTTGAAAGTAAAATGTTGTGGTAAAGAGATAATATTGCGTTTACTCCTATAGGTTTATAACCAAATGACTAACCTGGTTACTTAAAATATATTTAGTATATTTGTAAGTGAGCTCAATGCAGCTCATGGGAATTTTATAAAAAACTCTTATCATATGCTCTTAAAAATAATTTCCCGGGGTTAGTGGTCCCTGAACTTTGTCCTCATTTTTTATAAAATCGGTCATTTTAAAGTATATTGTGAATGTTTTTACCGCTAAAATCCGTGATAAGACTGTAGGTTTTCTCTCAAAAAAGAAACGCTTTATTGAAAATGAACCCAACAGCAGGAAAAACAACAAACACTTGGCGTGCATGTTATCCATGTTAAAAAGACAGAAAAAATTTAGCAAAAAGATGAACTCATCGAATATGTAATCTACCAGGAATTTTACGTTGCTGTAGAAAGAACCACCATGTGCAGAAGAAAAAGAGAATAAATCTAATGGAAGGGTGTATTTCTGCGAGAAATCGTACATTGGTATACAGCAGCAACTGAATAAAAAAGTTACATTAAAGAGGTTCGCGTAGTGAAAGGGTGAAATGGGGATGAAGAGGTAAAAGAAAGAAAAAGGTCCAATAAAATTACAGTTGCTGTCCAAATATCTGTAGAGTTGAAAACAAAAGGTAAATGATTGTACGGTTAAGAATGAGTCCCAAATGAACAGTTATTCGTACTCACAAACTCAATTTGGTAATTAATATATATATATATATATATATATATATATATATATATATATATATATATATATATATATATATATATATATATATATATATATATATATATATATATATATATATATATAATATATTTGTTGAAAATATTATGTCATTAACATTAACAATGATATAATAAATATTAGATTATATATATATATATATATATATATATATATATATATATATATATATATATATATATATATATATATATATATATATATATATATATAGGGTCCGGATCCTGTGAGGACTCGCGAGGACACCTTAAAAAATTGAAAAAAATAAAAAATATATATAAATAATAAAATGGATCATAGTACTATATCGGAGAAAAAAAAGATTCAAAAAAACTTTTGGATCATTATTTTTTATAATGAAATAATGATCCAAAATAAAAACAGAAAAATTGGATCATTACATTTTTCAGATTTTTTTTCCAAATTTCCGCAACTCTTCTTTATACTAAATCTACTTTTAAACTATGATATATCCTTTAAAAGGGAAGCCAAAATAAGGGGTGTTACAATCTAGGATTGTGTTTAGTTGTGTTTATGGAAGGATATTTGATGTGAATCTTCCTCTCTTGTTGTTGCATTCCCAAGATTGTTTGCTCTTAACTTGGACTTTGATTTGTGTGATTTGGTGTAGATCCTCCTATATACGCCTTTGCTACCATAATAAATATGGGTGTTAGATTCTATTTGTTCATCTACAAATGTGTATATAGGATTAAGCTTTCATAGCTCAATATAAAGAGCCACACATAATAGGACACGTTATTGATCGAGCGAGAAGTTGATCGGGTCGAGTTCAAGAATCGTTATAATCATAGAAAACTATCAACAACTAAATATATATTTTGAGTATAATCTGAAAAAACAGAAAGCTTAGTTTCAAGAAGCAAATTTGCACGTAGAGAATCCAAAAGGGAAAATAACAATAACATCAGAGAAAACTTAAATCTTAAAACATATATCAAAAAAATTACAATCACAATTAGCAATTACCCTAAATTCCTAATACAAATACAAACAAAAGAATAAAATTAGTATGTAATCATTTAGTTAATAAGTGGATGAAAACGTATTCGATATCAATTTGTATTATAAAAGATAAAATAAATTAACGAACAACAAAAACTACTATAAACAATTAACACAAATATAAAACTACCATTAACAAATAAATAGATTTTTAACTAATTAAGAAATAATAAACCAAACACCGCACACATTATGACTCTGCCACAAACCACAATGCCATTTTATTATTGGGTGCCTTTTTAGGTTTTAGTCTTGAGAGAGTGAGGTATGGAGTTGGGTGTGAATTTGTACCTCTTGACTTACCATTGCATATTATTTAGGGTAAATTTCATAAAAGACATTAATTTTTTAAAAAATTTTGATTTTGACACTGTGTTATTTTTTTTTCAATTAAGTCACTAAGTTTTCAATTTTTTTCAATTAAGTAATTATGTTTTCAATTTGGTTTCAATTTTGACCATTTGACCGGTCAACCCGGTAGTCAGCTGACGTGGCATGATGACGTGTCAGTATTTGATGATGCGACGCTGACGTGACATGCTGACGTGGCACCCGAGTGTCAAAATTGAAACAAAATTAAAAACATAGTGACTTAATTGGAAAAAAATTGAAAAATTAGTGTTTTCATTGAAAAAAAATAACACAGTGACTTAACACCGGATAATCTAATAAAAACTTTTAAAAATAAACATAATTGGTTTAAATAAACAATCTCAAACACCCCTTAACTTTAGGTTTCTTTAACATTTATAGTTAATCTGGCTTTTTATATTTTCATTTGATCAACATATAACATCTAAATTGTTTCCAATGGTTTACACTATTGTTAGTAGTACTGATATAGAAAGTAGAAATAAGTAGGGGTTTTCAAAGCAGGATATCTGAAAATTTAGAATAATAGATTTTGATATTTGAAAGTATACCCGAAATTACATATACGGATTCGGATATTAATTTGGATATCCGATATGTTTGTGTTTTTTATCTATACAAATACGCAATTGAGAAATCTAAAAAGGTATGCAACTTTTAACAAATAACCATATCAAAAAAACACAATCTTAATCTTTAAATTAAAACATTTAAAACCAAAGGAAAGGAAATAAAGCATGAACATATATATCAATGAAGCTGGTTGTGATTTTGTAGCATTGTTGTATATGTATTTGTGGATGTAGACATCAAAACTTCAAAAGCATTAATTTTTTAAATTATGATACCAAATTATCAATAGGACAGTTTTATGGATATTAAGGAAAGAAATGTAAATCATATATATTATATAATCTGGTTCGACAATCACTGTCGATGAATGTTAATACAAAACAAGAAACAATAAATTTTAGCAAAACATAATGTAATCGTAATTCTTATCTAAAGTTGTTCTAATCTCTAATTAAGTTATCATTTCCAATTTCTAGTAATGAATCAAATATTAAAAATAAAAAAAAAATATTATATTTTCAAATATCAGATATTCGAAATATCCAAAAATCTATAAACCGTCTATCCAAATCCAAATCTAAAAATCAAATCGAATGTTCAGATTTTGATATTTTTGAACAAGCCGTCCAGAATTAACGGAAACAAAGGCAATATGCTGACGGCGGAATTGCACGCTTTGCCCACGGATCACGTCCATTGTGTAGGTCGCATACACGTGTGGCAATCACACGGAATGTTTAATTTGACTGGGCCATTGCACGTGGAGACTGGAGAGGTATATGTGCCTTGCTTTTTCTTGTCGGGCCTAGGCTCATTCCAGGCATGTCAACAAATATTTTAATACATTTTCTAATGATTATTAAACCATTTATTAGATATGTCTATTTTATTTTATTTAATTTATGATGCAGTCAAATTTACAGGAAGAAATAGACTAACAGTAACGGGTCAGTGTAGATTCATCTTACTTCATTCAATGTCGATTTATACTTCGTCTAGAACCAGCAATATTGCCACATTAGGTGACATATCAAAATTGATGGTGATGGTGATGGTTTTAGGTCGTTAAGGTTTTTTTTTTATTTAATGGATTTAATTTAAAAAAAATCAGTGGTTCATTTATAGATGGTTGTTTCTTTTTTATTTAATGTTATCAAATATTTTAGTAGGTTAAGTTAGTAAATAGGTCTCATTAACATTAAGTCATGATTTTATATTTAGTTTTCCTAAATTGTTCTTATTTTTTTCAATAAAATTTATATTTATATTGAAAATCATGGGTAATGGAGTATATATTTCATGATTATATATTGAGTTATTCACGATTATATATGTAATATCATACAAATTTTTATGTGATTGTTATTTTGTTTAATTGATTATATATGTAAATATTAATTGTTTGAATTTAATTTTATTATTTGAAGGTACTTTAGTTATGTTCAATCTAATTTATTAATCATTATATTATTTTAGTATTTAAATTTTTTTAATATAAATACTTATAATTTTAATTTATAACAGTTATTAAATCAATCACATTTGTTGTTTTCCAAGTTTAAACATAATGGTTAAATAGTAATTTATTCAGATTCAGTTTACTCGGTATAAAAATAATATTATATATATCTTAACTGATATTTTTCATATTTATCTACACCTTATTAAAAAAACTTAAATAAATGAATTAAAACTGTCGGTTTTTAATGCATTTATCTGAAAAAAGACATTATAGTTTTTTTTTAAATACATTATAGTTTATTTTTTATTCAAACAGATTTAGATATGATCACTTTAAATATTTTTAAAAGCAAGATCAACAAGCCCAGTTGGTGATCCATCACAAATGTTGATTGGGACACTGGCTTCGGGCTCGATATAATTATCATGGACTACTATTTTGGACTTATTTCTAATTAATAATATCTTTGACAGAAATTTGGATAAAAGTTTGTTTAATAATTAACTAAATTCACAAATTGTAGATAATATTAATGATTTTTCTATTTATTAATAATGGCTGTTTTTATTTTGACATATAATCATTAATGAATGGTCAAATCAGATGGGTGTAATTGTACTTATTTGTGATCATAACAGATCTAATTTATATCGTAGATGATAGGATACTCGTTTATAGATGTGGATGTGCAAAAATAGCGACGATTAAATATAGTTTATGTAGTGGATTTGAAAACAAAATGGCTATATCACCACTATTAGTAGTTTGGTACCATACACCTACAATAGAGATCTTATGCATGTATTTACGATTTTGATTTGATAACATTATGTTAGTTTTAGAAACAATCATAGACTAAAATAAGTCGGTTGGCATTAAAAGAGTTTAACGGATATTTATTAGAGGTAAAGAAGACAAAAAAAGCATAGATTGAATTGATATAATATAAATGATAAAAATCGCCAATCACTTATATGTACTCGAGTCATGGTGTTATATTTGAATATTCAAATTGGAAAAACGAATGTGTCCAAGTTTGAAATGGTATATGAGATGATGTAATTAGTTTGTGGGATTTTTTTAGTTCAATATAACCTTATTTTTCAAATGATTATATTATATTTTGGAGTATTCATATAGTAGCAAACATGAACGACGCAAGTAAGTTATAACTAGTTAAAATTAATATTTTTTGTATGGTTGAAAGTTGAGACAGATTTATGGTTCAGAGTTTAGATGAGTCTATTGTGTTAGGTTGACAGGATATATTTTTTCAAATTTAAGTCTAACGATTAAATAGTGTGTTAATATGATTGCAAAATAAAAATGTTAACACTGTAACTAACAAACAATAGACAGAAAATGGATAGGTGTTGAAACAAGAAGTAGGATTTAGATTCAATAATGCGAAATAAGAACGATAAACAACAACACACAATATGTAGAACTAATGTCGAATGATTAATATACAACTCAAGAACAATTCAGAGAGAACTATTCTGTATGAGTGTCGTGAATATGATTTACAAAAGTTAACCCTAATTAGGGTACGTGCATGCCTTATATACTAATACTAAATATGGAATGGACAGGCCCACCCATAAATGTACGCTAACTAAAAGGCTTGATATATACACGCGCAATTGACTCGAGCTAATTAATGATTCTACAATAGGATTTCATATTATTATAAAAAAAGACAAAATAATGAAAAGGAAAGACAATGTTGCAGAACTGAGTACCACGAATATATCTCAAAATACGAAAAACAGCTGCCTAATGTACAGTAGAAGGAGCAGTGACAATCTAACTAACCACATGAACTACATGAGCAATATTTGGTATAGTGACAGTGAGGTAAACCAAACTATCCACAATGGTACGATAGAGGATCGGATTTGATAAGGGAACACTGTCAGTTAGAGAATACTTGGTATTACTCTCTAGAGGCGTATCAACTGTCTAGTTATCTGTTAGTCGTACACATTCAAACAAATCTGAAATATACTTCGTCTGAGATAAAAGATAACCCTTTAAGGATTAAGCAACTTCAATCCCCAATAAATAACGCAGCAAACCCAAGTCTTTCATAGCAAAACAGTAAGTCAAATCATGCAAATACTCTATACCATCATGATCATCACTGGTAATAATCATGTCATCAACATATAAGGAAAGAAGAATCCAACCTGCACTCATACATCTAACAAATAAACCTGAATCATGATTACTAGGACAAAACCACGTGAAGTAATCACCGTATAAAATTTCTCAAACCAAGCACGAGGGGCTTGTTTGAGACTATATAATGCCTTCCAAAGTTGACAAACTTCACCTGGATGGTGAGCAATACCTTGGGGAGGAGACATATATACTTCCTCATGAAGATCGTCATTCAAGAACGCGTTATTGATATATATCTGATAATCTTCCATTGTCTAATGGAAGAAACAACTATCAATGTACGTATAGTCGTCATTTTTGCAACCGGAGCAAATGTCTCCTCATAATCCATACCATACTTTTGGGAATATCTTTTCACAACAAGTTTGGCTTTATAATGTTCAACGGATCCATCAGACTTTGTTTTGATTTTGAGTACCCAATGACAACCAATCGTGTGCTTTCCAGGCGAAAGTGGAACCAAATCCCATATATAGGGGTGGCAAAAGGCAACACGACACGAAACGAAATTGGGGTGAAATCGAAATTGGAATTCGTATTCGTGTCGTGATCGTGTTATTGAAAAAAAATCTGATTCGTGCCGTGTCGTTTTCGTGTTCAAAATAACACACGATAATAACACGATAGTAAACAATTTTATGTCATGCTTATCATGTGTCATGTTTTTCATCGTGTTTTCGTGTATTAATTTATGGATGACATTATGCGAATGGCTATTTTATGTTTTTTGTCGTGTTTCCGGGTTTTTCGTGTTTAATTTAGTCGTGTTCGTGTTAGCAAGAAAAAAAACACGACATTGTGTCGTGTCGTGTTCGGGTTAAGAAAAACAAATTTGTGTCGTGCTGTGTTATACGAATACATGAAACGATTGCCCGATTTGCCACCCCTACCCATATATGAGTCTGATAAAGAGCTGTATGTTCCTCAGCCATAGCGTTCTGCCAAATCGGATCGGAGACGACCTCTTTGTAGGATACTGGCTTAGAGAGACGATGTACATTAGCAATTAATGAGGCAAATTTTGTTGAGTAAGAGGAATAGATAAACTCTGGAAGTTTGGTGGACTTCCGTTGACGAATAGGCCTTGATGGTGGGGGGATCTTCTTGAGCGGTAGGCGGAGGATCGACGACATGTGGTGGATCAGCGACAGGAGACGCATCATCACTGTCAATACTAAACGGGTCAATAGTACGAAGTTCTGACTGAGTTACTTCATATGTGATATGACATAACATAAATGTTATAGAATATAATGTGCTCCACAAAGGTGACATTGCGATAAACATACAATTTCTTATTCGACGGATCATAACACTGATAACCTTTCTGACCAATATTGTATCCCAAAAATATACAAAGGGCTGATTTTGAGGACATCATTTATCTCTACGTGAGGCTTTAAAACAAAACACGTATTCCCAAACACCCGTAATGAAGAATAATTTGGAGGTTGCCCCATACAACATTTCATAAGGAGACTTCTCATAATTGTGCACAATAGGAATGCAGTTAATAACATAAGCGGCAGTAAGAACGGTTTCTCCCCAAAAATATTAGGAAGTTGAGAAGGGAGTAGCAAGGATCCTGCGGTTTCTAGAAGATGTCGATGTTTTATTTCCGCAACACCATTTTGCTGAGGGGTGTCAGTACATGATGACTGATGCATAGTACCATCAGATGCGAATAACTCATTAAAAGCATTAGAGGTAAATTCCCTTCCTAAATCACATCGGAAACATATTATGACAGCAGAGTGTTGGATCTTAACAATGGCTCTGAATTCACTATATATGGTGAAAAAAATCAAACATGCGCTTCATAAGGTAAACCCATATATAACGAGTGTAATCATCAATAAATGAAACATAAGGTGTAGATTTAGGAGTAGGTTTAGAGTGTGTGTGTGTGTGTGTGTTTGCCGTTCTAAAAAAATCAATAAATGAAAGATAATAATTAGAGTCTGCTTTAGAGGTGATCGGGGATGGATCCCACACATCAGAATGCACAATATTAAATGGAGCAACAGAATGAGTGACATTTTTATTAAATGGTAAAGTAGAGAATTTTCCCAGTTCACAACGACAACAATCAGAAATATCAATTTTTCAAAGGACCAAACACACCAATTGTAACACCCGACTTTTAAAACAAAAACACCCCTGAAAATTTTTCATTTAAAACATAGGTTTCAGTACTTAAAACCATAAACAAATGGGTATATTTTTAATAAAAACGGGTACAAGTGTATCAAGGAGTATACAAATATAATAACCTCCTTATAATTCGGGCTGCTACTGACAGCATCTACAAGTCCACTTATTGAGTCACGGACTTTATCCTTACCCTCATCAGGGTTATGTTAACCTGCAGGGACATTTAACAAACGGTATGAGCTACGAGGCTCAGTGAGTAATCGTATCTGCAAATAACATGTATAAAATACATTCATATATCTGTCTGGATATCGAATCCAAACTCTTAGCCTTACTGGCTAACCACATATCACTTAGGATTTCACATCCTAATTTGTAGCCTTACAGGCTACATCATTACAACCTGCAATTATCAAACTACATCAGTTATTTACACAGATAATCATATCTAATCGTTTTTGTCCCATGTTTCTTAGTCACAATGGACCGCACCGTATTTCATGGCTATTTAAGCCGTACCACGAGTCATAGCTAAATAAGCTGCATCAAAACATTTGCAGTATATATATCATAGCCCTCAGGCCGCACCAATTGGTTTCAATAACCCAATATCATAGCCAAAAGGCCGCACCATGTTCCTGTAACAATATCATAGCCAAAAGGCCGCACCATGTACCTGTAACAATATCATAGCCGTATAGGCCGCACCAGTTGGATATAGTATCCAATATCATAGCCATATAGGCCGCACCAAATATCATAGCCATATAGGCCGCACCAAATATCATAGCCATATAGGCCGCACCAGTTGGATATAGAATCCAATATCATAGCCATATAGGCCGCACCAAATTAATTTCATTTCATTTTATAATCATTTATGGCTCACGGCTCCGTTCTTGTCATTTCATTGACTCACGACTTATCCAGTATTGCCTTTTCAAGATTTGACTCACAGCTCCGTTCTTGTCTATCGTAGACTCACGGCTTATCTGGTATTGTCTTTCCAATGCGTATGTAAACTGTCAAGTTTTGTCCCCCGAATCTGTTTCAATCTGCAACAGTTCAATCAACACATATCATATGTGATATAAGTGAGATTACTCACCTGGATATTTGCTGCATTTAATTCCGGTTGTTTCTTGTCTTTGTATACACTACAACCGTTCGTCCCGTACCTATATATTCATTTATATACCAAATGATCATAGGTTAATTACCATTTCAGTTGACTCTACTACACAAGAGTCCAATATAATACAATTGGGGACCATTTCCAAGCATTTCCAATCAATAACCATTGTTATAAAAATTTAATACACTTCCCGAAATACGCGTATTCTACTAAATTACTTTCGGGAGGTCGTATTCGTATTCCGATAATTTTCCATGAAGTTTCACAACATATTAGACCTATGTTTAAAATTTCAGGTCAATCGGATAAGCCTAGCATCAAAATCCAATTTGGAAATTACACCAAATTTTAACAGAAGGTTTTATGGTTTCTGCCTCGACCCCGCGTCGCGTCCAGTGTGAGGGCCGCGTCGCGCCTGTTGCAGTTCCAGGCAGTGAAGTCCGATTTTGTGCTTAAAAATCCCATTTTCCTTTATTAAGCCCTTATTACTCGACTTAATCACTGGGAATTGTTCTAAGACCAAAACCTTTGGCTAATAACAAGTTTTAAACCATTGTATGATCAAATTCACATCCATTTTCACAATTTCCCGTTTTCACAATTTTAGTCCAAAAACCGAAATTGTTGAATTTTACTTGCTTCTACTGACTTCTTTCAGTCAATATAGCATCTACAGCTCATTATAAATCATTAGAATCGATTTGATCACAAGAACTCATCATCTAGGGTTCTTGATCAAAATCTCAATTCTTTCAAAATAGCAACATACTTTCAATTTTTGAGATATGTTCTTAACATATGACTTATTAGAAGTTTAGAACCATAAACTTCATGATTCTTGACTGAAATTTCAGTCACAAAAGTTCTCCCATGAAGAACACACAAAAACTTAGGTTAGAAGTTTCTTACTAACCTTAATTGCTTGACAACTTCAAGCTCCAAGCTATTAATCCGATTCCACACTTCAATGCTCATGAATTCTGCAGGAATCGTGCTCCAGAAAACCTCCTAATCATCACCAATGTTCTGCACATTTGAGGGGAGTTTTCAATATTTTATATTTTCCAATTTTACAAATTTGGTCCCTAAGTTCCATTTCTTGAACTTTTACCACCACAACAAAGTTTTATTGCATAAAACTTTCATTTCTTATATCTTTGCCACAAGCAAACAATATTTTTACATAATTGGTCCTTCACATGGTCAAATGACCAAATTACCCTTTTATGGTAAAATGACCAATTTACCCTTTGCTAGTATTAACTTTCTAATACTTAGAACACCATGTTAAATCATAGATACACTATAATTAACATTTTAATACTTATCAAAAGTATCGTGGTGTTACAAATTCTCCTCTCCTTCAAAAGATTTCGTCCCCGAAATCATACTATCAAGCGAGGGTATTTCTTTCTCGTTACAATTCCAGTTTTCCACATCATATGGACACATTCATGGTATTGCCAAAGCACTTTTACCATACTAGTCTTCTTATTTCGTGATTATATCACTGTTCATCTAACATTCCTCCGGTTGTCCCGGGTACCTTAACTACTTATCTACCTTCATTTCATCATGAGGTATTCTTTGAAATTTATCAATCCATGTTCTCAGAACTATGAGACCCATAGAAAATATTACAAATATCTTAAAGTTCATCAAGAAACTTCGATCAGTACTCCAAAATTCTTACTCTTTGGGACATATGGAAAAGTCCAATAAATGAGGGCTTGACTTTCTTTTCGTCCCAAGTAGATTTTTTTAGTCTTTCCAAGGGATATTTTGAACACTGTCATCTTTCCCCATTTGGAATTTCAACGGTTTTACTCGGCAATCCGCATACTACTTTTGTCGATTTTTGTCTATTTCCAAGTTTTCTCGAATTTGCCTAATCTTTTCTTCTGTTTGAGGTACAAATCTCGGGTCCAGCCAACGGCTTCTGTCCAACTTCAGTCTAGTAAATCGGCGTGTAACACGATACTTCATACTATGCATTATACGGGTCATCAGAAAACTGGTACGAAAACTGTTATTATCTACAGATTCCACCCGAAATGGACAATCTTCTTGTCTTCCGCCAAGGTCTGTTATGCAAATTTCAAGCATGTCTTCTAGAGTCTGCATCATTTTCTCGCCTCGTCTATCAATCTGCAAATCATATACAGTACTTACTAGTACTTTTGAACTAATTATTCTTGGGATTTATGCCAAAATCAACGAATAATTCTATTATCTCGGCCTGATACAATCCGTGCCGATAACTCACGTCGACAATTTACTTTATCTATATAGTTTTTCGCTACTTTTCGATCTTAATTTCTTCCTTAGTCAGTATAAGTCTACACTGATTTCATCAATCAATATGCAATTACCCATATGGTATCATACCCATGCGGTACTTGCAAAGACTTTATTATAAAGTCTATAATATTTTCGTCTCATTTCTTCTTTGGGACCCACAACGGTTAAATTTTCCGTATGCTTCTAATGATTTGACTGTAGTTACACACAAGTCAAACACTTTTCACATGTCTTTCAATGTCTTTCTTTAGTCCCGGCCACCAATACATAGGTTATATCACCCTACACAGTTTGTGTTGGATTAGGTGTCTAAGCCATGACTAATAATTAGTATTTACCTAATTAATAGAAGCACAGTCCATTTGGGTTGCCCTCATGGCTGGAGGTTTGGTAGAAAATTCGGTAGAGAGAAAGGTTGATTTATTATGGGATTAATAAATCAACAGAAATTAAATATATGGTTTATTAATATATTAAAGTGATAATATATTAATAAGAAACTATATTAATTAATTAGAAATTAATCTGGAATTAATTGGATTTAATTTGGGGATTAATTTAATTAATTAAAGGTGCAGGGACTAAAACTGTAATTATTCAATAGTTGAGTAAGTGACAGTGTGAGAGTGACCAGTGAGTGTCGAAATTATATATAGATATATATATATATATATATATATCGAAATTGATAAATAGGATAAATAGGAGTTTGAATTATAAGATAAAAGGTTTATCTTATTTGAATTCAAAAAGGTTTATCCTTAAGGCTTATCAACTGGTCATCTGGAAACTATAAATAGGGATCCCAGGCACCATATGAATTCGCCAATTTCATCATACACACTCTCTGGAATTTTCGATCCATATACCTCTCAGCTTGGGTGTGACTTTCATTTGAGGCAGGATAATTTTGCTGCTCAGCTTCCAAGAAATTAAGGTTGGTTTTTCTTTTTTGATCTTTAGTTTATTTTATTGGCCTCTAGGTTTTTGTTATATGTTCAATTAGAAGAAAACATAGATCCTTATAGGTTGCATGTGAACTTAGGTTATTTAGTTCATGGTTTGCAGAAAACCTTTCAGTGGTATCAGAGCCTGTTTTGTTTTCTTGTTGAATTGTTATAACTGTTTTAGGGTTTAAAGCCTATAAACCCTAATTTTATTAAGGATCGATTTCTAGGATTAGGGTTTTGGAAACCCTAATCCCCCCTTGCTAATTTCGAAATTTCATTAGGGTTTTAGAAGGTTTTCTATTTTTGGTAACTTTATTTGTTAATTAAATGGATAACCTTAAACCCCATTATTTGAATTCGATTTTTAGGGGGTTTAGGATAGGTTTTAATTAATTTGATTAATTTGGATAAACCTATCTTCATTTGAATTAATTTAATTAATTGTTAATTAAAAGATAATTCAAAAAGGATTTAATTAATTTATAAATTGCGAAATTAATAGATAAATCCAGAAAAATATTTTAAAATGTTTAAAATATTTAGATTTAATTAATTTAATTAATTGGTAATTAAAATTGATTAAATCGAATTTTAAGGTTTAATTTAATTTAAAATTTAATTGTTAAATTTGGTAAAAAATTAAAAGATAAACCTTGAATATTTTAAAGGGTTTTAAAATACATCTTATATATGTTATTAAAAGTTAATATTATATATATATGAGATAAATTTGGTTAGTCAAATCAATAGTAGGCCTCATTCACGAAGCTGGTCTATAAAGTGGGTATAAGGAGACTGCCTATAAAATGGTAGTCTAATGGGTGAACACTCTCACCCACCGCTCGCCTGATCAGTGGAGGGTCGTTAGCCGAACGGGTTTGACAGAACCGCTTAATCATTAAAAGTATAATGATAAAAATACTAGAACTTTTACACAAAATCTCAATCTAGTTACTTTAGGAAAAATGTGAATTTGATGCTACCCCATGAAATTGCACATTGCACTTTATGAAACGTTGGTGGAGCGTGTGTGGTTTACCGGCACACCAATGGGGGTTCATAAAGAGTGGCAATGGGTGTCTCGGGTGTTATCATTGTTGATGGAGCGTGTGTGGTTTACCGGCACATCAATTTGAGATGATAATGGACCCCGAGAGTACCAAGCTAATTTGCATGGTTATTCACACCCGGTTTGTGATCCTCGGCATCCCAGTCACAAACGGTGGGGCATATCTGAGATTAAACATGCTATTGAACAGTTCAATAAATCTCAAAAGAAACTAGGAATTCCATCTATAATAAGATTATTTTTCCGCGGTGGAATTGGCTGAATCGTCATTCGCCTACCTTTATAAAATTTGCTTATAGATTACGGCATCCCTCTTCTATGTTGCAAATTGTTATAGTTGGGTCCTAGCCTTATTTTATATTGGGTTATTATAAGGACCGACAAGTATCTAATTAAACTTACCTTCTTTTATAGATGTCTTCTGCTGATCAATCCGCTCCCCAATCAAACTCCAGTGTTCCCTCTATCCTCTCACTGTGTTCCAAGGTTCAATTGAACGGGACAAACTACAATGACTGGATTAGAAACATCAAGATGACTCTGAGGTACGAGAACAAAGAGTATGTTCTCGAGACTGAGCTTGTCGATGTCGACTCTGAAACTGCTACTCCCGAGGAAATTGCCTCGTACCAAAAACATTCTGATGATGCGACCAAAGTGGCCTGCATCATGATCGCCACAATGAACCCCGAATTGCAAAGGATATATGAAGACTACTGGCCCTTTGAGATGCACAAGGAGCTGGCGGAAAAGTTCCGCAAGCAAGAGCGCATCGAGAGGTGCGAGGTGGTCAAGGACTTCACGAACAGCAAACCTAAAGATGGAGAGTCCATCTGCGCTCATGTGCAAAGAATGCAAGGTTACGTGGAGCGGCTTAGAAAGCTTGCAATGCCTGTACCGGAGGAGTTGGCCGTTGACATAGTGCTTAACTCCCTACCGAGTTCTTATGACCAGTTCAGGCTGTCTTATCATTTGAACAACAATCAGGCTAACCTGACTGAGTTGCATCGCATGCTTCGAGTTGCTGAAGACGGGATGAAGGGTAAAAGTGTACCCTCGGTTAATCAGCCCGTCTTAGCCATTGGAAGTGGCAAAGGAAAGAAAAGGAAGGGCCCTCCTAAGTAAAATTGGAGGGAAAAGGTTCAGGTCGGGTCATCCAGTAATGGCTCGAGAACCAAGACTTCCCACATTCCTTGTGTGGCCAACCCCGATGAAGCCAACTGTTTTTACTGCAAAGAGAAGGGCCATTGGAAGAGAAGCTGCCCCAAATACTTGCAGGATGTCAAGGATGGGAAAGTAAAGCCATCGACAGCAGGTATATACACTATCTCTAAAAACTCACCATCTTCTAATTCTTGGGTCCTTGATACAGGATGTGGTTTTCACATTTGTTCTGATCTGCAGGGCCTAAAGGAAAGCAGGGATGTGGAGCAAGGTAGACTGAACCTGATCATGGGCAATAGGAGATCGTCCCCTGTTACCAAGATTGGCGTTTATAGTTTAGTGCTTAGTAGTGATGTTAGTATAGAGTTATTTAATTGTTGCTATTCGCCAGAAATGGCAAGAAACATTATTTCATTTCACGCATTGTTCAGACAAGGATTTCAATTTTCTTTTGATAATAAAATTGGTTCGATTTCTGTTTTCAAAAATGGTATTTTGATTTTTACTGCTTATCCTTGTGATGGTGTGTATGAAACTGTTGAATGTGTTGACAATTTAGGACATAGTGTAAATTATATTGATTCTACTAGTGGTGTAGAAAAGGCATGTCTGTGGCATAGTCGGCTCGGGCACATCAGCAAGAAACGCATCGCCCAACTCCAAAAGGATGGAGTGTTGGAATCATTCGACCTCAGGTCGGATGATGTATGTGAATCTTGTCTGTTGGGCAAGATGACTAAATCACCCTTCAAAGGATCTTTTGAAAGAGGTGAGGGTCTGCTGGACATCATTCACACAAATGTGTGTGGTCCATTCAGATCAACCACAAAGGATGGCACGCGGTTCTACGTGACCTTTACCGACGATTTTAGTAGATACGGTTATATCTACTTGATCAAGCACAAGTCGGACACCTTTGAAAAGTTCAAAGAGTTTAAGAACGAGGTAGAAAATCAATTAGGCAGGAAGATAAAGATGCTCAGGTCCGATAGAGGCGGAGAGTATCTAAGTATCGAGTTCCTAGACTATCTAAAGGAATGCGGAATAGTTTCGCAGTTGACACCTCCAAGGACACCACAGTTGAACGGTGTTGCAGAGAGGCGCAACCGAACCCTGTTGGACATGGTTCGTTCCATGATGAGTCGAGCTTCACTTCCCATTCACTTCTGGGGGTACGCCTTAGAGACTGCCGCCCATATCCTCAATCTTGTCCCTACTAAAAAGGTTGCTAAAACACCTCATGAAATGTGGACGGGGAAAGTTCCCTCGTTGGCACATATCAAAGTCTGGGGTTGTGAGGCTTTCGTTAGACGAGAGACTCAAGACAAACTCGCAGAAAGAAGCGAAAGGTGTTTCTTCCTTGGTTATCCCAAACAGTCCTTTGGATATCTATTCTACAGACCAAGCGAGGACGTGGTCTTTGTAGCTAGACGAGCGGTCTTTCGAGAAAGAGAGCTCATATTCAAAGAGGACAGTGGGAGTACCATAGATCTGGAAGAAATTCAAGAGTCATCAGATGACGCAACCTTAGGAGAAACTAGCAACCAACATGAGGAAGAAGTTCCTGTTGGTCCGACAGATGTATCCTTACCTCTTAGGCGTTCCGGTAGGGTTAGCATGCCACCCGAGTTTTATGGGTTCCATATAACTTCGGATGGGGACACGTTTGTCAGTGATAGGACACTGATAAATTTGGATGAACCAGCTAACTACCAGGAAGCAGTGGCGGGCCCTGAGTCTGCCAAGTGGAAAGAGGCCATGGATAGCGAGATCAAGTCCATGTATGACAATCAAGTTTGGAACTTGGTTGACAACGTACCGGGTCGAAAGACAGTCGGGTGCAAATGGATCTTCAAGAAGAAGATCGACATGGACGGAAAAGTACACACTTTCAAGGCAAGACTGGTTGCAAAGGGCTTTACTCAAACCCCAGGGGTTGACTATGACGAGACCTTCTCACCAGTAGCCAAGATAAAGTCTATTAGGATTATGCTGGCCATAGCTGCATTTCATGACTATGAAATTTGGCAGATGGACGTCAAAACCGCTTTCCTTAATGGAAAGTTGACTGAGGATGTTTACATGAATCAGCCAGAGGGTTTTGTCGATGCAAAGTATCCTAATAAGGTGTGTAAGCTTGAGAGATCAATCTACGGATTGAAGCAAGCTTCTCGCAGCTAGAATCTTTGTTTCCATGAGAAAGTCAAAGAGTTTGGCTTCTCTAGGAGCGAGGATGAGTCCTGCGTATATGTCAAGGCTAGTGGGAGTATAGTCACCTTTCTGGTGCTGTATGTCGATGACATACTGCTCATGGGAAACGATATTCCAACCTTGCAAAATGTCAAGGCTTGGCTTGGGAAATGTTTCGCCATGAAGGACCTAGGAGAGGCTGCCTATATTCTCGGGATAAGAATATTGAGAGATAGGAAGAAGAGACTAATTGGACTTAGTCAGGGTACATACTTGGAAAAGGTACTGAAAAGGTTTAGTATGGAAAATTCCAAGAAGGGAGAGCTGCCTATCCAAAGTAATGCAAAATTGAGTAAGACTCAAAGTCCGAGTACAGACGAAGAAATAGCTGAAATGAGTCGGGTACCTTATGCTTCGGCTGTAGGATCGATCATGTACGCTATGACGTGTACTCGCCCTGACGTGGCCTTTGCTTTGAGCATGGTCAGTCGGTACCAGGGTAACCCTGGAAGGGCGCATTGGATAGCTGTGAAAAATATACTCAAGTATCTGCGAAGGACAAAGAACATGGTGTTAGTCCTCGGTGGCAGTGATACCTTGAGAGTTGAAGGATATACAGATGCCAGCTTTCAGACAGATAGAGACAGTGGTCGGTCTCAGTCGGGCTGGGTATTCCTTTTGAACGGTGGAGCGGTTACTTGGAAAAGTTCCAAGCAAGAAACAGTGGCTGATTCTACGTGCGAATCAGAGTACATAGCAGCAAGTGAAGCGTCAAAGGAAGCGGCTTGGCTGAAGAACTTTATCGGTGACCTTGGAGTAGTCCCGAGTATTCAGGAGCCCTTGGAACTATTCTGCGATAACGAAGGTGCGGTCGCCTTGACAAAGGAACCGCGAGATCATGGAAAGTCCAGACATATCGACAGAAAGTACCACTACATCAGGCATAGGGTAGAAGAAGGTCACCTCCTTGTAAAGAGGGTATCATCGGAAGATAATCCTGCAGATCCCTTGACAAAGGCTCTGAGTAGGATTAAGCATAATCAGCATGCTAGGAGCATTGGATTAAGAGATGATATAAGTTTTTGTAATTAGATAGGTTTTGAAACTTGTAACAATGTTATTGTATTTGACTTTTGTGATTTAATAATAGAGATTTATTAATGAGTAATGGTTTACTAATTTTGTCAATATATAACATTGTGTTTCATTTTGCATGTTTTACTTCCTGAATAATTGGATTATTCAAATATCCACAGTCGCTCATACTTTTAGGGAGTAAGTATGAAGTAAGGCTGTCATGAATTGGTAATAGATTGTCTAAGGAGTTAGACATTGCAATTGGATTGCAGCACCATTCGTGAGTACTTGGAAATGGAGATTTGAGTATTGGATAAACCCGCGCTCAATGGATTGCTTCATGGATTACATCACGAGCAATATTGAGACGATAATATCTTTTGATCTTTAAGCTAAGACATATGAGTTATGATTTACCAAGACGGTTATTCATTGATAATACGAAAACGCATCGGTAACTCGGTGTTATAAAACGTATTGTTGTGAGTGATTTGTCTGGTAAAAGACATAAGTATATGAGTCAAAGTTTATTCGTCCCTTGACCCTAACGGGGAGCAGATATCTGTAGACCTCTCGATGATTTTGAAGTTGACTAAAATGGTTGGCCAACCGGGACTAAATTGGTAGTCTAAGAGTCATATGCAAATCGGAAATCGAGGAACAGTGAATCAGACCAGATTGATTTTATCCATGTCTTGAGTCTGAAAAATATCTTGTTGGACGGAGGATCATCTGATCACTTATCTATGGACAGGACTGATTAGATCAGAGTTTGGCATTGGTTTCTAGGAAGCTTAAAGTGCTGGTTAATTAGAGGCTAAATTGGTAATTATAGTCATAGACTTATCCAAGTGGGAGACTGTTGGATTAGGTGTCTAAGCCATGACTAATAATTAGTATTTACCTAATTAATAGAAGCACAGTCCATTTGGGTTGCCCTCATGGCTGGAGGTTGGGTAGAAAATTCGGTAAAGAGAAAGGTTGATTTATTATGGGATTAATAAATCAACAGAAATTAAATATATGGTTTATTAATATATTAAAGTGATAATATATTAATTAGAAACTATATTAATTAATTATAAATTAATCTGGAATTAATTGGATTTGATTTGGGGATTAATTTAATTAATTAAAGGTGCAGGGACTAAAACTGTAATTATTCAATAGTTGAGTAAGTGGCAGTGTGAGAGTGACCAGTGAGTGTCGAAATTATATATAGATATATATATATTTCGAAATTGATAAATAGGATAAATAGGAGTTTGAATTATAAGATAAAAGGTTTATCTTATTTGAATTCAAAAAGGTTTATCCTTAAGGCTTATCAACTGGTCATCTGGAAACTATAAATAGGGATCCCAGGTACCATATGAATTCGCCAATTTCATCATACACACTCTCTGGAATTTTCGATCCATATACCTCTCAGCTTGGGTGTGACTTTCATTTGAGGCAGTATAATTTTGCTGCTCAGCTTCCAAGAAATTAAGGTTGGTTTTTCTGTTTTGATCATTAGTTTCTTTTATTGGCCTCTAGGTTTTTGTTATATGTTCAATTAGAAGAAAACATAGATCCTTATAGGTTGCATGTGAACTTAGGTTATTTAGTTCATGGTTTGCAGAAAACCTTTCAGTTTGGTACTGCCCCGGGCATTTTGCATATCTACCCTGATATACATCTTTTAAGGGTAAATTTCATATCTCACTTTGCTTTGGAACTCACATACACAACCACCAAGGGTTTTCAATCGCTGTGAGTTTCTAACTAGCTTCTTTCAATAGCTAATCATTCATTCACTTTCCACGTTTTCAGACTTGCACACTTCTTTCTGTGCTACCCGAATCAACTCAGGTAATCAATTCTCCACACTCATACATGTGAATGTATCTTTCAAAGAATATTCTTTTCAATTCAAGGCATCTATAACCACATCTGCCTTTTCGAGATGGTACAAGATTTCATAACCGAAATCTTTAAGTAACCCATCTATCTTTGCTATCTCATATTCAGCTTCTTTTTGATCAATTAAGTACTTCAAACTTTTATGATCCGTATAAACAGTAAGCTTTACACTACATCAGTAGTGTCTCCAAAGCTTAAATGCCAAAATCATAATTGCTACTGCAATATCATGTATCCAAAATCAACTCTGGATGCATTTCTATAAAACAATTTATCTTCTCCGCTTAGCGATAATACTAACACCGGAGCTTCACACAAGGTTGATTTCAACCTTTAAAAAGTTACATGTGGTCTTTCTACCACTCAGACTTTTCACTTTTATTGGTCAACTTTAGTCAATAGAACAATAGTCAAGGAGCAGTTTTCTACAACTCTCCCATAATAACCCGCCAATCCAATGGAACTACTAATTTCAGTCAAATTCCAAGGCGGTTTCTGTCTTATCACAGCATCGTTTCCACTGGATCTACTTTAACATCTTTGGCACTGTTAACATGCCCAAAGGATTGACACTTCTTTTAGCTAAATTTCATACTTGGAAAACTTCGCATATCACTTTTCTCAACGAAGTAACTCCAATATTTAGCACAATTTTTTTTTATCAAATTCATTCTGTTTTCGAGAATATCATATTCTCGGTAGTCAATGCACATACCCATCAACTTGTCTTTCTTCTTTTCAAACAAGATAGGGCTCCACACGATGACACATTCGGCTATATGAGACCCCGATTCAAAAACAATTTATTCTAATTGTTTTTCCCACTCTGCCATCTCTGCAGATGCTAACCGGTACGGAGCCTAAATAACAAAAACGACTCCCAAAACCAGTTTAATCATAAACTCTTCTCATCAATCTGGCAGAAATCCTGAAAGTTCTTTTCAAAAGAAACATCCGAGAATTTATTTAAAGTAGTACACTACTATTACTACTTTATTTAACTTGGCTAATACCACGTATGCCAACTACAACATCATTCCTTTACTAACTCTTTTCCAAGTTTAAGCAAAGGAAAATAACCGGTATTCTCAATAACGGTCATTTACCATGGATTTTCGTCCATTTCATTTCTGATTTTAGAACCAGAATGTTCATTTTTCTACAATTCATGTTAGCATCATTCATTGCTAACCAATTCATATGCACGATTTCTTCAAATTCATTGGTAGGCATCGGCTCCAGATTTATAGGGAAAAAGGGTCCCGTAAATCCTAGGCAGACTACCTTCCAGGTGTTCAATATCTTGAACATATTTGCTATAGCCAGTTCCAAAATTTCATCCATAACCGTTGATGAAATATTCAGACAAGACATCAAAGTCATCGATCCAAAGCATAGCTTCATGGATCAAATATAACGTATACGGGGAGTATATTCAAAACAATTATATTTGAGACCATATCAGTCTACTCACGAGCTTTTTCCACAGTCTGCTGGAATGCTCAAGGTATCACTGGTCCTTTTCGACCATTCGTTTCTTCTTTCTTTCCTCCCCGTTCTTTTCCTGGGTTCATCACCCGTTACTCCACATTTAGCATGTGAGTATTTAATAAGACAGTGATCTATAATTCCACGCTGGAAACACTTCCGTTCCATACAACAAACTCGAGCAATATGCTCCGTTTTCCTGCAATTTTAGCATTTCAACGGTAGAGTCTCAACTCTACTAATTTCTTAGTGCTTTTCCTGCACTGCTCACAATACATAGTTGCTCTGTTTTGGTCCCTTCCCTTTAAGGTTGGACCCAGTTCGTGGTAACTTCTCCTGAAGCGTCCACTAATCTTTTTCTGCTTTTCTTGTAGTCTCAGCTACTTTCCCTTCACCTTGAATATCAGTCAAGGTGAGCACCCAAATTTCTTTTTCTGACCACAGCAGCTACTATTGCTTGTCATGTGGATTTTCTGCTACTCGTCTCTTTGCCCCTCGTTCGATGGAGTCTTGAGAATGGGCTGGTCCGCCTCTTAAAGCTGCACGCCCTAAATTCTTCCTAAGAAAATTTACTGCTCATACTTCTTATACGTCAGAAGTCAGCAACAGTTAGGTTATATATGCATAATAACAACTTATATACACCTAACTATACATAGTGTCTACTATCTCAAGGTTTAAGTCCAGGAATCTACACTATAGACACCTAGTTCACTTAAACCACGGCTCTGATACCAACTTGTAACACCCGGCTTTTAAAACAAAAACACCCCTGAAAATTTTTCATTTAAAACATAGGTTTCAGTACTTAAAACCATAAACAAAGGGTTATATTTTTAATAAAAACGGGTACAAGTACTTAAAACCATAAACAAAGGGCTACTGACAGCATCTACAAGTCCACTTCTTGAGTCACGGACTTTATCCTTACCCTCATCAGGGTTATGCTAACCTGCAGGGACATTTAACAAACGGTATGAGCTACGAGGCTCAGTGAGTAATCGTATCTGCAAATAACATGTATAAAATACATTCATATATCTGTCTGGATATCGAATCCAAACTCTTAGCCTTACTGGCTAACCACATATCACTTAGGATTTCACATCCTAATTTGTAGCCTTACAGGCTACATCATTACAACCTGCAATTATCAAACTACATCAGTTATTTGCACAGATAATCATATCTAATCGTTTCTGTCCCATGTTTCTTAGTCACAATGGATCGCACCGTATTTCATGGCTATTTAAGCCGTATCACGAGTCATAACTAAATAAGCTGCATCAAAACATTTTCAGTATATATATCATAGCCCTCAGGCCGCACCAATTGGTTTCAATAACCCAATATCATAACCAAAAGGCCGCACCATGTTCCTGTAACAATATCATAGCCAAAAGGCCGCACCATGTACCTATAACAATATCATAGCCGTATAGGCCGCACCAGTTGGATATAGTATCCAATATCATAGCCATATAGGCCGCACCAAATATCATAGCCATATAGGCCGCACCAAATATCATAGCCATATAGGCCGCACCAGTTGGATATAGAATCCAATATCATAGCCATATAGGCCGCACCAAATTAATTTCATTTCATTTTATAATCATTTATGGCTCACGGCTCCGTTCTTGTCATTTCATTGACTCACGGCTTATCCGGTATTGCCTTTTCAAGATTTGACTCACAGCTCCGTTCTTGTCTATCGTAGACTCACGGCTTATCTGGTATTGTCTTTCCAATGCGTCTGTAAACTGTCAAGTTTTGTCCCCCGAATCTGTTTCAATCTGCAACAGTTCAATCAACACATATCATATGTGATATAAGTGAGATTACTCACCTGGATATTTGCTGCATTTAATTCCGGTTGTTTCTTGTCTTTGTATACACTACAACCGTTCGTACCGTACCTATATATTCATTTATATACCAAATGATCATAGGTTAATTACCATTTCAGTTGACTCTACTCCACAAGAGTCCAATATAATACAATTGGGGACCATTTCCAAGCATTTCCAATCAATAACCATTGTTATAAAAATTTAATACACTTCCCGAAATACGCGTATTCTACTAAAGTACTTTCGGGAGGTCGTATTCGTATTCCGATAATTTTCCATGAAGTTTCACAACATATTAGACCTATGTTTAAAATTTCAGGTCAATCGGATAAGCCTAGCATCAAAATCCAATTTGGAAATTACACCAAATTTTAACAGACGGTTTTATGGTTTCTGCCTCGACCCCGCGTCGCGCCCAGTGTGAGGGCCGCGTCGCGCCTGTTGCAGTTCCAGGCAGTGAAGTCCGATTTTGTGCTTAAAAATCCCATTTTCCTTTATTAAGCCCTTATTACTCGACTTAATCACTGGGAATTGTTCTAAGACCAAAACCTTTGGCTAATAACAAGTTTTAAACCATTGAATGATCAAATTCACATCCATTTTCACAATTTCCCGTTTTCACAATTATAGTCCAAAAACCGAAATTGTTGAATTTTACTTGTTTCTACTGACTTCTTTCAGTCAATATAGCATCTACAGCTCATTATAAATCATTAGAATCGATTTGATCACAAGAACTCATCATCTAGGGTTCTTGATCAAAATCTCAATTCTTTCAAAATAGCAACATACTTTCAATTTTTGAGATATGTTATTAACATATGACTTATTAGAAGTTTAGAACCATAAACTTCATGATTCTTGACTGAAATTTCAGTCACAAAAGTTCTCCCATGAAGAACACACAAAAACTTAGGTTAGAAGTTTCTTACTAACCTTAATTGCTTGACAACTTCAAGCTCCAAGCTATTAATCCGATTCCACACTTCAATGCTCATGAATTCTGCAGGAATCGTGCTCCAGAAAACCTCCTAATCATCACCAATGTTCTGCACATTTGAGGGGAGTTTTCAATATTTTATATTTTCCAATTTTACAAATTTGGTCCCTAAGTTCAATTTCTTGAACTTTTACCACCACAACAAAGTTTTATTGCATAAAACTTTCATTTCTTATATCTTTGCCACAAGCAAACAATATTTTTACATAATTGGTCCTTCACATGGTCAAATGACCAAATTACCCTTTTATGGTAAAATGACCAATTTACCCTTTGCTAGTATTAACTTTCTAATACTTAGAACACCATGTTAAATCATAGATACACTATAATTAACATTTCAATACTTATCAAAAGTATCGTGGTGTTACACCAATAGAAACTAAAAACTGTAAACGTGACGCTGACACGTGTCCCAAACGAGAATGCCAAAGATAAAAAACTAAAACGAATGACTTAAACGAAAAGACGACAAATCAACACTAAAGGCAGCTACATCAGCAACATGTAGCTGCTCCAAGACATAAAGCTTCCCGAGTCTACGACTTATCTCAATCACCCTCCGAGACTGAATGTCCTGTATACAACATAACAAATCAGAAAAGAAGACCCAACAAGATATTTTAAAAGGGTAATTTGGTCTTTTGACCATATGAAGGACCTATTGTGTAATAATATTTTTGTGTTTGTGGAAAAAGTATAAAAAAAGAAAATCTTAAATGATATGTTAAGAGTTTGGACCAAAAGTGAACAAAACTAGATTAGAAGGGCCAAATTATCATTTGAGTAAAGTGTAGAGGTATAAACTGAGAGAGACTTCTAGTCCTCTCTATTTCGAGTCGTGAACTATCTTCAACAGAGAGAGAGAGATCGAGAATTGAAGAACTTGGAAGGATTGAAGCAGAAATCGCAGAAATCAAGTTAGAGATTGTGATTTCCAAGTCATCAAATGTAAGAATTCCATCTTTACAAGCTATTTAATCCATTTTGGGTTAGTTTGAATGGATGAAAACGAAATTCTGAAGTTGGGGAGGGTTGTTTCCAAGTTTCTAACCTCTAAATCATGTTCTAATCATCATTGGAACTCGATTTCCACCTTTGGAAACTATTAGAAGCAAAGGAATTTAAAAATGTGTGCATGAACCCTAGAATTTGGGATTTTGAAGATTTGTTTAATTCAAATGTTTATGGAGTAATAAGTGTTATATAAGAGGTTTAGTAGTACTCTAAATATCATGTTTTAACCCTCAGTTAAATCGACAAAGGATTGGAATCAAACATACAAAAGATTGAAAGTTGTGCAGAAAATGGGGTGGGTCTGCAGATTCACACGCCCCGTGTGATTCTGGCACGCCCCGTGTGGATTTGATCAGACAAGTAGGAAATGAGTACATAAATTCCACACGACCCCGTGTGATTTTTACACTCCCCGTGTGAAATTCGACAGTAATGTCTAGAAATTCCACACGACCCGTGTGATTTCCACACGACCCATGTGACCTAGAATTGTATAATTCACTTACAATATGACCTTAATTGAGTAGCCTGACCCCTTAACCTTTAGTATGTGTTTAATGTGGCATGAGAACATGAAAATATAAGTTCATATCATGACCCAAACAATGTGTAAAAGTGCGGATCAAGCAATAGATAAACAAGGAAAAAGGAAAGGGGAATCGAACACTTAGATATTTCTTGCATAATCTAAAATACATAAATGTTTATTAGTGTTATTAAGTATGAATTGCATATATATTTAATAGGAGGTGATCAAGTCATTGGGGAGCAAGGTAAGGGCAAGGAGGCCTTTGGAACTTAGCTAGTCACTTCTTCTACAAGGTGAGTAACATGTGGATTTTATGAGTACATAGCAAATAGTATTATTTTATAAACTTTGTTTTGATTAAAAGATTTTAAGAGGAAAGTTTCTCTCAAGTTGTTTTGTGCTAAAAGCTTATGATTTCTATATGATGAAAGACTTTGATGTTATGACTAACTCGTAATGAAATGATGCTAATGAATCAAATTGGAACTAAATATAAGAAAAATTAGCACGCCCTTATGGATAGATTTGTTCTATTCCATGAAGGGAAGAAAAATTAGCACGCGCTCACGGATAGACTAATTCTATTCTGGGGAGGGAAGATACGGGAAAACCCGTATGAAACCAAATATTAACAAATGAATCATGAATTACAATTAGTCTATGTTTTATTAAGAAAACTTTTGTATTATGTTTGACCATGATGAAAATGTTTGATAGTTTGTTTTGGATTAAAATTATTTTGGGTCTAAAACCCATGTTGCTCACGAGACTTTATGTCTCATGTATATTTGTTTTTGTTTAAATGCTATGTACTAAGGTGAAGGAGATTAAGTACTAGAAGACTTTAAAAGACTTGAAGCTTTTCTTTTGGAACTTTATTTAATAGTAGCTTTACCATGGTAATGTATTAGACTTGTAATACCCCAACATAACAATATTTTGTAATTATGTACAAAGTTTTTGTTAACCCGTATTTTGTAACTCTAATTTGGGTTAAAAATGTAAATGTTTGTAATGGGGTGTCACATGTTATATATATATATATATATATATATATATATATATATATATATATATATATATATATATATATATATATATATATATATATATATATATATATATATATAAGGAGTGAAAATAGAACCAACACCATCTACTGGCATATGTGTATCACTAGCAGACATAACAGAAACAGGTGAACGAGGTGATAAAAACAAAAGGATGACAAATGTAATGACATATGATGAGATGCACCTGAATCCAATATCCATAAGGATGAAGGAATACCGAATTATTTGATGAAGACACACCTGAGTGAGACATGGATGCTGACATGGCAGCCGAATTGTCAGCAATGAACTGTCTGAACAGCTCAACAATCTGAGTATCCAAGGCTGATGGTGTTGTAAAATTCGTTTTAGTCTCCACCAATAATTGATCAAGTAAGTGATTGAAAATGCCATGCACATCTCTCAACTTGAATGAGTTAGTTACTTAGACTAATGCAAGTAACGATTTTCGAAACCATGTTGATAACAAACGAGTTGGGAAGTATTCACCAAAATGCACAGAATATACTATTTCCAAAGTAGAGTGCGTACCAACCTAACTCAAAGTATAGTTCATATACGTTGCGCCGTGTATATGTAACAACTATTTAAAAGAACATGTAGTGCATAAGCAATGAATCCCCTTTTACGTTGTCGTAGACATCAAGTCACCTTTTAAAGCACGACTCCCTGAAAAAGCGCCTAATTTATCTAGTTAGTTCGTAACTTCATAAGAAATTTCCCATGGAGATCAAGTTGCATGTCATGGTAAACGAAACTTCATACACACTGGCATGCTATAATAACTGTTAGTGTATTGGGTTTGGGCTTGGCCCAATGTCTATTAGGGTTTAGGTGTGTGTATTTATATTGTTGTGTGTTGGTGTTATGAAGGCAACGATTATCAAAATGTAACATGGTATCAGAGCCACCTCTCTTCCTCTCTAAACCCTAGCCACCTCTCTTCCGCCGCTTCACCTCCGGCGACCATTTCCGGTCGTCTTCTCCGACCTTCTCTCCGGTCGCATGCTCCTCTCCTCACCCCCGCTGATCTGCTTCCACTTCTTCCCCTTCCGGATCGAACCACCGGACCACCGTTAACCACTCGCCGGTAACCACCTGCTTGAAAGCGTGAACCGTGCCTTCTCCCTCTCCCTCTCCCTCTCTCTCTGACCTGCTTGTGAGCCACACCCTCACAGCCGAGCACCCTCCCAATCTCTCCTGCAACTACCACCGGTTCAAAAGTCCGGTGACCATTTTGTCACCACCGCTACACTCTTGCTCCTTCATCCTCTTCGATCCAATGTTGCAGCCAGTCACCCTCCCTCTTCTCCGGTGATCTGCTACTCGCATGCACTCACCACTACTCCTCTGCATCTCCATTCTAACCGCTGCTCTACTTCTCCTCTCCTCACTACTCTCTCTCCCTTCCCACACCGCCGATCTGCTGCTCTGCAACCGCCGATCTGCTCCTCTGCAACCTCCATTTTTGGAGGTACCTTCCTTTTGGTTCTTCCTTATTTCCAGCTTCTCTCGCTTGCTCTACAACATATGGGTCTCGGTCGGATCTTACCTCACCCGAAAACAACCCAGCTCAAGCACCCCCGCTGCCTTACCTCACCAACGACCGCCACCTCTTCTTCATCCCTCTCGGTCGGATCTTTCTTCCCTGAAGCTTAAGAACCAACACCTATGTCGGTTCTCTATCTCTCTTCACAATGCAGTCTTCGTTTTCTCTTTCCCTCTCTTCGGCTTCTCCGATCAGTGTCTACCGCCACCGCTGCCGCCGACGGCGAGTATCTATCGTTCCCTTCTTCCTTTCGCACCCTCTGTTTGCGACTCGACCCATCGGGTGCCACTTGCATCTCTCGATTTCACCTCCTAGCAAAGGTTCTCACTGCACCACCTCCGGTCCCGACAACCGGTGACCCTCCGCTGCAAACCCCGCCGTCTATTTCCCCGATCTTCAACCGGGTGTGTCCACTCGGCCAACTCATTGAGTCGGCTCAGTGAGCTACAGCCGAATATGGCTTTGGCTCTCCTATGCAGAGTTAAAAGAAGCTTGTCTCACTGCCTCTCCAAGTTGTTTTTTTTTTTTTTTTTTTTTTTTCTTTTTCCATTTGAGATGTCTTATTTTTATTTGTTTCCATTTTGTTTTATTTTTGTTGTTTTTCAGTTTCATCGTCCCTCCCGATAAAACTGCGGGGGGATGTTAGTGTATTGGGTTTGGGCTTGGCCCAATGTCTATTAGGGTTTAGGTGTGTGTATTTATATTGTTGTGTGTTGGTGTTATGAAGGCAACGATTATCAAAATGTAACAATAACAATACACCAAGTTAGTATAACAAAATCTAGGAGGTCTGCTTCAGACCTTGTCATCATATTTAGAGAGGCTTTGTATTTCAGACATATGCATCATGCATGTTCTTCAGATTCAAAATAGGATTTGCATTCCAAATATGTGTCAGACTTGTTTTTCGGATTCCAACGTTAGATTATCATTACAAACAAACAATTCAACCACACTAGTACGTAGGAACACTCAATTAGTATGTATTTGAAACAAAACAAAATCCTATTCGTTCCGAACTAGTTCTTGATATTTTAGAGTAGGGTTTTCTATTTCGCATTAACTTTAATCAATATATAACACAAAAAATGTTAAGAAATGTATAAGCTAGAAAGAACATACATGCAACACCTCAAGCTCTTGGCCATCCGATCACATTCTTATTCATTTCTACAACATCTCAAATGCAATTCTTAGATGGTGCCAGGACGATCTCAGATCCGAAACCATTGGCGGATTTAAAGCTTTGAAAGCGTATGCAATTGCATACCCTTGACTAGTTATTAGAAGTAGTGATTTTTTATTAAAAGAATATTTATATGTATATTTTTTAAGAATGCATACCCTGCTCAAATTACTTTGCATACCCAAATTAGAATTCCAACCTAAGAAAACAGAAATGCATCTTGACGAGATAATTTGACGCAATGAAAACTTTAAAAATATTATGGTAATTAAATAAGAAAACTAACAAAACAAATATAAAAATCTCATAAATCCTAATTTCCTAATCAAGTTACAATTATCTACAAGTATTTGAATTCAAGTTTAATACAAATTCTATCCCATCAGTTTTATAAAACCAACTGAACCCTAAGAAAACAAATCCTAAAAATCAAGTCCTGAAAAAATCCTAACCGTTGGACACCGTCTTTGCCTCTTCAGACTCGGTCACCTAGCAGTCATAATCTGGTACAATAACTGCCGGTCAGTGTTCGCTTGAAATAGTGAAACTCTTGCAACCATCATTTGTTTTCCATATTGACATCTTGTTGATCGTCATCTCTAGCGACTAGCCGGTTAGTTTCTCTTTCAAATTTTAATCTCATTGCTGCACAAATTTGTCTATGATGTTTGTTATATTTGAACCATGAAATCAAAGGGAGCAAACTCTTCATTACTTGTGTTGTTATGTTTGTGGATATAGAAGTTATGCCAATGAAATACTAGTCTAGAGTTGCTTTCTTGTTTATTGTATAAATAACTTTATAGCTCCTAGTAATTCACCATCAAAATAATGAGAAAACACGTACCACATTACTTGTAAATGTAGATGAAGAATTTGCTGTCAACGTTAGGCAACTTAATATTTTTAATTTTTTTTTCTAGTGTTCAATGACAAAAATTTTCAACAATTGTAAATTTTTGTCTCGATGTTAATTGTTTTAGCCATTTTATGAATTATTGATAAAAATTTACTATATAGATGCATACCCAAAATTTATTTTCTAGATCCGCCACTGTCCGAAACCATCCATTTCAATTTCGTTGGTCATTTTTACAAAACACAAAAAATATTGATTATTTTTCTGTAATAGTTAATCAAATGACCATTGATGAATATCTCCAAAAAAAAAAATATATATACATAAAAAGGTAAATCGCCCAAGACAAAAACTGAACAAAAATAGTTTGTTATTTGATGCGAGTAATTAAACCTACAAAGTCATATCACTCAGCCCAATTAAATTATCCATATTAAAAACTCGGCCCAGATAACTTCCTGCTGTCACTCAAACCCTATATCAATATCTCTACTCCCCTCTAATCGCCGTCGTCTCCAAACCCTAGCCAGAGAGAGGGAGAAAGGTAAGAGATATTCAGAAATGGGACGTGTGATTAGGGCACAGCGTAAGGGAGCAGGGTCCGTCTTCAAGTCCCATACCCACCACCGCAAGGGTCCTGCCCGGTTCCGCAGCCTCGACTTTGGCGAACGCAATGGTTACCTCAAGGGTGTTATCACCGAAATCATCCACGATCCCGGCCGTGGTGCTCCTCTTGCTCGCGTCACTTTCCGTCATCCTTTCCGTTACAAGCACCAGAAGGAGCTTTTTGTCGCCGCCGAGGGCATGTACACTGGCCAGTTTGTTTTCTGTGGTAAGAAGGCGAATTTGATGGTCGGAAACGTCCTCCCTCTCAGATCTATCCCCGAGGGAGCTGTCGTTTGCAACGTAGAACACCATGTCGGTGATCGTGGTTCATTCGCCAGAGCTTCTGGTGATTACGCCATCGTTATTAGTCACAATCCTGATAACGGCACCACCAGGTATTTGATACTTCAATATGAATCCGATACATTGCTTAGTTTGTGACATTCCGTACTTTTTATTCTTATTCTTGCTGGTTCTCATAATACACGAACACATATAAACCTTTTGTGTAATCCAAAATACTGGATGTGAATCTCATGTTGTTTCTTTCTCATATTTTTGTTCACCTGAATGCATTACTCGTTGCGAATGCGATACATCTGCTCTGCAAATTCTAATTTTCGAGTTTCGATTATTTAGAGTCAAGCTTCCATCTGGAGCCAAGAAAATCGTGCCGAGTGGGTGTCGTGCTATGATCGGTCAGGTCGCCGGAGGAGGTCGTACCGAGAAGCCTATGTTGAAAGCTGGTAACGCATACCATAAATTCCGTGTTAAGAGAAACTGCTGGCCCAAGGTTCGTGGTGTTGCTATGAATCCAGTTGAGCATCCTCATGGTGGTGGTAACCATCAACACATTGGTCATGCAAGTACTGTTCGCCGCGATGCACCTCCCGGTCAAAAGGTTGGTCTCATTGCCGCCAGAAGAACCGGGCGGCTCAGGGGTCAAGCTGCGGCTACTGCTGCCAAGGCAGATAAGTAGAGCACTTGAATTTATTATGACAATGGTTTTGATATTTTCTTTGTCAATTACTGTTCTGTTGGCTTGTTACCGAGAAATTATTATGGTTCAATTTTGTTTTAATTTGACTTTTGAGGTTTAGTCTACAGATTCTTAATTAATTTACTTGATACTATGCCTTAATTAGCTGCATTTAAATGAAATTCGGAATATTTGTGAGCTTTTGTTTTAGAAAATAACTTTTTTAGTTTTTGCAAATGCAAAAAGGATAATGAATACTTGAAAGATGGACGTAAATGTTGCATTCCTACTGCCATCAAAAAACCGATTGTACTCTATATTGTTCTTAGTATAATTACTTTACCGAGTCTATAAATAAAAACCCTTGATATGAATCACCGAATCGGTTTCCAAATGTTGTCACAAATGAAAATTATACCCGTTGGTTTTACCCCCATAAGCAAGGTTTTTCCTTATAAATCCAAGTATATTGGCAATCGAAAACAATAGTCTCTTTATGGCATGGTCTCATATGTACCAGGCTAACTTATGTTGTGCAATTTAAAACATGAAAAATGATGAACAGGTGATGAACTCAAATCAAGTACTATACAGGCCGTTTTCGGGTTAGTACTTGGGTTTGCGGGTCAACCCGCCAACCCTTATAATACATTAGATTTAAAATTCAACTTTTAATATTTCTAGTTTTCTATTGCTTTACTCTTAGTCTGTTATGCACTATATTAGAAATCTTGAACAAGGCTTAATATGTTCATCATTACGTTCCGCACCAGTGTTCAGCCATACTGCACTGTCATCTGCGATTTTGCCGTCACCGTTGCAGCGTCACTCCTGTCTTCACTCCCTCCTGTCGACGTAAACATATTTCAACCACTTCTCTGCAATAATTTCCTTCATATGTGGCTTACGTCATACACACAATCTCCTTCTAGATTCTGTTTATCAACAGTTTCTTGGACCCTCTTATTCATTCTTTTGCATGCTCCCAAGTTGGTAAATGGGGTGTTTGATAGCCTATTAATTTGAATGTTAAGAGGCTCCAAACCATTCAGAGCGTTTGTTTCGTAAAATTTTTACATCTAAATCGGGCAGAGCCTCTTAATAGGTCTCTGAACCATTAAGTAGAAAAATATATTTGACCATTCGTTTTTCAAAAAACTTCCACATATACTCGTTAACCTAAAAACTTGTATTCATTAAGAGCCCTTAATTATTCAGACCTCTAACTCATTCAGATCTAAATAATTTGGATGCCGCCAGACATCCCCAAAGTTTTCGTTTTCATTTTCATTTTCATTATATGTATAAATAACTCAGTAAGTTCTTTGACTTTTCTTTCTCTCTTATCGTTTGTTGCTCATATACAATATGTATACTCAATTTATTTTAAGTTTTATCCCATTGTCTGTGGGTTATCCTTTTTTAGAGGCTATAATATAGTTCCTTCAATTATTTACCAATAGCTCATATACAATATGTATACTCAATTTATTTTAAGTTTTATCCCATTGTCTGTGGGTTATCCTTTTTTAGAGGCTATAATATAGTTCCTTCAATTATTTACCAATAAAAAAGTTGAAGATACAGGGGACAAGAGATTTCTCTGTTTAAATATACATGACCCACGAACCTGAATCTGAACGACTAACCCAAATCTACCCACAAACCCATATATTTTACGAGTTAGGCGGCTTGTGTCCGAGTTTGACATATTCGAGTTAGGGTTGAAGAAGTTGGCATGATTATTTATATGGGTCGTGTATGGGTTGAGGTTTTTGACCTACCAACCCGAAAACAACACGATTTCCACCCTAGTGTTAGTCCATATTTATTAAGTTCATGATGTATCTTTTGTATGTATCGGCCCATGGCCTCAGAAACTTGTATTTATACTTGTATTATCTCATTTTTTAAGGCAATGAAGATAATCATTCAATAATATGGTATCAAAATTGAATGCCTAGAATATCTCCTCCCTTTCTCTTCCTTCATAGTCAGATTCTTCTCGCCGAAACACTACCGCCTTCCAAACCTTCTCGGCTTATTTCTCTTCTCCTATAATGGCCGAAAATTAGAACCCTCCCCACATAAAGTGTCCACTATCCAAACATTAAATTTCATTCCCACTAGTCATTGATCTTTAACCGTTGAACAAAGACTTGTGGAAGAAATTTTCTCCACCTGCTCTATGGATATGATGTTACTGACCTCATTAATGATTCGTACAATCCATTAAATGTTAAACGTATCAATTCCGAATGGAAAAAGGTGGACTAATAGTCAAGATGTGGGTTTACTCCATGATAACTTAAAGCCTTCTCTAAGTAGTTATGAAAAAAGACTCTTCAACTCAGCTCGTGTGGTTAAACCCATAGAAGATTATTCGTGACGACAAAGATACAATAATGATCCAACTTGATAGTGAGCTTTGTAATATCTCCATGAGAGATCGCTCTGTCACTACCTATTGCTAAAAACTGAAGGGTATTATGGATCTTCTTGAAAATATTGACCTCAAATCAAAGGTACTGGATAAGCATCTCATCATTTACACCAAAAACGGACTCTCCTCTAGTTCTAATTATTTGACATCAATCACCCATACCAATATTCACGAAAACCAAGTCCATACTTCTTTTAGAATAACAAAGAATGACTCAGTCTCGACCATCAACTCACACAAACAACTCCTTCTCAAATCATCCTCACACCGGCACCACAAGTAGATAGAGGAAACTACTACTGCAATGACCATCATTAGTCATAAAACAAGCGTTGAAAGTAGCCAAAAGGTGACCAATATCTTCGCCAACAACAACCTTACGACTAGGTATACTTCCTGCCACCAACAACCCAACAGTAGCATCATCATGTTGTTGTCCAACAACCATCATGATTCTCTTCGCCATCAAGCCCAACATTAGCATTCTAGGTCCACCTTCTCAATGTCGAGACCACTCACCTGAGGCCTATGTTTCCATCGACCCATCTTTATCTACCGTCAGCCCACTACTTTGCCTTTTTTTTTTTCAATCCCACGCCATTAAACGATCTGGGTGTAAGAGAATGGCTAGTAGACATCTGTCAATTAATAAATCATAATTCACATTGTGTCTTAGTTGGAAACATGTCCAAATTCCTATAATGACCACGGGACACATGTAAATTCCCTTAATAAATCCACACCGACCTCTACACTTCAAAAAATTACTCCTCACTTCATCCATCAATAACAATCTCATATATGTTAGATAACTTACTTGTCAAAATAAATGCACTATTGAATTTGATGAATTTGGTTTCACTATTAAGAATTATAAGAGCCTACAACCTCTACTACGATATGACTATGATGATCCACCGTACCCAGACGTGTTATATCTACCTCAAGTCATCATGTCCTCAAGTAAATCTCTATGGTATCATGTCCTCAAGTCAATCTAAAGTCAATCTCTATGGCATCAATGACTATTTGTTGTAGTTATTTTTAAAATTTAATAACAAATTAATAAACAAAACAAAGTTTGCTCACTTTGCTGTAATAGCAGAAGTTGTAATCAATTCATTGGGTTGGCCCATCTTCTATAAAATTATTTCGGGTATCAGTTACAGCTGAGCCTTTTTATTTTGATTTAGAGAAGTACGAGTTTTGTACAACGATGGTTACAACCACAACTCTACAAGTCATAAAAATATTGATGGTGGGATTTAGGATTTAAAATAAAAAAAATATGTCATCATTAATAATTTCCATGGATTTTACACTAATAATAAGATGTTTAATTCTGCATCTAAAGTCTAACATCCAAGATACATGGTTATGGCTGATTACATTTTAAATCATTGATCAGATTATCATTGTTTTAAGTTAATGATAATATTTATTTTGCTTTTGAGCATCGGGTTTTAGTATTGGTCATTATTCTTAATTTTTGTCGCGATTGTGTTTGTTGTTTGAGTTTCATAGTTTCTAATATACACCTTTAGTATAATAAATGTTCAAATCTTTCCGAAAAATAATTCTATTGTTGGTATTTTTGGGTGCTAAAGTAGGACAAACAGAAATTATATAGGTATTTTGAAGAAAATTTTAGCTTTGATTTCAAAATCAGTATTTCAAGATCTGAATTATGAAAATAATTATTAAGGTGCAGTTTATGTTTTATGAAAATGTTAGCATGACTTTTTATGTCTGCAGCGGGTAAAATTTAGAGCAAAATATATTTTGTTTATTTGGAAAACTATAAACATAAAAAGATCCGCATGACCCCTTTTTCAGTAGACAATTATATAGCTTCTAAAATCTTCATCTTTTCACATTCACGCCTCCAATATTCCAGAAGACGACGAGTACAACTACCACCACCACCAACACCTCTGCCTAGTGCTGAGCAAAGGTCGGTTTTGACCCCAAACTGAACCCAAACCGAAATAATCGGTTTTCAAGTATTCAAGACCGAACCGAAACCCAAACCGAACGGTTCGAGGTCTCGGTTTTCAACTTTAACCGGTTCGGTTTCGATTTTAAGAGAGGGTGTTTGGATGAGCTTTTTCTAAAGTGCTTATTGGCTTATTGACTTTTCAAAAAGCCAATAAGCTAAAAAAGTGTTTGGATGGTGAAAAGCACTTCTCAAATAAGCTTTTCAACACCTTTAGAGAAGCCATTTTTAAAAAGTTACACAAACCTGACTTTGACTTTTTAAAGGGCTTATGGCTTTTTGATTGCAAAATGACAATAATGCCCTTGACTACCACCTAACCCTACCATTTACGTTCGTTTCCTCACATCTGTACCATTCATGAACGATAGATCCACAGATCGCATCCCACCCCTCATCGATGTATTTCGGCTACCCTCCATCTCCAGCAATCGCTGCACCGTCCGTCTCCGGCTGCATCTCCTTCGGCCCTCATCAATCGATCGGTAAGCTTTTCCAAGCATCTTGAATGTTCAATGTTCAATGTACAAGGAATATTGTTTATATTTGTAGGATTGTATTGGCGCTATTGATGAGACACATGTGAAGGCAACAGTCTCACACCAGGAGCAAGCGAAGTACAATTGGTCGGAAAGGATATGCCACACAAAATATAATGGCGGCTTGTGATTTCAACATGTGCTTCACATTTGTATGGGCCGGATGGGAAAGGACCGTCCATGACACGAGAATTTTCATTGAGGTGTTACAGAGACCGAAAGTTCAATTTCCACATCCAACGGGTGGTTAGTATAATCATTTAGCAATCCAAGTTTTAAGTTTTCCATATTGTTCGAAATGAATAACTATTTGTTTTATTTGCAGATAAATATTACGTTGTCGATGCCGGATACCCAAGTACTATAGATTATCTTGCTCCGTACAAGTGTATGGACATTTGTTATCAGCTACCGGATTTCCAACGTGGACAGACAGCTGCAATGCGTGCTCCCCGTGGACCGAAAATAGAAATTAAATTATTATCACTCTTCATTGAGAAATATTATAGAACAAACTTTCGGAGTGTGGAAAGCTAGATGAGCATTATTAAGAGACATGCACGTTAATTACACGTACGAGAACCAAGCAAGTCTTGTAATAGCATCAATGACCTTCCACAACTATATCAAAAAGGCTAGTAGTTTTCGATGGCGATGATTTGAAACGAGAACTCTTTTTTAGCTACTAAATGCGTTAAAACTGTTTCTGCCGTCGACTGCTTCACGACCGCTTAACGTTTTGAACGGGGACCCACTCGATTTAGCCCTAATTTCCTTCGTGTCAATTACCGCTTTACAATGGTCGGCGTGATGAACTTGAACGAATACATGCCCTTGTTTAGTAAATTTAACGGAATTTTCTACAAGATTAGTGATAACTTATCGGAATCTTCCGGGATCTCCGATAACAATTTGCAGAACTTTATCGGCACAAGGACCGCTAGCTTTTTGATTTCCAAATTATAGATAATGATAACATAATCAGATAAAAATAAACAATAATTTAAGAGAAACAACAACAAATTAAAAGATAATTTATATTTACCTTGATTCCCTTATGTCGAGATTTTCCAGAAAATAAAGAAAGAACATCGTCTAGTATTGAACGATGTCAAAGGGGACAAATTCGAGGTTTAGTTTTCCGGCTTCAATTTTGGCCCGGTCGAACACTTGTTGATTAATGTGATTAATCTACTAATCACCATTTTGGTCCCTAGACCTGAAAATATCAAATTGTTCTCGTGTGCAGGATACGTAGGGAAAATAATGGATGACAACTAACGGTTATTAGACCTATGGATCAAAACTACACAAAAATAGTGAGCAAACGACCGTTTTTTCGAATCGGAAAATATTTAAAACCTAGCTAATTTTTTTTGCAAACCACAAGAATCATTTCTGCGGTTTTATCAAGTTGATATATGAAAAATATGAATCTTAAAATGTTCAAAAGGTGGATCCTGATATATTATGGATTAAGAGTAACTCATAAGATATTGTTTAAAAAACATATAAATATTAAACTATAAATTATTTAAAGTTCACTATAGAATGTGTTTAGTGTTATATTATTTTTAATAAAAGTAAAAATAAAAATAAGGATAGAGAAAGAAGAAGGAAAGAGGCTTGTGTGAGAGAAGGGAGAAGAAATCACATGGAACGACGTGCTGGCACACATGCTGGTCCCCGTCAAGGGCTATGATATGCCGCCTACCTTCATACACAAGTATGCATACACCCATTAATTGGTCGTCGGGAGATATTTTTTCAATACAATTTTTCTAGAACTTTGTCATCAAATTTTGTTTGACGTATAACATTTAGAGCAAATTTCATTTAAAACAATTACTTTTAATCAAAATTTATCGTAAATAACAATACATATTTCAAAAAACAACATAATATAAAAATAATTGATCAAAATCATCAAACTACTCTATTAATTTTGAATGCATTCGAACTATATACACCAAAAATGACACAAATATTGACAAAACCATTATATCGACTAATTCAAACTTTGCATTATATTTAATTTTATAAAAAATCTCATTAATTAAATGGTTAATAACAGAAAAACGCAATCTATTATATATATATATATATATATATATATATATATATATATATATATATATATATATATATATATATATATATATATATATATAGGGTTAGGTTCATATGAGATCATTATATTTCGTGAGACCGGGAGACGCATTCTTAGCCACTTATTTTGGGTGTAAAACAAAAAAAAATTAAAAAATGCAAAATAAATGAAAAAATTTGAAAAAAATATATTTATTTATTGTTTTCGTTATTTTTTTATTCAAAAAATTTTTTTAAAAAAATAAAAAAATAAAAAAATTAACGCTTTTTCATATTCTAGTAGAATATTACACTAGTTTGTGTAATATTCTATTAGAATATGCAACATCCAGCAACATTCTAATAGAATATTTTTTTGATTTTTTCAAGTTTTTTTCGAATTTTTTTTTATTTTTAATTTTTTTTTAGATTGTATAAGTAGCGAAAATAAGTAGAATTTTTTTTTTGAAAATTCTCATTATTTTAGTCTATTTTAATTTTTTTTTATTTTTTGATCTCTAAAATGAGTGGCTAGGATTGAGTCTCCCGGTCTCACAAAATTTACATTGTCTTATTTGAACACTTATATATATATATATATATATATATATATATATATATATATATATATATATATATATATATATATATATATATATATATATATATATATATATATATATATATATATATATATCTTATCGGAAAAACCTTTATATTATAAGTTAGGTTTATCGATGCAATAACATAATAAAATTTTCAGTTATTACTATAATTGATCGAGTTTTCTAACGTATGCACTGAATCATATATTTTTAAAATAAACATTTTCTTTATAAAAAGGCTTGGTTACAGAATAAGAGATCTCGTTTTCAGAAATCAATTTTATTTTGTATAATTAAGTTCTTTATTTACTTACAAACCTATAAATATATCTAATGATTTTGACAATATATTTCTATAAAATAGAACAAGACTGAAAGTATCGTTCTATTTATATATATATATATATATATATATATATATATATATATATATATATATATATATATATATATATATATATATATATATATATATATATATATATATATATATATCTTATCGGAAAAACCTTTATATTATAAGTTAGGTTTATCGATGCAATAACATAATAAAATTTTCAGTTATTAACTATAATTGATCGAGTTTTCTAACGTATGCACTGAATCATATATTTTTAAAATAAACATTTTCTTTATAAAAAGGCTTGGTTACAGAATAAGAGATCTCGTTTTCAGAAATCAATTTTATTTTGTATAATTAAGTTCTTTATTTACTTACAAACCTATAAATATATCTAATGATTTTGACAATATATTTCTATAAAATAGAACAAGACTGAAAGTATCGTTCTATTTTATATATATATATATATATATATATATATATATATATATATATATATATATATATATATATATCTATTATATATATCTATTATATATATATATATATATATATATATATATATATATATATATATATATATATATATATATATTTTTCATAGTTAAAACATTCGTAAATGCTAATCAATGTTCCTTTGAACTTTTAGTTAACTTTTTTATTGGACCAAAAATCAGCATAAATAAGATCTTAGCTGAAGTTTGGTTTGGTACCCGAAATTACTAGTACCATGAATTCGATAGTAAAACAACCCACCGACCAAAAAGCCCACCTTAAATGTTGTTTTGTTGCCTAAAGTTTTATTTAATTTCTTAAATAGAAAACGTTTATTTCGTTAAATCAACTTATGAGACACGTATTTGAAGAAATTCAATACAAATGGGAAGGCAACATTCTTTCATATTATATATGTTGTAGAATTGGGGCGTTCAAACTTTTAAGGTTCGGTTTGAGGCTTTTGGCACATGAAATTACAAGTAACGTGGTATGAAGGATCACGTGGACATCTCATAAACGCCATAACTCTACTTTGCTCCTCTCTTTTCCCTTTTCTTCCTATTTTATACCTAACGAAATTACGAAATCATCAATACCCGTAAAGCAAATAAATGTTCATATCCACATCATTTGCATAAATTTTGAAAATTTTGAAAATGAATAAAATACTTTTCTTTTCCTTTTTCTTTCTATTTTATGCCTAAACGAAATCGTTAATACCCATCAAACAAAGAAATTTTTATGTCCACATCATTTACATAATTTTGATGGAGATCGTCAAAGTGATGAAAATATTTAAACAATATCTATTAAAAACAACGGCAAAAATTCTCAAATATGTGAAACATTTTGAAAACTCCAATAAATGTTTAAAAAGAATAATACTTGTCCAAACCAGCATCAAATACATCATGAAGGCATAAAATACTAAAATTAAGTTCTAAGAGAAAAACTATAGCAAAACAACTTCAAATAGCTCAGCAACTAAAGTGTCTCTAACTTTAAATTTCCTTAATACTCCTATTTAGAGACAAAAAATATGTCAATCTGGAGAGACTTATGAGGTAATAGGATTTGACTCTACGCAAGCACGCCAACACATATATAGGTTCAGGATCAATTGAAACATCATAGTTTCACGAGAACCCAACAACTTTTTTTTTCCCACTACATTTGTTTTAAAAAAAAGACTTAATGTATTAAGATGCATGTATATAAGTGCATTCGTAAAAAATCTAAAAAAATGTGTATATAAGGAGTGTGCAGATATGCTATTTTCTGTTGTGTACACATGCACTTATGTTTGTGCACATTTATGCACCTTAAAAAAAAAATCATATTTTTGAGTTTTTTTTTTTTTTGGAATGCAATTATATATGTGTGTCTTAATACATCGAGTTACTTTCTATGAAATAAGTTATCGGGTTCTCGAGAATTTTTTAGTTCTCAAAAGATCATGGCATATATATATATATATATATATATATATATATATATATATATATATATATATATATATATATATATATATATATATATATATATATATATATATATATATATATATATATATATATATATATATATACACACACACACACACACATATACATATACATACACACAAACACATAGAGTTAGGATCATGTATTAATCTGAATAACTGTGTGAATATATGATCAAATATAATCCAATCATTTCATAAGGATATTTTCGGATTTTTACAACAATTGATTATATTATCCCTAAATAACTAACCAAAAAATAAAGAAGGCAAATGAACTTACATTACAACTAAAATATTTCTCATACCATTTCATGTTGTTTCATTTGATGTCACCTTCAACATTAACATATGATTTTATTTAACAATATTCTTCTTTATTTATTCATATTAAAAGCTTAACTTACAAACAAGTATAATATGACATTTTTTTCTCTTTACTAGAATATATAACCAGAAAAGTGTCACTTTTGGTGCTGGATAGCTTAGCAAAAAATATACTGATTCTTATATATGGTTGCTCACATAGTTCATTAAAGCTTTTGGAAAACAGCATATGATATTAATGTCTAATTAAGATCCATCAATGAAAAAACCTATTTAACCACACTCTCCCATCATCGGTTATGTATGTGGCATATAACAACTTTGCTACAACTATTGATGTCTAAACTCTTTAATTACTTACACAATCATATAGTATATAAAATAATAAACTTAAAAGTTACTGTATTTTGCAATTTAAGAATATAATTTGTTAAAGTTTTAATCATGATATATTAATGCTAATTTTTTATATTGTTATATAGATGTCATCAGAAGTGTTCAACAATTCAAAATTTATAGAACAATTCAACGGTTTGATATGGAATGCTAATATTAATGATTTAGAGTTTGAAGTTAGATGAAAGATCACAATCAAAGATTTTAATCTATCAGATAATAAGTGGTTATGAGAGATGTATGGCTTGCGTAGGTTCTGAATTTCGTCATTTTTCAAGAATGTTCTTATGTCTGTTTTAAATGAGAACTACATCATTCCCAGAAAGATAGAATTGGTCTTTTCAGAACAGTATACTTACTACATCGTAAAGTTTTATGATGACATCTAACTTTGCAATAGAAAAAATAGGCATAATCAAAATACTTCGGGTTTCTCAACTACAACAACTTTTCAAAAGATATTGACATATATTCCTTACAAACCACATGCATCCAAAGTATATATATGAATAATATTTTATGAGGTTCGAGACGAGATTCCTGAATATGAACCATGAATCATGTACTTAATGTCTAACACATTACCTAAGTCTCAATCTATAACCTGATGTGTTTATACATTCTACATCAATTAGATTCGTTACTACATTTGGCAAGAATGAGGTGTTACATACGGAATATGAGACCATTCAATTGTTGTGACATGTGTCGTGTGTAAGTAGGAGATTGTTGGAGATATGTTCATGATCACAACAAGTTGGTGATATTACTATAAATAATATCATCATTTTGGGTTACACATAAGATATGAGTTGTGCATAAAATAACAAAAAGAGAATAATGAGGATCTAGTTCACTAACTTGTCATTTATGATGAGTTAATTAGAAACATGAGAACTCAAAGGATCAAAGTGTAAGTATTTGAATTTCAAATACTGGAAAAGGGTTAGGGTTATCCAGTCAAGATAAAGCCTAGATGACTAGGGTTTTGTCACACCCTCAAACCACGATGGCGGAATCGTCTGAGGGTGGAACGAAACATAGTATCACAACCATTGCATACATTGAAACATAAGTAAATAAACAACCATCTTACATTGAAATTGGAAAGTTACATTATTCAAACGGTATTGTTTAAACCCGATTACAGTACGATAACGAAATAAATAAATGAGACATCTTCGCGTCTCATCCCAAAAGGATAGTCGGTCCTGACTAATTGTTACCTGAGAATACAAGCAATTTTTCAAGTGTCAACAGTACGTTGGTGAGTTCATAAGATTTTTGTATAAGAAAAGTCCTTTTTGTTTGTAAATGATAGTATTGTAAACCGAGAAAATCCAATATCTTCTCATGAAATGTCCAAGTTCCAAAGACTAAAATGTATAAAGTAATTTGTAGTATAAATCCATTAAAATATATGATTCCACGTAAACAAATTATAAAGTTGATTGTTTTTCCATGTGAGACGCCCTATAACCATACTGTAACTTGTAGGCCTGCTGCGACGTTCTTCAGGCGTCGGAATGTTATGACATTTGTCACCCCAGACCTGCCGGTCTAGCTGTAGCTAACAGCTTAGGTGCGGGGTTGTCAATCCCGTATAGATCTATACACAATTATCACGTTCTCTTACCGAGACTCTGGTTATAAATTCAGGACTTATAGTAAGTACTTAAATAAGTGCTTGTGAAGACACATCTCACAAAATGTATGTATTCAATCAACTTATTTATGTAAAATTTGTATATGAAACATCATTGTGTTTATCCATTATCATATTTCCCTTGATAATATTGTAATGTATAATAATTATATATTTTTATATAATTATTTGGTTTTGTTCAAAATATAATAATAACCTTTGTATCCACAAACTATACCTATAATAGTTTATTTTTATTATTCCGTCATATATATATTTATGAATATGTGTGAAATAACTTATTTAGATGATTACACCATTTATTAATTTCAATAATATCTCATGACTATCAAATAAAGAACGACGAGGTAGAAGATCGGATGGGGAGACAGGACCCTTTCAGCGTATAAGCCTTTCGGAAATCCAACAACCTAACCCAAAATGATCGGCCTAGACACCGTCCTCGTAAGTAGATCATTCAATATTATTTTTGGAATTATAATTGAATTATTGTAATAATGGTGTTTACAAAATTTGTATTTTGTTTACTACTATTACAGATGAGTATAAATAATTATTTCAATATTATGACTTGTATTCTCCCCCTTAAAAACTTGAATAAATATAAAAAGAAGGGGTATGAACTCACCTTTGAAGCGTAAATTCGGTTTAGATATAAGAACGATCGTATTTGAGAAGCACTGCGAAATATCACCACAAAACAATAACGTTTTGTGCGGCGAAGTGATGATGCTCTTAGCCAAAAGGAGAACGATTGGAGAAAGAAAGAAGAAGCTAGAAGTTCTGGTGAATTTGTGAAGAAAAATGAGAGAAGTTGAGCTTCTATTTATAGTATGTTTATTTTCGTATAGCGGCCCTCAAGATACATAGATTTGATAATTATAGCTTTTAGAATTTGTTTATGACAAAACATACCCTTAAGCACTCTTTAAATAGATTTAATAGTTTTTATATAAGATAAATAATTTTTGTTTATAAAAATGTAATCTACAAAAATCGTAGTTTAATAATATCAACTTTTTAACTAAAAATCTCTAACGAATTACCGAAAGGGTATTAGTTGTAGTTTTAATAAGAGTATAGGGTTTAAATGTAAATATAATTTCTTTTTAAAGAAAAAGAAAATATTAAATATAAAACTGATACCCATAATATGGAATTTTGATGTCAGGTTGTTCGTATCGACGATACCGTTTTAATGGTATATTTTGTGTTTTATAAAATGATATAATATTGTTGGTAAACTTAACAATACGTATTGAATACGTATAAATGAAAATATGAATTCTTTAGGGTAAAATATGTAAAATTGGATAATAATGGAGTGGGACCCGTTATATATATAATAATATTATTATTTTCACGCGTTTACTGAATTCACGGAAATCAATCACCGATTATATATATATATATATATATATATATATATATATATATATATATATATATATATATATATATATATATATATATATATATATATATATATATATATATATATATATATATATATATATATATATATATATATATATATATATATATATAATATATTATAATCAAACGTCGCTTTCAAGTTAAATTGTATGTTTTTCTATCATATCTCTTTATATATAACATTTGGTAAAAATATAACTACATATTCGGAACCGTCGTAATTTTATCTATGTTTTGATATAAAATTTGTAATATTCCGAAGAGTTTTACATTTTTACCGTTCACTATTCACTATTTGTTCACTATTCACTGTTCACTATTCACGATGTGAAAAAATAATTTTATTTAATTTAAAAAAAATATTTAACTAAATAGCGTTTGTTCGTATAATTGTTTTGAGTTAGCGTACATACTATTATATTATACAACGTAGAGATTATGAAGTTTACATTTCACATATTGATTTAACGTACGCTTTGACTGACTTGAGTGGACTTTTGTTGACTTAGTTTGACAGTTGTCACATCATCTACCCGTTAGAAGGAATTTCGTCCCGAAATTTAGCACTTTAAGTAGATTCTCAAGGGTTTGAGAAAAGATGTGGGTATTTCCGTTTCATTTGATCCTCACGTTCCCAGGTAAATTCAGGTCCACGCTTGGCATTCCAGCGGACCTTCACTATCGGTATGCGGCTTTGTTTCGTCCTTTTGATTTCTCTGTCCATTATTTCCACAGGTTCTTCAACGAAGTGGAGATTTTCGTTTATTTCAATCTCATCAAGTGGAATGACGAGAGTTTCATCGGACAGACACTTCTTCAAATTGGATACGTGAAAAGTGGGGTGCACGTTGCTGAGTTCCTGTGGTAATTGAAGTTTGTAAGCTACCGGGCCAATCCTGGCAAGGATCTCAAATGGCCCAATGTACCTTGGGTTTAGTTTTCCACGTTTTCCAAAACGTATCATCCCCTTCCATGGTGAGACCTTTAACAACACTCGGTCACCAACATGGAATTCCAAGGGTTTGCGTCGTTTATCTGCATAGCTCTTTTGTCGGTCTCGAGATGTTTTTAGTCGTTCACGAATCTGAACGATTTTCTCTGTCGTTTCTCGTATGATCTCAGGACCGGTGAGAATGTTGTTAGGCGCTTGTCCTCTAGCTAACTGAGTATCACCCACCTCAGCCCAGCATAGAGGGGATCTGCTCTTGCGTCCATAGAGGGCTTCAAATGGAGCAGCTTTAATGCTCGTGTGATAACTATTGTTGTATGAAAACTCGATGAGCGGTAAGTGGGTGTCCCATGCTTTACCGAAGTCTATCACACAAGCTCTCAACATGTCTTCCAGCGTCTGGATGGTTCTTTCACTTTGCCCGTCGGTCTGTGGATGGTAAGCTGTGCTCATATCAAGTCTGGTTCCCATAGCCTTTTGTATTGATTGCCAAAAGTTTGAAGTGACACCCCATTTCTACTGTTTGCAAATACTATAGTTTTTCATAAAATTTCATGAATACAAAAATACGGTTTATCAAAAACCGATAGTTTAAATGATTAAAACAGTGGGTGCACAATTCCATATCAAAACTAACCATAGTAAGCAATAAAGGATTAAACCTTGAGTCCAAGATAGGAGCTAACTCGAGCTCCACTCCAGCTAAACTTCATCCAAATATACCTTAGCTTTTAACCTGGAATACATGGCAAAACATAAAATACGTAAGACAATAATGTCTCGTGAGTTACATGAGTTTTAGACTCAAACCTTTAACTTCTTTTCCAAGTTTTATAAAACTTATAACATAAAACATCTTTCAAAGTTTTATAATAATATCATACCATAGCTCATTACTTTTCAAAATCATTACATATCATGCTTTACAAAAATATATTCTTTCAAAACGTTATAATAGCAACATACTATAATTCTTTACTTCTCAATAATCATTTTTATGACATACTTTACAAAAATAACATCTTTCTTACTTTCTTTGACTGGTTTTATAAGCTTGCTGGATTTTTATACTTAGGGCTTTAATCACTATAAGTGATACCCCAAGTCTCTATGGCTAGAAAGAACGGATCAATCCTCACCATAGAAGTGCTGAGGCGATCTACTTCGCGATGGGGCTTGTCCCCAGTAGACCCCTTACCTAACCCGGGAAGGTTGGAACATAGTTCCCTTACTAACGCTGCTTGCTACAATTATCAGTCATACAAAACATTTTCTGCTTGCTTGAACATTACTTACATACATATAACTTGTGGCTAAGTGCCAAACTTCATTATTTTCTGTCTTTATGGCTAGATGCCAAATTCATAACTTTCATCACATATGTAAAATATGTTTTTATAACATTCTAAGTGTAACGCCCCAACTTTTCAAACCATTTTTAATACATAAAACGTATTTTACAAAATATGGTTTAACAAAAACCATGTTATTTGTTTAAATACAATCAAAAATGGGAGTTACAATACATATCAAACCATAAGCTTAAGAGAAACGGATTCAACCAATACCAAATATGGAAGCTGTATCCAGCTCCACTCCTTTGAATTTAGTGCTTATTTAGCAACTTCAAACTATCTCACAGCCTTATACCTGAACCTGGAATACATGGCAGAAAAATAAAATACGTAAGACAAATTGTCTCGTGAGTTACATGAGGTTTAGACTCAAACTTTAAATTTCTTTCACAAATTTTTATAAACTTTCGTAACATAAATCTTTGTCAAAACTACATAATATACACATATTATACCTTTTTACTTTTCAAAAGCATCATATATCAAACTTTGCAAAAATAACGTCTTTTATACTTTCTTTGACTGGTTTTATAAACTTGCTGGAATTTTTATACTTAGGGCGTTAATCACAATAAGTGATACCCCAAGTCTCTACAGCTAGAAAGAACGGATCAATACTAACAGTAGAAGTGCTGAGGCAGTCTACTTCGCGAAGGGGTTGTCCCCAGTAGACTCCTTACCTAACCCGGGTAGGTTGGAACATAGTTCCCTTACTAACAATGCTAGTCACAATACCAGTCAAACATAAAATACTTTTCTGAAAACAAAACATTACTTGCACAAGAAATGGCTAAATGCCAAGCTTTTGACTCAAACATATCTCTATTATAATTTAGGCTATCGTCAAGAATCATACTTTCAAATATAGCAGTTAACTTTCTATTTAAACTAGAAAGTGGACCATTTTTGCAAATATTTTTCACATATAAAATTAATATATGAAATCTGAAAAATACTTACTTACTTGCCATGTATCCCAAAATGGGTGAAAATGCTACATGTACTCACCTTTTTACTCTTGAAAGTCGTTTAGACGTCCCTCGGTTCTTTACCCTTTCGGTGTCCACCTACTTGACTTGCACCTATATATATATAGTATTAGATACATTAACTTACATTCTAATTGACTCTATAACATGTTAGAGTCCTTGTTTTATCATTAAGGGTCAAGACAAGTGTCTAATATTTAATTAACTAATTTTAATTAACTCGTATATTGTACGTATTTTGCTACAGTAGCCTCAGGAGGTCGTATTCTCAATTTAACAATTTTCCATGTGTTTTCATACCATTTTAAGCCTATGGTATGAATTATAGACCAATCGGACAAGTCTAGCATCAAGTTCCAAACTCAAAAATGGCCTGATTTCTCACAGACAGTTGGCACGAGTCGTGCCATATTTACTCTATGGGGAGCACGACTCGTGCTCCTCCTGGGCAGTTCCTTCTTGGCTGATTTTTGTGCTGCAGGTCCTATGGTCCGAGGATTAAGTCCTTAATATGCAACTTAATCATTTTAAAGTCGTTTTTAGGCCTAAAATAACAGTTTACTTTAAGTTTTAAACCATGGAATCATCAATTCCATTCCATGGCTTTAAACATTCCCATATTGCCCTTTTTAGCACTAAAAACCCATTTGATGAATTTTTAAGGATGGAATTGATTTTCCACTTCATTTAGAACCTATATGACTTAACAAAATCATAGAAACAAATTTCAGCCCCATTAACCCATTTCTAGGGTTCTTAAGCTCAAACCCACTTCTATGGATTTAACCAAAATTTGTGGTTGGAAATTACTTCTTTGTGTTGTTTTGAGCTAGATAAGATGTATAAATCCATTGATTTAACCTCATCCTCGAAATCAGAGGTTGGATTTACGGATCATCCATCCACAACTTGAAGAACTAAGCCAAAAATTGTAGGATTCTTACCTTTGGAGCTTGGAATTACTAATTCCAAGTGTTGTTTTCTCCAATTCCTTGCTTCAATCTTCCAAGTCTCACAAGAATCGGTTTCTCAAACTTTCTCCCGTAGGCTCTAGAGTTCTCCAAGAGACTTTTCTGATTTTATGTTAATTATGAGATATTTTTCTCTATTTATATTTTTATATTTTCAGTTTTGGTCCCTAAAGTTAACTTTCTTGAACTTTGGCCATCAAAACCAAGTATCTTTCCATGGAATCAATTCTTTTACATTTTTAGTCCTAAACTATAATAAATTTTTATAATAATTTCTGCATGTGGTCAAATGACAAATTTACCCTTTTTAGGGTAAAATGACTAAATTACCCTTACGACCAAAATTTCTCATAAATTTTACATATAACACTTAAATTACACACATTTTAGTTTACATATATATATTACAAATTTTTGGTCGTTTCAACTACCTCCCCCTAATTAGGATTCCGTCCTCGGAATCGCTTCATAATCTGTAAAATTAGGGTATCTTTTCTTCATGCTTTCCAATGTTTCCCAAGTCAAGTCTGAGCCCAATGAATGCTTCCATTTGACCAACACTAAATCAATCTCTCTGTTCCTTAACTTCTTGGTTTTTACCTCTAACATCGCCTCAGGTTCTTCCACTAGTCTGTTGGGTGTTTCCACCCTTATTTCTTCTAGAGGAATGGTTAACTCCTTCTTTCCAAAGTATTTCTTGAGATAACATACATGAAATGTATCATGTATTCCCCTGAGTTCCTGTGGTAACTCCAACTTGAATGCTTGTAAACCGATTCTCTTCAAAATCTTAAAGGGTCCAATATATCTTGGACTCAACTTCCCTTTCTTGCCAAATCTTATCACCCCCTTCCAAGGTGACACTTTTATCATTACCAAATCGCCTACTTTTAAATCATAAGGTCTTTTCTTCAAATTTGAGTAGCTTCTTTGGCGATCTTGTGCAGCTTTCATATTGGTCTGTATCACCCCAATCTTTTCATTTGTCATTCTTACAATTTCTAGCCCTGTAAGTTTTGCTTCACCAGCTTCTAACCAACACACTGGGGTTCTACACTTCCTACCATATAAGGCTTCAAAAGGCGGCATCTTGATGCTTGAGTGGTAACTGTTGTTATACGAAAATTCTACTAATGGTAGGTGCTGGTCCCAATTACCTCCAAAATCGATAGCACACGATCTCAACATATCCTCCAAGGTCTGAATAGTACGTTCGCTTTGCCCATCAGTTTGAGGGTGATAGGCTGTACTCATCTTAATTCGAGTTCCCATCTTTTCTTGTAAAGCATCCCAAAAATTAGACGTAAATCGAGGGTCTCTATCTGAGACTATGGACAAAGGTGCTCCATAACGTCTGATCACTTCATCGAGGTACAACTGAGCTAATTCTCCAAGTGAGTTAGTTTCTTTCATTGCGAGGAATAGGGCACTTTTAGTCAACATGTCAACAATGACCCATATACTATCGTGTCCCCTTCTCGTTCTTGGCAGTCCCATGACAAAATCCATGGTCAGTTCTTCCCATTTCCCTGCTGGTATCTGCAATGACTGTGCAGTACCATACGGCACCTGATGTTCTGCCTTTACTTGTGCACAAGTGTCACAATGGGATATGTATTTTGCTATTCTCTTTTTCATTCCTGGCCACCAATAATGTTGCTTCAAATCTTGATATGTTTTTGTACTTCCAGGATGTATAGAATACTTGGATTTGTGAGAATCATCCAAGACTATCTTTCTGGTCGCTCCATGCTTAGGGACCCAAATGCGTCCCTTAAAAGTGCGCAACCCTTGAGTATTCACTTCAAACACCACCTTTTTCCCAAGCTTCTCTTTCTTTATATTCTCTTCGGTTAAAGCATCGTCTTGAGCTTCTTTAATCTTTTGAATTAAAGTTGAGACCACTTCAATTCGCATGGATCTTCCTTTAATAACTTTTTCACGAACCTTTCGGCTTAAAGCATCGGCTACTACATTAGCTTTTCCTTCGTGATAAATTATTTCACAGTCATAATCGTTCACCAACTCAATCCATCGTGTCTGTCTTAGATTTAATTCTTTTTGAGTAAAAAGATATTGCAGACTTTTATGATCTGTATATATCTTGCATTTCGTCCCATATAGATAGTGCCTCCAAATCTTCAATGCAAATACAATTGCAGCCAATTCTAGATCATGAGTAGTATAACGTGTCTCTGCATCTTTTAGCTGTCTGGAAGCATAGGCAATAACTTTGCCCCGTTGCATAAGTACACAACCAAGACCTCTATTAGATGCATCGCTGTATACTACAAACTCTTCCGTGCCTTCTGGTAAGGATAATACTGGAGCTTCACACAGCTTCTTCTTCAGTATTTCAAAGGCTTCTTGCTGTTTTTCTCCCCAAACAAACTTTACTTCTTTCCGAGTTAACTGAGTCAGTGGCACTGCTATTTTAGAAAAATCTTGGATAAACCGTCGGTAATAACCGGCTAACCCAAGAAAACTTCTAACTTCTGTAGGTGTCTTCGGTGGTTCCCATTTCATTACCGCTTCTATTTTTGCTGGGTCTATTTTAATACCTTCAGCTGAAACAATATGACCCAGAAACTGAACTTCCCGCAACCAAAAGTCGCACTTTGACAACTTCGCGTATAACTGTTCATTCTTCAAAGTACATAACACTTCTCGTAGGTGCACTTCATGCTCTGCTTCGCTTTTCGAATAGACTAGAATATCGTCAATGAAAACGATGACAAATCTGTCAAGAAAAGGTTTACAGACCCTGTTCATAAGATCCATAAACACGGCTGGGGCATTAGTGAGACCGAATGGCATCACTAAAAATTCATAGTGACCATATCGAGTTCGGAATGCAGTCTTGCATACATCTTCATCCTTCACTCGTACTTGATGATATCCAGAACCAAGATCAATTTTAGAGAAGTAACTAGCTCCCTGCAACTGATCAAACAAATCATCAATTCTCAGCAAAGGATACCGATTCTTGATTGTCACTTTATTGAGCTCGCGATAATCTATACACATGCGCATAGTACCGTCCTTCTTCTTGACAAACAACACTGGAGCTCCCCAAGGAGAAGAGCTGGGACGAATAAACCCCTTGTCAAGAAGTTCCTGTAACTGGGACATAAGTTCTCTCATCTCTGTAGGAGCAAGACGGTACGGCGCCCGAGCAATGGGACTTGCTCCAGGGACAAGATCGATACGAAATTCGACTTTCCTAACGGGTGGTAACCCAGGTAAGTCATCGGGAAAAACTTCAGGAAATTCATTGACCACCTTTATATCTTCCATTTTCTGCTTCTCTTTCTTCCCATTCATCACATAGGCAATAAATGATTCACATCCTTTTTGGATGCATTTACGGGCCTTAATAGCAGTGATGAGACTCTGCATATTCTTCCGTCGTTCCCCATATATATAAACTTTGCTACTATCGGGAAATTTAATCGACACCATTCGCTTTCCGCATAGGATTTTAGCATTATGAGTTCCAAGCCAATCCATTCCAATAACAATATCAAATCCTTTAATCCCGATAGGTAACAAGTCGACCTTTAAAATTCGTCCATTAATCTCCACCGGACATTTCTCGTACACATGATGTACCGTAACTAACTCTCCGTTCGCGACTTCTATGACACAAGTATCATCTAACGGTTTCATCGGTATGTTTAGACGCTTACTAAAGTCATGGGACACAAAAGAGAAATGTGCTCCAGAATCGAAAAGAACATAAGCAGGTTGTGAGTTTACAATAAGTGTACCTGCCACCACATCCTGATCTTCTTTGGCCTCATCAAGGGTCATCTGAAACGCTCTTCCCTTTGTCTTTGCTGGCTCTGTCTTCTTATTGCTTGCAGTAGAAACTAACGTCTCATTCTTCTTCTTGGGACAGTTGGTGCTGTAATGACCCTTTTCATGACAATTGAAACATTCCACTTCGCTGATATCTTTCACCTTGCAATCTTTAGCCTGGTGACCCGGAAGACCGCATTTATAGCACCCACTAGTGCCCTTCTTACATTCCCCACCGTGCTTCTTTCCACACTTCTTACATTCTTTAACTTCATTTTGCTTAGAAACCCCTGACGAAAAACGACTCTTCTTATTTGCTCCAGAGATTCCTGAAGACTTTCGCTTTTCCGCAAATGCTTGTCGTTCCTTAGCCTTTTTCTCTATCATACTTTCGACCCTGGCCGCAGATTCAATGGTTTCATCAAGAGTAGTAGCTTTGCTAACTTCTAGCGAGTAGTCCGCTGGCAAACCATTAACATATCGGTTTATCCTTCCAGCCTCGGTCGGTAGTGTATCTTCCAGAAATGACAGCATCTCACAGAACTTTTTAGTGTACTCATCAACCGTCTGCTTATCCTTTGCAAGAGCAAAGAATTCATTAACCAAATTCTCCCGATGCCTAGCTGAACAGAACTTGCCCTTTAACCGCTGAATAAACTCTTTCCAAGATAAAGCATCAACAAAATCACTTCCCTTGGTTCGGCGGAGAGTATTCCACCAGTCAAGAGCACTCGCCTTTAACATTTGAGAAGCGAATCCAACCTTCAAATCCTCTTCACAACGACATATGTGAAGAACTTGTTCCATTTCAGTTAACCACCGTATTGTTATTCGCGGATCCATCTCCCCGTTGAACTCCTTTGGCCGACAGGACATAAAGTCCTTGAAAGTACAGGCTCCTTTAGTCTTGAACTGAGGCTGTGATTTGGAAGATGAATCTCCCTGAGAAGGAGTTTGTCTCGGATTAGTGCCTTCAGGAGCCACACTTTTCTCGCTATCTTCAGGTTGTGACTTTGATCTTTCGCCCAGTCGCTCATCCAAAAGACGAGTCATTTCCTGTCTGTTTTGTACTTGTGAATCATGTAACAATTTCTGAATCGCCTCCAAAGTCAATGGAGGTGGATTGGCCTCACCCCTAGAATTGCCATCGTCAACGGCTTGGGGCTGTCGAGGAGGAATAGGAGGCCTTGCATTAGGATCCGGATTTTCTGCGTACGATCCTTGACCACTTCTAGTTCGCATTTTGCTATAAAATTTTCAAATACTTTAGTCTTTCATAATATGTTAAAATATTAGTTTACTACTTTTCCACTAGTTTCCCAGTATTCCCTCGCGGTTACACTAGTCACAATACGCGTCCTGTGATTATGATAATACGGGCCCATATTACCATAATCACCTACACATGTTGTTCCCGACGTTTCCGCTCGGTTCCACTGTTCACTAGTGTCAATTAGCTATTTTTAACTCATAAATATATTCATATAATACCATTAGCAAATAATGTCTTATTTCCTTAAGACATATCCATTTATGTAATTCACTTTAACTAACTATTTTACTAGTCTAAGCCTAGGAGTGGAATGATCCAATCCTAATTCGCTTAAACTATGGCTCTGATACCAACTTGTAACGCCCCAACTTTTCAAACCATTTTTAATACATAAAACGTATTTTACAAAATATGGTTTAACAAAAACCATGTTATTTGTTTAAATACAATCAAAAAGGGGAGTTACAATACATATCAAACCATAAGCTTAAGAGAAACGGATTCAACCAATACCAAATATGGAAGCTGTATCCAGCTCCACTCCTTTGCATTTAGTGCTTATTTAGCAACTTCAAACTATCTCACAGCCTTATACCTGAACCTGGAATACATGGCAGAAAAATAAAATACGTAAGACAAATTGTCTCGTGAGTTACATGAGGTTTAGACTCAAACTTTAAATTTCTTTCACAAATTTTTATAAACTTTCGTAACATAAATCTTTGTCAAAACTACATAATATACACATATTATACCTTTTTACTTTTCAAAAGCATCATATATCAAACTTTGCAAAAATAACGTCTTTTATACTTTCTTTGACTGGTTTTATAAACTTGCTGGAATTTTTATACTTAGGGCGTTAATCACAATAAGTGATACCCCAAGTCTCTACAGCTAGAAAGAACGGATCAATACTAACAGTAGAAGTGCTGAGGCAGTCTACTTCGCGAAGGGGTTGTCCCCAGTAGACTCCTTACCTAACCCGGGTAGGTTGGAACATAGTTCCCTTACTAACAATGCTAGTCACAATACCAGTCAAACATAAAATACTTTTCTGAAAAAAAAACATTACTTGCACAAGAAATGGCTAAATGCCAAGCTTTTGACTCAAACATATCTCTATTATAATTTAGGCTATCGTCAAGAATCATACTTTCAAATATAGCAGTTAACTTTCTATTTAAACTAGAAAGTGGACCATTTTTGCAAATATTTTTCACATATAAAATTAATATATGAAATCTGAAAAATACTTACTTACTTGCCATGTATCCCAAAATGGGTGAAAATGCTACATGTACTCACCTTTTTACTCTTGAAAGTCGTTTAGACGTCCCTCGGTTCTTTACCCTTTCGGTGTCCACCTACTTGACTTGCACCTATATATATAGTATTAGATACATTAACTTACATTCTAATTGACTCTATAACATGTTAGAGTCCTTGTTTTATCATTAAGGGTCAAGACAAGTGTCTAATCTTTAATTAACTAATTTTAATTAACTCGTATATTGTACGTATTTTGCTACAGTAGCCTCAGGAGGTCGTATTCTCAATTTAACAATTTTCCATGTGTTTTCATACCATTTTAAGCCTATGGTATGAATTATAGACCAATCGGACAAGTCTAGCATCAAGTTCCAAACTCAAAAATGGCCTGATTTCTCACAGACAGTTGGCACGAGTCGTGCCATATTTACTCTATGGGGAGCACGACTCGTGCTCCTCCTGGGCAGTTCCTTCTTGGCTGATTTTTGTGCTGCAGGTCCTATGGTCCGAGGATTAAGTCCTTAATATGCAACTTAATCATTTTAAAGTCGTTTTTAGGCCTAAAATAACAGTTTACTTTAAGTTTTAAACCATGGAATCATCAATTCCATTCCATGGCTTTAAACATTCCCGTATTGCCCTTTTTAGCACTAAAAACCCATTTGATGAATTTTTAAGGATGGAATTGATTTTCCACTTCATTTAGAACCTATATGACTTAATAAAATCATAGAAACAAATTTCAGCCCCATTAACCCATTTCTAGGGTTCTTAAGCTCAAACCCACTTCTATGGATTTAACCAAAATTTGTGGTTGGAAATTACTTCTTTGTGTTGTTTTGAGCTAGATAAGATGTATAAATCCATTGATTTAACCTCATCCTCGAAATCAGAGGTTGGATTTACGGATCATCCATCCACAACTTGAAGAACTAAGCCAAAAATTGTAGGATTCTTACCTTTGGAGCTTGGAATTACTAATTCCAAGTGTTGTTTTCTCCAATTCCTTGCTTCAATCTTCCAAGTCTCACAAGAATCGGTTTCTCAAACTTTCTCCCGTAGGCTCTAGAGTTCTCCAAGAGACTTTTCTGATTTTATGTTAATTATGAGATATTTTTCTCTATTTATATTTTTATATTTTCAGTTTTGGTCCCTAAAGTTAACTTTCTTGAACTTTGGCCATCAAAACCAAGTATCTTTCCATGGAATCAATTCTTTTACATTTTTAGTCCTAAACTATAATAAATTTTTATAATAATTTCTGCATGTGGTCAAATGACCAATTTACCCTTTTTAGGGTAAAATGACTAAATTACCCTTACGACCAAAATTTCTCATAAATTTTACATATAACACTTAAATTACACACATTTTAGTTTACATATATATATTACAAATTTTTGGTCGTTTCACTAAGCTTTATACCAAATCATACTTTCCAACATCTTATGACTATATGCCATTCATACTTGAAAACATATATAACTTGTAACTAAAACATACTTCTTAATCATCTTGTGGCTATATGCCATTCATATTTGAAAACATATATAATTTGTAATCGAAATATACTTTCACATAATTGGCTCATAAGCCAATATATACTTTCACTTAATTTGACTTATAGTTCAAAACATAGCTTCAATTATAGCATTATACTTTCACAAACAAGTTAGAAATAAAACTCTTGCATAATATTTCACATATAGAAATTTTATAAGAAATCTTGAAAATACTTACTTGCCATGTACCCCAGAATGGGTAAAAATACTGCATGTACTCACCTTGACTAGTTAGAGAAGTCTAACTATGGCTACACCCTTCCTTGTCCTTTCCGTTTATTGATCTTTTACTTCTTAAGCACCTAGAACGTTTATTCATATTTTATTAATAACACGTTATACTTTAACATGTAAGGACTACTTTGTTATGTTCCACTAGACTCGTATCACAATATTTTTGTGATATTCATCCCTTAGCACACCTTTTTACTTATTCTTATTATCATTTAAATGACATTTTATTGACCATTATACCCTTGGAAAGTCACATACACAATTTAGACTCATTTTTCATGTTTTCATGCTCTATAACACTTATGGGATCAATTGGAGACCAAGGCTACATGTCTAGGGGCAAAATAGACTCTTTACCACCTTACAGTGGGTTACACGGTCGTGTAATTCTGCTCATAAAAGTTACACGGCCGTGTAACTCCCTGATCCTTCAAAAACTTGAATTTTTCACCAAAAATCACGTATCGGGCTCGTTTTAACTCCAAACTTCACCAAATTTTGACCATGGGTTCTATTGACCATTTATTATGTTAAGAACATGTTTTCACTTCTATTAAGTCTTATTTAGTCCATGACTTAATGATTAAGACCATAGGATGTCACAAGAGCTTTAAGGAAGCTCGTATGCACATCACTCAAATTTTAAAGTCTAGTTTTGTCCATTTTCTATCCATCTACTTATATAACAAATGGATAATTTAATTTAAGGTTTTTATAACCCAAAACATACTTTCTTTAATTACCAATTCATGATTTCCATTAACCATTTCCATGGGTTTCATTCATGGAATCACCAATTTCATTCCACCCGACAAATTTCAGTTTTTGTTCAAACTTTCATTTTATTAATTGAAACTTTTAGGAAACCACTTCTAATGGTTTCTTCATACTTAAACATCATTTATGACTCTTTATAACCAACTCTTTTAGTCAAATTAACACTTTGACCATAAACCCCAAATTCTAGGGTTCATAAAAATCAAACTCACCAAATCACCCATTTTTTTTTGCCAAAAATCATTTTATTGGATTTTCAAGCTTAAGAACTGATTTCTTACTTCTTTTATGTCATGTTTGACTTAACAAAACCATTAGAATCATATGAAATCAGTTTCAACTCATTAACCCATTTCTAGGGTTCTTGAGCTAAAAACCCATTTCATCATTTTTGCATTAAATCTTCAATTCTTTGGAATTACTTATTAATACAAGTTTCTTTCATCATTTCTAACCTATTAAACTCATTAGAATTACTGGAAATTACTTGATCATACCAACCCGTGGCATGATGTTCTTGAACCAAAATCATCTTTTCTTGATTTTTCAACATATTCAATTACTAGAACATGTTTAGTTGATGATTTTGGGCAAGGTAAGTTAGATGATTACATTAGAATCATGATTTCTAGAAAATTCAGAAATCAAAACATAATTCCCGTTCAAGGTTTGGAGCTTAGAGCTTGGAAATCTTACCTTTTTAAGCTTAGGATCACCAAATTCCAAATGTTTTCCTTTGATTTCTTTGCAACGATGCTTGATCTTTCTCGTGCTCTCTTCTCTAACTCTCTCTCTCGTTCTCTCTAGACTCTTCTATGGTTTTCTGTAAATGAGAGTTAGATAACTCTCTTATTGATATTTATTTTTTTTATAAAATATTTACATTTTAGTCCTTAACTTTCATTTCTTGCACTTTGGCCACCAAAAACCAAATTTTATTACATATAACTTAGTTTCTTACATTTTTGGTCCAAAACCAAAATATACTTTCATACTAAATCTTATACATGGGCAAATGACCAATTTACCCTTTTATGGTCAAATGACCAAATTACCCTCTTTTAATAAAATTAGCTTTCAAATACTTCTCACGATTATTTGGTGTCAAAATTTTATTTCATTACATATTAGCTCGAAAAATCATATTTTCTTTACTTAAAAGTCATTTGGATGTCAAATGACCATTTTGCCCTTTCTCACCATCTTTTTCCAAACTTTCGGTATTTTACCATATTTCTAAGTAAATTATTTTAAAACTTTCATAATATTTTTGGTCTTTTCCTTACGTATTTTCTCGAATATAAATTCGAGATTTTTGGGTCGTTACAACTACCTCCCCCTTATTGGGATTCCGTCCTTGGAATCATCACACAACTATTGATACTTTCTTTTTACCAATACATAATCATAACCTTCATTGTTTTATCTTTTAATCTTTCTTTTCTACCTCATTTCATTTATATACAATCTTTAGTAAACTCATCTTACAGAATAGTTTCATACTTCAATACTTTTTTTTTTTATCAAAAATAGCAATCTACTTTATAATTTTTCTCATATCTTTACTACAACATGTGAGATTATACTCACAACATTCTTTACTTATAAAAGTTCCAATACCATTAAACATAATTATATATGTTTCATATATATATATATATATATATATATATATATATATATATATATATATATATATATATATATATATATATATATATATATATATATATATATATATATATATATATATATATATATATTACAAATTTATAAATACACCAAAATCTTTTCCTTGTATAGATTTTTCGTCCCTTAATGGACATTTTACTTAAGCAATCTTTTCACCTTCATTTAATACCACTTATTTATTTTCACCCTTCTTTTCTTCTTATTTCTTTACTCATTCGTTACTTCCTAGACAATCCACTGTTATTTCTTCTTTACAGAAGTTTTACAACATCTTATTTCTCTTACATTTATTTTTAAAACTTTTAAACTTCAGTTTATTCTTTTTCTTTTTATCTCTATTTCCCACTACTGACTCACTATTATTTACAAAGGATGTATTTTCCTCCTTATTGTTACACTTCACATTTTTTTACTTTTCTGATTGGAACAGAATCTGTCGAATCATCATATTGTTCACGAGAATCTACTTATCTTGTTCTAAATGTGTTGAAACGATATACCGCTTTTTATTTTAATAATTCGACATCATTAAATTTCTTTCTATGTATAATACACCATATTTAACCTTATAAACTTGTACAGTTTTACTGTTGAAGTTGTTCTATTATTTCAGTCAACTTCCTTCTCGATTCACACTTTTAAGAAAAATCATTTTTCACATACTTTTTACTCATTTCCTATACATTATATGTATTACCTTCTCTAATATTTGTCTTGTATCATTCTTTACTTGTATTACTTTCATATTCAACATATAATCAACTTAGATATTTCTTTCATCTTCTTTTATGAGATTTCGGTCTCATTACTCATTACTTATTCGTATAAACATGTCTTTCTTATTTCTTCAATTTTTTGTACAATACTTTTATAAGTATACTTTTCTTTCCTTTTTGGATACTCTACGTATCCTTCTCATATTAATACTTTATATTTTAGTATTTCTTTGCCAATTCTATTTCTCACATTAGTGCTTAGTTTAGCACCTGATCTTCTGTTTACTCTTTCCTCACGATACCTAAATTGTTTACCATGGTTGATTCGAAATTTATTTTTCTTCAATTCACTTATGGAACTTCATACATGTTGCATACTATAATTCACATTCCCATACTTACTTCACTTTTCATAATATTATTACCTTGTGGTGTATTTATGTTTTACAAACCACATTCATTAACTTCTTGACATATACTTACAAGTTCTTAGTTGCATAATATACACAGTGTTGCAAAACTCGGCCAACTCGGCCGAGTACTCGGCCTTGGACTCGGACTCGGTCCTTAACCTTGGCGAGTTTAGCCAACTCGCCTAAAAAAATCGGACTCGGTCAACTTCGGTCAACCTCGGCCCAAATCGGAAAAAATCGGCCCAACTGTGAAAAACTCGGTCCAATTTTAGCTTAAAATCGGTCCATATTAGACACAAATTCGGTCCAACATCGGCCCAAAATCTAAGCCAGATTTTTAATCTTTAGCCTTGGGTGGGATATAGATTTATACACAAGGTGTGCCTTTCCATTTCTCTCCACAAGCGATGTGGGATGCCTTGCATTGCGTTTCCAATTAACAAATAACAACGTATCTCCCACTTGCAATCGAAGTCAAAGAACTGAAACAATAAACGAATCCAGACAATCACCGATCAATTCCTTTCTTAAACTTATCCATCAATTCCTTTCTTAAATTATCGATCAATTCCTTTCTTGAACTCGATAATTCCGACTGAACAATACTTGCCTTCCCATTCGATTTCACGCACACGCAGATTCAACTCGCTATGTTCCTGCAGTAATCGCACAATCCACATGATCCAATTAGAACTGTAATCAATAAACGAATACCGAAAATCACCCATCGATTTCATTTGTGAAGTCTGCCTTCCAATCGATTCCATTTGTGAATTCCATTGAAGTTCAAATCGATTAAACCACAGTGGGATTCCATTGCTTCAATCATAGCGGACCGAGTTGAATCGATAGTGTCAGTCCGATTTCTGTGATTTGTTTGTTTGTATATATGTTTGTTAGATTAAGGAAGCGTGTAATGTGTATATTGAATCTCTATCTGGTGATTGTATATCATGGTGGTGCCCTTTCAATCATAAGCTTTAAAGAAAATTATGTTACATATTTATGCATCTAAGCTATTCGATCAAATGCTTGAATGAAATTTCTGATTATATATATACCAGGTGTTTGCTAGAATGCATCAATGAAATTTCTGATAATGAAATTGATTATCTTTGCTAATAGGTTCGATTGTTCCATATGTATGTGTGTTGAACAGTGCTCACCGAGTACTCACCGAGTACTCCCCGCCTAACCGATTACTCGCTACTCGCTAGTCCGCCGACCTGGGAGCGCCTAGCGAGTTTTGCAACCTTGAATATACACATATATTTATACTTGGTTCTCTTTTGGTTTAAGAACCCAACTAGGTATTTTTAACATTTTCGTTCCATGACGAATTCTTGACATAACCCTCAATCACCATTACCTCTCGCTACTCTTTACTTTTACATCTTTTATCATTTCTGTTATGTGTTATAAGGCTACATGCCTAACACATTATGCTATTCTTTCGTTTAAACTCCACTTCTTTACACTATATATTTCTTTACAACATTATATCTTTTATATACAACTTACTTCTTATGTATCTTTAGGTGATACACAATTGCCATTTATTTCCTCGTCATCTTTCGTTCTTTTGTATTTCGAGGCATTATGCCCAATACATTATTTTACTCTTTTGCTTTATACCTTATAGTATTCTAATTAGAATACTATTTCATAACCACTTTTATACTTTGTATAAGTTCTAAAACTTACTCATTCACTCATATGTATAAACACGTATAAACATATATACATTTCTTTGTATTTCATGGCTACTAGTCATGTACTGACCATTTCTCACAATCTTTGGATTCCTTTACCCATCATTTTTATTCGGAAGTAGTAACTTCCTGTCTGTTTACTATCATTCTTACATTATCTTTAATTCTTCGTTTACTACTTGTTTAGATATTTACTCTTTTTCTTTACTTCATATCATTTATGACTTTTAGTTATTTTGCTCACATGCTTTTGATTTTTCTTCCATTATCATACATCATTATACTCTTTCATTACTGATATTTCTTCTTTTATTTCATTCATTTGGTTGCGGAACTTAATTCCTGGCAACCACTATCTTATCATCATTTGTTTCACCTTTAATTTCTTGCCTAACATTTATTTAGGCATTCAACCTTTATTTCTCGATTTACATTCATTTTATCACATTACATTAATACATTTTGTTTAAAATATCATAATCTTTAACAATTTACCATTTATCATTCGTTTAAGGAAAATTTGAAATTTTAATGGGCATGCTCGAGGCACACCACCAGCTTGCATTAAATTCTTCTTTACCATTCTTTTATTTTTACAATTTTATGTACTATCAATATACTCTGCTTAAAATTTTCATTCTTCATGTAAGAGTCTTACAACTCCTATATAGGTAATCAATACCCATAATTCCTCTTTAAATTACTCTTATTCATACTTTCTCTCGCCTTGACAGGCATATATCTTAATATCTTTCAATCTGTCTAAAAATATTAATTGTCACATTATTTCTTTTACTTTACCATACTAAGTGGTATATTTCCACTGCATTATCTTTTAATACTCATAATTTCTACTGGTTGTTATTACATAGGCATATAATTCCTATGTTATTCTTACTACTCTCTTCACAAACCTTTCCCACCAGAACGCCATAATTCCTTTGCAATTCCACCAGTCTCAATACATATCCTGTGATTATGATAATACGGGCCCATATTACCATAACCACCTATACATATTGATTCTGTTGTTACCACAAGGTTTCATGGGACACTGGTTCATTTAACATATAACATCATTATAAATACATGGTGATCAATACTGAAAATCTTTTTACTTTATAGACATAGTCTTTAATAAATATAGATAGTTATGGAAAATAACATACCAGCTTCTTAACTACTAAACTTTTGCTCAATCAAAGCGTTAGCTAAACATTTCTTAGTGTCATATATATTTGCATATATTAAGTGATGCATAATATCTTAGTCATTTAAGACATCATATAGCATACTTTCATAATCTATTATTGCTATAGCATGAGTTTAAGCCTAGGAGTGGAACAAGCCAATCCTAATTCGCTTAAACTATGGCTCTGATACCAACTTGTGACACCCCATTTCTACTGTTTGCAAATACTATAGTTTTTCATAAAATTTCATGAATACAAAAATACGGTTTATCAAAAACCGATAGTTTAAATGATTAAAACAGTGGGTGCACAATTCCATATCAAAACTAACCATAGTAAGCAATAAAGGATTAAACCTTGAGTCCAAGATAGGAGCTAACTCGAGCTCCACTCCAGCTAAACTTCATCCAAATATACCTTAGCTTTTAACCTGGAATACATGGCAAAACATAAAATACGTAAGACAATAATGTCTCGTGAGTTACATGAGTTTTAGACTCAAACCTTTAACTTCTTTTCCAAGTTTTATAAAACTTATAACATAAAACATCTTTCAAAGTTTTATAATAATATCATACCATAGCTCATTACTTTTCAAAATCATTACATATCATGCTTTACAAAAATATATTCTTTCAAAACGTTATAATAGCAACATACTATAATTCTTTACTTCTCAATAATCATTTTTATGACATACTTTACAAAAATAACATCTTTCTTACTTTCTTTGACTGGTTTTATAAGCTTGCTGGATTTTTATACTTAGGGCTTTAATCACTATAAGTGATACCCCAAGTCTCTATGGCTAGAAAGAACGGATCAATCCTCACCATAGAAGTGCTGAGGCGATCTACTTCGCGATGGGGCTTGTCCCCAGTAGACCCCTTACCTAACCCGGGAAGGTTGGAACATAGTTCCCTTACTAACGCTGCTTGCTACAATTACCAGTCATACAAAACATTTTCTGCTTGCTTGAACATTACTTACATACATATAACTTGTGGCTAAGTGCCAAACTTCATTATTTTCTGTCTTTATGGCTAGATGCCAAATTCATAACTTTCATCACATATGTAAAATATGCTTTTATAACATTCTAAGCTTTATACCAAATCATACTTTCCAACATCTTATGACTATATGCCATTCATACTTGAAAACATATATAACTTGTAACTAAAACATACTTCTTAATCATCTTGTGGCTATATGCCATTCATATTTGAAAACATATATAATTTGTAATCGAAATATACTTTCACATAATTGGCTCATAAGCCAATATATACTTTCACTTAATTTGACTTATAGTTCAAAACATAGCTTCAATTATAGCATTATACTTTCACAAACAAGTTAGAAATAAAACTCTTGCATAATATTTCACATATAGAAATTTTATAAGAAATCTTGAAAATACTTACTTGCCATGTACCCCAGAATGGGTAAAAATACTGCATGTACTCACCTTGACTAGTTAGAGAAGTCTAACTATGGCTACACCCTTCCTTGTCCTTTCCGTTTATTGATCTTTTACTTCTTAAGCACCTAGAACGTTTATTCACATTTTATTAATAACACGTTATACTTTAACATGTAAGGACTACTTTGTTATGTTCCACTAGACTCGTATCACAATATTTTTGTGATATTCATCCCTTAGCTCACCTTTTTACTTATTCTTATTATCATTTAAATGACATTTTATTGACCATTATACCCTTGGAAAGTCACATACACAATTTAGACTCATTTTTCATGTTTTCATGCTCTATAACACTTATGGGATCAATTGGAGACCAAGGCTACATGTCTAGGGGAAAAATAGACTCTTTACCACCTTACAGTGGGTTACACGGTCGTGTAATTCTGCTCATAAAAGTTACACGGCCGTGTAACTCCCTGATCCTTCAAAAACTTGAATTTTTCACCAAAAATCACGTATCGGGCTCGTTTTAACTCCAAACTTCACCAAATTTTGACCATGGGTTCTATTGACCATTTATTATGTTAAGAACATGTTTTCACTTCTATTAAGTCTTATTTAGTCCATGACTTAATGATTAAGACCATAGGATGTCACAAGAGCTTTAAGGAAGCTCGTATGCACATCACTCAAATTTTAAAGTCTAGTTTTGTCCATTTTCTATCCATCTACTTATATAACAAATGGATAATTTAATTTAAGGTTTTTATAACCCAAAACATACTTTCTTTAATTACCAATTCATGATTTCCATTAACCATTTCCATGGGTTTCATTCATGGAATCACCAATTTCATTCCACCCGACAAATTTCAGTTTTTGTTCAAACTTTCATTTTATTAATTGAAACTTTTAGGAAACCACTTCTAATGGTTTCTTCATACTTAAACATCATTTATGACTCTTTATAACCAACTCTTTTAGTCAAATTAACACTTTGACCATAAACCCCAAATTCTAGGGTTCATAAAAATCAAACTCACCAAATCACCCATTTTTTTGCCAAAAATCATTTTATTGGATTTTCAAGCTTAAGAACTGATTTCTTACTTCTTTTATGTCATGTTTGACTTAACAAAACCATTAGAATCATATGAAATCAGTTTCAACTCATTAACCCATTTCTAGGGTTCTTGAGCTAAAAACCCATTTCATCATTTTTGCATTAAATCTTCAATTCTTTGGAATTACTTATTAATACAAGTTTCTTTCATCATTTCTAACCTATTAAACTCATTAGAATTACTGGAAATTACTTGATCATACCAACCCGTGGCATGATATTCTTGAACCAAAATCATCTTTTCTTGATTTTTCAACATATTCAATTACTAGAACATGTTTAGTTGATGATTTTGGGCAAGGTAAGTTAGATGATTACATTAGAATCATGATTTCTAGAAAACTCAGAAATCAAAACATAATTCCCGTTCAAGGTTTGGAGCTTAGAGCTTGGAAATCTTACCTTTTTAAGCTTAGGATCACCAAATTCCAAATGTTTTCCTTTGATTTCTTTGCAACGATGCTTGATCTTTCCCGTGCTCTCTTCTCTAACTCTCTCTCTCGTTCTCTCTAGACTCTTCTATGGTTTTCTGTAAATGAGAGTTAGATAACTCTCTTATTGATATTTATTTTTTTTATAAAATATTTACATTTTAGTCCTTAACTTTCATTTCTTGCACTTTGGCCACCAAAAACCAAATTTTATTACATATAACTTAGTTTCTTACATTTTTGGTCCAAAACCAAAATATACTTTCATACTAAATCTTATACATGGGCAAATGACCAATTTACCCTTTTATGGTCAAATGACCAAATTACCCTCTTTTAATAAAATTAGCTTTCAAATACTTCTCACGATTATTTGGTGTCAAAATTTTATTTCATTACATATTAGCCCGAAAAATCATATTTTCCTTACTTAAAAGTCATTTGGATGTCAAATGACCATTTTGCCCTTTCTCACCATCTTTTTCCAAACTTTCGGTATTTTACCATATTTCTAAGTAAATTATTTTAAAACTTTCATAATATTTTGGTCTTTTCCTTACGTATTTTCTCGAATATAAATTCGAGATTTTTGGGTCGTTACACTTATGGTCAGTGAGGATCGTACACTTAGTGTCGTATAGGTAGTGTCTCCAGATCTTTAATGCGAACACTACTGCCCCCAACTCGAGGTCATGCGTGGTGTAGTTGACCTCGTGGGTTTTAAGTTGTCTCGAAGCATAGGAAATGACTTTTCCTCTTTGCATGAGCACGCAACCTAGACCCTGATTTGATGCATCGCAGTAAACCACAAAGTCTTCTATTCCTTCTGGAAGGGACAGAATAGGAGCGCTGCATAATGCTTTCTTTAGAGTCTGGAAGGCGACGTCTTGTTTATCCTCCCAGTTGAAGGTTACTCCTTTCTGTGTCAGGACAGTAAGTGGCTTTGCGATTTTTGAAAAGTTACGTATGAATCTTCGATAATAGCCAGCGAGACCCAAAAACTGGCGAATTTCCGTCGGTGTTCTCGGTGCTTCCCAGTTTTCAATGGCTTTGATTTTGGAGGGATCCACATGTATCCCTTTCTCGCTGACTACGTGTCCTAGAAAACCCACCTTTCGAATCCAAAATTCACATTTTGAGAATTTTGCATATAACTTTTCTGTTCTTAATGTCTCCAAAACTTGTCGCAGATGTTGACTATGTTCCTCCTTACTTCGTGAATAGATTAGTATGTCATCGATGAAAACTATCACGAATTTATCTAAGTAAGGTCGGCATACGCGATTCATTAGGTCCATGAACACTGCAGGTGCGTTAGTCAATCTGAATGGCATCACAACGAACTCGTAATGACCGTAACGAGTCCTAAATGCTGTCTTAGGAACATCTTCCTCCTGAACTCTGAGCTGATGGTACCCCGACCTTAGATCAATTTTGGAGAAGTAACTCGATCCTTGGAGTTGGTCAAATAGGTCGTCAATTCGGGGTAAGAGATATCGGTTCTTGATAGTGAGCTTATTTAATTCCCGATAATCAATGCACATGCGGAATGATCCATCCTTCTTCTTCACGAATAAGACCGGTGCTCCCCAAGGTGAGAAACTCGGTCTAATGAACCCTTTACTTAGTAGTTCGTTCAGTTGACTAGATAATTCCTGCATTTCTGACGGGGCTAACCGATATGGCGCTTTTGCTACGGGGGTGGCTCCAGGAATCAAATCGATTCTGAATTCGACTTGTCGTATGGGCGGCACACCTGGAAGGTCTTCTGGGAATACGTCGGAAAAGTCGCAGACTTCAGGAATCTCTTTGATGCTCTTTACTTCTTTCTTCTCGTCAACAACGTGGGCTAGGAAGGCATGATATCTTTTCTGTAGGTATTTTCGAGCTTTGATGCAAGACACGATTCGAAGGTTGGTACTGGGTTTGTCGCCATAGACGACAAGGGTTTTGCCATTTGGTAGATGAAGTCTGAGTCCCCGTTCGTAGCACATGATGTCAGCATGGTGAGGAATTAGCCAATCCATACCAATAATCACGTCAAAGCTTCCTATTCTAACAGGCATTAAGTCGATTTGGAAGGAGTGATTGTCCAGGGTAAGTGTACAACCTATGTATATATTGTTGGTGTTTCCTGTTTTGCCATTTGCCATTTCTACCGTAAACGTTTCATTGAGTGGTTTAGATTTTTGTTTTAGTAGGTATTTGAACTTATGACTTACGAAACTCCTCTCCGCACCGCTATCGAATAGTACACAGGCATATGAATTATTGACGAGTGACGTGCACGCAGAGGTCATCAAGCGGTCAAAAATAAGAAATAACCTAACATTCACTAGTATAGTGGAGTCAGGGTCGATCCACAGGAGCTACGTGGTTAGCCTAGATGAGAGATTACCAACTGATAGTGTCACGGCTATAGTCGGAGGAACTAATTTCTATCTTTCTACCTTGAACAATATTCAAACACCCAAGCCAAGCTTAGCTATGTCTAAATGACCTAGTTACTTTCTGAATTCAGAAGTACATCTCTGAATCAGAAGCAATTGAAGGCATTCAAACTAGCAAAAACCAAGCAAGCATAAACTAACTAAAAACCAATAGTTCTATGAGACAGTTAATAGCCAAGATTTAATGCTCAATACAACCAAGTTAGCTACTGTTTTCAGCAAGGGAAAACCGTCCTAACCAAGCCACAAACAAAATCCAATCACAATCAAACAATCAAAACTCCAACAAGCATCCGAAATACCGAAAAATCAATATTTAAGGTAACCGAATGATTTTATTCACTCAAATCAATATCCAAACATCAAATCAGTAACCAAAACTACTAAAAACAGAACCCTAAGCTAGAATTCAATGGTTGTCACACCCAAAGATTCAACTCAAAGCTTACAAATGTTTAACTAAAATGAAATAAAATCTAAAACATGAAAATACCAAATTATAGCTTCTGAAATGGAATCCTCGAGTCAAAGAGCTTCTAGGTCGATGTTTACACCAGGTCTTTGCTCCCGTTTTCGGCTGGAAATGCCTCTATTTATAGTTGCAAATTTCCCGTGACCGCGCCGCGCAAATGTGAACTCCGCGGCGCGCGTACTTATCCGTTCCCCGTTTTTTCGTCATTTAAATGTGTTCCACCGCCTTACATCCGCGTCGCGCAGGAGATAAATCCGCGGCGCGCGTACGTCTTCTCTTGATTATGCATTCTTTCCATACTTTTTCCTTTTTGTACACTTTTAGTCCCTATATCTGTTCTTTTTCTCCAGACAAGTCCTGACACGAAAAGTGAGAATACCCATGCATATTTGATATAATTTTACCAAGAACAGGGCTCAACAACGCCTAAAATACTTGATATCACTAGGCGTTGTCAAACACCCCACACTTGTGCCTTGCTTGTCCCCAAGCAAGAGAGTTTTTAACAAATTATAATAGAGAATCGAACAGTTTTTGAATGTGTTTAGTTTCAAAGCTTATTGCTCTTCGAGTTAGAATGGAATAGTTTGTGAAAACATAATTGAGTTGTTCTTTGGAATTCATGGCTTTCTAAAGAACCCTTGATTACAAACTTTCTGTCCACAATATAGTGTACTTACTCGTTCAGATTCTAAAGGCCATTAAGGAATTGTCCATGACTTTCGATGTTGTCCGTGTAGCGAGCTTTCAGAAATACCATCCCAGACCAGACGATCTTAGGTGGTAAGGTGCATAAGGCCCACCCATTTTAGACTTACCGGCTCGAACAACAAAGGCCACAGATTGACTTTTCCTTCCTAAATTCCAATCCTAAAACGGCTCAATCTTCTAAACTCGTTAAAACTCAACTTATTTGACTAACTAATAGCATGATCACAACTAAATAGTATTTCTTGAAAAATACTGATGCTATCACAATCACAAACCATTCATTTCAAAATTGCAATTCATTAAAAATTTTGAAAAATATTGCTAAAAATTGAAAAATTGATCAGTTCTGCAAAAATTTCAAAAAATATCTCTTTCGACCGTCCACACCCCACACTTAAAACCGTACAACGTCCCCGTTGTACAAAAAAATTATTTCAAAGCAAGGGAGAAAGAGTTACCCCTTTTTGGACGATGGACTGCTTGGTGCTCAATATCACAGGTATAATGCGTACAAAAAGATCCTCGATTCATATGCTGGAGTTGTAGCGCTACAGTAGGACACGCCGGTGGTCAAGACAAGTGGAGGGGGCACGGTGACCCCACACTTGTCTGAGACAACTCCCTCTCAATTTGATATATCATGCATCACTTAACAAATAAATTAAAACACACATGACAGCAAATAATAATATAATATACAGATAGATGTGTCATACGTTTATACATATAAAAGAAAGAAAGAAAAAGAAAAACATCAATCACTACCTGACGGCCTGGAGGGTCCAGCCTCATGATCGTGCGACCGGGCTGGGAATGGTCGGGGGCGCTGACCCTGCACAGATGCAGTCTGAATAAGTACCTCCCCAATCCACTCGAGCTGGTCCAAGACTCTCGTGAGCTGACCCTCAATCCGCGTGACTCTGGCCTCCAGCCGGCTGAGGGCTGGTGAGTCATCCTGCTGTGGCTGCGGCTGTGCAGGCTCTGGTGCTGGCGGCTCTGGCCTCCGGCGTCTCCTGCCGGGCTGGGCGTATGCAGGCTGGGGTGCCTGAGGAGGCTCGATCGGAGCCCGGATGTACTGCCCTGGTCGCTGCTGCTCAATGAGCAACATCCTCTCCAAAGTGCGTGCTGGAGTGCGCGATGGAGGCAGAGCAGTCAAAGAGGCAGCTACTGGGGCAGTAAGGATGCCATACGAACGGGCCAGGCGGGTAATGAAATACCCCCTGGCTAATGGGCTGCTGGAGGAGGCGCCGGTCGCGTGGGTGGAGAGAGCGATCGCGAGGGCAAAGGGAAGATGGAGGAATCGGGACGGGTCGAGGAGAACCCACAAAAATGTCATGTCATCGCCTGACACCTTCTCGCCCCCCTCCCGATGCATGATGGAGGTGGAGACGATACGGTGCATGAGGCGGTGAAGTGGATCACGTAGGTGGCTCTCCCTCGAGGCCCCTGCCTCATACCTGACGTTGGACAGTGGTGCCCAAACCTCCATGTTGGGGGGGCGCTCCGGCTCCCCCTGAGTGCATGACCCGAAGAACCGGGTGAAGAAACGGTGCTGGAGGTCCGCTGGTGTGTAAATGCCCGTGCGCCTCCCGAACTCCCGGAGGTTGCACTCCCGGTGCACACCTCCCAAGCGAAAACGTACCATCCTGGAGCGTGGGTCTCCCGCCCTGGGAGCGAAATGGACAGTGGAGATGAACTCCAATAGCAGCTCCGTGTAGACCACGTCCTCGTCCGTGGCCATGATCCTGTCCCAGCCACGACATGTGAATGATGCCTCCTCGTGGGTCCAGGTGCGATGTAGGAATGGCTCAATCGCACTCCAGAGCCCAGCGTCCCTCAGGATGTCTCGGTCTATAACCGTCGCCTCAAGGACCCGGCGATGAATCAAAGCGTCCCTCCGCGAGGTATACTCCACCGAAGTGTCAAGCTCTGCGGGAAAATGAAGGAAGGCATGGTCCAATCTGAACATCATCTGCAAAAGAAAATATAGCCACAAAACAAAAATTTTTGCAAAATCAGTCCTTTTCCTTCCCCACCGCAGCGCGGCGCAGCCCAAGAGCAAGGGCGCGGCGCGGCGTACGCCTGTTTGAAAACCCGGGATCAAATCCCCATTTTAACCTGCTAAATCTCAATTTAATGATACCACAAGGTAGCCTAGGTTCCGATTAGCTCATCTAGGGTGTCCATTTGGCAAAACAAACACCCTATGGGCTAGCACTAGTGATTCTAAGTTTTTGAACTTTTTGGAATAAAACCCTAAAATTAACTACCTAATAACTAGTTTAAACAGCTAATAGATAGTTAAAAGAGCGTACCTCGGTAGTAGAAACACAATAAGCAAGAAAAAATGCAAGAAATTTTTGATCACCAGAGCTCCGAGTCGTGTGATTTGAGTTGTAAGCCGCGGCTCACCGGATAAAGGCAAAAATCGTCTGATCGTTTCCCGCGGCGCGCATTTCTCGTTTCCGCGGTGCGTGTGTCGCTAATTCAACCCCTGCGCATCGGGTTGAGTTTCGAACCTGCGTCGTGCAATTCCAAAACCCGCGGCGCGGTCTTGAAGATTTCAAAACCTTTTCACACGACCCCACACTTGCTTCAAACCACTAATACCTGCAAACGATTGATGTATTTTCTAAATTAATCCTAAGAAATATAAAACCTACTTATGACACGATGGGTTGCCTCCCAACAAGCGCTAAGTTTAACGTCTTTAGCCAGACGTGCTGCTCCTAAGCTGACCCTTCTTCTTCTTCTTGGCCTCTTGATGACATTTGCTGATATTCTGGCATGAAATTATTAGCCATCATCGTCATAAGGGATGTGAGTTGGGTCATCCGATCACTCACACCACTGATCCATTGTTGTTGAGATTTCAATAGCTCGAAAACATTCGCCTCTCGTTTTCTGGATTCTCTTTCATATTGCTGATGCCTTGCTTCCATCATCTCTATCATTTCCAGCAGTTGTTCCTTGTCGATGGCGGACAGCGGGTGGTTTTTGGTCTCCTTTAAAACTTCTTCCTTTCCACCCTCCCCCGTACGTGTCCATATCTTTTCTTTGCTTCTGGTTCCTGGCTCCATTAATGTTTTTCTGTCTGCTGGTTTGCCGTTTTCTTCCGAAGGTAACGAAATTGGATTCCCAAACATATTCAATCTCCTTTTCCTGGTCCCAAAGAAAATATCCATGTCTCCAGTCTTGCAGTCGATCACTGAACCAGCAGTAGCTAGGAATGGCCGTCCTAAGATAAGCACAGGCGCATCGTCCGGACTTTCATATTCCATCACCAGAAAATCCACGGGGTAGAAAAAGTCGCCAACTTTGACTATGACATTGGTTAGCTTTCCCCTGGATACCTTAGTTGATTGGTCAGCCAACTGCAGTACAACTTCAACTGGCTCGATTTCTTCATTCTTGTATTTGTCATACAGATATCCCGGCAAGATGTTAACACTTGCTCCCAAATCTAGTAAGGTATTTTGAATAACCACATCCCCTACGGTTGTAGTGATCAATGGTGATCCGGGGTCCTTCTCCTTCTTGGGTAGTGTTCCCAATAATGCTTCGCTAGCCCTCATAGTCAATCTCACCGTTTTCGGTGTAGGTACCTTGTTCTTCCCATTTTGTTCGCACATTTCTTGTAAAATCCTGGTGTCCTCGGGGGCATCCTTAAGCTCATCCCATAGGGGCTGATTCATTAAGGGTCCCGTTGATCTAGTTGCTTCCTGCTTCTTCTTTTCTTTCTTATTCTTCTTCTTTTGCTTAATCCCTGCAATCGTTGGTTTCTCTTCCTTTTGGACCTTTTCATCTATTTCGGGTTGAGTGCCATTCTCAACCGGAACTCCTCCTTCTTTACCTTCCTTGCTTTTTAAAGCCTTTCCTTCTTCCCCTGGTTCCACTTCATTCCCTACCTCGAACAAATCCTCCAGAGTAACCTTTCGCCATCCTGATTCAACAGTATTGACTTGCTCCTTCCCTGGACGTTGATTATGAGTAGGATTGACTTCAGTAGCACTAGGCAATTTGCCATTATCTCTCTTTTGTTGGTCTGCAGCCATTTGACCTATTTGTCTTTCCATATTTGTGATGGCCTTTGCGTTCGCTTGAGATTGTTGTTGTGTTGCTGTGACCATATCATACATCTTTGATATCATCTCTTCTTGGGTCCCTGGAGCATTGTTGGTAGCGTTGGTGGGTCCCCTGTTGTTGTTGTTGTTTCCATTGTTTGCAGGCTGCTGGTTTCTAGGCTGACTATTCGATTGATTCTGATAATTGTTCTGCCTGAAATTTTGTTGTTGTCCTTGGTTGTATGGCCTGTAGGGTCGTCCATTATTGTGTTGACCTTGACCCTGGCCATAAACTTGATTAGCTTCCTGCATCCTAGATCCTCCTTGACCTTCTTGTGACGAATTTGGCGGTTCATTTTGTAATGTTGCCATAAGCCTATCAAACTTTCTGTTCAATTCACTGATTTCCTTTTTCACTTCCTTTTTCCAATCAGCGTCAACTCCTACTGCTGCCGCCGTACTTGTAGTCTTCCTGGTGGAGAAGTTTGCTTTGGAGCCATTACTCAACTGCTCCAAAAATCTCCAGGCTTCTTCTGGATCTTGCCACATAAATGTCCCACTGGAGGAGGCATTTATCATGGCTTGGTGTGTCTCGCTAACTCCCTCAAAGAATAATTTAACCAATTGCCATCTGGGAATCTCGTGATGTGGACAAGCTCGCAGTAACTCCTTCAATCTGTCAAAAGCTTCATGAAAAGCCTCTCCAGGCTTTTGCTGAAAATCCTGGATAACTCTTCTGATTTCAGTTGTTTTGCTTGCTGGGTAAAATTCCTGAAGGAACTTCGCCTTGAGCTGATCCCACGTAGTGATATTGTTTGATGGCAACGACGTGAACCAATACTTAGCTTTGTCCTTAAGAGTGAACAGGAACAGTCTAAGCCTAAAAATATTTCTATTTGTGTTTCTGGGATTGTTAGCATTAGCGATCGCTAAGAATTCATATAAATGATTATAGGGATCATCCTGCTTATATCCTCTGAATTCTGGTAATATTCCTAATAACTGGGGTCTAATCTCTACCTGCGAATCTACGTTATCAGGAATATAGATCGGCGACAAATCATCATATTCCCGCGGTTGGAAATGTGATGCAACCGATTGCCGTCTCGGTTGTGCAAAATGTAAGGGTTGAGCGGGGTTACCGTAAAGATGATCATTGTACTCCCGCTGACCTGGTTGGTATGGTGGTGCTCGCCTGGAGGTCCCCGACCTCGGTTCCATTGTGGTTGTGGTGCCGGTGGCACCCATCCTTCATCTTCTTCGTCGTACACTTCCTCCGTCTCTGGGTATTGGTATTGCGGTTGAGGCGGTGGTTGAAAGTGTATAGGTTGTGTTGGTTGGTATGTAGGTTGAGGTTTAAAGAGGGCTGGTTGTGGTTGTGATGTTGGTGTATGCTGTCTAGGAGTTGGGGTACCATCTCGGGTCGGCTCTCCCCAAGTCATAGCAGATGTAAAGGGATTGGTGGATTGTGGTTGAGAAGCGGGTAAAAATGGTGGAATAGATGGCGGAGTGCATGATGGTATGGGTGTAGGGGCTGAAACTACACCACCAGACGCACTCGAACTTCCAAATTGGAATTCTGATAATGGGGGAATAGAAAACCTCCCCGTTGCCTCTCCTGACGGATCATGGGCAACACTAACCGGACTACTGCTAACTTGACTATAATTCATGATGCTTAAACGCCTACGGGCACGGAGTTTGCGCGCAGTACGTTCAATTTCAGAATCAAACTGTAATGGGGATGATTGCTCTCCCCTGCGGGTACGCATGCACTAATGCAACACGCCCACAAGAATCAAAACCAAAATGAAATTAACCCAAAATGAAATTTCAAAAAGCAAGAAACAAATTCCTACTACTCACCTATTCTAAGCTCACAGCTCCCCGGCAACGGCGCCAAAATTTGACGTGCACGCAGAGGTCGTCATGCGGTCAAAAATAAGAAATAACCTAACATTCACTAGTATAGTGGAGTCAGGGCGATCCACAGGAGCTACGTGGTTAGCCTAGATGAGAGATTACCAACTGATAGTGTCACGGCTATAGTCGGAGGAACTAATTTCTATCTTTCTACCTTGAACAATATTCAAACACCCAAGCCAAGCTTAGCTATGTCCAAATGACCTAGTTACTTTCTGAATTCAGAAGTACATCTCTGAATCAGGAGCAATTGAAGGCATTCAAACTAGCAAAAACCAAGCAAGCATAAACTAGCTAAAAACCAATAGTTCTATGAGACAGTTAATAGCCAAGATTTAATGCTCAATACAACCAAGTTAGCTACTGTTTTCAGCAAGGGAAAACCGTCCTAACCAAGCCACAAACAAAATCCAATCACAATCAAACAATCAAAACTCCAACAAGCATCCGAAATACCGAAAAATCAATATTTAAGGTAACCGAATGATTTTATTCACTCAAATCAATATCCAAACATCAAATCAGTAACCAAAACTACTAAAAACAGAACCCTAAGCTAGAATTCAATGGTTGTCACACCCAAAGATTCAACTCAAAGCTTACAAATGTTTAACTAAAATGAAATAAAATCTAAAACATGAAAATACCAAATTATAGCTTCTGAAATGGAATCCTCGAGTCAAAGAGCTTCTAGGTCGATGTTTACACCAGGTCTTTGCTCCCGTTTTCGGCTGGAAATGCCTCTATTTATAGTTGCAAATTTCCCGTGACCGCGCCGCGCAAATGTGAACTCCGCGGCGCGCGTACTTATCCGTTCCCCGTTTTTTCGTCATTTAAATGTGTTCCACCGCCTTACATCCGCGTCGCGCAGGAGATAAATCCGCGGCGCGCGTACGTCTTCTCTTGATTTTGCATTCTTTCCATACTTTTTCCTTTTTGTACACTTTTAGTCCCTATATCTGTTCTTTTTCTCCAGACAAATCCTGACACGAAAAGTGAGAATACCCATGCATATTTGATATAATTTTACCAAGAACAGGGCTCAACAACGCCTAAAATACTTGATATCACTAGGCGTTGTCAACGAGGAACGTACCGGTAACCACGGTGGGATCCTCCACTGCTTCTGTGCGTCCCATAGTTAGGACCCTTCCATTTCTCCCAACAGTATTTGTTTTCGGGCAATCCCGCTTGAAATGTCCTGTTTCTCCACAACCGTAACAAGCTTGAGTCACCCCAACATTAGAGGCTTGAGGTGTTTGTGGAGCTGGTGCCTTGCAGAAGCGAGAAGTATGACCCTTTCTGCCACAATTTGTGCAGTGCATACAAGCTCCGTGGTGGTGGTAGTTGCACTTGTTACACTTGGGTAGGTTTCCACTGTATTGTTTGTTTTGTATTGGGGTGGTAGGGAGAGTAGCGGCATGGATCGTCACTGCTTGTTGTCTTTTAGCGTTTCCTTGGTTTTGTTGATCTCTCCCCCTGTTCCAGAATTTTCTCTTGTGGTCTCTTCCTTTTGGTGGCTTGGTTTTGAGTGTCATGGTGCCTTGGCGAACTCCATGGTCGATTAGTCGTTGAGCCAGTCGTTTAGCAATGTCGTACGTGGCTGGGCTTGCTGATTCCACATTTCCTTGAATTAGAGGGGATAGCCCCCAGATATAACGCTCCACTTTCACGGATTCTGGTGTGACCATTGAGGGGCAAAGGGTTGCCAGGTCGTTGAACCTGTTGGTGTAAGTGGTTATATCTGCACCCTTCATTGTAAGGTTCCACAATTCTTGTTCTAGTTTCTGAACCTCTCCTCTGGGACAATACTCTTTCATCAACATGATCTTTAGTTCTCCCCAACTCATTGAGTTGGCTACAGGGAGTGTCAGGCTCTTAACATTACCCTTCCACCAGGACATGGCTGTATCAGTAAAAGTACAAGTGGAGTATTTGACTTTGTATTCCTCGGGACAAGCAGAAATGTCAAAGATCGACTCAGTTTTCTCGATCCACCTTGTAAGAGCGATAACACCTCCAGTCCCATGAAAAGTCACCGATTTGCAATTCGCGAAGTCTTTGTATGTACATACTCGCGGGTGGCTTGGTGTTTCTCCATTTGTGGAATCGTTAGTGGCGTTCTTACTTCCGCTTCCATTTGTTCCATTTGAATTTATCTGGGCAATTGCAGCTGTCACAGCGGCGGTTACGGCGGCTTGGAAGGTAGCAGTATCCATCATTGGTATCTCTGGTATTTCTGCGGTCTCGGCGGCGTGGGGGGTATCAGCATCCATCTATTACACGTTTATTATTATTATTAAATTTTTTTTTGTAAACATATTTCCAGTATCATGTATACATACCAAACACTTGTATACTACTTTATAAATATATTAATAATACTTTGTAGCATTACACGATTTGAGAAGGAAATTTTTGACCTTCGTAGAGGTCTTTAGTACATAACAACAAACGAGTGGCATAACGACCCCCAAAGAGTGTAATCACTTAATTGTAGGGTCGCGCCTACCTACAATAATGAGTAGTGCATAGAGTTTACCCATAAGTTTATAATATCCAAATTGAGTAAACATTTATCATAGCGAGCCAAATCCTCATGCTCCCCGGAGCGCAGCTACCTGTGCCCTCAACTCTGTAGCCTCCCGTATGGCCTCCTCGGCCCTCTGCTCCACGTCTCTTATCCTTTGTTCGGCATCCTGCAATCGCTCGAAGGTCTCCCTGAACATCTCCATGGCAGTCCTTCTGTCTTCCTCGAGCGAGTCATCCCTCATTGAGGTACCGTCATGAGCCTCATCGAGGCGTCGGATGCGAGCGGTGGTGATCTCAGTAGTGGCTCCCACATCATATATTTGACTAGTGATCGCCCTAGTTTGTTCGTCCAAGCGGTTGATACGACTAATCGTGACAGGTAAGGCTCTGTCAGCCGGGCCTCCCTCGCTGAGGTCAAAATAAAGATGGCTCTTGCCGTAAGGAGGGCGTTGTTGCTGTTCACGACTCCATCGGTGTAGGTGTTCTGCCCAAACAGGCGTCGGGTCCTGATGAGGTTCATTTATTATTAGAGGGCTATGGATGGGAAGTACCCTCTTTCGAGGAGTACGTCTCCACAATGGGCCACCGGGGTGGCGGTATACTTCGAAAGTCGCCGCTGATGCTGGTGCATGCATGTCGCAGACCGGATAGGGTGGGTTGATGACCTCGGGCTCGTCATCAGAATCTTCTTCTTCCCATTGATCTTCTTCCTCTGAAGCTTCCTCTGGTTCCTCCTCTGGAATCTCTTCTGGTTCTTCCTCCGGCTCCTCATCGAGCCATCCTCCGTTTCCCTCCCCAGGAAAATAAGGGTCTCCTGGCAAATGAAATCCTGCCATGATGTCTGTGCAAGAATGGGGTATGAGGGGTCTATAAAGTGTCTAGGTGTAGAAATACTCCTATAGTATTTAAGAGTTTCTTTGTATAGGGTTCTTGGTAAGTTTTTAGACTTGTTGTTCACTACGACTATCCCTAAGTAGATGTTAGCCACACCATGGACCAATATAGTTGATCAGACTCTATCTATCCTAGGTATGATTACATAACTACTTAGGTCTACTCGTGGCGTTCAACTCATCTTATTAATCTTGTATTGATATGGTTATGACACTGTTGTAGTATGTATGTACTTGTACTTATACTTTATAAAATATCATTGTATTTTAAAAGTATATTTTGTACGGAATGTTTTTAGAGAGTTTTAGTCCCATTGTATTTATAGTTGTATATCTTAAATGGATTGATATACTTAGTTCACTATAAACAATGCTCTGATACCAATCTGTCACACCCTCAAACCACGATGGCGGAATCGTCTGAGGGTGGAACGAAACATAGTATCACAACCATTGCATACATTGAAACATAAGTAAATAAACAACCATCTTACATTGAAATTGGAAAGTTACATTATTCAAACGGTATTGTTTAAACCCGATTACAGTACGATAACGAAATAAATAAAGGAGACATCTTCGCGTCTCATCCCAAAAGGATAGTCGGTCCTGACTAATTGTTACCTGAGAATACAAGCAATTTTTCAAGTGTCAACATTACGTTGGTGAGTTCATAAGATTTTTGTATAAGAAAAGTCCTTTTTGTTTGTAAATGATAGTATTGTAAACCGAGAAAATCCAATATCTTCTCATGAAATGTCCAAGTTCCAAAGACTAAAATGTATAAAGTAATTTGTAGTATAAATCCATTAAAATATATGATTTCACGTAAACAAATTATAAAGTTGATTGTTTTTCCATGTGAGACGCCCTATAACCATACTGTAACTTGTAGGCCTGCTGCGACGTTCTTCAGGCGTCGGAATGTTATGATATTTGTCACCCCAGACCTGCCGGTCTAGCTGTAGCTAACAACTTAGGTGCGGGGTTGTCAATCCCGTATAGATCTATACACAATTATCACGTTCTCTTACCGAGACTCTGGTTATAAATTCAGGACTTATAGTAAGTACTTAAATAAGTACTTGTGAAGACACATCTCACAAAATGTATGTATTCAATCAACTTATTTATGTAAAATTTGTATATGAAACATCATAGTGTTTATCCATTATCATATTTCCCTTGATAATATTGTAATGTATAATAATTATATATTTTTATATAATTATTTGGTTTTGTTCAAAATATAATAGTAACCTTTGTATCAACAAACTATACCTATAATAGTTTATTTTTATTATTCCGTCATATATATATTTATGAATATGTGTGAAATAACTTATTTAGATGATTACACCATTTATTAATTTCAATAATATCTCATGACTATCAAATAAAGAACGACGAGGTAGAAGATCGGATGGGGAGGCAGGACCCTTTCAGCGTATAAGCCTTTCGGAAATCCAACAACCTAACCCAAAATGATCGGCCTAGACACCGTCCTCGTAAGTAGATCATTCAATATTATTTTTGGAATTATAATTGAATTATTGTAATAATGGTGTTTACAAAATTTGTATTTTGTTTACTACTATTACAGATGAGTATAAATAATTATTTCAATATTATGACTTGTATTCTCCCCCTTAAAAACTTGAATAAATATAAAAAGAAGGGGTATGAACTCACCTTTGAAGCGTAAATTCGGTTTAGATATAAGAACGATCGTATTTGAGAAGCACTGCGAAATATCACCACAAAACAATAACGTTTTGTGCGGCGAAGTGATGATGCTCTTAGCCAAAAGGAGAACGATTGGAGAAAGAAAGAAGAAGCTAGAAGTTCTGGTGAATTTGTGAAGAAAAATGAGAGAAGTTGAGCTTCTATTTATAGTATGTTTATTTTCGTATAGCGGCCCTCAAGATACATAGATTTGATAATTATAGCTTTTAGAATTTGTTTATGACAAAACATACCCTTAAACACTCTTTAAATAGATTTAATAGTTTTTATATAAGATAAATAATTTTTGTTTATAAAAATGTAATCTACAAAAATCGTAGTTTAATAATATCAACTTTTTAACTAAAAATCTCTAACGAATTACCGAAAGGGTATTAGTTGTAGTTTTAATAAGAGTATAGGGTTTAAATGTAAATATAATTTCTTTTTAAAAAAAAAAGAAAATATTAAATATAAAACTGATACCCATAATATGGAATTTTGATGTCAGGTTGTTCGTATCGACGATACCGTTTTAATGGTATATTTTGTGTTTTATAAAATGATATATTATTGTTGGTAAACTTAACAATACGTATTGAATACGTATAAATGAAAATATGAATTCTTTAGGGTAAAATATGTAAAATTGGATAATAATGGAGTGGGACCCGTTATATATATAATAATATTATTATTTTCACGCGTTTACTGAATTCACGGAAATCAATCACCAATTATATATATATATATATATATATATATATATATATATATATATATATATATATATATATATATATATATATATATATAATATTATAATCAAACGTCGCTTTCAAGTTAAATTGTATGTTTTTCTATCATATCTCTTTATATATAACATTTGGTAAAAATATAACTACATATTCGGAACCGTCGTAATTTTATCTATGTTTTGATATAAAATTTGTAATATTCCGAAGAGTTTTACATTTTTACCGTTCACTATTCACTGTTCACTATTCACTGTTCACTATTCACGATGTGAAAAAATAATTTTATTTAATTTAGAAAAAATATTTAACTTAATAGCGTTTGTTCGTATAATTGTTTTGAATTAGCGTACATACTATTATATTATACAACGTAGAGATTATGAAGTTTACATTTCACATATTGATTTAACGTACGCTTTGACTGACTTGAGTGGACTTTTGTTGACTTAGTTTGACAGTTGTCACAGGTTTTGACCCTTAGTCGTGAGTATCCCATTCCAAGACTCATAATTCACGTTTTCCCCTCTATTGGTCATATTCTTCTTGGCCTCTCCCCTCCCCTCCCTTCCTCACGTTTAAAGATAGTGGCTGAAACCCTAATTGTCTAAGGTTTGCATACATGGCATGGATAAAAATGTAACACCCATCACTAATGGTAATTATAAAAACATCATTTTTAACGTAGAAGTTTTATCAAATTTATAAATCATCTCATGCGGGAACTTTGGTCCCAAAATATCTCAATGCAGTTAAACTGCAATCGAACACCATTTTTGAAAAAAAAAATCCATTGGGTTTTACTTAAAAATCATTTCAGAGTTTTTAGGTGGTAGGAAATCATATAATCGCAATTTTAAAACAATTTAGCTTGTTTAATTGAGTGAGGTGGTTACAATTCAAATATCATTACAAAGTTTACCACACAACCTATGACTTTCCAAAATCCCAAACTCTACTTAAGTCATAGTTATTCGTTAACTTGAGCACATGTCAAAATAAGTCAGACAATGAGGAGACTTCAAATGTTCCCGAGTTTTAGCAATGAAGGGAAGAAGGAAAAGGAAAAAAGAAAAGAAAAAAAGGGAAGGGAAATGACAAAAAAAACCGTTGTTTTGTGTTCTCGAGTTAGGAAGAAATAAAAGAAATTTAAACATTTTATGTGTTCTCGGGTTGAATGGAAAAAAATAAGGATACATTTAGGTCTTATTTTTTGTTAATCACTTGCTTTGTTCTCATGTCCTTCAAAATTGGAAGGAAAGTTAGGAGGAAATAATATTATTATTCATATTCAAATTTTTTTCTTTCCAGTTCTTTCAATTAAAAAAACTTTGAAACATCAAATTCTTTTCATTTCCACTTGATTTCATCCACTTTTTTCATTTCTCTCATTAAGTGGGACTCAGAAACTAGCAAAGACTAAGGGCGTGTTTGGCACGTAGCATTTGAGAGCTTCTAGCTTCTAGGGTTTAGGAAATAGCTCTAATAAAAACCAAAAGCTTCGTTTGGTGACACGAGCTTGAAGTTTTTATTTTATACTAAACGCTACTATTTTAAAAGCTAGTTGAAGTAGCGTTTAACAAAAAGCTCTACCAATTATATCATTAATTACTAGAATACCCTTAAAACTATAACCAATAATTATGCATATGTAATTTTACATATTTTAAAAGCTTCTAGCTATTTTTGCCGAACAATCATATACAAACTAAAAGTCACAGCTTCCAGCTTCCAGCTACCAGCTACCAGCTACCAGCTACCCGCTATCTGCTTCCCCCTACCAGCTACCAGCTCCTACTTCCCTGCTAGTTTTGCCAAACAAGCCTTAAGAGTTAGGGAAAATCCAATTAACCACAAGTGTTAATTATTATCATGCGAAAACTGTATAATCAATAATAAATGTTGAAGTGTTGAATAAATTACCAAATCACATACATAAATACTTAAAGATGCTATTCTATATGGAGACAACCGATTCAACCTGTAATCATAGGTAGGGATGAGCTTGGTCCTGGAACCGACCCGACCGGGACCGAACCCGAGCCGGACCAAGACCAAGCTAAGGGAAATCCGGAACCGAGGACCGACCAAAAATGTGTACTTGGTCTTGGGGTTGGGGTCGGTTTTGCGTGGGTTCGGTCGGGTATTACCCGAGCGGGACCAAGAGTTTGTTTTTGGGTCTGGTTTTGGTCTTGGTACCGGGTTTTGTCTTGGTATCGGGTTTGGTCTTGGGACCGAGAAAACCGAGTGGACCAAGTAATTAACACGATACATATTTTCTAGAATAAGCAATTTTTAACAGACTCTGATGTATTTTTGCATTTATATTTCCATAACACATTTATAGTCCTCACAAGAAAATGATCAAGTTACAACGAAAAGTTCAAGATGGTTGAAAGAGTCATTCACTTGTTTCTTTAATATCATATTCATATTATAGATGAATACATTATGAAACCTAGCAGAGTGACAACTGACAACAATGTATTTGTTTGAAAAAGAACTTCAGATCTGGAGTGCAGACACAAAAGGCTCATATTTGTTAAAAGGAAGAGAAAAAACAACCATAAGATATTTTAGGCATTGATGGTTGTCGTAATTTCATCCTTTTGCAATCTAATAATATTTTTCCATGTTGTAAACTTGTTCAACTAATATGAAAATGAAAAAGCAAGTTTCATCCGTTTGCAATCTAATATAATTCTATGCTTTGAAAAAAGAAAAGCAAGTTCATACAAGAGATAAAGATGTGGGCTGTAAGGTAAAGGGTGGTTGTTTATCATCTTCGCCGTCACCTGAAATTCGTAGTTTATTCCGAGCGAAGCACAAGGGGTAGAGGAGGAGTGCGTCTCTTGAAACCTGGGTATGGAAACGGAGCTTGAAAGAGGTTCCATGGTAATGGAGCCGGAGGTCGCCATGATTTTGGCAGAGTTTTGAAGCTATGGCGGCTGCAGACTTTTGGGATGGAGATGGTAGTTAATGTTCTCAAAGACTTATACTTGGGGAAATCTTAAATCAAAATGGGTAAACTAAAATCCATTCAGGGGAATCAGTATTTGCTCAACGTCTGATCATCTTGCCGCTTATTTTTCCCAACATGTTGTAAAATTGCAATGTGAACTAGTTATTGAAAATTGAATGCGTGTATAATCTTGGATAAATTGAGAAAGAGGAGATCGATTTTGGTGAGTTTTAGTGTGATCGACTTCAACAATGTCGACAGGAGAGGAACGAGTTCGACGAGGAGGGAAGGTGGAGACGTGAAAATTGAATGCGTGTGCCGTGATCGACGAGGAGGGAAGGATACGTTTTTTTTGGTATAAAACATGTGGGCTTTTAAACTTCCATGGATACTCGGTCCTAATACCCGAAAACCGACCAAACCCATGGTACCGAACCCGAGTGTACCGAACCCGACCTAAGCAAAATCTTGGTACCGAGAACCGACCGTGACATGTACTCGGTTCCTATTTTCGGTTCGGTTCCCTCGGTTCTTGGGCTTGGGCTCGGTTCCGAGGACCAAATGCTCACCCCTAATCATAGGTCATATTGATCGACTTCAAAATAAATATGAAATCTAGATGATTTAATCAAAATAAAGAGTAAATTACAGTTTTGGTCCCTGTGGCTTACCAAATCTTTCACATTAGGACCAAGTATTGGAATTTCACGGTTATGATCACCAAGGTTTCCGAAATGCTACAAATCAGTCCCTGTGGCATATAAAAAGACTGAAATACCCTTTTTTAATTATTTTTCCTTTTTCTTTGAATTTATTGTTTAATTTATTTAATAAAAAAGAAAAATACACTTAACCATCCCCACCCCACTACCCCTCACACACACACACACACAACTGTGAATATTATCGTAGGAAAAAGTGGAGTTCAAACTCCTGGTTTAGTTGCTATATAAAATAATCAGTTTAGTCCATATATTCTCCGCTGAGTTTTGAGGCAGTGTAACATCAGGGGATATGCTTACGTTCAATTTCATTCATTTGGATTTGCAAAGATTCGTTGGGGGCTTATTTCGGAATTGCTCTGGTCTTTTTTGAATCAATATATTCTTTCCTGGCTGCTTATCTATTAAAACTCACTTGCGGGCTTGCAGCTTTGGGTTTTGTGTCGATTTTCATGTAAATTTCGGTTCTACTTGTGTCGGTTTCATGTAAATTTCAGAAGTTCCTTACAAACAATATCAAGGGGAACAGAGTATGGCTTCTCATTCTCATTCATCAAGGCCTTACGTATATATTGATTCTTACAAAGCTTCTGATGATGAAAGGAGAGACGGTGTAGTGGGGAACAGAGTATGGATTCTCATTCTCATCGGTTTTCCTGTGTATCTCACCGAATTGGTAACAACGATGATTCTCTTATCCGAAACTTTAATAGACTTATCGACTAAATCAGTTGTCGGAACGATGGCCAAACTTGGGACAAACTTCGATACAAACATCAAAACCTCAGGAATCGGCCACTTACGTCTTGTTTTTATCCTAGATCTTACACATTGTGCCATCGAAGAATTAAGGTCTGTTGTATTCAGTTAAGAGGTAAATTGTGCATCCCATTGATTCAACGAATAAGAATTTTGGGAGGTTCACCAAAAGTCGACTGATTACCTATGAAATGAATCCGAGCTTGAAAACTTCAAAAATCACTGATCCTAGGCGGAGCTTGCAAAAACTGAAATTATCATACAACTTAGGTGATGAAATTAGTAACGAATCCAACTAATGATTACAAATGAGATGATAAATCAACCGACCTACTGTTGAATCGAGCAGTGCTTGAAAACTTCCAAACTTCCAGAATCTCTGATTTTACAAGCCAATAAAGATTCCAATGAATTAAATTAAAATGCATCGTCAAGTTGTTTGGAGAGAGAGAGAGAGAGAGAGAGAGAGAGAGAGAGAGAGAGAGAGAGAGAGAGAGAGAGAGAGAGAGAGAGAGAGAGGTGGGTGGGGTAGGGTAGGGATATTAAGTGTATTTTTCTTTTTTATTAAATAAAATAAATAATAAATTCAAAGAAAAAGAAAAACGAAATTAAAAAAGGTATTTCGGTTTTTTATATGTCCTAGAGACTGATTTGTAGCGTTTCGGAAACCTTGATGACCATAACCGTGAAATTCAATATTTGGTCCTAATGTGAAAGATTTGGTAAACCAAAGGACCAAAACTGTAATTTACTCCAAAATAAATTAATATAAAGTGGTTTAATCGAAAAACTATTATAATATGGTAACCTTTATATGATTTGCTGTTTCAGAAGTATATTCATATAAAAAAACATAGGGAAAATGACTTATAAGGATAATTATGTTTCAAAACTGTTCAAAAAACACCATCCAAGTTTGGTCTGTTCAAAAAACACCATCCAAGTAAGGCCTTTGTACAAAAAAGACCATCCAAGTAAGGCCTTTGTACAAAAAACACCATCGAACTATATGTTTTGTTCAAATTTTACCCGATGGTAACCGGCTCTTGCAGGTTAAAGGATGACTTGGCCTAATACTTGGTGACCGGCCAAGTCATCCTTTAACCTGCAAGAGCCGGTTATCATCGGGTAAAATTTGAACAAAACATGTAGTTCGATGGTGTTTTTTGTACAAAGGCCTTACTTGGATGGTGTTTTTTGAACAGACCAAACTTGGATGGTGTTTTTTGAACAGTTTTAAAACATAATTACCCTTATAAGTCATTTTCCCAAAAACATATTCAAGAACCATATTAGTTTTGCAACTCGAAAGCGTGATTTTGGGCATTGTTGATGATGGGGTATGTTTAAATCCGAAGTTAAGCACTTTTAAACTAACTGCAAGCTCGAGGCTCATCTAGAAATTATATTTTACTTTTGAAAATTAGAATTTTCAATACATACTTTTCCTATTATCTGATTTAATGTTTTATTCTCTTTGACTCTGAGAACATGACTTAAAGATGACGATTTTGATTTATTTGTTTTATGAACAAATCAAATTTGGTTATATATTATATATAGATTGTTAAATAGATAAAATATATTTCTATTGAAAATGGATTAAATAAGTTTGAACATATCATACAAATCATTGTTATCCAACATGCATTTAATTGCATATAATCTTTTAAGTAGTTATATCCAGACACAAATTGGATCAGTATTTCAACATGCAGTAGTTCAAAATAGGAACAATAAATATAAAAATTAAAAATATTTTGTTTTCTACAACTAATAACAATATCAATATATTTTTAAGACAAAAAATTTATCTTGCAACATTCACATGAATAAAAATTCTGATTTATGAAGTTGTAACATAATATTATATCTTTAAAATATGTTGACATTGATATCTAATTGTAGAGACTCGGAATTTATTAATAATTTTAAATAAAAGTTTATTTTTATATAATAAACAACTATTTAAATTTTAAAAAATAAAATTATTCAAATAATTCCCACAATTCTTAACATTTTTTGTTTTGCCTATTTAAATTTTCAATACAACCTTTGTAAACATAGATGATAAGATCCGGAGAAACTTATCTTGATTTGTCTAATGCGTCCATTTTGCTTCTTTGATTCCAATGAGGTTTTTAAGTTTGTGCGTTGCGGCGAGACAGTTTTGGTGATTTTGTTTTACACACACGCGACTTATTTCTATAATTTTGTCTTACACACAATGATTATTTCTATAATTTTTTCTTATATAGTGACAATTTTGTAACTTTATTATTATTTTTTTTGGGTAAAGAGGACGGTACCTCTGACAAATTTTATTAATAAAAAGAATAAATACAATTGAAGGCTGAGGACTCCCCACCTAAGAAACAACAAAAAACCCATTGGGACATGCCCCAATGGACAACATGGCTATACTAGGAACCAAAAGAGATTTTGGAACCAGATAACATAACAGTAAACATAAAAAGCAAACATCCTGCAAAAAACAAACAATACAAGCAGAGAAAAATATAGTAGAAAAGATGGGATAGGAGAGAATAATGGTCCATAGTGGAAAATAGGATGTACATCTCTCAACGTTAGGGGAGGGATCAGACCCTTTTGGCCAAAATAACATTTGGGGAAGGTTTCATAGACAGACTCACCAGTCTACACCGGACATCATCAATAATAGACTTGACAACAGCATGATACGAGCTTCTCTTATTTTTAAAAATCCGGTTATTTCTTTCCTGCCAAATATGGTAGATAGCTCCTGCAAGCACAAGTCTTCGGATAACGGATCAGACGTTTTTACCCTTAGAGATGGGCTTGAGAAGATTGATGATATCCAACCAGCAATTTGTGGGGAAGGTGAGGTTCATAACATGCTGAAGATCATGCCAAACTATAGAAGGGAAAGAACATTCAAAGAAAAGATGAGGAAGGGAATCGGAACAATCGCCGCAGAAGGCACAAACGAGTTTGGGAGAACCAAACAACTCCCAGCTTCTGATTTTATCATGGGTCTTGAGTCGATCTTTGAGAGCAACCCAGAGAATGAAGGTTGGGAGAACCAAACAACTCCCAGCTTCTGATTTTATTTTGGTTTTTATCATGGGTCTTGAGTCGAACTTTATTATACGAACCATTTTGAAACTTTCGGACCATTTTTGTAGTATCGTCTATTTCTTACAAATACACTAGTTTTGTATTTTGTCGTAGACAATAATCGTTTTTGTATCTTTGTTACACATGTACTATTTTAATATTTTTTATCACACATGAACCATTTCTGTGATTTTATGTATTTGAAACCTATAAAAACCAAAACTTCAATTTGATTATTTAAATAAAAACATTATCGCAAGATTTGACCTAAACAATGGTAATCAACATTTTGGTAAATGTTATATAAATAACATTTGTGTGAAAATCGTATAATGTGTATAATATTTCTAAGGTTAATTTTGAAAAAAAAAACAGTAAAGGGGAAACGGTCGATTTTTTTTAATATTGAATGCATGGTTAGTCGTGGCTGAAGTCACACTCCTCCACGCCTTATTTCCACCCCACAATAGGGAAATGATATGCATATCGTTTAAGACTGACATGTCACCACCGTGGAATCAACGTAAGTTGGATACCCATAGGCGTAATTGTTTTGTTAAATCTAATATAACATTGTTATACTTAACGAGGGTTTTAAGTATGCATGTTGAAGGGGGAGTTTATTACTTCTATATATGCAAAAAGTTACTTTTAATTGAATAATTGATACAAAATGTTATTTCCTGTAAAATGTAAATATACATTGACTATTTTTTAATTTTATTATTACACAGTAACCATTTTTGTAATTTTTACATTTCTTGTTATTACACAGAGATCATTTCATGTGAAATACAAAAACACAGAGAATATTTATGTAATTTTATTATTATATTGGGACCATTTATGTAATTTTACAAATTCATAACATAGGACCATTTTGTAATTTTGAATTACTATAGTTTGAGGTGACCTTATAAACGGTAATAACCACTTTAATAAAAGCTATAGTATGTAATAATTCTCCAAAACAAATGTAATAATTCTCCAAATTAAAAATATAGGGACCGTTTTTATAATATTTGTATTTTGTTGATATAGAGATTATTTTTGTAATTTTACTATTATATAAAAGCCATTATATAGGGATCATTGTTCGTAATTATTATATAGGGATCATTGTTCGTAACTATTACATATATTTCTTTTTTGTAATCTTACCATTATATAGGGATCATTGTTCGTAATTATGTATGATAAAAAAACACTATTTTTTATTTGACCTTATCAATAGTTACAAACAACATCACAAATGTCAATATGTATTATTATATATAATACTTATAAAATATGGTCGGCAAGTATTAATGCAACAAATTTATATACATAGAAATGTATTTCTTATCGTTTTATGCAACAGTGTATTTAAATGTTGTTTGTAAAAGTTGAGTTCTTACAAATTTTTGCATATATACGTGGAGATTAGTTATTACTAAAATATATATTAATAAAAAAAATCTACCTGTTAAAATTTCTGTGAAAGTATATAACTTCTTCCACAGATAAGTCATTGTCTCTCCAAAATATTTGTGAAGTTAACTATGCCTACAAAGTCTCAACTTGTTCTTGTTAAATAATAAACTCAGTGCAGCTACAATTTTAAGAATTTTCTCAAAGTATGTCGTATTTTTAAGCATTTTCTGGTTATTTTTACAAAAGAACACGATGTAGGGTCCACTCATTGGAGGGCATAATCGTCACACCATGATAATATTCGATGACGTAAGAAGAAATCATTCGCAATAAACCCTGAAACACGGCATCACACGCTGTTCCATTTGCAACAAAACGGCGACCAGTCTGATTTTATTATTTAATCCCACAAGAAAAATATTGCTAAAATTCTACAAATTGCATTATATTTTGGATTAATGTCTCCCCAAGTTAGTCGTCGATTATGGAGAAGAACTATTGTTTTGATTCCAGTAGTTTGTCTCTCCATCTCTCATCTGAATTCCTCAGCAATGTAACGGTTTTCCAGTTCAATAATCCATCGCATCAACAGGTAAATCGTCAACCAAATTTCTGTCAAATTGTTTTAGAAATCAATTTACAATGATTTTGATTGTAATTCACTTGTTTTCGGTGTATTCAGTCTCAATCATACAGTGTATGTGTATATGACTGTTCGTCATGGTTGATCTGGACGGCATGTTCAACCTTGCTGGTTGTCATTTTTTGATATTTGAAAATTCTGTACTGTAAGAAATCATCAGCGACGAGCCTATGACTTTTTATTTGATATTCGTCTATGTTTTTTTACTGAAAAAAAGTAAAAGGCAGAACAATTTCGTCAACCGATGCTACTTTTGGCTCCATATTTTTGGAGGGTTCCGACTTTCTTCTCCAGAAGCTCCTAAAATCATAGTTCTGCTTCTTATATTTTCTCTTTTCTTAAATTTTTTTTTTGTCGTGTGTATAAACATGGAGCGATCATCGAATCTTCTGTGTTTTATGGTCGATGTTTTGCATTCCTTCTCTCCCAGAGATCTGTATCGATTATTGTATTTTGAATTTTTTCGATTTGTTTCTCTTTCTACTTTTTATTCCTATGGTCCTGGTCCAGTCCAGAGAAGATGGTGTTTTACATGCTTTGATTGTTGGAAAATACAAAATCGCACCTGGCTTTCTAAAATCGCAAAGGTGCTATCGAAAATTGGAAACCGTATTTCCAGTAACAGTAAAAATTGGGCCATAGTTGAAATCCGGATTAGCTGTAAAGCTGTAACAAATATCTTTTCCGTTTGTTAACGAATCGGTTGCTTGCGTAGGAAACTTCAAAGAGTCTGTAAAGAAATGAAAGCGAAGTCATCAGGTCTGATCATTGGTATTTCAATCGGAGTAGTGATCGGAGCAATTTTAGCGATAGTCGGACTACTTTGCTTTAGGTTTCACCGGAAACGATCTCAAATCGGTAACAGCAGTTCTAGAAGAGCAGCAACCATCCCCATGCGCGCAAATGGCGCCGATTCATGTACAGTCTTATCCGATTCATCAATTGGTACAGAATCATCACGAACATCTATCCATAACGGCGTCTCATTCTGGTTCGGTGGGCCAAGGAAGTCTCACGTGGTCGCAGCTTCTGGAATCCTCGAGTACTCTTACAAGTAAGTCGTACTTCTCATTTCTTTCTTTTTTTTCCTTCTCTCAAACTTCAATCTTCTTACCTTCTCCCTATTTCTTCAGAGATCTACAGAAAGGAACAAGTAATTTTACATCTATAATAGGGAAAGGGGCATTTGGACCTGTTTATAAAGCTCAGATGACAACCGGTGAAACTGTTGCTGTTAAAGTTCTTGCAACTGATTCAAAACAAGGCGAGAAAGAGTTTCATACAGAGGTTATGTTATTAGGAAGGTTACATCACAGGAACCTCGTGAATTTGGTGGGATATTGTGCAGAAAAAGGACAACACATGCTCATATATGTTTACATGAGCAAAGGGAGTCTCTCTTCTCATTTGTACAATGAAAACCGTGAACTTTTAAGCTGGAATTTAAGGGTTCAAATTGCTCTTGATGTCGCAAGGGGATTGGAATATCTCCATGATGGAGTAAGTTAATTACATCTTCTTCTTTTTTTTTGTTAATGTTATTAATTAAATATTAAAATATGTTAATGTTTACATTTACAGGCAGTTCCTCCAGTTATACACCGCGATATCAAATCTTCCAACATCCTTTTGGACGAGTCGATGGGGGCTCGGGTAGCTGATTTTGGGCTCTCGAGGGAGGATATGATTAATAGAAATGCCTCAAATATTCAAGGAACTTTCGGGTATTTAGATCCTGAATATATATCAACACGCGCGTTCACCAAGAAAAGCGACGTTTATAGCTTTGGTGTATTACTATTTGAGCTTATCGCGGGAAGAAACCCTCAACAAGGTCTCATGGAGTACGTTGAGCTTGTAAGATCTCTATCTCTCATTCCAATTTTTTGCATTTATGATTCATGGAACATACCAAATATGACAATGAAATATAATAATTTATTTTATTACTGTTTATGATTTCATTCCATTATAATGTTGTCATAAACAGGCGGCATTGAATACTGAAGGACAAGTTGGATGGGAAGAAATAGCGGATTCGCGTCTAGATGGGAAGTTTGATGAGCGAGAATTAAATGACATGGCAGCACTTGCGTACAAATGTGTTACGCGGTCACCGAGAAAAAGACCATCCATGAGGGACAATGTGCAAGTGTTGTCACATATTTTAAAAACAAGACAAAGCAAAAGGCATCAAAAACGTTGTTCATCAGAAGTTGCTATAACAATAGGTCAATCAGCTCGACAAAACTCAATGAATAGTGAACACCACCGGGCCGAATCAATGGACAGCATAGCCGATTCAATCGAAGTTTAATTACTTCTTTTTTTCTATTTCAAATTTCTTGTTTCTTTGATTTGTTGTGTAATATATTTGACCATTTTTACCGGATATCCACAAAGAATGTGGTCCTGATTAATTCCTTATTTTTCCTTTGTGTAACAAGTCATATCTCACCTTTCTTTATTTGGTTGTGGATATAGTCCCAGTTTTGTGTATTGACATGAAAAAAGAAATAGGAAATAGGAGTGCAAATCTAATGCAATTTCACTTATTGTACCCGCATTTTGTGTTTATAAGAATGATTTCATAGTTTTGTTACAGTATTCGAGTCAATATCTTCCAAAAGACTTGAAGTTTTGGAGTCATCAAGATTTAGAATCATGCACCGATGTGGGGAACAAGATCCCGGTTTTATATTAGCAACTATTATGTATTTGATAGTAAAACAAAAAACTGTCGGTTGACAAAAATATCGCTAGATTGTTGGGAGGGAATGTATAGAAAATGATGATTCTAAATAAACTACTTTGGTATTTGACTACTATTTGATGATTTAAAAGATTCCAAAATTATTGGGTTTCTTATACATTAACCTAACAAAATGATACCCATCACTTCATTTTGGTATCCATCAACCAAATAGCACTTAAATGGTTGGATACAAAGAAAATAAAGTTAACCAAATTTTATCCTATTTCTAATTTTATCATCGAAGTTTCAAAATAATCAAGAAACGACTCGAACTTTCAAATCTAATTCATTGTGAGTAATATGTCACAAGTTGGTTCTTACTAATTGTGTTCAAGTATAGTTTGGAAATCACCATGGACGCTTCATGAACCCAATTTTAACCATAAGTCTAAACCGGTGTCGTTCCCATCCGACATGCGGGATCCAAGCTGGAGCCATAACACCCCGCGGGTACACCGTCCCATTTGGGTAGGTGACCGCGGTGTAGGCTGGAATACGGGTTGGACATGCCACACGGTATTACACCACTCAATTTTTACTTTTGCCCCTCAACGACCATTTTATAAAATTAATAATATTTTAAGACATTGTAAACTTATCACCATGATGAAACTCTATCATAAACAATGTGGGATTTGCCTCTTTAAAAATAGAAAACGAGAAAGAAAAAAGTGAAGTAGAAAGTTACCATTTTGAGTTTGGAAGTATATGTGTATGGGATTAATATAGTTACTCAAAATGATTGATGTCCCCTCAATAACCAAATTAAAGTTATAAGAGTATACCGTAAAAATGGTTGTTTGGGCTTGCAGTTTCTTTGGCTAGAGTCTAAAAATTATTCAACTTGTAAATGTAGTCTTTATGACAATGTTTCATTGTGGTATTGGTCTCTAGATGTAACATATGTTTGTATTGATTTGTTAAACATGCTAAAATGATTGATGTCCCCTTCACTTTTCAATTTTGATTGACTTGTATTATTATTTATTTCATAAATATGGTTCTTATTTATTGAAAAATGGACCACCCGAACCGACCCACCACGTATCATCGTTTTTTTTTACCGTCACTCACATTAGCTCCCACCTTTATCCTAAACCATCAGCTTCCATGAATCCTCACTTAAAACCACTGGCTAATCACCCTCAATTAGCACCTACCTTATACTCCTTTCAACCGACATGCTACTCCATGAGCACCCTAATTTATGCTCAGTTCCATCGTTGACATTGCTTCCAAGAGCAAAATAAAAACACAAAGCTACAAAATAGTGATACAATCTAGTAAGAAAATTGGTTTCCAAGTCCTATTTTATGGAATCATATGGCCAATGGAAACATAAGTGCAATCAACCAAGTGATTGGATCATCGAAATCTAGAAAGCAGATACGATGTGTTTTCCAATTCTATATACCTCTTAAATAGCAGGAAATAAATTGACAAATTTGATCCTTATAGTTTTAATGTTTCATAATTACATTTTGTTTCCTATAATTTTTAGTTTGTATAAATTAAATTTTTGGCGCTAATAGGCCTCATATCAGAGAAGGAATTAGGGGATGAAACTTTAGGAAGATACGATTTTTTAAAAGTTAGTTGTTGTGATGTTTCGATTTGGTATTATTAAATTTTGTTCGGATTAATAATGAAATATTTATATTTCTTTTGTCGTTACTTTTATATTCTGTTTTATCTTTTGAAATGAGAAAGATTGAAAACTTGGTTGCTATAAAATAGAATTTTTTAAAAGTTGGCTGTTCTAATACTCTATTTTTTATACTTTTTTTTAAGAGAAAAAAGGATTTGTTATTAATGAAATTCTATTCATATTAGTAATGAAGATGCTTATTGTCGTCTATGTTTTATATTTAAGTCTTTATCTTTTTAAGGTTGTATTTCCTGCTCTATATTTTGTACTTACCGGTTCTCGATAACACTCACTGCGTTTTGTATTTTCATATTTACTTCTTAAATTTTTGGCACTTTTATTCAATAGATACTTAACTTTAACATTAAGATATGATTATTTATTATTTATGTTTTCCACCTGTTTTTTCCTGCTGACACGTATCCGGGACGTGTTTTCTTCTTCTTTTCATGTTGTTCGGTTTGGGTACTCTTTTCTCTTTCAATTATTCTCTTGCGTCTTTAGTTTTTGTATCTCTTCTCTTTTAGTTTGCCTTCGTACGTTATCAGTTGTACTGTGACACGCCTAGGTCGTCGTGCGGTCAAAAATAAGAGAATTACCTAACACACACTAGCACAGTGGTAGTCAGGGTCGATCCACAGGAGTTTGGTGGTTAGGACAAGACGATAGTATACCAACTGTAGTGTCACTCTACAGCTAGCGGTATTGTTTCTACTTTTCCAAAAACCAACTAAAAACACAATTCCAAGACCAATGCCAAAAACCAAATTAAACATGAACTAACTAAACCAAACCAAATCCTAGACTAATGTTACTTACTGAAATCATAAACTAAGTCCAAAATCCAGAAGCAACAAACAGTTCCAAACACATCAACAAGCATTCAAACATCCAAAATACCGAAAATTGCAAATAAACCATAAACCGAATGATTAACTTTTATAAATCCAAATCAAACATCAAACCAATATCCAAACACTCAAATATCAGATCTAACTACTGACTAATGCTACTAAAATCAGAACTATAAATCTAAACAAACATCAAGTAATCGATGGAAATCCCGATTGCAGAATACCTCGATACCGAGTTGATAAAATAAGAGAAAAACTAAATAACTAACCAAAATGTTGATTCCCACTGAAAAACTGACGAAATAGTGCCTTCGGATCCCTCCTTCGCGTCCCGGGATGAGTGAAAAGTCGGACGGGACTCCGGTATTTATAATGGTGCGAAATTAGGGTTTCCGCGTCGCGGCCACTTAGAAACCGCGACGCGCGTGTTGCCTTATCCCGCAATCTCGGAATTCAAAAACGAAGATTTTATCCGGTCGCGAGATAGCGGCGCTATCTCAAGACATAGCGGCTCTATTGTCGATAGCGGCTCTATCTCAAGAGATAGCGCCTCTATTTCTGTCAGGTCCAACTTTTTGCCTTTTTCGCTCCACAACTTCTCCATAATTGCACTAAAACCCCTGTATTTACACTAAAAACATTTCCAAGAACTTTGACACAAAAGTAAGTGATATTAGCCAATTAATAATGGTAAATTAACTAAAACACGGCTAAACAATGCCTAAAATACTTGATATTACTAGGCGTTGTCAAACACCCCACACTTGTGCCTTGCTTGTCCCCAAGCAAGAGAGTTTTTAATAGATTCTAACTAAGACTCAAACAATTTTTGACTGTGTTTAGTTTCAAAGTTTATTGCTCTTTGAGTTAGAGTGGAATAGTTCGTGAAAACATAATCGGAATGTTTTTTGGAATTCATGGCTTTCTAGAGAACCCTTGATTACAAATTTTCTGTCCACAATGAAGTGTACTTACTCATTGTTGTCCGTGTAGCGAGCTTTCAGAAATACCATCCCAGACCAGACGATCTTAGGTGGCAAGGTGCATAAGCCCCACCCATTTTAGACCTACCGGCTCGAACAACAAAGGCCACTGATTGATAATTCATTCCTAAATTCCAATCCTAAAACAGTCCAATCTTCTAACTCCTAAAACTCAACTTATTTGACTTAACTAATAACATGATAACAACTAAATGGTATTTCTTGAAAAATACCAGAGCTATAACAATCACAAACCATTCGTTTCAAAATTACAATTTATTAAAAATTTTGAAAAATATTGCTAAAAATTTGAAAATTGATCTTTTCCCGCAAAAATTTCAAAAAACTACTCTTTCGACCGTCCACACCCCACACTTAAACCCGTACAACGTCCCCGTTGTACAAAATAATTCAAAACTAGGGAGAAAGAGTTACCCATTTTTGGAACGGCGAATTGCTCGATTGTCGGGACCATTTGTAGCAGAGTTGATCATTCACGTCATTCACGATGAAATTCAGGAGTCGGGACGCAGCAGTGAACATGCCGGCATAACACAAGTGTAGCGGTATGGTGACCCCACACTTGCATTATGCAACTCCATCAGTTGGTGCAGCAATCACAGTTTGGATAGATACTATTCACACTAACAAACACATTAAAAAAATAAAAGTTGCAAAATACAAAAGAAGATTACACATTGTGAGTTGCAGTCCTTGCTGATTCCCCATTTCCGCGACGCCGAAGTGTCAAGGCCGCGACGCGTAGATGTTATGAGATCCAGTTTTCATCGGTCAAGGTTGAAGGTTCGCGGCGCCAAATCAAGATGTCTGCGTCGCGAATTTCAAATTTTCTTTGTTTTCCTTTCTACTAACTCATCCTCACCCCTCACTTAGGACATACCGCACTCAATGATTACCTTCAATGATATTTTGACCAAAAATAAAAATGAAAATAAAAATACTTATCGAAAATTGGGTTGCCTCCCGAAAGCGCTTATTTGTTCGGTCTTTTAGCTGGACCGTCTTTCTGCGGCTATGGTGGATCATACGCCATTTGACTCCGCTGATTTCCAGTCACCACCGTCCCTTCATTGATTCCATACTTCAATTTCCTCGAGTCAAATGGTTTGTCGGTTCCTCTGCTGCTGCCCGGTTGTCGTTTTCTGATTATTTCGCGCCAATGCTTAGAAGTAGCTTTAAACCTCCAAGCTCGGTCTTTCCTTCGATATCTCTTCAAGATCATTGATTTGACATGAAGCGCGCCCAGTGCCTCTCCCAGTAATTGTTTTGCAGATTTCATTTTGCTTGCGTCTCGCGTGCTAACTTCAGTTTGCAATTTTGGCTTGCAGTACCAATAAAGGTTTTTCAATCGAATGGGATCGGAAGGCAATATATCGGGATGCTTCCATATATCCTCATCGATGGTATTGATCACATCTAATTTTCCATTCATGAATGGATCATGAGTGCCAAAGAAATCATGTTTATTATTTTCAAAGACCAACTCGTCGGCATCATCTTCTTGATTATCGTCCAATAGGTGGATCGGGACCAAGAGTGAGTGACTAGTTTGATCTAGTGGTGGTACAAAGTCACCCATCACCAGATCCTTACTTTCAAAATGCTCAAAATTTTCAAAATTTTTAGGAATTGTTGGGCTGGGGTCTGTACTGTCACTTACAGCCTCCTCCACAACCTCCTCATCAATCAAATCGTCTGGTGATGGTATGGATTCACTCATCACCAGCTCGACATTATCAACATTTTCAAAAATATAAAAAACATCAAAAGCTGTTGAGTCAGAGGTAGCATTGTCACCTACAACCTCTTCCTCAACAACATTTTCGACCCTCTCGATGGTCTCTTGACTTTCCCACAGTGCATGCCCTTCCATCACATATTCAGGTGATGCAAGTTCACACACATTATCATTGGTATAAAAATCACTCACCTCCGGTTTTGGCGTAAGTGGTGAACATTTCCAATTTTCCTCTAACCTATCTAAAGAAGCTTGCACTTTTTCAAGAGCTTCAGCCTGGTCCTTCTGCTCGTGGTAGTTGTTATACATGAGTACCCAAAGTTGGGCCCAAGTTGCAGAATTTTCAGGTTGAGATGGCTCCTCGGTCCGACATCCATTGTCATTGGATGGGCAATCATCCTCATAATAGGTGTCGGCCGGATTTTCATAATACTCAAAATACTGATCCGGGTATATGTAATCACCCATTATGAGGATGCACACATACCAAACTCAAAAAAACTAAAATAAACATCAAAAGAAACAACCCTACTGATCGTCTATCTAAGCGCACAACTCCCCGGCAACGGCGCCAAAATTTGACACGCCTAGGTCGTCGTGCGGTCAAAAATAAGAGAATTACCTAACACACACTAGCACAGTGGTAGTCAGGGTCGATCCACAGGAGTTTGGTGGTTAGGACAAGACGATAGTATACCAACTGTAGTGTCACTCTACAGCTAGCGGTATTGTTTCTACTTTTCCAAAAACCAACTAAAAACACAATTCCAAGACCAATGCCAAAAACCAAATCAAACATGAACTAACTAAACCAAACCAAATCCTAGACTAATGTTACTTACTGAAATCATAAACTAAGTCCAAAATCCAGAAGCAACAAACAGTTCCAAACACATCAACAAGCATTCAAACATCCAAAATACCGAAAATTGCAAATAAACCATAAACCGAATGATTAACTTTTATAAATCCAAATCAAACATCAAACCAATATCCAAACACTCAAATATCAGATCTAACTACTGACTAATGCTACTGAAATCAGAACTATAAATCTAAACAAACATCAAGTAATCGATGGAAATCCCGATTGCGGAATACCTCGATACCGAGTTGATAAAATAAGAGAAAAACTAAATAACTAACCAAAATGTTGATTCCCACTGAAAAACTGACGAAATAGTGCCTTCGGATCCCTCCTTCGCGTCCCGGGATGAGTGAAAAGTCGGACGGGACTCCGGTATTTATAATGGTGCGAAATTAGGGTTTCCGCGTCGCGGCCACTTAGAAACCGCGACGCGCGTGTTGCCTTATTCCGCAATCTCGGAATTCAAAAACGAAGATTTTATCCGGTCGCGAGATAGCGGCGCTATCTCAAGACATAGCGGCTCTATTGTCGATAGCGGCTCTATCTCAAGAGATAGCGCCTCTATTTCTGTCAGGTCCAACTTTTTGCCTTTTTCGCTCCACAACTTCTCCATAATTGCACTAAAACCCCTGTATTTACACTAAAAACATTTCCAAGCACTTTGACACAAAAGTAAGTGATATTAGCCAATTAATAATGATAAATTAACTAAAACACGGCTAAACAATGCCTAAAATACTTGATATTACTAGGCGTTGTCATACTGCAGGTAAGGAAATAATCAAGACACTTTTGGTCCTCATAGTTTTAAATTTTTTCATAATTACATTTTTTGTTCCTGAAGTTTTTAGTTTGCATGAATTATATTTCTAGTCTTGCAGTTTTAATTTTCTGAACTTAGATTTTTGGTCTGTGTAGTTTTTAATTTGCAAGTAATGAGTGAATTATATTTTATCTCTATAGTTTGCAAATTTTTACACTTTAGGTCTAGGTTTTGATACTTTTACAAGAAGTATGAATTACAGTTTTGGGTCCTTGTAGTTTATATTATTAGTTATTATTTGTTTTATCATATACGACATCTCTATTAAATTACAAAAGTAATCTTACATACTAACATTTTCTATTATTTTGGTCAATCAAAAAAAAATTAATAAATTCACCGCAACACATAGGCCATCACTGTAACACCCGGTTTTTAATAAAACATCTTCATTTAAATAAATATCAATTTATTCAATAATTAACATTTTGAAGATATTTAGAAATCATTTTAAACATCAATTCACCACATGAATCCCCAATTAAGCAGCATCAGTGTGTACTCGTCATGCCTGGCCGTCATTTCCACCTGTACCTGAAATGGTAATTTAATAGAGAAGGATAAGCACACGGCTTAGTGAGTTCCAACAACTACACAGCATATCAGCTACGCATACTTTACCCCTATAGGAAAATACGGCTATTTATCACACATAACCTGCTCTACCCAGTACGTCGAATTATAGTCTTTTACTCAGCATTTCGAGCCGCGCATACTCTGTACGTTGAGTCATGCGTATCTGCTCAGTAAGTCTAACTTCATTGCTCAGTACGTCGAGCCACCCTATATATCTCAGTTTATCGCCCCTATATTATCCACATACTAGACCTAAACATGTCTAGTACTAACTACAAACACCATATCCCAACCCATACAGCTATCACAGGAAAGTGTATTATCAATAAAATACATACAGCTTGGTATTACACATAAACATCTTATAAGCACACAACACTACAGTAAAGCACACATAACCTCCACACAATGTAGTGAGAAACTCACCTGATTATAGTCGACTACAGCGTTTATCTCTGCTTCGTATTCCCTCTTTAACTGTTAACACAGTAAGACATTTATCACTCTTTACTCCTTAACTATACCATAGTTGCATCAATAAACCCTTCCATAATTCCAACATGATACCTCGTGATTTATCAAGTAAAGGATAGCCAGGTAGAAGATTAGTTGGGGTGGCAGGATCCTTTCAGCATTTTAGCCTTTCGGAAAATCCAATAACCAGATCCCAAGTAATCGGCCTAGACACCATCCTCGTAAGTAAATCACTCGGTATTATTTTTGGAATTATGAATAGTATAACCTCTACATATTATGGTTTAACACTTATAAACTACTAGAGAAATACGATAGCGATTACTCACTTAAGATTGGCGTTTTCGCAAAGCCTTGGCATGTTTCCCGTTCCGCTCTTCCAACACTTCCCGAGCACCTCGTTACCAGCTACCGCTCGCTTGCTTACACTCTAGTGCTTAGAAACCTCTATATATTGGATTGAGGTTTAGTTGTGTGGTTATGAGATGTTTTGAGGGGTATTTATACTTGAATTCTTGAATAAAAAATGGCATGACACTTTTGACAAAAGATTTTAATAATATAACTTTGTTGAAATTAATACCTTCTAGAATCAGTCTGTTCAAGACTGGTTTAGCCGAATTTAAACCCATGAAATTCATGTTTTTATTTGATATTCCAAAAATTTATCTCAATACCTTTCCAGGGATGTATTTTACGTATTTATACGATTTTTCTATTATTTATTATGAATTTTTGAAAACAGACTATCTAATCTGTCAATTCTGAACTAATCAGTAAAGATTGCATTTTTTTACCATAGATAATATCATTTTCAAGCATACTATTATTTTTGGTAATTGTACTAGACTCAATTTGTAAACTTTGAGCACTGGTTTGAGGTCCAAACGATTTTCCTAGAATTAATTATGATTTTTCTAACACAAAATGCTGATTTTCATATGAAATTGTAACTAGCTTTATAACTACCAAAAATCATATAATTCCTAACACTCTTATTTTAAGTATATGTTATAATCAATATACGGGTCTTACAAGTACTCCCCCCTTTATAAGATTCCGTCCCCGGAATCTCCAGCGTTGACATACACTTATTCTTCCACTCAATCATTCCCTATTTCAACACAATACGGTTGTATTGTTAAACCCAAAGGGTATTACCACAATACTGGCACATTAACCACCTCTAATCAACTAGGCCAACCTATTGAGACTACAAAGTACTCGTTATGTAATCTCATACACTCATAATACAGACATCATGGATGCAAGGTACTTGTTATGCATCGTATAGTCATATGTTCACCACATCATATCACAACCCCTACTCTTCACAACTTCAACAACTCAGCTATTCACCAGACACCCAACTGTATGTGTGTTAGAACTGCCAGTCAATAAAGCCATCACAACACTTGTATGTGGTCCCACCACAATTACTGCTCATAAGATCCACAACACATATGTGGTCTTACCAAATGTGGCCCCACTAAATAAGTGGTCACAACCACAAGTACTATTAACCCCCAGAATAAATGGTCACAACTACAAGTTACCAGTGGCCCCACGGAATAAGTGGTCTCAACCACAAGTACAAGTAGCCCCATAGCATAAGTGGTCCCAACCACAATACTAGTAGCCCCACCTAATAAGTGGTCCCAACTACAAGTATAAGTGGCCCCACAAAATAAACAGCTTTTTGCTCTAAAGGCTTAACACACATACGACTGCACAGCTCTGCAACCAACCATATGACACCAAGAATCCTCATATCAGCTCAGCCTCCACATACAACTACAAAATCTCCACCCACCATAGGATACCATATCCATGGTTATCACCACTTAATACTTACGTATTCGTCCGCACAGCTAATATCACCTAGATATTCAACCAGCTACCGACACAGTTTATCCACGGTTACTTGCCTACGAGTTACCTACTTAAGAGGTATCCACTTAGTCTATTACCCAACACACATATATGCTAACAAGATAGTTATCTTGGTCAGTTAGCAATATTTTCTCAACTCATTATTTTCATATACTAACAGATTTTAAGTACATGATACACTGATATGCCACAGCTAGCCTATTATGATACGTTCGTTCATAGTATTCACTACCTACATGAATACCCTTACGCCACACCACTATGTCATCTGCACTCTCACGAGTTGTTATTATATGTCCATCCCGTATACACGTACATCTCTTATACGGGAATGGATAAAACTCTAATTCTGCAAACATACGACACCACGTATAAAACCTTATGTTTCTAGCATGTACACGTATATCTGTACGTATACTTTTCACATCTATATACTGCTTTAGTTCACGTATGTCTTCTTCCAAATTATGCCATCTAGTTACTGGATCCCAGTTTCTGCTGATACGCTCACATACATCCTCAGCCTTCATCATTATCGTACTACAGTCATCTGACACACTTCGTATATAAAACTTGTTAACCAGCAACTGTAGATGACCTGGAAGCCTCACATATATCTCCATATCTGGAAATGAAATTTGCGACTTATGCTCTTCTCTAAATAACATTACGTTTATTTATAGTCAATCAAAATCGACTATTCTAGCAATCAACATCTTCTTTTTATCATCCACTATCTGTGCTTTTCTTAGTAACGAAGACACTTAACGTGTCACTTTTGCACAGCTCATCTACTATAGTCACATCAACTGTTCATTGCTTAATTATTAAGAAATGAAACGTCACTAGATTCTCAATCTCCAGCGTCCTAATTGATCCCAATAAACTCTATGATTGCCAACCAATAGAATGGACAAATACAGTTTATCAGCATATACACCAATTAGTTATACCCTCAGTGTATTGGATTCCTTACGACCAACTCCCGATTCGAACGCGGATCCTGTGCTTTCAATAGTAGGAGCTCTACTACTATCTTCCACACCTACCCTCGTTCGTTTCAGAACTTGTCCACAAGTCCCCAATTCACTTCTCACGATAATTTTACCACCTATACCCCAGGTTGTTTTACGAACATAGTCGTATAAAATTTTTCACATAAAAGGATTTACCTTATGGATATCACTTATCAAGGAACATGCAACTTGGCCAACTCAAAAATTCTAGGACTATTTAGTTCCTACTGCCTACACTTTAATGGCATTTAAGCACACATATATTACAGAAATAGCAACAAAGACTAAGCACTTAACCTTTTCCCCACTGACGTCGGCTGACGGTACACACTGCGCCTTTGCAACAACATTCATTTAACCCCTTACTCGAAAAACAACTTATAATTTATTGTAAAAATATTTCCAAAGAAAACTTTTAAGTCTCAAGCTTGAGATCAAAACCCATCAAGTGAGTCTGATTCACTCAAGCCTTGGCTCTGATACCAACTTGTAACACCCGGTTTTTAATAAAACATCTTCATTTAAATAAATATCAATTTATTCAATAATTAACATTTTGAAGATATTTAGAAATCATTTTAAACATCAATTCACCGCATGAATCCCCAATTAAGCAGCATCAGTGTGTACTCGTCATGCCTGGCCGTCATTTCCACCTGTATAACCTGAAATGGTAATTTAATAGAGAAGGATAAGCACACGGCTTAGTGAGTTCCAACAACTACACAACATATCAGCTACACATACTTTACCCCTATAGGAAAATACGGCTATTTATCACACATAACCTGCTCTACCCAGTACGTCGAATTATAGTCTTTTACTCAACATTTCGAGCCACGCATACTCTGTACGTTGAGTCATGCGTATCTGCTCAGTAAGTCTAACTTCATTGCTCAGTATGTCGAGCCACCCTATATATCTCAGTTTATCGCCCCCATATTATCCACATACTAGACCTAAACATGTCTAGTACTAACTACAAACACCATATCCCAACCCATACAGCTATCACAGGAAAGTGTATTATCAATAAAATACATACAGCTTGGTATTACACATAAACATCTTATAAGCACACAACACTACAGTAAAGCACACATAACCTCCACACAATGTAGTGAGAAACTCACCTGATTATAGTCGACTACAGCGTTTATCTCTGCTTCGTATTCCCTCTTTAACTGTTAACACAGTAAGACATTTATCACTCTTTACTCCTTAACTATACCATAGTTGCATCAATAAACCCTTCCATAATTCCAACATGATACCTCGTGATTTATCAAGTAAAGGATAGCCAGGTAGAAGATTAGTTGGGGTGACAGGATCCTTTCAGCATTTTAGCCTTTCGGAAAATCCAACAACCAGATCCCAAGTAATCGGCCTAGACACCATCCTCGTAAGTAAATCACTCGGTATTATTTTTGGAATTATGAATAGTATAACCTCTACATATTATGGTTTAACACTTATAAACTACTAGAGAAATACGATAGCGATTACTCACTTAAGATTGGCGTTTTCGCAAAGCCTTGGCATGTTTCCCGTTCCGCTCTTCCAACACTTCCCGAGCACCTCGTTACCAGCTACCGCTCGCTTGCTTACACTCTAGTGCTTAGAAACCTCTATATATATTGGATTGAGGTTTAGTTGTGTGGTTTATGAGATGTTTTGAGGGGTATTTATACTTGAATTCTTGAATAAAAAATGGCATGACACTTTTGACAAAAGATTTTAATAATATAACTTTGTTGAAATTAATACCTTCTAGAATCAGTCTGTTCAAGACTGGTTTAGCCGACTTTAAACCCATGAAATTCACGTTTTTATTTGATATTCCAAAAATTTATCTCAATACCTTTCCAGGGATGTATTTTACGTATTTATACGATTTTTTTATTATTTATTATGAATTTTTGAAAACAGACTATCTAATCTGTCAATTCCGAACTAATCAGTAAAGATTGCATTTTTTACTATAGATAATATCATTTTCAAGCATACTATTATTTTTGGTAATTGTACTAGACTCAATTTGTAAACTTTGAGCACTGGTTTGAGGTCCAAACGATTTTCCTAGAATTAATTATGATTTTTCTAACACAAAATGCTGATTTTCATATGAAATTGTAACTAGCTTTATAACTACCAAAAATCATATAATTCCTAACACTCTTATTTTAAGTATATGTTATAATCAAGATACGGGTCTTGCAATCACCACTATTTACATTCAATTATTATGTAATCAAAATCTAAAAATGTAGTAGCGGTGCTTCTTTCAATTTTAATCATAAACACATGATTATGTCCGCAGTTGAAATTGTAGAGTTTGTTAAATAAGAAGATTGTTATCCAAATGTTTGAATTGATTATCGATATTATCAACTTTACATGTTACTATACCATCAGCGAAAATAAGTTTTCAAAAAGGAAGTTATTAAAAACTATTTGAGATCATCAATGTGACAAGAAAAATTGAATGGTTTGGCCATGTTATGCATCAATAAATATTTTTTGGACAATATTGACCTCGATACTATTATTAATGACTCTGCCTCAAAAAAAGCTCGTACATGAATGACTCTGCCACTTATACTTTCAAAGAATTTCACAGTGACCACTGTTCATTTTATTTTATAAATTTTAAGGATTATTTTCATCGAAATATTGTGTAAAAAGTTTCATATCGACATCTGAAGCACATATCCGAATTTTATTGTAATGAAAATTATACATAAAGGTGTCTACATGTGAATTTTGTCTTCATATGTGTAGCTCTTCGGCCACGTTGTGAATACATAGGGTGTTCAAGCGAATCCACTAAATTTTGAAATGTGATGGGGGTAAGGAGTGTTCCGAGTTGGCGGCGTACCATTATGACTTTTATTTGTTATATTGGTTGCTATATATGTTTTTAAAAAAATACGAGTGATTTACGAATGTTTTTGAAAGTATGGGTGATTTTTTTAGAAAAAAATATAGTGCTTAAACTGAATTTTGACAAAACTACGTTGGTTTTATCTTATTAGCCAAATTTTTAATTAATAAAACTTTTCGGCGGTACCGCTCCTTTTTTACCTTTTTTTGTAAAGGGCCTAGTTTATTATTTTCTCCATGCCCCAAATCGACTTGGTTCGACCCCGAGTGATGAAGCTTACCTGTCTCGTAAATCGTAAAAATACACACCCGCATCCTCAACACTCGGTTAACCCGAATCTCCTAAATCATAAATAGATACAAATTAGTGACTCAACCAAAACGAGGTCAACCCCATGGTTAATCATTCGAATCCCCCAAAGTTTGACGAAAAGTCAAACATGTAAAAGTCAAAGTCAACGGTCAACGCGATAGTCGCGTCATGACCATAACCCTTTCGTATCGCGAAGCAACAAAACTTCAGATTGGCCTTTGCCATGGGTCGCGTCGCGAACCCTAGGCAGTTTCACTTTTTCATTAAGTCCTTAATACGTTAAGTCAGAGGCCAATAACTTTCAGAACCCGTTTATTTGGTCTGTAGATCCTTAAAAATACAAACTTTAAGAACATGCATATCCAATAAAAAAACTAGGTCAAAAGGAGTTTAAACACTCAATAATGTTTGCATAAAACCTAAGAATTTTCATATTTATATCAAATTTAAAGCTAGTTTATCAACAAACTGAAGAATAAAAATAATCGATGATAATTGGGTTGAAGATACTCATGAAACTCAAATAAGTTTTGTATTCAATATATTATTGGCTATTACTTGTATAACTTTGTTGTTATTATATAAAATTAGTTATTGTATTCAATATATTATTGGCTGTTACTTATATAACTTTGTTGTTATTATATAAACTTGATATCGTTAGTTGATTTGTTATTGATAAACTACTTGTTATAAAGTAGGTTGCTTATTTTAGTTGGATTTTATTGAATCTTTTGATATGTTTTTCAGATAATAAAAAAGATGAACTTATTGGTACTACATCTCAAATTAACATGGATGACAAAAGAAAATGTTAAAACCTATGAAATGACGAATAAAAAGATGGAATGAAGGATAAATTTATATATTTATTAGATGAGCAATTTGATAAGTAATAATCATTATTATGGAAGTTACTTCTATCACATTACTCATTTTACTAAAAATACAAATGAAATACAAAAAGAACTTTTAAAAAATATCGTGTAAAAGTGACCAGTAGCATCAGAATAAAACCAAGTAGAAACACGAACATCAGCCGCAGATCTTATTCAATCGAACGGTTAGGATCGTGATCCGCGCACTCCATTTTTATTGGCAGATATTAAACTGTCCAAATGGGTATATATACAAACCAAAACCTATTGCGATACCAGATCTTTCTCTCCCTCATCACTGTCACTGTTTGTTCGTCATAAAGATTCTCTTCGCCGGAAACAATGGCTGGTCGAGGCAAAACATTAGCATCATCTGGAGCGGCAAAGAAGGCCACTTCAAGAAGTAGCAAGGCCGGTCTTCAATTTCCGGTCGGTCGTATCGCTCGTTTCTTGAAAGCCGGTAAGTACGCAGAACGTGTTGGTGCTGGAGCTCCCGTCTACCTTGCTGCCGTCCTCGAATATCTAGCCGCCGAAGTAAGTTTCACTCACCAAAATTTACCTGTACATATGTACATCTGTCTATATCAAAATTCTAGGGTTTCTTAATTGGGTTATTTTTTTCTCTAAATTTTAATATTGATTATCTGCAGGTGCTTGAGTTGGCTGGAAATGCTGCAAGGGACAACAAGAAAACTAGAATCGTACCGAGACACATCCAGTTGGCCGTGAGGAACGATGAGGAACTAAGCAAGCTTCTAGGTGATGTTACCATTGCTAATGGCGGTGTAATGCCCAACATCCACAACCTTTTGCTTCCAAAGAAGGCCCCTGGTTCTTCAAAACCTTCCGGTGATGACGAATAGAGAGAGAATGATTTGAATCAAAAAGCTGGTTTGTTCTGTTGCTGTTAGGATATCAATTTTAGGTGATGTGAAATTAGTTTTGGTAACGGATCTGGGTTTGTTGGAGTTGTTAGGAGTAGGATCTTAACTAGTTACTATGTCTATATCTGTTAAACGTAATGAAAAATCTCTTTGTTCCTTGATCATGAAAAGGCTATTTGATTTTGCATCAGACGCATCAGTGTTCTTAAACTCCAGTTCTTTGAAGCATCTTTGTTCACTCGAGATTTTTAAAGAGAATATTAAACAAACATATGATCATATCACCTATAAAACTTTTTCAAGAGTAGTTGTAAAACTATACATCATTAATTGAACAAGGTGTACGTTTTGATGCGTCCTAGTTGCCGGGTTGAACAAAATTGCGATTTCATTAGATGTATTTACTGGCTCCTTAAAAATCAAATCATTTAGAGTTCAGGTATATTTCCATTCATCCAGAAACGTTGTCGTTTTGACTTTTTGGAGCAGTCTCATTTAGGCTATGAGGAATACCTCACATGGTTCCCATATGAAAAATGCTGCAACGTCACTGACACGTCATCCTACTTGTTTACCACACCATCAAGGAAATACCCACCACTCCACATTATCTAATTATTTTATTTTTGATTTATTTTTAATAGAACTTCATTCCATTTTTTATGATTAATATAAATACAAACATAAATTAAATTCATAAAAATTCAAATTTCATTAAAATTAAAAAAAAACATTACAAATTCCTAAAAATTAAAAATTACCAATCCTAAAAAATTAAAACTACAAATCCTAAAAATAAAAATTACAATTCCTAATAATTAAAAATAGAAAACCTAAAAACTAAAATTACGGATCATTTCGAGGATTGTTTTGGTTGCGTTGATATTTTTCGCGAATTTCTCGTTTGATTTGGCGGATCATTTCGAGGTCCTCGGGTTCGACGTCGTGTGCGGGCATACGCAAAATGTTCATGTCGGCTACGAGTTCGTTTTGACGTTTTACCTCCTCTTTAATTCGTAGTTTTGCTTTTTGAACTTCGAGGTGTTCGTCCAACGTCGATTTGAAATACAAAAACTCGTCCACGTCGGGTGCGTTTTTACCCGAAGACGAGGCCGCTCGCTTTCCTTTATCTCTCCCTTGTGGCCGTCGAGGTGTTCGTTCCGGTGTTTCTTCGGCTTCGACTTCGTTTTCTTCAAACTCGTCGTTTAGATTGAACTCGGTACGTCTGTCGGAATGTTGGGTTTGTTCGGTCGACTCGGATGTTCTCGAGCGTTTGTTCGATCCCGACGATTGTGTAAGAACATCCGGTTTTAGTGCCCATTTTGGTCCCATTTTTAAAACATCCCACGCCTTCATATGCGTAAACGCCCGATTGCCGTGTTGGACGCGATATTGTTGGAGTGCCGTGTTCAAAATATCGAATTCGCTCCGGCCACTTTTGTCCCGGTCACCGCGTCTTGAGAAATCGCGAGCCAAGACGCCGCCAACGCCGCTTCTTTGTCTTCCTTCCAAGTCCGTTGACCCCTTTGAGCCGTGGTCACCTTTTTTGATTTTTTTTTTGCCTCTACGTGGCGGTTCCTCCTCGGGTTCCGGTTGCATTTCCGGAACGGATTCCGGTAGTTGCTCGGGGGACGGTTGTTGTGTTTCTTGTTGTTGTTGCGAAGATTTGAATTGACCTTGAAATTGTTGAGGAAACGCGTTTGGTTGGAACGGGAATGGTTGTTGGTATGGAAAGGGTTGTTGAAAAAAGTTTTGTTGGAACGGTTGTTGAAACAAATTCTGTTGCGGAATGCCGGTTCCTTGTTGTAGCAGGTTCATAAACGAACCGGTTGGTGAATCGAGAGACGGGTATTGTCGGGAAGTGTTTTGGTTTTGATTGTGAGGAGAGTTTGGATCCATTTTGGTTTGTGTATGTGTGAAAATAGATGTAAATTTTTATAAATGTGTGTGTATATATATAGATGTAAATGGTTTGAAAATTTTAAAATTAATTTTTTTTTATTAAACGGTCGAATCCAAACGGTCCAATGTTCCAACGTTCAAATTTCTTGCGTTGCCCCGCGTTGCCCACACCACGGCTGGCCACATCCACGCCACCCACGCCAAGGGGGGGCGGTGTGCCACGCCGTGGGTTGATGCCACGTCGTCCCCACGCAGCCCGCGTTGCACGTATTCCGCATGGCCTTAGACCGCCAAACAATAAAATCTGCACAAGAAAACCTTCAAACCATAAGACAAGTGCTATAATATATCAAAATACGTAAATGTAAAATGACAATTATAATTTAAACCTTTTCTTTCAGGATTGGATGAGGCTGAAGGGAGTGGTGTTGGAGGCAACCACCTCCACATCAGCAAACAACCCTCCAAAAGTTTCTCGTTGCCGGAAAAGGTGCTCCACGGAGTGGTGCTGGAGGCTGTTGGCGGCAAGGGAAGAAAAGAAAGAGAAGAAACAGAGAAAGCTGAAAGTGAGGGAGAAGACACAAAGAGAAGAGAGAGAAGACGGCAAGGATATGCCGCTGAGAAGATGCCGCTCGTCGATGCCGCACTCGGGGGCGGTGTTGCCGCCGGCAACAAGTGCCAAATCGGATGCCGCCGGCAAAAAAACTCGCCACTCCGTTCTGCCTGATGTTAATCTGGAGGAGAAGGTGACTGACAATTTGGCATCTGGGTCAACGTAGAACCTCCATTTGTTGACTGATTCTGATAGTCTTTTCTTTCAGAATCAGATGATGTGTCGTCTTTCTTCTATGTACTAGATGACGTGTCCTCTTTCTTCTTGGGTGGTTTTATAGGGGCAGCCTGAATCTCTTTAACTACCTTTTCCAAAATAATCAAAAAATCACGAACAACAGTGAATAATCTCAACCCTTCATCTTTTCCGGAGTTGCCGTGGAAGTAATCCCCCGTACTTTTCACAAGCGCCATTATTCTCTTTTCTTCCCCGAGCATCCACGTAACTTCCTTGTCAGCAGTCTCAACAAAAGTCGTCAAAATCAACCAAAACTCATCCGATTCTTCTTCCGATTGTTCTTCCAGTATCTTCATATCCGTATTAAGCGATTCCTTGGCTTTCAATAGGGCATGACCAAGTTTTGAAACCGAACTGGTCAGCCCATCGGCGTCAATAATCGCTGCCCGTGTCACATCCTCGAGTTCGCTACTTAAACATGAAACCACTTCCAGCCCTAATTTGCAGTAATGTTCGTCGGCTTCTTCGGGGGGAGGTTGTAGAAGAAGATCTGCGTTTTTTATGCTGGAGATGCTTTTGCCCTCTTTGGCTGACCTAACCGCTCGTATACCTTCTGACCGCATGATCTCTTGAACTACAAAGTGTAATAGAGTTGTTTTTCCATCCACTCCTTTCACATCCGATAGTTTCAAAAGCGTGTCGAGTTTGAAGGCGGTTGCGCTACCACGGAATGTTCCGACGTTCATGCGGTTCCCGGTTTTCAGAACCGCTTCCAAGAGTTTGAGGAACAACCGGCTTTTTTTAAGTTGTACACAAGCAGCCTGTGAAATTTCATAGCCAACGAAAACTTGTAAGTTTTTTTAGGTTAGATTTGATGGACAGATTCAGAGTTTTACCTCTAGAGTTTGGAAGGATTCTTTGATGTTTGATTGCTCATCCTGAAGTGTGCACATGAATAACAAGGATTCTAGCCTTTTGAATGCGTAAGGTATTTCCACCAAAACCTTTAAAAATCTTTCTGCAGGTCCAAGTCGGTTAAGATCCCCTTCGTATAACCTCAGCTTCAGTTCTTCTTCACTAGTCGGTGCCATTTTTAGTAAAGTCTGGACGATTTCTATGGGAAGCTCGTTTCCTGATTCAACTCGCACAGATTAGCTTTCAACCTCGTGATAAAATGGGAGAATAGGAAGAATTACCTTCTATAAGTGCAGCAGAAACTTCTTCTGTTGTGACATTTAGTGCTTTTAGGAGAATAGACAAATTTTGTGCCTTCTTTGGATCAATAATTTGTACGAAGTGAGCCGGAGGATCTTTCTTGGGAGCACTCTTCGAATCCTGATCTTTGTTTTTTTCGGGCGCTTGGTAGCCAAATAAACTTTCAATCGTTTCTTCATTGAACCTGGTGATGAAGAAACACATTATGATCTTGAAGCATACGTGTATACATCAAAGGAGCAAGAGAAAACTTACTGAAATGATCCAGATCTAATCTTATCCCAAACCATTTGTTGATCAGGTTTAGCCATAACCTTATCCCAAAAGAATGGCTTTAGCTTAGCCTTAGAAGAATCTACTGGTTCAGTACGGCGAAGTCTCAAGGCCGCACTTAATGGTCCTGCAACACATCCACCTCCACGTAGAGGAGGAGGTGGTGGACCACCTCCAAGTTTAGGCGGTGGAGGAGGTGCTGCTCCAGTAGGTGGTGGTGGTGGAGGTGCATCAGCTCCTGCAGCAGGTGGTGGTGGAGGAGGTGCTCCTCCATTTGATGGCGGTGGGGGAGGAGGCGTTCGTCCAGTTGGTTGTGTTGGTGGTGGTGCTACTTTAGGTGGAGAAGGAGGTGACGCCTCAGCAGCAGGAGGTCTAGGTTTGGTAGGTTGTACAGGAGTGGCAACAGTTGGAGGAATGTCAGCCGGAGGTGGAGGAGCAGCGACCGGAGAATGAGGAGCAAGAGAAGATCCGGTAGCCGGTGGTTGTTGTGCAGGCAATTCTGGCTCTGAAGGAGATGATTCTATTCCAACGACAGAAGACCCTGTGTTTCCAGCAGAAGACCGTAGAGGTAATTCCGTCTTTCCCGTAGGCCGCAAAGACGATTCTGCCCTAACAACTCGAGGCTTGAGAGTATGACGCAAAGACTCTTTTACCCTTGGAGGTTGCTTAGAAGGATCCAAAGTTGATCCATCAGCTCCAGGTGGGCCTGGATCAACAGACAATCTGGCATCATTTTTCTGTCCGTTGGATTGATTCTCACTAGATGTTTTCCGTGCACCACCTGTAACATCAACATATCAACAATCCCAAAATCGAAACACGTGGCATATAAATAAAACATTTTACCTATACTAAAACTGAGAAGAGGCTTTTCATCATTCTGAATTCCAGCAGCACCATAGTTTCTAATGTAACAATAAAAGAGAAGGCCAGCGAGACACAAAGTGACGATCGCAGTAACGATTACAGCAACAATAACAGTTCCATGGCTAACGGTTTCAGCCAACCTTCGTCTTGCAGGAGTATTATTATGCTTGCGTAAAAAGGAAACTAGGTAATCTATGTACCAACGTGTCGTGATTTTATCTTTTCTGAGTTTGGATAAAACAATACGTTTCTCTTTCAAGCAATCCAGTATGCTTTTCTTGACAAGGGGATCTTGGACATTGATAGCCTTGAATAACCTCTCTTTTCCTATAAGGGTTTTATCACCGACACAGTATTGAAGATCTTCAAAACCCTCCATGGTGTATATCAACTCCGTTCCACAGTTCACCCATAATAGTTCTGCCTGCACCCACCCAAGTTATTAAGATCTAAACGACTCATAAACGACTCATGAGTCATGTCAATCAACAGTTTTAACAAATTCTAACGTGGTAAATATGAATATGGATGTATTTCAATATGCCTTCAAATAAATTTTTTCACAAACACCTGGTGGGAATTTCGTGGTACTTGTTGGGGACATCTTTCTCGTGCACTATTTACTTGTTGATTGATATTCTACATATTGGACCAACAGTATATAGATAGAACAACAAGTCTCTTAAGAACACAAAATTGAAAAAAGAGAACATTTTCTGGAACACATACTAAGCTCAAAGTAAGAGGAAGAATAGAGTAGTACCGTGTCGTCATCCATGGCTTCCTCCAAATAGAGTTGGTTGTCAAGAGGCAGTTGTTGGCGATGTCTGTCTGATTCTACTGCCTCTGCCAAAGGGTAAAGTACAATTATAATTGCCATTAATGTAATCACCCCTTTGGCGCCCATTTTCTATCGAAACATCAATCCGAATCATTTCATCAAACAATATAAACGCAATCAAAAGAGCATGACACCCTAAAGCATTGATCATCGCCAACCGTAGCGAGGGTTTCGTTCTTCAATAACTCAAACAAGGTCGTTCAACAATAATCGAGAATGATAAAAGCCTGTCAGGTCTTGGACAAGGATAACGCCGATTCGTCTAAATATTAAGCAACAAAAAAACTCGAAATTAGCGAGATTCTCGAGCAAAACCTATAATCAGGAATAATGTTTACGGGAGATTGATTATAGTCGATTTTTCATTCGCTTGGATTTGTAAAAGAACTCAAATTTATCCCCTTTTTCTGATTAATTGAAACATCCCTCTCTTTCGGTCATTGGGAAACGCAACATTTAAAAAAAAACATTTAATGTAATTTGAAAAAAAAGGTTGCGTACGTTTATCAGTTCGTACTAGGAGCAATGGCAACAAAAACCCAAATATAATAATCCCAATGACAAAAGCAAACATCGCGCGAGTCTAGATAGTCTTATAACTAGAAAATAACATCAAGCAAATCATCAAGCTTTATTCCAGTGCCCTACTTCTTTATCCTGAGACACACATCAAAATAAACGTCAGACTGGGGAGTCTGGTGAGATACATAGAGTTTAGACTCACTATATAATAAGCATAAACATCTTAACACCCAAAAACATTAAAATTGCATACGTCTTTATTAGCCTATTTCCCGTCCACTTAGTCTGTTCTCGAACTCACATCATTATGGTTTGCATGGGGGGGGGGGGGGGGGGGAGTCACCCATGACCGATGACGTGGCGGGGGATGAACATATCAGTCCGCCAATCGTCTGTTTGGGCTGCGTCGTGGTGGTCCAAGCACGTCTTAAGGCATCGCAGACGTAACTTGTCCCTATCACAACATGTAGCTAGCCTGTGTGAAAATGGCAAGAATGTCTAGAATATCAAGCCAACGTCATTAACGTCATTACGTCATAAACATCTTTCGTCATTGTGGTGGGAGTCACCCATCGTTGGAGATGTGACGGGGGATGAATATATCAGTCCGTCAATCATCTGTTTGGATCATGTGGGGGAGGGGTCCAAGTATATCTTTCATCTTTATGGTCTGGACCTCTCAAACATCTTAACGTCTTAACATCTTTCGGCTTCATGGGGGAGTCACCCATGTATGAGTCCGTCAATCGTCTGTTTTTAGATCACCTAGGGGGTCCAAGTACATCATTAATCTTAATGTCTTTTATTTTTTGTATAGTTTGGACCTCTCAAGTCATCACTCACAATTTCGCCCTTTTACCCTTTTTGCATAATTATAAAACATTGTATTTTTCAAACGTTAAAAAAAATACATTTGAACATATAAGTCATAATACACACATATAATCACATAAAGTCACATAAAACATATAAGAAGCATACAACAAAACACTTATATTTTTATAAGGGACGTGTGCTCGAAAATTTTATGTACTCACCTGGATATTCGTTCATGAAATAACTCCAATAGTAACTCTTAGCTCCTTAATCCAACCAAATACCTAACCAATAAATATTTAGTTTAAGAGTTTAAACCGATAAGTTGTAATTTGGCAACCTATACTTCATAATGGTTATCAAATATTAAATAAATTATAAACCTTAGAACATTGAGTTATGATTCGCCTTACATTAACTCATTAAAGTATGATAGCACAAAATTTGTCAATTCACCTTAACCCATGAAGCAATCATATATACCTACGTATGTCACAATCTAAGGTTTGGTTTTAATTTAAATGTTCATAAGTAATTAAAACAACAAATATTTAGTTAGAACATATAAATAGTCATTACGTCTACATAGAAACTGGATTAAGAAAAAAAAATGACTAAATGATTAATTTTAATGGACCTATAGACATACTCCCGTATCTTCTTCTTGATAAAACTTCATAGTTTAACTACAATGTATTTATGTAGGTAGAAAAATTAAATTATGTTCGTTAATATATATAGATATATATATCTCACATGATTCCACCCATTTAAACCACTAGGATATTGGTTTAGAATCTTGTTAATCTCTTATGCATGTTCCGTATATATTCATACTTACCAACTGGAACTCAAATTATATTAAGAGGGACAAATACTTTGTACCTTATTCCATAAGACTTTGGTGAAGCATGTACAGAAGGCCACTTTTAATGAATAAATAATGCAAGGAAAATTGCATTCCTTTCTGAGTAACGTCACCGGCCCATACGGCCATACCCCATGAGCAACTCATTCTCAAGTGGATCATCGGAATTACGCATGGCGTGCAAAAAAATATATATATATATATATTACATGAGCATCAGACAAACCGCACCCTTCAATCACAGTATGGTATTCCAAGTTATCGATAATCAAATAACCACACACCCAAAATCCAACTTCACCTTGATTCGTCTACAACCTAGTTTCCAACGGACTCCTTTCAACGTCGATGCCAACCATGGCTCATCTCGATCCTCTTGCACAAAACTAGCTTCCGCATTGCACCAAATTTCACCTTCTTCTGGTCATCAATTTCCGTACAGACACATAGATCTACACTATAATATTTGTAGACAGCAACTTCTTTCAATGAGGTCGTCTTCCTGTTGTGATTTCAGAAGTCGTAGGGCTTAGTTTCGAGCTTTCACGGACCATTGGGATATCACAGATTTGTCTCTCTCTCAAATACTTTCCGCCCGCCACCTCATTGTAGTTCGTCGGAACAATACCGTCCATCCTTGAGCATCATTGTAGATTCAAGACGAACCCATCTCGTCCCTTCTGGTTCCGACCACCACCAACACTAGCCCCCCTCGCCATCATATCTTAAGCATACCAACACCCCATTGATACTCAGAAAAAGAAACATCCAATGCTCATCAAATCTCATTGTTACATCTACTTTTCTTTTATGGCCGACGAACACAACCACACCTCCTCTCCTTTCTATCGGCGACGGCTACCCAGCCCTAATAACCACTCGCCTTTCCTTGTTTTTCTCCTTGACGTCTTTTCTTTTGGTGCCCTTTTCAACCGATCAATATTAGGCCTTATGATGAGTAAATCATGATTATTTATTGCGACGGTCACCCTAACGTGAAACGTATGCGACGTTACATTTTGATTGGAGCTGCTTGACGTTGAGTTTTGATCTGGAGGTTTCTTACGAGACGAATTGGTTCTTCTAGAAATACAATTTACATTATTAGCCTCTCATCTTTATATCTTTGATAACAAACTACCTTTTACTTTCATTTGAATTATTCCTAACCCTCACATATTATTAGACATGTGATTTATATAGTTTGACACATTGACAACTTATCCCCTCTAACTTACATCCACATGCCAAATAGATATTCATCGCACTATCATTTCGTATTTATTTGCATTTCACATATTTTATCCATTGATCAATCAATAATTAAATTTTCTCAAAATATTAAACCATATACTTGATATTTTGATACCAAAAAAATCTGACACTGATTTGCGGGTGTTACATTAATATACTTTCTTCACGTCCCCATAGCTGCATAACAATTTCATGACACATTAAGGGGACGTCTTCGAAAGAGAGCAGCTCCGTCGACTATTTCAATGAAAATTGATACTCCATTTTGAATGTAAAAAATACATGGGAGATTGAACGGCGGTTCTGGTTATGAACGCGGTGGCCGGCAACGGGGTATCCGGGAGCAGCATAATTAATTGTAGGAAGCCGATTTTATTCTTCACAATTTCTTTTTGGTGTGCATTTGTTTTACCTTTGAAAATGTAATAATTCGCAATCCACAGGCTTTCATAGCTTTTACTAAAACAACAAAATAAGTAAGCTTCCATAACTTTTAATAAACAACAAAATAAGCTTTCATATATTTCACTAAAATAACAACATAAGCTTTCATAGCTTTTACCAAAACAACATAATGAACTTTCATGGCTTTTATCAAAATAACAAATCAAGTTTTCATAGTTTTTACGAAACAAACTAACATGTGTCCTTAGGAAAAGTCACAACGTACTCACATTAGGAGGTTAAAACCGAGTTAAGATTGAGTGGAGCGGCAGCGGTGAACGGGTGCGGTGTCCAGGGTGGAGCCCGACCCCGCATGGTAACACCGCCTCACTTGTGGTTTTACCTGCGGGGAAGGGTCAACCCCGGGGTTCCAAGCCCGTGTGATGAACTCTATGGCTATTTACATATTCACCCCCTGGACTTTTGAATAATTTAAATTTTACCCCCCAATGGCTGGAAATGCCTAACGGCTAAAAAAAAATTAAAAACTTATTTATTTTAAATATTTACCAACTATAAATACATATATTCACTTACAAAAAAATTACACATCTTCTACACTCATATTTTACACCCAAAACTCTCTAAACCTTTCAAAAATCATGTCTAACCAAGATTCTCCAAACAATCAAACGCCACCAACGAATTGGAACCGACAAAACGTTCTCTGTTTCGAGCAATTCTACAACACAAACGTTTACCGTCCACAAATAGACCAACCGATTTTCTCACCCAACGTTTTCCCATACCAAATGTCGGGTTACCCTAATGCAAAGGCAAAATTTATTCATTAGTTTTCAAGCGTTTCCCGATACACCAACCCAACAATTCCAAAACCCATTACCCGATTCCGTTTTCGAAACACAATGTTCACTGGAATTAGTGCTGGAAACGCAACCGAAAGTCCAACCCGCGGCACAAAGGAGAGGAAAAGCGCCACGACAACCATGGACAACCCAAGGGGAAATCGTGTTAGCCCATTCGTGGATTGACGTTTCCGAGGATGCGACGCCGGAAACGCCCAAGCGGCGGAACACTTTTGGATGCGGACCACTTTCACCAAGAATTAGGCCTGGCGAGTTAACGTACCAAAGACGGATTGACAACAAAATACCGCGACATAAACCGTGCGACAATGAAGTTTAACGGATTGTTACACAATCTACGAACGCATCGGTGAAGCGGTCAAATGGAGCAACATGTTTTCGAGGAAGCGCTAAAAATTTACAAGGAGGACAATAAAGGAACGCCTTTCCGATTCGTTGAGTTTTGGCGTATCGTTGAAAAATGCAAAAAATGACACGATTCAAACGCCGAAGAGGACATCCCGGCCCCGGCAAGAAAACGTTCGAAAACATCTGAGTCAAGCTGCAACACTACCTCCTCCGACGCTCGTATCAACGTCGATTTAAATGATGACCTCGACGACGATGACCTCGAATTTACCGAATTCCGCTGGCCGATGGGACGAGATGCCGCAAAAAGAAAATGAAAAGCGACTTCGTCGAGTGCGGGAGGTGGTTCGGAAAGTAGCGAAGACGTCACACTTATGCGGGTGGAATTCGAACGTTACAATTTAAGTGTCGCCGAGTGGATTGAGTTGGATCGAAAAGCATTGGAAGAGAAAACACAAGCCCGACAAGCACGTGAACGAGCCCAGGAAGAACGTCAACGAGCCCGTGATAAAAAACAACTCCGTGAAGAAAAACAACGTTTAAAAGATATTAAGTTTTTGACGTCCAATCCAGAAGAGGGTCTCGAGGGGCGACAATTGGAGATGGTTTTAAATATGAAAGCGGATATTATGGCAAAATATGGTTTCTAGGTTGTCGTTTAATTTTTTTAGTTTGTCATTTGAACGTTTTAGTTGTCTTTTTTTAATTTGTAGGTTGTCGGTTTGGTTATGTTTTTAATTTAGCGTTTGTCGTTTTTAATTTCCGGTTGTAATTTTAAAATTAATGAAATGTTTTTATTTTAAAAAAAATTATTTGTTTTACTTTTGTTTATTTTTTATTTATTTAAAACAAAAAGTGAAGGGTTGGTAAGGGGTTACAATTTTCTAGAATTGGAGGGATGAGGGGAATGTGAGGTGGAGCCTACGTAGCACTCCAACCCCTTGGGGTGAGGGGTTACGACTCCTCTTGGTCTAATTTCAATCTCCAAACTCCAATTTTCACTTCCTTGACTTCCAAATCTATTCACAAGACTAGTTATGTGTATTGTTATCACAATAATCCAATAGGACAATCACTAGCGCAACACTCATTCCAATCATTCTTCACATTGACCCTCTTTTGAAACATTAATAAGTGTCTACTATTCAATCCATACGAGTTATAGCTTGACTTATGTAGTTCACATAATTTTCCCAATGCGACAACATTGTGTTAACAATCTAACATTTTCCAATTCTTCTCATAATGTGATCTACACATTCTAGTTATGTCATTTGGATAATTTGCAACATGTTTATCAGCCTCAATTCCTCTCTCACTCACGATAAAAGCTAAGAGCTTTTTTCAAGTCATAATTAAAGTTTGTTTTATCCTCATCAATCATAATTTGTGATTCTATGATTCAAATTTAATAATCAAACTGACAATGTTATATTGACAATATAGTTCATAATATTAAACAATATAATTCATAGTATCCATCTCATAAGCTACTTGAAAATTATATCGACACTTCAATCAATTAGAAATCCAATTTAGGATGCTTAGCCTAAATCAACAAGATGATGATCATACATGTTCTAATCTTGTTATTATAGTGACAATATCATACTAGCAATGCTCAAGCATCATCATCTAAACATATGTTTATTTTGCAAAATAAGAAACTCATATCAAGATTTTTATAGTTCCAACTTCCAACCATGTTATATATGGTAGGTATCATGATAATACAACTTAGTTTATCAATATTTTCATTCAATTCTTCCATGCAGGAAAAAACCCACAATTGTGGTTCTTCATCTAATTTCATGAAAATATCCATAATCCTAAGCTTTAATCATGATACAAATGATAGATAACATGTTGTTTTAACTAAATTCTTTTAAGCTTCACTTAATCCTTACATGTAAGAACTTTCATCCAAACTAGAGTATAAGAAATATCATAAATTCATAATTAAACCCATTCATATACATAAGTTAAAGATGTATACCTTTATTACAATGTTTGATATTGCTCATCCTTGTTCTTCTCTTTGTCTCCACATGTTTGCATCCAAAAATTTAGCATCGAATCCTTATTTTCATACTTTTCCCTGCTCAATTTTGTTTTTTGGGAGTAAATGAGAAGGAAAATACTAAATATGTGCTTAAATTCATGGTTTAAAGCAAGAGGAAAGGTGGACACAAAGCCACTTCATGCAGCCGAGTTAGAAATCAAGAACAATGCTAATTGCGGTTCCATCATAAATCCTTCTTACTTAGCCGTATAATTTGTATAGGAATAGGGTGTACAACTGAGTTGCTTTTGGTATGATTGTTCTTGATTGAGATTTACCATAATACCCTCATGTACACATTCTATGCAAACCCTAATGTCATTTTATGCGACATGTAATCTTCAAACATCATAACATTTTCATTTCAAGTCTTGTGAAGCTGATTCTTTTACATTATGTTCCTTGTGATATTGGATGAATTTTAGAATTATAAAACTAAAGAAAATATGACTTGAATCTTAAATTTCAAGGCCAAATCGAAGAGGGTATCTCATATGACATTCTTTCCCTTTTACTTCACCATTTGCATCTATACTTTCCAAGTCTTAATGCATATGTATTATATGATTTGTTCTTACCACATATAACCTTAATGAAGGTGTTATACTAGTTTAGAATGCCAAATCTTATTATCAAATGTTTTTCTCATATTACCTATTTTTATAACCATTTTATCCCACTTTGGAAACACTTAGAACTATATTAAGTATTTCATGATATTTATTATATAAGCACCACTATAAATATATAATTATAAATTAATAAACATTTTATAACCTGTTCAATCATAAAATTCGTTATACTTGATCATATGAGCTTATCTTGACATTGCTTGCAAATTGTTTCCAAATTCCAATAAGTGCTAATAATCTTTACATATATTTGTTATTTTCTTGCTTAATCATGGATTCACATCCCATCCATATAGATACATAAAATAGCATTTAAAACTTTTTTAATCATTTACTATCATGTAATTCATGATAAAGACTTATATTTTGTGAATTTACCTTTTCCCCCCTTTTTGAACATTCTAATACAATAACTTGGAAGTTTATCAAATCCTTAGTCCTCAATCATATGCTTTTGTATCACCAAAGTCCTAGCATGTAAAATAATATATACCCTTTCCCAAATTATACAATGATAAATCATATAAGTTAAAAATATCACCATAGTTATGTATCGTCCTTGATTTGTCTTTATTATCTCTTTTATATCTGACATCATAAAGCTTAAAATTTAGGATGTTAAATTAACTTTGATGTTTTGCGCTTGCTTTCTTCAAGAACATATGCATTCACTTAAGTAGGGTTGACTTGTGTAACTATTTGGACTTGGTACCCAATTAAGTTGTTAAGGTGATGTGAAAATCTTATAAACATGACTTAGTTGTATGAATTGTCACTCTTTATGTGGTACTTGTGCGATAGCTTACTTGTACTTAGTTTGATGAGAGGTGTACCCTTATAACTATCATTGAATGTATGTGCACCCTTTAACTATCATTGTGGGGAGGTGTGCCTAGTTAACTACATTGTGAGGAAGTGTACTCACTTAGTTATTTTGGTGAGGAGTTGGACCATGCGATCGACTTTGGTTGTGTTTTAGAAGAATTTACATTGTATTGCATTTGGTGCTGAAGTTATTTTGGCAATTTATTGATGTTGAGCAATGATGCGTTTATATGCTTATTTCACAACCAATTAGCTATCTATTTATGTTGGATTTATACTATTTTCGGAGGCTTGACTTTGCTTTTGGATAGTTGTCATCGGTGAGACTACCTATGTTTTCCAAGTTTAACACTTGCATTTTGACATGAATTCAGATTAGCTGAAAAAAAGAGGAGGGGTAAAGACTGAAAGGTTTTCTGCAAATCTATGAACTAAAACCCTAAGTTCAAATGCAACCTAGATTGGATCTATGTTTTTTTACTTTGAACATGTAACTAATTCCTAAAGGCAAAACAAAAATTAACTAAAAGAATAAAATAGAAAAACTAACCTTTAGTTGTTTCTTGCAAGCTAAGCAGCACAAGTGTCCTGCCTCAAATGAGATCACACCCAGGGAGCAGGAGGTGGACGAAATCCAGAGAGAGGGAGGAGTCAATAATGGCGTGAATTATGATGCCTGGAGTCTCTATTTATAGGCTCCAGGTGGTTACAGATAAACCTTAGAGATAAACCTTTTTAATTCAAATCAAGATAAACCTTTTATCATTTGAATTAAACCTATTTATCCTCTATATATTAATTTCAATTATAAGGATAATTATATCCTAAAAATCGCCAATTAATATTCCACCTGGACAGTCACTACTCAACTATTGAGTAATTACAAAATAGCCCCTGCACCTTTAATTAATCAAATTAATCACCCAATTAAATCCAATTAATTCCAGATTAATTTCTAATTAATTACTATAGTTTCTAATTAATATATTATCACTTTAATATATTAATAAACTATTTATTTAATACCTATTGATTTATTAATCATATAATAAATCAATATTTCTCTCTCCGGAACTTTCTACCAAACCTCTAGCTATGAGGGCAACCCAAATGGACTTTGCTACTATTAATTAGGTAAATTACAAATTATTAGTCATGGCTTAGACACCTAATCCAACAAAGACTCCTTGTATATTCTAAATACTTATTGTTTATGTAAAAGAACTTCATCAATTTCTTGATTAATTGTTTCACCTTTGCAACTTAACAATGTATGCTAAAACTAAGTTTTATGACCAAATTTGCATATTTGAACATTTGAATATTCTAGACTTAGATTTTAGATTTTGTTAAATTGTTTAAAATAGACCATGCAATGTACAACTTTCCCACTCACCCATATGTTTCTTCACCAACGGCTTCCAACCCTCCCTTGTCCACTCCCTATTCTTCCCCAAACCCAACACCACCAACATCGAACCCTTCATCTTCTCCTTATTATTTACCTGAGATATGACATCCTACAGCCACAACCACTTTGGTAAGAGGTTCTTCTGTCGCCGATGCTTCAAATAAGTATTAGGAAAATGAAAAAAAATTGTTGTTGATGATGATTTGTGCCTTACATCGGACCCTATTCAGTTAATGAATATCAACATCTTGAGGAAAATCGTGTTGAGGGATGTCCAGCTCAAAAGGGAATGCAATATGATAAATTGTGATGGGGTGTGTGTGGGGGGGGGGGGGGGGCGATGTTATGGGGTTTTATTTCGTGTACATGTTTATGCATATTGTATAGGATCTTTAATGTACCTTTTGGCTTAACAACAAACTATTTTAATTGCAGAAATCATTTCGACCTAGGAAAATCACGATATATTGCAATTTTATTCATGTTTTGACTTGGGTTCTTTGGTCCAAAAGGGGAGGGGAGGGATGGTGGAACAAGGAAGGTGGTGTTGGATGATGTTGGTGGTTTGAGAATGTAATAATAATAATAATAATAATAATAATAATAATAATAATAATAATAATAAGGATAATATAATATGAAATACTTAAAAAAGTCCACATTGATTCAGCACATGGATGACACTGGATCACTATTTGCTTATGTGACACGATATGATGACTGGTTGTCTCTTAACTTGCTATAAAAATAAAATATGACAATGACTAAATCGATACAATTGAAAAAAAAAAATACCGTCTAATTTAACATGTTTTGACCTTCAATGATTAAATATTGCCGATGCCATAACTTTGATAGCCAAATATCAATAGTCCAACAAATAACAATTTAGCATCATCAAAAAGATTTTTTCTTGACGATTCTCAGACTTTGATGACCAAACTAAAAGTTAGATTATCATTTTGTATTTACCCAAGATCATATTATGATCGAGAATAACCACCGACTTTGATCATCTTACGTCTAAATGATTTATGAACTTTCAGGCAATCTCTTGGTGATTTTAAACTTTAATGACAAGATTTAAACGTGAAATAAAATCAAATTTTGATAGAGACCATCTTTATATATTTTTTTAGAAAATCATTCAGGTCAATACCTATTTCAGAAAACATATTCTAAAATTAATATTTAGGAGTTTATTTATACATTCAGGTCATTATTACTTCTGAAATAAAAATGGGTTAAAGTTGACTTATAAAAATGGGTTAAACTATCGGCTCTGGTATCTGAGCATCCACTATGCGTTATCAAACCAAGGTCCAAAATTTCATGAAGGGGCCCAATAATTTAAAACACTTAGTGGACCATGAGGTCCATACCATGTGGCATGGAGCGGTCCAAATTCTTGAAGCTCTTAATAACAAGATGTGTTAGCCAACTGTCCCCACAAATAACATGTAATCACCATGTTTAATATGTTTACTCTATTTATATTTTTTATATATTAGTTAATATACATAAGAAATACATATTTTAAATTATACCAATAAATAGATATGTTAACACGTAAAATGAGACCCATATTGAAGTGATTGAACATCTTTGATCAAAAACTGGGTTCCAAATATAAACTTATAAAAGGTTTATGGACATTTGAGATAAGTTTATAAAATATAAAGGTTTAGATACACGATGCAATATAGTTTTAAACTTTAAATGATGTCTAGCATTGAAGATCGTTCTAAGAAAGAAGGTTGTTACCTCTCACCTTTCTATAAATACCAAGTTTATATGTAAGGCTTCAAGTATATTTGGCAAGAGAAAACCCCAAGAAAAGGCGATGCTTGAGAATGGTGTCAACTGTCAAGTCTAGAGTTTTGCAAATAGACTCTCAAGAAAAATGGAACCTCATCACATCTAAACCTATGTATCAAGATTCTCCTGTAAGTTTTTAAAGATATTTAGATTTGTATTAAACGTTTTTTTTTTTCTCTATAGAAATATTTCTAAAAGATATAACTTTAATCATGTTTTGCAAAACTTTTATTGTATTTTTCAACCGAAGTTGTTTGCATGATTGAGATGTATTCATGAGAATTAAGAACACATCAATTAGCATAGTTCTCTCTAAAATATATATTCCATTTCATGTTAAGCAATTATAACTACAAGTTTTTGAAACCTCTTGTGATATGCATTGATGAATTTCACAAAACAGTTGATTATAATAATACTTTTTGCAGATAATAGTGAATTTTACAGCGACATGGTGCAAGCCTGCAACGGCAATGGAGCCGTTGTTTGAAGAACAAGCTTTAAAACATAAAGAGGCCATATTCTTATCTGTTGATGTGGATGAGGTGAAGGTAAAACTATTTATATCGTAATTTTAGTGTATGTTATACAAGTCTAAAAACAAACTAAACCAAATTTACAGATTTGGTTTGGTTTTACATTACGCAATTTGGTTTTGGTTATTTGATAAAGTTTAGAATGGATCAATTTGGTTGTTAGTTCATGATGGTTCAAAGTGGTGACCTGATATATTTTATGCATTTATTGGTTATATTTCTATGTTTACATGAAAGTAGATAAATGATTGATATCTATTCTAATGTTTTTAAACAACATAAAACAATTCCATACTATATATGGCCCCACCATCGGTTGGCGACTAAAACTGCCAAAAACAATTAAAAGAATGAATTAGTACTTATTTTAACAAATTGCTCGTGAAATTATATAGGGGTTGATGGAGAAAATGAAGATAAAAGCTATGCCTACATTTATAATGATGACACCCAACAAAAATCAAGAAAGGGAAGTGATGGATAAGGTTGTTGGCGCTAATCCTAACGAGATCAAGAAAACAATAGCAACTTTTATTAATTTGGCTCGTATATAGACCTAAAATGATACATAAATTCTAGCGTATCAAACACAAATTATTTCAACTATGTGTATATAAATTCAACATGGTTTTGGAATACTTCTGCACTAGTAGATCTGTAAAAAGTTTTGCTGTATTTTGATATGACAAAATAAAATATTCAATTGAATTTGTTTAAATCAGTTGGCTCCGACACTCTTTCTAGCTTGCGTCGTAGTATTTTATCTATAAGAAAAAAAAAAAACATAAACTTTTATGTTTGTGCAGAAATTGTTACAAAAGCTGTTAACGGTTAAAAGTTATGCAAAATCTGTAGAGGTTAAAAGTTATGCAAAAAGTGTTGTAAAAGTTGTCAAATGTTAAAACATGTGAAATGCTAATGTTTATGTAGAAGATGTTGCAAAAGCTGTCAAATATTAATATTTGATGTAGAAACTATTGTCAAATGTGTTGCAAAGCTGAAAACGTTTAATCAAAGAGAAAAATACATTCTAGTTCGTATTTGATGAAGGATTGTCTTAGTTCTAGAACGACTTTCAACAACTCGTACGTCAAATTCTATTTTTTGGACAATCCCCACATAGAAACTTCTTCATTTTCAATCCACATTCCTTTAAACACTTCTTAAACCGACAAATTCTTAGTGACGGGTGACTTATGTACCTAATGGTTTTTTGTACGTAATCCACACTATATTTGTGTTCCTTTAAGTCATCTTTCACCATAAGATTTAAGATATGTACAATACACCTTATTTGAAAATTCTTATCACCTTCATACATGTTTGATAATTTTCTTTTTAAAAACTCAATGACTGTATTGTTTGAAAGAACGCTATTAACCATCATGGTCATTAAGTTATTTATGTCCAACTGATGTATACTATTTAGCAACAAACGAACCACGTCCTCTCTCTTATTACTATCTATTTGTCTAAAGTTTATAATCCTTTTGTGCATAACCCGATTATCGTTAATAAAATGAGTCGTAACTACCATATAATTGACTCTTTGACACGAAGACATCCAATAGTCAAGTGTATAATGTGATTTGGGTTATCTAAGTACACATACAATTCGTTTCTTTCATCAATATAATAATTTCTCACATCTCCAATAATCTTATGTGGTGAAGGCAAAGTAGCATTACCATTTAGTGCATCCTTTGTGTATTCGATAAAGACTTCATTTTCAATGAATTTAAATGGTAGCTCTCAGGCCCTCCGGTGTGCCACCCGACGAGGTGCGACGCTGTGGGGAACACCGCCCCCCCATGCAGGAAGCTCGTAGTTTGGACCCTGTGCAACGTCTTGGCACCCTGCGACGTGTTGGAAAAAAGTTAGCCGTTGGTAACGGCTAATTTTTATTTTTTTTTAATTTTCAATTACCTCTATATATACATCCACATCTCATATATTTCACACACACACACACACACACACACACACACACACATATATATATATATATATATATATATATATATATATATATATATATATATATATATATAATAAAAAATGGCTGGGGTGGAAAATGGAAACATTCGTTGGGGATGGACTCAACAAGAAGAGACAGTTTTAGTGTCCGCCTTCATCAACATATCTGAAGACCACATTGTGAGAAACGACCGTGGTTTCTGGCCACGTATAGCGGAATCGTTTCACAGAATTTTGGACGCAATACAATATCGGAGTATGGATCACCTTCGTTACAAATGGAGGCATATGTCAGTTAAATTGCATAAATTTAACCAAATTTGCGCACCACTATCGGCGAACCGACAACCAGGGACCACCGACGCTGAGATCGTTGAGCAAGCCTTACAAGAGTATCGAGTGACAGACGACACTGATTTCACGCACCTCGATGCGTGGAATGTTGTCAAAAATTCACCTAGGTTTTATTGATCGTAGTTAGCTTTTAATTATCGTATTTTAGGATTTAATTATCGTATTTTAACTTTTAATTTATCGTATCTAGGATTTAAGTTATCGTGTACGGATTTTTTTAAATTTGCATTTTAATGTAACTTTAGATTTTAATGAAGTATTTTATTTTGAAGTTATTAATAGTTTTAATTTTTTTAATTAAGTTTTTAAATTAAAAAATGAGAGGAAGTGAGAGGTAACCATTTCCAATGATAAGGGGATGGGAGAGAGAAGCTGAGATGACATCCCAAAAGTGAGTTTAGGTGAATGGATACACCTGATGGCCTCATACTACAAATAAGTTTGACAAAACTTTCTTAATCCTAACTTCGTCATGCTTCCATTTTCCCACACTATTTCCTCTGCAAGTTTGTTTTTTAAATTGTAAAAATTCTGATTTCCATACGTTTGTCAATTATTATTATTATTTTTTTTTTTTGCAATTACGGAAATGCTTTCTTAAACTATGTGTCATTACATCCAACCACATGTTTGATGCTTTCAGTTATCATTTTCTCTTGTTTGTATTGGACTCGTCATCAATATTTGATACATTTTTTGTAGGTGTTTTTTCAATAAAATACTTCTCATCCTCAAAAACAAGTAACCATTACAATTATAATGATCGTAACAATCAAATGTATAATCTAAAAAGCAATTAACCAGAACTAGAAGAGTTACTTGCGTTTCTTCAACGGGGGAGGGGTCCTAATCCTGTTTTCCATTAAAATTGAAGAATTCAGCTAGAGGGATGAAGAAATATGCTGAAAAATTGATGCGTGAGGAAAAAATCGATGGAATTGGCTATGATAGTAGGCGAAATCGAACATAAGGTTTTTGTCGATTATTTTGATAAACTCTACATAATTAGGATAAGTTAATTACCATATAAATTATTGCCTTTTCCTCTTCCAGGTCGGTTACGATATATCCCAAAAAATTGTGGGTACCGAATACCAAAGTACTGAGTACCAATCAGTGCATTTCAATGGTAACCAACACCAAACTGAAGATACTAAAAACGGTACTGGTACCAGATTGGGAGTATTAGTTTCGCTGCTCATCCCTATGTAGGCCTACTAGTTAAAATTGGATTGTAGATTTTCAGAAACCGTGGAGACGACATTAATGGATTTAATAAGATTGGTCAAGCAAAAAAGCTTGGTTTGGTCTTTTGACAATATATTAAATTGAATTTAATTAGTTTAGCATTGACGCAACTATGTCTACAAATGAGCTCCAACTCAACCACTATAAACTGAACTATAGCTCGAACTAAAAGCACCACGAGAATTTACGATGTACACTGAGTTTAGTTCAAGAATGATCTGAAACAGCTTGAAATCTTTAACAAAATTGTGCTCAATTTCTACATATATGCTTACAGTTACAAAGGAAAAACTATAAAGCAAAGGGGATGTAGCTCAGATGGTAGAGCGCTCGCTTAGCATGCGAGAGGTACGGGGATCGATACCCCGCATCTCCATTTTAAAAAGGTTTCATAGTATTTTAAATCTCAGTCTAGAGAAATCATAACATCGGATTATTATTTATTATTAGCATTAATGTTACTGTTGTTTAACCGTTTTGTTGATTTTGTATGAACTAGTTTTTTTTATCGTATGAAAGGTTGATAATGACTAATTTCATCAACAGTGTATTGATATGTTATATTAATGTCTTTTAATTATTGTTTTCATCAATTATATTATCATTATGCAACAATATAACTGATTGAACTAGATAATAATAAAACTCTTAGCACTACATACATTCTGAGCATCATTAAATTGTAATTACTGCAAGTACCATTTTTATCTTTTAATTATATCACCGTCTACTGTGTGTCTTGATTTCAAATTTTATTGTAAACAAAGTTATTTTGAAAAGACAAATAATATTGGAAAACTTAATTCAAGATGCATGAAGTTATATGGGAAACAATGATCATTAATATTATCTTTTTGCCAAGGATATAAATATTGAAAGATATGATGATGGATGAATATTATGATGAAATTTGATAATACTGATTACTGTATATGCAAGTGTTATATGACTAGGAGCACTTCAGTATATATGAACATTCAAAGTTCCAACCATATATATGAACGTTGTATTTCTATCATTGAATAAAATAGTTAACAAATGAAACAAAAGTTGATCGGAGAAAATTCACAATCATGGCACGTATTTTTATGACATGACAAGATTTATGCCATTTTCGTCATAACTTCTTGAAGAATAACCGTTGTGTCCTTGTACAATAATTCCGTTTGAGGAAGATCTTGTTTCTTTACTGCATCTTCTAGCTGTGATAAAAATAATATCAGTCCCGCATATATGTACATAACAAAACACATTTAGACTTCAAGGTTTTACAGTCACTTTTTTAACCTATGTATGCGGCAGTTAGAAAAAGTTACCTTTTCAACTTTATCAAACAATCTATTTGCAAGATCAATGAGCGGTGGCTTATCGTCGGATGTAGCAGCAGAGATGACTTTGTCAAAGTCAAAATACATGAACGTTGACTTGAGACGAAGATACTTTCGAACATAATTCCACGCATCTTTTCCTATCAAATCCCCCAATGCTAAAAGATCAAATGCATACTTCTTTAGCCGAAATTGTCTTCCTTTAGTCCCTATATCGGCTATATACACACCCGTCTTCAAGAAAGACCGCGTACCCGTCTCCACGTTATCGATCACTGTAACAATTTTGACTTTCGAAGTCAAATTCGTAAAAATTCTAACACCAATTTCAATGAACATTCCTTATATTTATAAAGCTCTTCGAAAAGTGGTTAAAGATCATAATAACTACTTCAAAAGGAAAGATATTCGTTAGTATAAATTTAAAGCGATTATTGATCTCGAATCGAAAAGTGATGGGTTTGACTTTAAAGTCAAAATTAACATCTTCATTTGGAACAAATGGTAAGTATTGGCGGAGGGATACGAGAAAGTTACTATTTAAGGCCCGGGGAATTGGTATGGGTCCGTTTAGCCAGAAACCGTTGTCTTCTGCATGGGCAACCGCAATGTTGGAATTTGCAAAGAGTCCAATAGAGCCGAGTCCTAATGCTAGTCTTCTTGTTGGTTTTAATGGGTGGTTCTGAGTTTCCTCTGCATTGTTTCCGGTCAAACGAGCGGCAGCTGCATCCGGCCGGGGCTTTCCGTCGCCGGAAAGTTTCGGAATGGCTGAAAATGTGCTGAAAATTTGGTTCAAGTTTGCCATCGGAGCCGTGGTTGTCATTGATGTTTAGCTTGATAAAAGTATCATGGGTTTGAGGTGGGGATTTTGGGTGTTACTGCTACTGGCCACGAAATACATATCCTAAACTGAGGGTAGTAGAGTAATTTACTCATCAAAATGGACTACTTGGGCCCTTTCCTCTGTATATATATAGAAATGTCTAGGGCTTTAGAACTAATCAACTAATTAACAATATAGACATATACGAAGTTACAAACTAGGAACTGTATTAACAATAAAAAGTTTAGCGTATTATTATTTTACAAATTACAGCCTTATTTGTAAGTTATAGTTATATCAGTGTCTAGTGTATCGTCTAGATTTCATGTTTTATTGTAAATAGAAGTTATTTTTGAAAAGATAAATAATATTGGGAAACATAATTCAATGCATGCATTTTATATGGGAAACGAGATGATTAGTGTGTTGGATTCTTTCACATTTTAAAAAGAGGGACACATTGTGTTATTTAGCTGGTTTTAGGTACAATAGTATCGAAAACCTAAAAATTAAAGATATTTGATAACGAAGAGAAAAAGAATATAGCTCATCAGTGTTGTAAGGTACAAATGGTGATTTTTAAAGTTGAGACTTAGGATTGGAGGTCTTTTTTGGATAGCTCATCAGTGTTGTTGAGTGTGTTGCATATATCTAGTTAACTACGATTCGTTGCACTCAGTGTGTAATCCAGTAACCGATTGATTTGACATACTTGTGTGTGATTATAATTCTCGAACCAAAGCTTTAACTACTTATGTTTCAAATATACATGTCATTTAGCAACTGTTTTATGCCATATAAACTTAGAATTTAATGACGTGGTACCTTATGGAATCTCAATTTATATGGATATTTTAAATTGTATATTGATTATTGACACAATTTTCCCATGTAACAATATTATCTTCAAATTGTTTACGGTATTGTGACTATTGATCAATATGCTTAAAAAAATTCCAAGTCGCTATATTCAGTAAGCTTGAGTATTACAAGTTGGTATAAAAGTCTTCAATTTAAGTAAAATATGTATCGATCTTAGATGTATAGGCTAAAATTATACATCACTATATGCTGCTTTTGTATGTGTACTAGATTGAAACAAACATGAACATTCCATAGACATTTTATCTTTTTGCCAAGTATATAGATATTGAAATACAATGATGGATGAATAGTAAGATCACATTTGATAATATTGGATATGTAAGTGTTGTAGGACTAGGAGCTCTTCAGTATATATGAACATTTTGTTAGAAATCGATGTTCATGTTATGAGTTTCAAAAACTTGAAGTTGCAACGGAAGCTTAAAAGATGAACACGAATTCCATTCCAAGAGGATCAAGCTACATGCATGTAGAGATAAGATGAAGAACAAGCATGGATAAAGTTCAAGATCATAACCTTTGTTCTTGGATTGATTTGGACGATTTGAAGAGGCTAGGAAGCAAGGAAGATTCCCTCTATAGTTGATCCACCACAAGCTTGAACACTCTTGAATGCTAGTTCCACAACTTGCAAGATTAAACTCCTTTTTCTTTGAAGAAAAAATCGGATTTTGCTAAGTGTTCTTAGGAGAGTTTTTGGCTGATTTTGAATGTACAAAGACCACTCAAGTAACCCCAAAGGATCCGGCCATAGAGTGCTTAAAAGGAAGAAAAGAAGTGTTGATAGTTCCCATGGTAAGGCATAGAAAGCACCAAGATTCCCCTTTACCTTTTAAGCTTTTTAACCATGCTTATGTGCATGTGTGTGTGTATGTTGGCTGGCCACTTAAGGTGGTTATTAAAATGATTTCTTTATCATTTATTATTTATAAACTTATCTAATAAGTTTTTATAAATAATAACCCTTTATACATTTCATTAATGGAATAACATTTAAGCCATAAATTGTATAAATAAACCAATTAAACATGCCTTCTTAATGTAGTGAATATATATATATATATATATATATATATATATATATATATATATATATATATATATATATATATATATATATATATATATATATATATATACATATATTCATGTTACATTATGCATATTTTATTTAATTTACCAATTAAATTAAATAAAAGGATTTACTTATAATTTAATTAAATCATTTAACAACTTAAACAATTTAATTGTTACACTTGTTTAATTCATCAAATATGAATTAGTAATCAACCTTTAATATTGGAGTTATTATTATTTATCTCAAATAATAATAACTCACAAGATTAAATTGCAAGTTTAGTATCATTTGATGTTAAATCAAATTTAACATTCCAAATGATCAATTTGGTGTCAAACTTGTTGTTGGTGTGACCCTATAGGATCATGTATTATTAGTAATATCATTTTATGATCATCCTTGGGCATACAGAACTAACAATCTCCCACTTGCACAAGGTTGCATCGACATTGGTAAACGTCTAGCAACATTTCACTGCCCCCAATAATACATGACATAATGCCATTCAACAACATCCAATTCTTCAAAAGCACGAGGCTTTAATTGATGTACAAGGTTATCTATCAATTATCCATTTGTCACAGACATCATGTTGAACATGAGACATGGATCTTAATCATTCTCATTTTATATTCAACTTTTAATCAGGCGCCTTAGATGTCTAACTCTCAACACATAAGAGGAACAAATCCCGTCTTGACTATACACGCCCCTCATATAGTTAGTACTATACATGAGTATGGCCTTTATGGTTGTCTATATTTCAAGAACAACGGTGAACCACATCAAAGCACAGCATTCCCTATACTTGAGTCCCAAATATGTATCTCAGGTCTAAGGATACAATGATAATACCTTTATTCAAGAATCACTTATGACGATGATCCATGGAGTGATCTTGAAGCGGGTCAAGTCCAATACTTGTTCACTGACAAGTACCTATGAATTTGGTTGCAACCTTTTGCTACTTTTACCCATAAAAGTCAACCAATCCAATTCATATTAGTCTTACTTCATAATTGCTCCCACAACTATGATCGACTATGGACATTTAGAATAATTAGATTATTCAAGGATTAAACATGCTAATATTAAAACACAAAATTATGAATGAAACATCACGTCACATATATTACATAATTCTTGTTGTTTACATAATTTCATATTCATAAAACACTAAACACAAATCAAATCCATTCATTGGATAAACGAAGTCCTATACCCTTAGCGTGACTTTCATGCTTAGCTTGGGGTAAAGGCTTCGTGAATGGGTCTGCCAAATTCTGATATGTATGAACCTTGTGAATACTTATTTCACCATTCTTAACTTCATGTCTTATGTAGTTATACCTTCGGTGAATGTGTTTGGTCTTTTGATGCGATCTAGGTTCTTTTGCTTGAGCTATAGCACCTAGATTGTCACAGAAGATTTCTATAGGGTCCCGAATGGAAGGAATAACCCCTAGATCTTCAATGAACTTTCTCATCCAGACAGCTTCTTGAGCAGCTTCCGAAGCAGCAACATATTCTGATTCTGTAGTGGATTGTGCAATCACTTCTTGTTTGGAACTCTTCCAAAACACGGCTCCTCCATTTAAAATAAAGACATACCCATATTGAGATCTCGAATCATCCCTATCCGTTTGGAAGCTTGCGTCAGTGTAACCCTTTACCTTTAAGCTTTCTTCCAAACCAACATAAACTAAGAACATGTCTTTAGTTCTTCTTAAGTACTTAAGAATGTTCTTTACAGCAGTCCAGTGGGCTTCACCTGGGTTCTGTTGATATCTACTAGTCATGCTTAAGGCACATGAGACGTCGGGCCTAGTGCATAACATGGCATACATGATGGACCCAATTGCCGAAGCATATGGGACATGTTTCATCCTTTCAAGTTCAGTCCTAGTGCTTGGGCACTGAGACTTACTTAGGATGGTGCCATGTGGTATTGGCAAGAATCCTCTTTTGGAGTCTTGCATCTTGAACATTTTCAAGATTTTATCAATATATGCACTTTGGCTTAGACCAATAAGTCTCTTAGATCTATCTCTATAGATCTTTATGCCTAATACATAAGCAGCTTCTCCTAAGTCCTTCATTGAGAAACAGTTCTCAAGGAACGCTTTGACACCTTTTAAGGTTGGGATGTCATTTCCAAATAGAAGTATGTCATCAACATACAATATTAGGAATATGACTATGCTCCCACTAGCTTTCTTGTAAACACATGAGTCATCCTCATTTTTAATGAATCCAAAATTAGTAATCTTTTCATTAAAGCGGATGTTCCATGTTCGAGACGCTTGCTTCAATCCATAAATAGATCTTTTAAGCTTGCACACTTTGTTTGGATGCTTAGGATCGACAAAACCTTCAGGTTGATCCATATAGACATCTTCCAATAAGTGTCCATTGAGGAAAGCGGTCTTGACATCCATTTGCCATATCTCATAATCATAGTATGCGGCTATGGCAAAAAGTATCCTAATCGACTTGATCATTGCCACTGATGAAAAGGTCTCATCATAGTCTATACCATGAGTTTGTGAGTATCCTTTAGCGACAAGTCTAGCCTTAAAAGTGTGAACATTTCCATCCACGTCAGTTTTCTTCTTGAAAACCCATTTGTTCCCAACAGTCTTACAATTGGTGGGAAGATTAACCAAGTCCCATACTTGGTTATCGTGCATGGATTGCATCTCAGTGTTCATGGCTTCAAGCCATTTATCAGATTCAGGATCTGACATTGCACTCTGGTAGTTGATGGGTTCATCAGAATCTATCGTATAACATTCCTCTTCCATCATTAGGTAACCATACCTTTCAGGTTCAAATCGAACCCTACCAGATCTGCGAACACCTTGTGTTACAATTTGTTCCTGATCAAATGTTTGTTCAGGTTCAACAATTTCTTGTTGAATGCTAGATCCAATTTCTTGTGTATCAGGCTGTGGTTCCTGAAGTTCTTCAAGCTCCACAAACCTCCCACTAGCCTCTTCCGTCAGAAACTTGTTTTCTAGGAATTCAGCTTTTCGAGAAATAAATATCTTATTCTCTATGGGATTGTAGAAGTAGTATCCAAGACAATCTTTTGGATACCCTACAAAGATACACTTAGTTGAACGGGGTTCTAGTTTGTTTGAAGCTTCTTGTCTAACATAAGCTTCACAACCCCATACCTTGAGATAGGATAAAGATGGAACCCTTCCATGCCATATCTCATAAGGTGTTTTATCTACCTTCTTAGTAGGTGCCATGTTTAGGAGACGAGCGGCTGTTTGTAAAGCATAACCCCAAAATGACAAAGGTAGAGTACTTCTACTCATCATGGATCGAACCATATCCAATAGTGTTCGATTCCGCCTCTCAGATACACCATTATGTTATGGTGTTCCAGGTGGAGTAAGTTGTGAAACAATTCCACAAGTCTTAAGATGATCCATAAAGTTTGTAGTTAAGTACTCACCTCCTCTATCATAACGTAGAACTTTAATTGTTTTGTTGAGTTGATTTTCCACTTCACTTTGAAACGTTTTGAACATTTCAAACGCCTCATGTTTATGTTTAATCAAATAAACATATCCAAAACGACTAAAGTCGTCAGTGAAGGTGATGAAATATCTTTCACCATATCTAGTCATTGGCTTGAAAGGACCACATACATCTGTATGTATGATTCCTAACAAGTCCTTTGCCCTCTCATTGGTTCCTGAGAAAGGAGCTTTAGTAATCTTGCTATGTAAACAAGATTCACATATATCAAATGAGTCATTCTCATTTGCCTTCAAAAGTCCACTCTTTTGAAGTTGGGATATGCGTTTCTTGTTTATATGCCCAAGTCGACAATGCCATAGATAAATTTGACTCAAATCACATTTGGGTCTCTTGGTGAAAGTGTGGTATAAAGAGCCATGGTTAGTCTTTTCATCAAGGTTTACTTCATAAATTCCATTTAAAGGCCTAGCCTCGAAATAGAATACATTGTTTTTAGAAACACAAATGTCATCATTTATAAAGCAAAGATTAAAACCACATTGTCTCAACTTAGCAACCGAAATAATATTCCTAGTCAAGCTAGGAACATAATAAACATTCAACAATGTCAAATACAAGCCACTAGGTAGTAATAAATCAAAACTTCCAATTGAATCCACCGCAACCCTTGCACTGTTTCCAACCCGGAGTACTACCTCGTTTGCCTTCAGTCGCCTACTCCTTTTGAACCCCTGCAACATATTACAAATGTGAGTTCCACAACCAGTATCAAATACCCATGTGTTAGGAGATAAATTATAAAGTTCTAGGTCTATCACAAAGATACCTGAAGTGCCCTCACCGGCCTTCTTCTTCTTCAACTCCGCAAGATAGGTAGGGCAATTTCTCTTCCAATGCCCAACTTTGCCACATTCGAAGCACGTGTCTTCTTTGGCAACCTTTGCCTTCTTCTTGGGCGGACGGGATGGTTGGACAACTTTCTTGCCCTTTCCTTTGACAACCTTTGCCTTCCCCTTGCCCTTGGAGTTGGTGGGGTGTTCGGGTCTAGTCCTCTTTGTACCACCTTCCTTGATCATGAGAACTTGAGTGGTTTTCTTAGGCAGATTCTTTTCCACGGTAATTAGCATCCCATGCAATTCCGGGATAGTCTTGTTCAAACCATTCATGTTATAATTCATGACGAAGGGATCAAAAGACTTTGTCAAGGAGTTAAGGATCATATCCGTTGCTAGCTCTTCGGGCATCACAACTCCAAGACGTGCCAAATGATCAATGTGACTCTTCATTTTGAGCACGTAAGAGCTAACCGTCTGCCCATCCTCCATCTTGCAAGCATGGAAAGCCCGAACAGTTTCGAACCTTTCTGTTCTTGCAAGTTGTTGGAACATTTCCTTTAATTGATTGATCATGTTATAGGCTGAATGATTCTCTAAGTCCTTCTGAAGGTCAGGAATCATGGTTGCCAACATGAGGCATGATGCATCAATGGAATCATCCATCTTTTTAAGCCATGCATCGTGTGCAGGCTTAGGAATGACAGGGGGCTCTTCAGGAAGTGGTTCATTGAGAACATATTCTTTCTTTTCTTGTTTGAGAACTATTCTCACACTACGGTACCAATCCAAGAAGTTGGTGTGGTTAAGTTTTTCTCCCTCAAGGAGAGACCGTAGTGATGTTTTGTTTAGAGCCGGGTTTGTTGTGTTTGGTGCCATCTACAAAATTTTAACAAGGTTCATTTAGTAATTTATGATATTAAGTCCTTAATAATTAATACCCTTTCTTGTTTCATAAACTTTAATTGATTAAGGTCTAGAATCCAAGTTGCAATACAAACAAGCGGTTAGGTATCCTTTATCCCGCCTATTCGAATCAACAAGGTAGGTAACAGTTTACCAATTATATCCAAATATAATTTCTAGAGTTATGGGATCCCATTATAACATTTATAAGAATGGCATGTTTGATCCCGTCTATGCCTTGGATTTCTAATGCTTAGGTGACCTTTATCACAAAAGATTTCCAAACAAATCATCCCACTTAAACGGACGTGTAGTTTTGACAACTATTAATGGTTAGGTGTCCTTTATCCCATCAATATTGCAAAACTACCTCTTGTATCACAAGAAGACTCCAAGTGGTTAGGTAACCTTTATCCCACAAGGATATACAAGTGATACATGAGTGTCTTTAAGAGGGACGGCATTGATTTGTATTTCGAAAGGGATTTGTATGTTTTACAATTCTAATTTTGAAAAACATATGGTATCATGTAGATTGCATGCATCCAATGAACATGGTACCATTAAAATCTTATTTTGTTAATTGGTTCCTTAATGATAAAATCTCCATTTTATTAATTCTTTGTTTGTGGTCAAGATTAGAAGTTTAGAACTAATATCTAATATTAAGTTTGAGTTTGATCACATACATTAGAACCAATTTTAATCCTAAATAATTACCATTATTACTTAGGGTTGGAGTTTGTAAGAATTCATAAAATCTCTATTTTATTAATTTCACAAATTTTCAAATCTTGACTTTTATAGGTTTTGTAACAAAACCCATTTTAATAAAACCAATTATATCACATCTTATGTTTTAAATGTCAACTTTGAAATTTACAAACTCCTTGATGATTATGTTTAATTATCTAGGTTGTCTAGCATGCAAAATCTTATTTTCATCCACAACATAAAATAATAAACATTCAATCATCACATGTATGCATGGGTGCATAAACACAAGCCAACTAATTTGATATTTCATGTGAGCCATACATGAAATATCAAGTCCAAACCTAGGGACAAAAAGGTGACAAAAACTCAACCAAATGATCTTCGATTTGGCTACAATTTTGCCAAGCTTCTTATATCATCAAATGAAACTTGAACCACCATTTCTTGACACCATGGAATGAGTTGTGATTTTTCTTTGGCCTTCATAAAATTTGCGACAGGAATGGGGCAGCAGGAAAGAATTCTTGTGATTTTGTTGCTTTCTTCACTTCATTCTTGGTCATATTGATGCTTATACTTGCCAACACTTATTGTATATACTAGATATTAAAGTTACTAACAAGTATAGCATCAAAACACCAATATATGAATTTATTTTGTGCCCCATAACAGGTCCGAAATGCACAGCAGGAAAGCAGGAAAATGGAGCTGTTTGTTGCAATCTTTCTTTGGCTTTATCTCCTTCACTTATTACATTTTATAAAAGATACAAAAGAATACAACTATTCTAATACTTACAAAATTAATAAAAGAAGGAAATAACTAATTATTATTACAAACCATTTGAATAAAAGAATAGATTACAACCATATCGAATTTAAACACAAAACATGCATCATATGGTCCTTGGCTTGTTTATGCACCATTTTATCACATAAAATCATAAGAAAATCAACACTTTGTTTTTCTAAGGCAACAATTATGTAACCAAATGCATGCAAACATTAAATTAAGTTGGTTACATAAAATCATAAGATCTATACTTGCATGTTGCCAAAGAAGCCATGCATGAACATTGCATTCAAGAAGATGAACATTCATGGCTTCCAAAAACCAAGTTTATTCAAATAAACTTATTATCTAGACATGCAATATAGCCATGGCTCTGATACCAATTGTTAGAAATCGATGTTCATGTTATGAGTTTCAAAAACTTGAAGTTGCAACGGAAGCTTAAAAGATGAACACGAATTCCATTCCAAGAGGATCAAGCTACATGCATGTAGAGATAAGATGAAGAACAAGCATGTATAAAGTTCAAGATCATAACCTTTGTTCTTGGATTGATTTGGACGATTTGAAGAGGCTAGGAAGCAAGGAAGATTCCCTCTATAGTTGATCCACCACAAGCTTGAACACTCTTGAATGCTAGTTCCACAACTTGCAAGATTAAACTCCTTTTTCTTTGAAGCAAAAATCGGATTTTGCTAAGTGTTCTTAGGAGAGTTTTTGGCTGATTTTGAATGTACAAAGACCACTCAAGTAACCCCAAAGGATCCGGCCATAGAGTGCTTAAAAGGAATAAAAGAAGTGTTGATAGTTCCCATGGTCAAGGCATAGAAAGCACCAAGATTCCCATTTACCTTTTAAGCTTTTTAACCATGCTTATGTGCATGTGTGTGTGTATGTTGGCCGGCCACTTAAGGTGGTTATTAAAATGATTTCTTTATCATTTATTATTTATAAACTTATCTAATAAGTTTTTATAAATAATAACCCTTTATACATTTCATTAATGGAATAACATTTAAGCCATAAATTGTATAAATAAACCAATTAAACATGCCTTCTTAATGTAGTGAATATATATATATATATATATATATATATATATATATATATATATATATATATATATATATATATATATATATATATATACATATTCATGTTACATTATGCATATTTTATTTAATTTACCAATTAAATTAAATAAAAGGATTTACTTATAATTTAATTAAATCATTTAACAACTTAAACAATTTAATTGTTACACTTGTTTAATTCATCAAATATGAATTAGTAATCAACCTTTAATATTGGAGTTATTATTATTTATCTCAAATAATAATAACTCACAAGATTAAATTGCAAGTTTAGTATCATTTGATGTTAAATCAAATTTAACATTCCAAATGATCAATTTGGTGTCAAACTTGTTGTTGGTGTGACCCTATAGGATCATGTATTATTAGTAATATCATTTTATGATCATCCTTGGGCATACAGAACTAACACATTTAAAGTTCTAACCGTATATATGAATGTTGTATTTCTATCATCGAACAAAACAATTAACAATGAACCAAAAGTTGATCGGAGAAAATTCATAATCATGGCACATTATTTTCATGACATGGCAAGATTTATGCCATTTTCGTCATAACTTGTTGAAGAATAACAGTCGTGTCCTTATACAATAATTCGTATCATGATGTTACTTCATATGTGATTCTAGTAAATCTCTAGGTTTTATGAGCTCGCTTGATAATTTCAATGGTGGATCACCATTGGAACGGAATGAGATTATTTCCAAGTTAACTTGATTCATAAAAATATTTTAATCCACATAAATGGAAGTAATCGAAGTGGCTTTATAAGTTTTGAATGTTTTAAGAATGATTAAACAAGAAATTGAGCTCATAAGCACAATAGAATGATCTGTCTCAATTGCATTGTTGAGGTAGGGATCATATGTGAAGAAATAGAATCATGAGTTAAATCACCTAAAATAAGTGTTATGAGTATGGATTAACCTTTCAAATGATAATATACTACTGGTTTAAAGGTTAGAAGCTGCATAAGTTGGGTTGGGATGAATTGGAGGATTATGGACCATTATACATAAACTTAAGAAGAATTTTGGGGAAGTTCACATCAAGCTCGATTGAGCCTGGACTCAAGGCAAAATGATCCCGCTCGTGCTTCAGCTTTTGGTAGTCCAAAACTCTCCAAAAAATTTCATTAAAATTATTTTGCTCGTAACTTTTACATACAGACTCGAAAGCATGCACAATTTTTGCCTAAGTTCTTGTCTTAATATAATGAAGGTTTTGAAGCAATAAGATATATGTTTTGGGATTAAGAATTTAATAAGTGACTTAGTGGCCCTCTAGTTGCTTCCATAACTTTTATATGTGTTTGAAATAAGTAGGAAAATGTTAAATATGTTAACTAGTCTTGTTGTCTTTCATGAAGCTTTTATGTTTTGAAATGAAAAATATTTAAACAACTTATTGGGGTTTTTGAAAATTATTTAATAACATCCTACTTGCGCACACACACAAAGGATGGAGAAAGGGGACTTGTGGCCATTCATAAATAGATATCCAAAACTAAGGTATTTTAAGGTGTTGTGGTGTTGGTATAAGAGCCATTATAGACAAGTCATACCTATACAAGGGATCTACAAACCCTTGTATGGTATTATGGTGGTTCCTTATTACCTAGTGGGACAAGAAGTGAGTAAACTCTCACACGGTCCAAGAGCTATAAGGTGTAAAGACGAATGGCGAGATTAGATATGACATTAACATGGGATGGGAGGAGTCACATATATCTTGTATTTGCTATTTATTTGTTGTTTAGTTGCAAAGGTGTTCAATCATGTTAAAGGTGTTTTTTTATGAAAACTATGGTTTTATGTTTTAAAAATATTTTCTAAATATTTTGGAGGTTTGACATTTGGATTGGTTTGTCTTACTTAGTCATTTCCCTTGAAGGGACAACATTGGGTAATCTCACGAGGTTTCAAAACCTTGTATTTTGACATGATCTTATCTATTTAATATTATGATGATGATTCATTGTATTTTTACACAACTATGCTTTTGAAAGACTTTTGGGACTATTTATTCGCAAACTAAGTTTTAAAAGATGTTTTGGGAACTATAAAAATTAAAATGTGTTGTTTAGTTTGTGAAAATGGTTTTAAACTAGTTTTCAAATAAGCCCATATGTGGATGTTTCACAACTTGTTCCATTCTTGTAACTTTAAAAGATTTTGCTTTTTACAATAACTTGTTTTGAGTTCGATACCATTTTATTCTATTATCCTAACATCCAAAACGTTGCAATTTAAGGATGCTACATAAACTGTCACTTAATGTCTACTTTGACAGCTTAATTAAAAATTCACTGTATTTTCCATGAAAATGAATATTTATTCAATGAAGGATTATTTGGTTTATTTTTTTTTCAAATACATGAAATTGATAGTATTACTATCGTTTGCATAGCCAATAAATCGAGCCTCAACTTTGATAGGATACCCTCACTCTTTGAGGCGGTTTTAAGGAATTTCTTATTTTCATGTAAGGTATGTTGTTAAAAAAATCGTTAGCCACTAAAATAGATTCCCCCACAGTTCAATATACACCTTATATTTTTTTGCGGGAATTCAAAATTGCGACATTGTTTTATAAAATTCATAATATATTTATACAGTATCAACTAACGCATATACGTTTTAGATTTTTCCAATATACAAAACCATTATGGATGGAAATTCATGTTTTGACAATAAATAGTTCTTTTTCCTAACAACTATGTGTCAGTGTCATATAAAATTCAATCACGATCAGAATGAAGTAATTCACATTTTTGTAAAAAAGCTATAACACGGTTCTACAACTTCCATGTTGTATTTTTCCCAAAATTCTAATATTTAATGGGCTATATTCCCGTGTTCAATAAAACAAGCTACCCAAAAAATAATGTTTTTTCTTCCATGTCTATGTTCGTTTGGGGAAAATTTGTTTTAAGGTTTTGAGAAAATGTAGCAGAAACATACGAAAAAAAATACTGTAAAAAAATTTGAGGTTAATGCATGTGCTAGACACATCATCCCTAAAACAAATTTGTCTCATTATTGGACGTTTGTTTCTCGAACACAACCATAACAAACGGTATTTGAGACCGCTAAACTCAACTAGGCTCGGAGTTTACCTTGGTAGAAAGTTGACACTTGTCGTAGTAGCAGTACGATGAAGAAGATAGAAGAGAGTTCGGTTTTGGTGTCTCACTATCATGTACAATGATATTTTATTTATATTACAAACTTGTAACAAGCACCATAATTACCATCAAAACACTGTTGGTTATTAGTTTCTCATTCAATACATATTCGTTTTGAACATGTAATATACCAAAATGAATTTATAAAAGAAAAAAACACAAATATATAGGTAAACCCTTTTTCTAACAACCCTATCACAAAACAATTAATCTCTAGAAATTGCGAAGGCAATAAGGATACACGAAAACCTATTATCATCGACGAACAACGCCCACCGACCCACCTCCGACAGCCGGCAGCTAATTAGGCGAGAGTCTCTTTTAATTAAATAGTGCTTTTAATAGTTAATCGGTTAATCCGTGTAGAAAATATAAATATGGATGTTAACGCTGACGAGGATAATATCAATTAATGGATTGTGAGATATTTTGTTGCCATCTTAATCCAGCTACAATTAAATAATAATCTATAAAAAGGCTAAATTGTTAAAAGATAGACATGAAAGGCTTTTTGTTTGGCATAATCCACATGTACATACAATCATACGTATATAAAAGTAGAAGGTGTATTAGGGGTTAATTTAATTTTTCTGTTATAATAGCTTACTTTTTAAAATCGACGTTGTCATGAATCTGTATTTTTTCATACACTTTTGTATTCCTATAGTTTTTATCACCAAGAATAAATTTATCCTTAAAAATAAAAAGCATACCTCAAACTACATGTATAAAATAGATCTTCAATGTCCGAAAAAAAAAATAGCTTGTTAAACATTAACTCGCACATAAAATTTTTAAACAATAACAATCTTCCGTTTATGTAATGTAAACATATAAATCAAGCTTGTTAAGCTCTTTAAACATGAACTCAAACAAATAACGTAACGTGTGGTATTCAGTAATGGAAAAAAAATAAAATAGAGTATTACAACAAAATAAAAAAAAAAATTCATGTTTGATTATGACAAAGAAATAGAATAAAGCTTTTGACGAGAAATGCAAATTCTTCTCATTGTTTGGTTTTCATTCGGTGGTGTTTTTTTTTTTAAATTTATTTAGGGAATAAAACAACATTTTATAATTATAAATTACGTTTATAGGAAAAATCTACAATAACATTAATTTAAAAAAAAAAAAAAACTACAATAATATTAATTTCTTTAAAGTTTTCAAGACTTTAATTAAATAAATTGTTTAGCATTAAAAATGAATTAAATTATTTCTATTATATATATATATATATATATATATATATATATATATATATATATATATATATATATATATATATATATATATATATATATTATAGATTTCATGATATTTGATTCTTTCTATTCTGTATATTTTTTTTAAATTAGTTTAACATAGATGATCTATGTTAAACGAGATGAATCATGCTTTCATGCACTTTATTTAAGAATATTGTTTTATTTAAATAAAGTTTTTTATTACAAAATGGTTTGTTTATTTATTTTATCAATTTTATTCTATCTAGTTTTTTATTTATTGATAGCAAATGATATATTTGAATCACTTATTTCATTTATTCGAATCAACTAAATATGACAATAAGATTAAATGATTTATTTTATATCTTGGACATTCTATTTTTAAAAGAATTATTCAAACTTCATAATTCATCTTACAACGAGATTGAAGGTAAATAGACAACAAGTTACGCCCCTAGTCCATTCTGAATAGCAAAACTAAGACGCGAATGGAATAAATACATGATTGTTATCCATGCAATGCTTTATTATGCTTTGCCACTTTGCAGAAAGCAATTTTCAAAGTAGCTTGTCTCATAGTGAAACCTCCGTTACACAACCCTACGAGGGGGAAACCCCTGTTAGATTCACACATATATGTTTTCCACCTATCAACCCAAACACCACCACATCAGCCGAACGAAGTGTTGATGTAACATTACCTGGTTCGGTCAAGAAGTTCACAACTGCTTCTTTCATAGCAAACACCCTGATCTGCCTAAATATTTCAAATTTCACATTTTTTTTCTTGATGATTTCACATTATCATATCAAACAAACCCTACAAACCCTAAATTATATGTTATATTCTTTTAACATTATCACTCTTTAATTTCTTTAGAATTATAGAATAAACCGCATACTAAATGGTCAAAATCTCGTGAGTGTATTATAATTAATAAAGCATATAACTTGTGAGAATGGTCAAAAAACTGTCATTAATGATATAGAAAAAGTCGCATACAAAGGGAAACACGTGTTTTAGGCATTTTAGGCCCTTTTCAATCCAAATGCACGAAATAGATGTTTTTTCTACTTAACTTACTACTTAAAACTTATTTTGGTTTAAAACTTTGCGTAATTTATTAATATATTTCGAATATTTAATGTCCTCATCAAAATCGTGGAGTTAAAAAATTGGACAAATATTCAACTAATAATGTCATATTAAATTCTTAGACATAAGTATATAAATGACCACACACCTACTACTAGCTTTTGACTATATCATACTTTGTTCCAAAATAACCTATTAGGCTGGAGGGAGTAGTTAGCATGTGCTAAACATGCTAAACTTGCCACGTCAGCATTCAGCAAGTTTGGCACATGCTGAACAAAAATGGTGGTAGCAGTCAGCGCATGCTGAACTTCATGCTAAAAGAAATGTTGGCGTTTGAATAGTCGTTGAGTCGTTTGGCGAGCTCGTTGAAATGTTGGCGAGGGAGTGGCTTGGCGAAGGCGAGGGCGAGGGTGGCGGTGTGGTTTGGCGAGTTCGGCGAGTTGTTTGGCGAGGGCGAGGGCGAGGCAACACCGCCCAGCCTTACAGATGTATTGAATTTAATTTTGGGAATTACAAAGAACGATCAACCCAAGTCTTAAAATAATCAATAAAAGCGTTAAAATTTTACTAAAGAAATCCATTATAAATGATATAGATTAAGTTGATTGTTATTATTTGTCAAATGTGAGAAAATAAGATATGGAGAGCGGAGACAAAAGGTTTCTAGACTTTTCACCAACATCGAGCACGAAGATGGGTGGACTGCAGTCAATGGTCATCATATAAGAGCTCAAACTGTAACACCCGGTTCCTCAATTTTAGGATATACCAATTTCTTAATTCAACATTATATCATTAAAGGTATAATCCCAAAAAGAGTAACAAGTATACACAAGATTGTCATCAAAAGCTTAGTTCAAGTCCTAAATTATTACATCAACTATTTACAACTGTTTAACAAAACCGGGTTTACTTTATATTTCAAAACAACAAAAGTAAGTCCAAGTCAAAGTGTAGCTATCCATCCATGCTCCGCTTCCCGCGGTCACCACTACCAGAACCTAACATAAATCACAGTAACAAACAATTTATGAACTTTGAAAGCTCAGTGAGTAATTTAAGGTTAGTTGAATCACATCATTCGTCATCTCATTTGATTTTATCTCAATGGACTATCTCAGTCCATAGTGTGTCTCACACACTATTTCTCTTTCTTCCATATACTCAAAATTTAGTTATATTCAACCAAATTAGATATAGCTTACTTCTTATTTGTAAATAACATCATTATAAAACACAATCATCTAATAATTAACTACTCGCCTGAAGTTGAGTCGATATGTGGAACTCCCGAACCTCGTGTGTGTTCCTGTCTAGCTTTAGCTGTAACACAATGACTCAAACTCAATACTCAATTTCAAGAAAATCTCAATCATACCCAATATTTATATCAATCAAGGAATTGGAATCATAAGAGAGGGTTACAATCAAAAGATAGCAATACTATCCTAATTGTAACTTCCAATTTCACAAATTTAGCTCATATAACCCTAGGATCATAATACAAGCACTTTACAAGCTTGGGTCTCGAATTAGAAATCCATTACACACACTAATCCAAGTAAACTCACTCTAATTCATGTTAGAAACAGGTGGTTCATCGAAATCACAAGGAACCATCTTAATTCCAAAGATTCAACCGTCAAAACAAGATAAAAATCAAAGAGGATTACCTTTCAAGCTCAAGGAACTAATCTCTAGCTTCAATTCATGATCAATAAGCCTTAATCTCGACTTAGAAGGGTTGGAATCGTTTTTCTAGGGTTTGGGAGGGTTTTTAGTCGAATTGGGAATGACCCAAAAGAAAGAAAACTCGACTTTAAAATAGCCCTGGGTGCGCGACACGACCCGTGTAGGCTCACACGACCCGTGTGAGGCCTACAGCAAGCTAACTTGAAATTTTGCAGACTCACACGACCCGTGTTGGTTCACACGACCCGTGTGAGACCCAACCTTGTCTCGGTAATTTTTTGAACAAGAGCTACACGACCCGTGTGAAGCTACACGACCCGTGCAGGTCTGAAAAGGTTACTGCTTTGCTTCTCAAGCCTTTCTACACGACCCGTGTAACCTTACACGACCCGTGTAGCTCTGATTTGACATTTTACAAATCCAAACTTTACTCAATTGGGTTTCTAACCATCTTAACTCATATAACAACCTATTTAATCTTAATTACACTAAGATTAACACAAAATCTATATAAATTAATAATACGGTATTACACAAACTGCAATAAGGGGCCAGCAGTATCGAGATTTAGATCGAATCGACATTACATTATGTCACACACATTCTTGATGGGCGGAGTCTATGTAGTTAATCGCGCCGGTATAGCGCCGGTATAGCGGTTCGCGGTGGTCAGCATAATCGCGGTTCAGTTTAGCGGTGGAAAATAGCGGTACCGGTATAGCACCGGTATACCGCCGCGATTCACCGCGATTTACCGCGATAATGACCGCGATTTACCGCTATTATCCGGGTGGAGGAATTTTTTTTTTTTTTGATACTTTGACATTTTCTATATTAGAATGTTATATTATGTGACTTATTTCTTAAATTAAGCATTATGTGATGTTTTTTGAATGACTTTTATTATATTAATTCTACTAGTAATAGTCTAATATATAAATTCTATATATTACTAAAAAACCGCTATATCACCGCTATACCACCGCGAGAACCGCAAAATTAAATATCGGTAGGTTACCGCGATTACGGTTTTGACCGCGATAACTGCATAGGGCGGAGTAATAAGGATTTATGGAATATCTTCAAAGATTATTGGTAGATCGACAACATTTACTTGGGTCAGAAGAAAGAGAGACAATGCTCAAATTTTGCGTTTGCGAGATTCTTAAAAGTAACCAATGTAGGAGATTTGGAGAGGAAGTTTTGTGGTATCAATATTGAGATAATGGTTCTGAGTGCGAATGTTGCCAAATTTTACCTAGAGAAAAACAAATGACCACAACATAGAGACAATTCCAAAAAATAGAACATTGTTCACCATAATTGAATGATGGATGATGGTAACTTCTATTCCTACAATCACTTTTTTTTGCAGACACGATAAAAGGTGTTGCAAACTCGATTCAACAAAAATATACATGTAACATGTCTAATTCAATTATTGTAATTCCACCTAACGTTCTCCCACAATCTTCTTTTTGGTTGAAATGGTACCTAGCAGGTGAAGTCAAGGATTTTGACACTCTTTCCAATATCGTCTCTATTATAAAAGTCCGAATGATTTATAGCTTCATCAATTCTCTATCTTGGGTGGATTATTGGTAATTCTTTATTTCGGACACGTACCTTGCCAAAGGTTTTCTTAATGATCGATTAAAGTACTGGAAGTCTTGTTATTTTTTTTGGCTTGGATTATGGGATCCTTCCTTTACACATCCATTTAAAATCATTTTAATTTAAGTATCTAGTGTGCATTTAGTTTCGGAACACCAATTTTATGACTATAATTAGCACCAAAATAAGGGAGTTTTTATTATATGTGAATGCCCAACACGTCGTTAACTTAACATATGGAAGAATTTGTGTTTTGCTGAAATCATGTAGTGTTAGTAACCAGCGTTTTGATGTTTCACGGTGAGATAAAAAAATTTAGAGTTTGGATATAGCAAGATGGAGAAAGTTGGACTATACCATTTTACATTTCAGAAGATGATTCAGAATCTGATGGTACTCTTGATACTTTTGCCCAAAGTCCTTAGGATTCCGAAGAAGAAGAATGTCATTTGAGTAATAATAAAATTATGTATCGACAGACATCGGTGATCGACATCACGTCAGCGTTGATGAATCGATCTCTGGCAAACAACATCACTAAGAAATAACAAAAGCAAAAATTTAGAGACATAGGAAATAAATGATGCTTCGTCTCCTGAAGAAAATTTAAGATCGGTTACCCACCTTCTAATATTTATGTGGATCATTTTGTGATTAATTAAATAGTTTAATTAATTAGAACAGTCCAGGGGTAATGTGTAATGAGGCTCTTTAAGTTTGAAAACCTAAAAGCCCTCCAGTATAAATAGAAACTTAGGGATCAAACCCTAAGCATCCATTTTGCCTCCTTTTGAGCCGCCACCCCTCCCTCTCCCCCTTCCTCTCCTTTTGGCGATTTCATAACCCTTTTAAGGGTTTTGGATCTTGCTCTTTCACCTAGAGGATGTTCTGTCAGTCTGGTTTTCTAGTGTTCTTCGGTGTGAATCATTAAAGGGATTTTGGTTTGGATCCTTACATCCAAACAAATGTATGAATTCATAATTGATCTCTTAGTTATTGCAATTGCTATAAACTGTATGATCCTAGATTATGAACATTATGATCCATGCTTGAATTTTTGTATGAACTTGTGATTTGATCTTGTTATGTCTTTTGCTGTGCAAATAGCTTTGTTATTATGATCAAATCCCTTTAGTGGTATCAGAGCCTGTGTTCATAGGTTGTATGCACTTTAGATCCAAATTGATTTGTGAATTCTTGTTTGCATGATTAAATTTTCAAAAACTCTAGAATTTATGCTACAATCTGTTTTGAAATTGCTTGATATGATTATCAATCTAGGGTTTATGCTAGAAACCTTATTGTTTGCTTGCTGATTTTCGAATTCTAGGTATATGCTTGATAGTTTTAAAAAATCCTAAGGTTTAGGGAGAACCCTTGGGCCTTTCTTGAACTTGGGTTTCATGATGGCTAGGGTTTATAACCCTGGCTTGCCTTGCAAGTTTCTTAACTTGCTTAGCCTCCAAGCTTACCCTTGTTTCCTTATATGCAAACATGATTAATTAGGGTAATGTTTAAATTAATAATTAATACTGTGTTAATGGAATTCATAAATAAACATAAATTTTAAAAATGTTTAAAATTATATTAGAATTGTTATATATATATATATATATATATATATATATATATATATATATATATATATATATATATATATATATATATATATATATATATATATATATATATATATATGTTGGATTAGGTGTCTAAGCCATGACTAATAATTAGTATTTACCTAATTAATAGTAGCATAGTCCATTTGGGTTGTCTTCATAGCTGGAGGTTTGGTGGAAAATTAAGTAGAGAGAAAGGGTTGATTTATTATATGACTAATAAATCAAGATATTGTTTGTTAATATATTATGGAGATAATATATTAATAAGAAATAATATTATTTGATTAATAATTAATCAGAAATTAATTGGATTAATTTCTGTGGCATTAATTAGATTAATCAGGAGGTCAGGGATTAAAGTCGTACAAATTCAATAGTTGAATTGCAGCGCGCAGCGCGCAAACATTTTGGTCGCGGCGCGCGTACAGATAATCCGAAAAAATGGGTTGCGGCTAGGGTTTAACTTTGCCACTTGGTTCCCTATAAATAGGGACCCCTAGACCTCATTATCAGTTGCTCATTCTATTATTTTCTCTCTGGAATTTCGATCCATAAACCTCCCGGCTAAGGGTGTGACTTTCATTTGAGGCAAGATAATTTTGCTGCTCAGCTTCCAAGAAATTAAGGTTGGTTTTTTCTGTTTTGATCTTTAGATTTTTTTATTGGCCTCTAGGTTTTTGTTATATGTTCAATTAGAAGAAAACATAGGTCCTCATAGGTTGCATGTGAACTTAGGTTATTTAGTTCATGGTTTGCAGAAAACCTTTCAGTGGTATCAGAGCCTGTTTTGTTTTCTTATTGAATTGATATAACTGTTTTAGGGTTTAAAGCTTATAAACCCTAATATATATGTGGATCGATTTCTAGGATTAGGGTTTTGGAAACCCTAATCCCCCCCATGTAATTTTCGATTTTGGCTTTAGGGTTTTAGGAGGTTTTCTATTTTTGATAACTTTATTTGTTAATTAAATGGATAACCTTAAACCCCATTATTTGAAATCGTTTTTTAGGGGGTTTAGGATAGGTTTTAATTAATTTGATTAATTTGGATAAACCTATCTTCATTTGAATTAATTTAATTAATTGTTAATTAAAAGATAATTCAAAAGGGATTTAATTAATTTTAAAATTGCGAAATTAATGGAATAAATCCGGAAAAATATTTTAAATTGTTTAAAATATTTAGATTTAATTAATTTAATTTATTGGTAATTAAAATTGATTAAATCGATTTTAAGGTTTAATTTAATTTAAAATTTTAATTGTTAAATTTTGAAAAAAATTAAATGATAAACCTTGAATATTTTAAAGGTTTTTAAAATACATCTTATATATGTTGTTAATTGTTAATACTATATGTATAAGATAAAATTAGTTAGTCAATTCAATAGTAGGCCTCATTCACAAAGCTGGTCTATAAAGTGGGTATAAGGAGGCTGCCTATAAAATGGCGGTCTAATGGGTGAACACTCTCGCCCACCGCTCGCCTGATCAGTGGAGGGTCGTTAGCCGAACAGTTTTGATAGGACCACTTAATCATTAAAAGTATAATGATCAAAGTACTAGAACCTTTACACAAAATCCCAATCTAGTTACTTTAGGAAAAATGTGAATTTGATGCTACCCCATGAAATTGCACATTGCACTTTATGAAACATTGGTGGAGCGTGTGTGGTTTACCGGCACACCAATGGGGGTTCATAAAGAGTGACAATGGGTGTCTCGGGTGTTATCATTGTTGATGGAGCGTGTGTGGTTAACCGGCACATCAATTTGAGATGATAATGGACCCCGAGAGTACCAAGCTAATTTGCATGGTTATTCACACCCGGTTTGTGATCCTCGGCATCCCAGTCACAAACGGTGGGGCATATCCGAGATTAAACATGCTATTGAACAGTTCAATATATCTCAAAAGAAACTAGGAATTCCATTTATAATAAGATTATTTTTCCGCGGTGGAATTGGCTGAATCGTGATTCGCCTACCTTTATAAAATTTGCTTATAGATTACGGCATCCCTCTTCTATGTTGCAAATTGTTATAGTTGGATCCTAGCCTTATTTTATATTGGGTTATTATAAGGACCGACATGTATCTAATTAAACTTACCTTCTTTTATAGATTTCTTCTGCTGATCAATCCGCTCCCCACTCAAACTCCAGTGTTCCCTCTATCCTCTCACTGTGTTCCAAGGTTCAATTGAACGGGACAAACTACAATGACTGGATTAGAAACATCAAGATGGCTCTGAGGTACGAGAACAAAAAGTATGTTCTCGAGACTGATCTTGTCGATGTTGACCCTGAAACTGCTACTCTCGAGGAAATTGCCTCTTACCAAAAACATTCTGATGATGCGACCAAAGTGGCCTGCATCATGATCGCCACAATGAACCCCGAATTGCAAAGGATATACGAAGACTACTAGCCCTTCGAGATGCACAAGGAGCTCGCGGAAAAGTTCCGCAAGCAAGAGCGCATCGAGAGGTGCGAGGTGGCCAAAGACTTCACGAACAGCAAACCTAAAGATGGAGAGTCCATCTGCGCTCATGTGCAAAGAATGCAAGGTTACGTGGAGCGGCTTAGAAAGCTTGCAATGCCTGTACCTGAGGAGTTGGCCGTTGACATAGTGCTTAACTCCTTACCGAGTTCTTATGACCAGTTCAGGCTGGCTTATCATTTGAACAACAATCAGGCTAACCTGACTGAGTTGCATCGTATGCTTCGGGTTGCTGAGGACGGGATGAAGGGTAAAAGTGTACCCTCGGTTAATCAGCCCGTCTTAGCCATTGGAAGTGGCAAAGGAAAGAAAAGGAAGGGCCCTCCTAAGCAAAATTGGAGGGAAAAGGTTCAGGTCGGGTCGTCCAGCAATGGCTCGAGAACCAAGTCTTCTCACATTCCTTGTGTAGCCAATTCCAATGAAGCCGACTGTTTCTACTGCAAAGAGAAGGGCCATTGGAAGAGAAGCTGCCCCAAATACTTGCAGGATGTCAAGGATGGGAAAGTAAAGCCATCGACAGCAGGTATATACACTATCTCTAAAAACTCACCATCTTCTAATTATTGGGTCCTTGATACAGGATGTGGTTTTCACATTTGTTCTGATCTGCAGGGCCTAAAGGAAAGCAGGGAGGTGGAGCACGGTAGACTGAACTTGATCATGGGCAATAGGAGATCGTCCCCTGTTACCAAGATCGGCGTTTACAGCTTAGTGCTTAGTAGTGATGTTAGTATAGAGTTATTTAATTGTTGCTATTCGCCAGAAATGGCAAGAAACATTATTTCATTTCATGCATTGTTCAGACAAGGATTTCAATTTTCTTTTGATAATAAAATTGGCTCGATTTCTGTTTTCAAAAATGGTATTTTGATTTTTACTGCTTATCCTTGTGATGGTATGTATGAAACTGTTGAATGTGTTGACAATTTAGGACATAGTATAAATTATATTGATTCTACTAGTGGTGTAGAAAAGGCATGTCTGTGGCATAGTCGGCTCGGGCACATCAGCAAGAAACGCATCGCCCAACTCCAAAAGGATGGAGTGTTGGAATCATTCGACCTCAGGTCGGATGATGTATGCGAATCTTGTCTGTTGGGCAAGATGACTAAATCACCTTTCAAATGGTCTTTTGAAAAAGGTGAGGGTCTGCTGGACATCATTCACACGGATGTGTGTGGTCCATTCAGATCAACCACAAAGGATGGCACGCGGTTCTACGTGACCTTTACCGACGATTTTAGTAGATACAGTTATATCTACTTGATCAAGCACAAGTCGGACACCTTTGAAAGGTTCAAAGAGTTTAAGAACGAGGTAGAGAATCAATTAGGCAGGAAGATAAAGATGCTCAGGTCCGACAGAGGCGGAGAGTATCTAAGTATCGAGTTCCTAGACTATCTAAAGGAATGCGGAATAGTTTCGCAGTTGACACCTCCCAGGACACCACAGTTGAACGGTGTTGCGGAGAGGCGCAACCGAACCCTGTTGGACATGGTTCGTTCCATGATGAGTTGAGCTTCACTTCCCATTCACTTCTGGGGGTATGCCTTAGAGACTGCCGCCCATATCCTCAATATTGTCCCTACTAAAAAGGTTGCTAAAACACCTCATGAAATGTGGACGGGGAAAGTTCCATCTCTGGCACATATCAAAGTCTGGGGTTGTGAGGCTTTCGTTAGACGAGAGACTCAAGACAAACTCGCAGAAAGAAGCGAAAGGTGTTTTTTCCTTGGTTATCCCAAACAGTCCTTTGGATATCTATTCTACAGACCAAGCGAGGACATGGTCTTTGTAGCTAGACGAGCGGTCTTTCGAGAGAGAGAGAGCTTATATTCAAAGAGGACAGTGGGAGTACCATTGATCTGGAAGAAATTCAAGAGTCATCAGATGACGCAACCTTAGGAGAAACTAGCAACCAACATGAGGAAGAAGTTCCTGTTGGTCCGACAGATGTATCCTTACATCTTAGGCGTTCCGGTAGGGTTAGCATGCCACCCGAGTTTTATGGGTTCCATATAACTTCGGATGGGGACACGTTTGTCAGTGATAGGACACTGATAAATTTGGATGAACCATCTAACTACCAGGAAGCAGTGACGGGCCCTGAGTCTGCCAAGTGGAAAGAGGCCATGGATAGCGAGATCAAGTCCATGTATGACAATCAAGTTTGGAACTTGGTTGACAACGTACCGGGTCGAAAGACAGTCGGGTGCAAATGGATCTTCAAGAAGAAGACCGACATGGACGGAAAGGTACACACTTTCAAGGCAAGACTGGTTGCGAAGGGCTTTACTCAAACCCCAGGGATTGACTATGACGAGACCTTCTCACCAGTAGCCAAGATATAGTCTATTAGGATTATGCTGGCCATAGCTGCATTTCATGACTATGAAATTTGGCAGATGGACGTCAAAACCGCTTTCCTTAATGGAAAGTTGACTGAGGATGTTTACATGAATCAGCCAGAGGGTTTTGTCGACGCAAAGTATCCCAATAAGGTGTGTAAGCTTGAGAGATCAATCTACGGATTGAAGCAAGCTTCTCGCAGCTGGAATCTTTGTTTCCATGAGAAAGTCAAAGAGTTTGGCTTCTCTAGGAGCGAGGATGAGTCCTACGTATATGTCAAGGCTAGTGGGAGTATAGTCACCTTTCTGGTGCTGTATGTCGATGACATACTGCTCATGGGAAACGATATTCCAACCTTGCAAGATGTCAAGGCTTGGCTTGGGAAATGTTTCGCCATGAAAGACCTAGGAGAGGCTGCCTATATTCTCGGGATAAGAATATTGAGAGATAGGAAGAAGAGACTAATTGGACTTAGTCAGGGTATATACTTGGAAAAGGTACTGAAAAGGTTTAGTATGGAAAATTCCAAGAAGGGAGAGCTACCTATCCAAAGTAATGCAAAATTGAGTAAGACTCAAAGTCCGAGTACAGACGAAGAAATAGCTGAAATGAGTACGGTACCTTACGCTTCGGCTATAGGATCGATCATGTACGCTATGACGTGTACTCGCCCTGACGTGGCCTTTACTTTAAGCATGGTCAGTCGGTACCAGGGTAACCCTGGAAGGGCGCATTGGATAGCTGTGAAAAATATACTCAAGTATCTGCGAAGGACAAAGAACATGGTGTTAGTCCTCGGTGGCAGTGATACCTTGAGAGTTGAAAGATATACAGATGCCAGTTTTCAGACAGATAGAGACAGTGGTCGGTCTCAGTCGGGCTGGGTATTCCTTTTAAACGGTGGAGCAGTTACTTGGAAAAGTTACAAGCAAGAAACAGTGGCTGATTCTACGTGCGAATCAGAGTACATAGCAGCAAGTGAAGTGTCAAAGGAAGCGGCTTGGCTGAAGAACTTTATCGGTGACCTTGGAGTAGTCCCGAGTATTCAGGAGCCCATGGAACTGTTCTGCGACAACGAAGGTGCGGTCGCCTTGACAAAGGAACCGCGAGATCATGGAAAGTCCAGACATATCGACAGAAAGTACCACTACATCAGACATAGGGTAGAAGAAGGTCACCTCCTTGTAAAGAGGGTATCATCGGAAGATAATCCTGCAGATCCCTTGACAAAGGCTCTGAGTAGGATTAAGCATAATCAGCATGCTAGGAGCATTGGATTAAGAGATGATATAAGTTTTTGTAATTAGATAGGTTTTGAAACTTGTAACAATGTTATTGTATTTGACTTTTGTGATTTAATAATGGAGATTTATTAATGAGTAATGGTTTACTAATTTTGTCAATAATACATCATTGTGTTTCATTTTGCATGTTTTACTTCCTGAATAATTGGATTATTCAAATATCCACAGTCGCTCATGCTTTTAGGGAGTAAGTATGAAGTAAGACTGTCATGAATTAGTTGTAGATTGTCTAAGGAGTTAGACATTGCAATAAGATTGCTGCAACATTCATGAGTACTTGGAAATGGAGATTTGAGTATTGGATAAACCCGTGCTCAATGGATTGCTTCATGGATTACATCACGAGCAATATTGAGACGATAATATCTTTTGATCTTTAAGCTAAGACATATGAGTTATGATTTACTAGACGGTTGTTCATTGATAATACGAAAACGCATCGGTAACTCGGTGTTATAAAACGTGTTGTTGTGAGTAATTTGTTTGGTAAAAGACATAAGTATATGAGTCAAAGTTTATTCGTCCCTTGACCCTAACGGGGAACAGATATCTGTAGGCCTCTCGATGAATTTGAAGTTGACTAAAATGGTTGGCCAACCGGGACTAAATTGGTAGTCTAAGAGTCATATGCAAATCGGAAATCGAGGAACAGTGAATCAGACCAGATTGATTTTATCCATGTCTTGAGTCTGAAAAATATCTAGTTGGACGGAGGATCATCTGATCTTATCTTTGGACAGAACTGACTAGGTCAGAGTTTCGCAGTAGTTTCTAGGAAGCTAAAAGTGCTGGTTAATTAGAGGTTAAATTGGTAATTATAGTCATAGACTTATCCAAGTGGGAGACTGTTGGATTAGGTGTCTAAGCCATGACTAATAATTAGTATTTACCTAATTAATAGTAGCATAGTCCATTTGGGTTGCACTCATAGCTGGAGGTTTGGTGGAAAGTTAAGTAGAGAGAAAGGGTTGATTTATTATATGACTAATAAATCAAGATATTGTTTGTTAATATATTATGAAGATAATATATTAATAAGAAATAATATTATTTGATTAATAATTAATCAGAAATTAATTGGATTAATTTCTGTGGCATTAATTAGATTAATCAGGAGGTCAGGGATTAAAGTCGTACAAATTCAATAGCTGAATTGCGGCGCGCGGCGCGCAAACGTTTTGGCCGCGACGCGCGTACAGATAATCCGGAAAAATGGGCTGCGGCTAGGGTTTAGCTTTGCCACTTGGTTCCCTATAAATAGGGACCCCTAGACCTCATTATCAGTTGCTCATTCTATTATTTTCTCTCTGGAATTTCGATCCATAAACCTCCCGGCTAAGGGTGTGACTTTCATTTGAGGCAGGATAATTTTGCTGCTCAGCTTCCAAGAAATTAAGGTTGGTTTTTTCTGTTTTGATCTTTAGATTTTTTTTATTGGCCTCTAGGTTTTTGTTATATGTTCAATTAGAAGAAAACATAGGTCCTCATAGGTTGCATGTGAACTTAGTTTATTTAGTTCATGGTTTGCAGAAAACCTTTCAATATATATATATATATATATATATATATATATATATATATATATATATATATATATATATATATATATATATATATAAGATCAAAACAAAAACATTTGTCAAACCATGACTAGACTTACCCACTTTTAAAATGTGTTTAGTGTTGGATTAGGTGTCTAATCCCATAACTATAATTGTTATATACTTGAATTGATACTAGCAAAGTCCTTTTGGGTTGCCATCAATAGTCCAAATGGTATTAAGGCTAATAGAGAAAGAGAGAGAGAGAGAGAGAGAGAGAGAGAGAAATAAATAGCTTATTAGTTTATTATGTGATAATAAATCAGTTTGGAATTAATTAGAATTAATTGAATTTAATTTGGGAATAATTAAAAGTGCAGGAGCTGAATTGTAATTGTTCAATAGTCGAACAATAGAACATGCCGGTCAAAGTAACACGCGCGCCGCGTGCAAAGGAGAGCCGCGACGCACGCGACCGTGACGCGTGCGACGCGGACATCTAAAAGGGTTATTTGAATTTGAAGATAAAAGATTTATCCGGTTTAATTTCAAATAAGGTTTATCTCTAAGGTTTATCATTTATCACATTTGAGGCTATAAATACCCCTGCCCTGGCACTTCATTCTCTATGCCATTCCTGTAGACAGTTGTAACACCCGACTTATTAACCAAAAACACCCCAAAATTTTTTTTTTTTTTAAAACCAAATATTTTACAGACAAAACACAAGTAGGGGTATTAGTTAATACAATACGAGTACAAGTGTATCACGAAGTACAACATATAATATTATACATCTTTAAGCCGGGCTGTCACTTCAAGATCCTAAGTCCTCAGTCACGGACTTTATCTTTTCCCTTCGTGGGATCACGCTCACCTGCAGGGACATATCACATAAACTGTGAGCTATAAAGCCCAGTGAGTAATCAAACAATAATAACATGTATAAGAATAACATTTCTCTATACAAAGTCAAACAGGTATTATCACGTAATACAAGATCAAACGTGGCTCACGGGTTAGCCCGCTGTTGCCATGGCTCACGGGTTAGCCCGCTGTTGCCTAGACTCACGGGTAAGCCCGCTGTTGTCTATATAAATCTGGCTCATCAAAATAAACTGCGGCTCACGGGTAAGCCCGCTGTTGCCTAGACTCACGGGTAAGCCCGCTGTTGTCTATATAACAGTTTACAAAGATATATTGACTCACAGTTCCGTTCTTGTCTATAACAGACTCACGGCTTATCTGGTCTTGTCATATCTTAAATCATAAAATTCTGTCCCTCAAATCATTTTCATTTGCAGCTGCTCATATAACATTTACCACAACAGATAACAGTGAGATTACTCACCTGAAGGATTGCTACTACTAGCGTTTGTTGTTCCTCGTCTTAAAATAAGATCCGCGAGATTTTGTCCCGTACCTATAATTTCATTCATTTCACAATAATTATAGGTTAATATACCATTCCAGTTGGTTCTAATGCATAAGAGTCTAATATAAGACCAATTCCAAGCATTCACCATTGGTATAAAAATTTAATACACGTCCCGAAATACGCGTATTCTACTACAGTACTTTCGGGAGGTCGTATTCGTATTCCGATAATTTTCCATGAAGTTTCATAACATATTAGACCTATGTTTAAAATTTCAGGTCAATCGGATAAGCCTAGCATTGAAATCAAAGTTGGAAAATTGACCAAATTTTAACAGAGGCGAAACTGCATTTCTGCCCAGCGGTCGCGTCGCGACTGGTCCCTTTGTCGGGTCGCGAAGACCCCTCTCTTCGGGTCGCGACCAGGGGTCTGGTCGGGTCGCGATTCCTGGACAGTGTGCAGAAACTCCGATTTTAAGCTAGAATTTTCCATTTTTTTCATTTTAAGCGTTCATTACTTCGACTTAATCGGTTGGGGTTTATTCCTAGGCTAAAACCTTACCTTCTAACAAGGTTTTTAACCTCCAAAACCCATTAAATCAATCATATGAAGATTTAGGGTTCTTATTTCTAACAACCCCAAAACTTCAATTTTACCATTTTTAACAACCTACTTCCATTTTCTTGTTTTAAGCTCTTACTAGCATAACTTAATGGAAGTATCTAACCATTTTAATCACATGATCATAGCTGCAATGCAGTTTTTGAGTTTCTATACAACTCACCAAGAACAAACAATCAAAAGCTTGGAAATTTACCTCAAATTCTTCCAATTCTACTCTTTGAAATCAAGAACTAGTTTGCAAACTTCAAGCCTTCACAACTTCTTCAATTCCTCTGCAGAAATTTAGCCACAAGAAACATCCCGTAACCCCAAATTTCTGCACAACTATTCTCTTATATACTTCCAGAAATTACACTTTGGTCCTTGAAGTTGCATTTCTTGAACAATTGCCACAATTAACACAATTTATGACAAATAATCAACTTTTATAACATTTTAAGTCCAAGACTTAAAATATTATTACATAACAAGTCATTTTCTGTCCAAATGACCAAATTACCCTTTTGAGGTAAAATGACCATTTTGCCCTTTTTATTATAATTATATAATAAATACATTTTCGGCGTTACAAATTCTCCCCTCCTTTAAGAGATTTCGTCCCCGAAATCATACAAAAAGTTGAGGATATTTCTCTCTCATCTCACTTTCGGTCTCCCACGTCATGTCGGAACCTTTGTGATGTCGCCAAAGGACTTTCACCATGCTGATCTTCTTATTTCGCAGCTGTCTTGTCTTGCGGTCTAGCACTCGCTCGGGTTGTTCTGGGTACCTCAGCTTTTCATCAATCTCAATTTCAGCAAGAGGTACTTGTTGAGACTTATCAAATAACGTCTTCCTCAAATGGGACACATGGAATACATCATGTATACCATGAAGTTCATCAGGTAACTCCAATCTATACGCCACGGCTCCAACTCTTTGGGATATTCGGAAAGGTCCAATGAAACGAGGACTCAACTTTCCTTTCTTCCCAAAACGAATTAAGCCTTTCCAAGGGGATACTTTGAGCATAACCATATCTCCCACTTGAAATTTTATCGGTTTCACCCGCTTGTCTGCATATTGTTTCTGCCGATTCTGAGCTACTTTCAAGTTTTCGCGTATCAGTTTGATCTTTTCTTCAGTCTGTGCTACAATTTCGGGTCCAGCCAACGGCTTTTCCCCAACTTCAGTCCAGCAGGTTGGAGTACGGCACGGTGCTCCATACAAGGCTTCAAACGGGGCCATCTGAATGCTGGAATGATAGCTGTTATTGTACGCGAATTCCACTAGAGGCAAATGATCGTCCCAGCTTCCACCAAAGTCAATGACACAAGTCCTCAACATATCTTCCAAAGTTTGGATCGTTCTTTCACTTTGGCCATCGGTCTGCGGGTGATATGCGGTACTCATAAGTACTTTCGTACCCAGTTGCTCTTGAAGACTCTGCCAAAAATGAGAAGTAAACCTACTATCTCGATCCGATACTATCGATGCTGGAAATCCATGCCGACAAATCACTTCATCAATGTAGATTTTCGCCAGTTGATCTACTCTATACTTTTCCTTATATGGTATAAATTGTGCCGATTTGGTCAATCGATCCACAATTACCCATATAGAATCATAACCTCGCGGCGTTCGCGGCAACTTCGTCACAAAATCCATGGTAATATGGTCCCATTTCTTCTCTGGAATCGGTAATGGCTGTATTTCTCCATACGGTTTTTGATGGTTTGACTTAACTTGCAAACAAGTCAAACATCTTTCCACGAATCTTCCAACATCTCTTTTCATTCCAGGCCACCAATACATTGGTTTTAACGTCCGATACATCTTGGTACTACCCGGATGAACTGCATATCGGCTATAATGTGCATCTTCTAGAAGCAAATTTCGCGCTTCTCCTTGTTTCGGGACCCATGTACGTCCTCTGAATGTCTTCAATTTCTGAGCATTTTCTTCTAGATGCTTCAAGTATCCAACCATTCTTTCACTTTTTACATTCTCCGGCTTACACGCTTCCTCTTGTGCCAAACGAATCAATCCTGGTAACCGGCTCACTACACCCATACACGCGGATGTAACTTTCAGAGAAGTTTCTTTTCGGCTTAGAGCATCTGCCACCACATTTGCCTTGCCAGGGTGGTACTGAATTTCACAATCAAAGTCTTTCAACAGGTCCATCCACCTTTGCTGTCTCATACTGAGCTCTTTTTGGTCAAAGAGGTACTTCAGGCTCTTGTGATCCGTGTAAATAACAAATTTTACACCGTATAAATAATGCCTCCACAGCTTCAATGCTAGAATCACCGCAGCTAATTCCAGATCATGGACTGGATATTTCTTCTCAGCATCTTTCAATTGGCGGGACGCATAAGCTATGACTCGACCTTTTTGCATCAGAACACACCCAAGGCCAATTCTAGAAGCATCGCTATAGATCACATACTCTTCTCCGCTTTGAGGTAGTACTAACACCGGCGCTTCACATAAAGCTTGTTTCAGTTTCTGGAATGCTTCTTGTTGCTCTGCAGCCCAAGTAAATTTTTCACCTTTCTTTGTCAACTTGGTCAACGGGACAGCTATTGAGGAGAAGTTCTCAACAAATCTTCTGTAATAGCCTGCCAAACCAAGAAAACTTCTTACTTCAGTGGGACTTCTAGGCGGTTCCCATTTCATCACGGCTTCAATCTTTGCTGGATCTACTTTCACCCCTTCAGCATTTATTACATGGCCAAGGAATTGGACTTCTCTTAACCAGAATTCACACTTGGAGAATTTAGCATACAGCTTTTCTCGGCGAAGCAGCTCCAATATTTGTCGCAGATGCACTTCATGTTCGGTTTGACTTCTTGAATACACCAAGATGTCATCTATAAACACTATCACCGAAGTATCAAGGAACGGTCGGCACACCCGGTTCATAAGATCCATAAATACAGCTGGAGCATTGGTTAACCCAAAAGGCATCACCAAAAACTCATAATGACCGTATCTCGTTCGGAAAGCTGTCTTCGGAATGTCTGACTCCCTTATCTTCAACTGGTGGTATCCTGACCTCAGATCAATCTTGGAAAAGTAAGACGCGCCTTGTAGCTGGTCAAACAAGTCATCAATTCTGGGTAGCGGGTACTTGTTCTTCACTGTGATCTTGTTTAGTTCCCGATAGTCAATACACATACGCATTGACCCATCCTTCTTCTTGACAAACAGAATAGGGGCTCCCCACGGCGATGTACTTGGTCTGATGAAACCCCTGTCTAACAATTTTTCCAGTTGCTTCCGAAGTTCCACCATCTCTGAAGGTGCTAAACGGTATGGAGCTCGAGCAACAGGAGCAGCTCCCGGAATCAGTTCAATCGTGAACTCAACCTGTCGATCTGGTGGCAACCCTGGAAGTTCGTCTGGAAACACATCTGGGAACTCGTTCACCACATTAACATTCGCTACCCCCACTTTAATCGGTTGAGCTACCGACACATAAGCCAAATAAGACATCCCTCCTTTACTGATACAGCTTCGGGCTTGAGCAAAGGAGATAACCGGCATTCTTAACCGAGGTCGTTCACCTTGAATTTTTATCCATTCCCCTTCCGGTGATAACACTGTAATACTTTTATTTCTGCAATCCACGTTAGCATAATTCGTTGCTAACCAATCCATTCCCACAATCACACCAAATTCATTGGTAGTCATCGGCTTCAAATCTATAGGGAAAACGGTCCCGTAGATTTTAAGCTGACAACCTTCCATATGTTCAGAAACCCAGACATATCGGCCGTCTGCTATAGCTACTTCTAAGCTTTCATCCATCTGGGTTAAAGGTACATTCAGGCGAGGCAATAAAGATTCCGATACAAAACAGTGGGTGGCTCCCGGATCAAAAATAACATATACAGGTATGGTATTGAGAGTGAAAATACCTGTCACCACATCCGTCTTCTCACGGGCTTCTTCCACAGTCATCTGGAAAGCTCGTGAGGCCACTGGTCGTCCCCTGTTCTTCGGCTCTTCTTTCTTTCCCACTTGATCATCCCTGGGCCTTTCGCTGTATACACCAGATTTCAGTTGGGGACAATTTAGGCGAATATGATCCGTAGCCCCGCATTGGAAACACCTACGGTCTGCCCGACAGTCCCGTGTAGAATGACCCGTCTTTCCACAATTTCGGCAGCTAACTGACCCAGTATCACTGCGACAACTACCCGTGTGCCGTTTTCTACACTTTTCGCACCATTTGCCTTCGTCCCTCTGACTTTTTCCCTTAGACCCGGATTGTTGTGACTTTTTCTGAGGCGTCCAACTTTGGTCTTCCGCCTTTCGTTTTGTTTCAACGGCTTTCTTTTCATCTTCTTGTCGCTTTAATTCGGCCTCCCTTTCTGTGGCTCGGTCCACCACTTGTCGAAAAGTAGTTAGTTTTAACGGCTGCACAATTTCTCTAATTCGGGTTGTCAGTCCCCGAACATACTTGTCAATCTTCCTCTTTTCAGTATAAATGTGGTGTTCAGCAAACCTAGCTTTCTCCAGAAAACTAAGTGTATATTCCTGGACAGATCGGGAACCTTGTTCCAGGTGTAAGAATTCATCCTCCAACTTCTGAACAGCCACTTCTGAGCAGTATTCTTCATTAAATTTTGTCTTGAATTGCTCCCAATGTATCGATTGGGATGAATCAAGATCCAGTGATTTGTAATAGGTTTGCCACCAATGTAGCGCACCGCTTGTAAGTTGATTAGTGGAAAATTCCACTTTATCATCTTCCGCACACTTGCTCACTCTGAAGACCTTCTCCATATGCATGATCCATTCCATGGCTTTGACTGGATCATCCGTCCCCGAAAATTCCTTTGGTTTACAACCAAGGAAAGATTTGTAAGTACACCCAGTTTTCTTAGTAGAGGCTTCTCCACCCTGAGTTTCTTTCACTGCCCGGGCACGGCTTTCTCCCTGGCTTTCGTTTTCTGGCTGTCTGTCATGGACACTTTTTGCAGCCTCTTCTGTAGGATCAGGATGTACACTCGGGTTGGGGTTTCCACTTGGGTTAGGATTGTTCGATAATGCTGGTAGCATTTGCCTAACCACTTCTTCCACTATGGCCCGAATATCCGGTGGATTTTGCCCCATCGGTTCCCTTGCTGGTGCCCTTCGCCTGGCAGAACCGCGTGAACGGGCTGGTCCACTTCTTGCTGGTCCACTTCGTGCACTTCCACCACGTGAATTTGCACCAGTGGGGTTACTTCGTGTATTTCTCATACTTCAAAATTTTAGCAACCCGTTAGATTACATATATAACAACAATCTTATATATATCTAACAGTCCAATTATATGTGTTTCTCTCAGGTTTAAGTCCAGGGATCTAATCTAAGACACCTAGTTCACTTAAACCACGGCTCTGATACCAACTTGTAACACCCGACTTATTAACCAAAAACACCCCAAATTTTTTTTTTTTTTTAAAACCAAATATTTTACAGACAAAACACAAGTAGGGGTATTAGTTAATACAATACGAGTACAAGTGTATCACGAAGTACAACATATAATATTATACATCTTTAAGCCGGGCTGTCACTTCAAGATCCTAAGTCCTCAGTCACGGACTTTATCTTTTCCCTTCGTGGGATCACGCTCACCTGCAGGGACATATCACATAAACTGTGAGCTATAAAGCCCAGTGAGTAATCAAACAATAATAACATGTATAAGAATAACATTTCTCTATACAAAGTCAAACAGGTATTATCACGTAATACAAGATCAAACGTGGCTCACGGGTTAGCCCGCTGTTGCCATGGCTCACGGGTTAGCCCGCTGTTGCCTAGACTCACGGGTAAGCCCGCTGTTGTCTATATAAATCTGGCTCATCAAAATAAACTGCGGCTCACGGGTAAGCCCGCTGTTGCCTAGACTCACGGGTAAGCCCGCTGTTGTCTATATAACAGTTTACAAAGATATATTGACTCACAGTTCCGTTCTTGTCTATAACAGACTCACGGCTTATCTGGTCTTGTCATATCTTAAATCATAAAATTCTGTCCCTCAAATCATTTTCATTTGCAGCTGCTCATATAACATTTACCACAACAGATAACAGTGAGATTACTCACCTGAAGGATTGCTACTACTAGCGTTTGTTGTTCCTCGTCTTAAAATAAGATCCGCGAGATTTTGTCCCGTACCTATAATTTCATTCATTTCACAATAATTATAGGTTAATATACCATTCCAGTTGGTTCTAATGCATAAGAGTCTAATATAAGACCAATTCCAAGCATTCACCATTGGTATAAAAATTTAATACACGTCCCGAAATACGCGTATTCTACTACAGTACTTTCGGGAGGTCGTATTCGTATTCCGATAATTTTCCATGAAGTTTCATAACATATTAGACCTATGTTTAAAATTTCAGGTCAATCGGATAAGCCTAGCATTGAAATCAAAGTTGGAAAATTGACCAAATTTTAACAGAGGCGAAACTGCATTTCTGCCCAGCGGTCGCGTCGCGACTGGTCCCTTTGTCGGGTCGCGAAGACCCCTCTCTTCGGGTCGCGACCAGGGGTCTGGTCGGGTCGCGATTCCTGGACAGTGTGCAGAAACTCCGATTTTAAGCTAGAATTTTCCATTTTTTTCATTTTAAGCGTTCATTACTTCGACTTAATCGGTTGGGGTTTATTCCTAGGCTAAAACCTTACCTTCTAACAAGGTTTTTAACCTCCAAAACCCATTAAATCAATCATATGAAGATTTAGGGTTCTTATTTCTAACAACCCCAAAACTTCAATTTTACCATTTTTAACAACCTACTTCCATTTTCTTGTTTTAAGCTCTTACTAGCATAACTTAATGGAAGTATCTAACCATTTTAATCACATGATCATAGCTGCAATGCAGTTTTTGAGTTTCTATACAACTCACCAAGAACAAACAATCAAAAGCTTGGAAATTTACCTCAAATTCTTCCAATTCTACTCTTTGAAATCAAGAACTAGTTTGCAAACTTCAAGCCTTCACAACTTCTTCAATTCCTCTGCAGAAATTTAGCCACAAGAAACATCCCGTAACCCCAAATTTCTGCACAACTATTCTCTTATATACTTCCAGAAATTACACTTTGGTCCTTGAAGTTGCATTTCTTGAACAATTGCCACAATTAACACAATTTATGACAAATAATCAACTTTTATAACATTTTAAGTCCAAGACTTAAAATATTATTACATAACAAGTCATTTTCTGTCCAAATGACCAAATTACCCTTTTGAGGTAAAATGACCATTTTGCCCTTTTTATTATAATTATATAATAAATACATTTTCGGCGTTACACAGTTCTCTGGAATTTCTCTTTTCTCTCAACCAGAATCTATAATCCTTCTCCAAGGTTTTATAGCGAGCTTTTTTTAATAAGATAATTAAGATAATTAACCTTTTGTTGGACTTTTGGGTGTGAACCATTAGAGGCACGACACTTGTGGTGCTTGCTTCCGAGAGATCAACGAGACAATGAATAATTGTTATTGTTATAATAACACAAAGGTATGTAATCCTAAAACCCTTTTATAAATATTCAATTATAGGCTAGGGTTTCCTTTACATGTTCTTAGTTATATGTTCAATAGAGAAAACATAGATCCTTTAGGTTGCATGTGAACTTAAGAGTTTTAAATTTATTTGTTTGCCTATTTCCTATCATTTAGAAGGTTTGAAGGATGTTTGTTATGATTCCTAATAAGGTCGTTTTTTAAATAGTATTCATTGCTTACCACCATCATCGCCTGCCACATTTTTCTGAGTGGATGTTTGTTATGATTCCTAATGAGGGAAATGTTTCAAGTTAAAAGTACTAACTTAAAAAGTATTAAAACAAAAGTCCCGTTTTAAGTAAAAATAAAAACGTGAATCGTATGCTATCCATGAAAAACACATATTTTCTTTATAATCTGTTAACGGAGTTGTGTGGTTAACTGACATGTCAAATTGAGGTTGTAATTGAAGGTGATGTGGCACTCGCGATACTCAAGTGTATCTTGAGTCGGGAATCACGAAGGTTTTTGCATTGTTGATCCACCATCTAATCCATGATCTACAACATCCCTATCATGGATTGAGATGAGCATAACCGAGATTAACATGCTATTGACCTTAGTCAATGAATCTCAAAGATCTAGGAATTTCGTAATGATTGATATTGATAAATAGTTTATCTACCTTAATGATCTTTATGACACATTACAACATCCCTCTCCACCTCATAAAAGTAGATTGTTGGATCCTAGCCTTGTTAAATAATATATTGATAATTAATTTATAAGTAGTAAATCAAACTAACTAAAATTGTTTTATAGATGTCTGCTGCAAATATAAACACAAATCTTCCCCCTATTCCACTTCCTCCACAGCATAAATTAAGTCGTCTTCCTCCTCCTCCACTGCAATCCCAATCTAATGAGGTTGATAGCCTGACGTTTGCTAACGTTTGCTGACAATCCCAGAACATCTACATGCTAGACCTAGACCCTCCTAGCATCACACATTGACACATCAACACATAATAGACATCCAAACAGCCTAGTACTACCCATACACATACTATAAGCACACATGAGCTACAGTAAAGCACATATAACATCTACACAATGTAGTGTGAAACTCACCTCGAAACAACAACCATAGAAATCCGTGCACCGACTTGTAGGGTCCCACCAAGATCCACCCACACCTTATACTCCTATAAGGTATATGAGTTACTACAAAGTATACTAACTAACCCTTACTATAAATAGATATTATTATTATTATTATTATTATTATTATTATTATTATTATTATTATTAAGTTACATTTCAGCTTTTAACTCCTAACAGAGGGTCTGATGATAACCCTTTTAACCCATCCTTAACCCAACCAATCTAGGATCTTTTTATACAATCACTTAGTTCACCATTTTAGGATTTCAAGGATGTAAGACACTCACTCTAACTATTTTTCTTATATTTTCTATGAATTAACCAAAATCAGGTATCAAATGTCCAAACTCGGATCAAGTTGCAAAGGTTGCCACTTTCAACCTAGTAAGGGTAATCCATAAATTATGGGAAAAATGAGGCATAAACTAGACCCTGATAGAAGACTACAAGACCTAACCTTATATCATTTATTCTCCAATAGGTTTAACTAAATTCAACAAGTGGACTCAACAATTCAGTCAATGAGCTGGATCAGACCCCAAAGAATCAATCCAAACTCCCAATTGGCTAAGAACTGTGTTTCAAAATTTTGTAAGGGCAAACTAGACTTTCAACCAGAACTAAGAGCACTGACCTCACCCCTAAAATGAGCCTTGCACTATTTTTAGTGATTTTCAAAAGACAGAGGACTTAATTATTTAGAATTTTGGACCAGTCAATGGAAATTGCCAATTTTTCTCGACCTAGGGTCTGAATCAGCTCAGACCCTTTTGAGAGAATAAACTAGACACAAATGGATACTTACAAGATTTTACACGATTTTTCCAAGATGACCCAACAACAATGATTTTTCCAACAATCAAAACTAAGACATTAGGGTTTGGGTTTTCAACCCTAAACCCATTAAGACCTCAACGATATGAATGGAATTCAAAGGGACACTCAAAATTTCAGAAACTCTAGCATAACTCACCCTACCAACACTTGTACACATACGTCCACTCATACACGCACACATGAAATCATAACATGAACATAAGTTTTACTTACCTTCAAGATCTTAACCCTAAGGAACACAAAGATCAAAGCCTCTCACTTTCTTCTCCTTTCTTTCTCTACTTGCCGAAGGCCCTAGGGCCGATTTCCAGCTGCCCGTAACCTTCAATTCGGCAAGCAGGATAAACCCATGCATCTTTAGCTAAATGTCCATATTGGTCCCTATAGTTATGCAGTTTATTTATTTTTTATTCCAAACCCATATTTTTTTATGATTTAAGTTTCAAATAATGTCAAACCCACCCTCAACCATATTATTATTATTATTATTATTATTATTATTATTATTATATTTTACTTTTTATTATTAGCCGTAAAAATCGGGATTTCATTCATCAAATCGTTTTTCTAAATAAATTTATCTTTTTTCCTTTAAAACACGATACTAAAAATTGAAGTTAATTATAACCGCTAACGCCGAAATGGGGCGTTACAAATGTGCCTTAAATATATTTTCTTTTAGCGACAAAATTTGTGAGTGATTTGTGACGGAATTTTACGAGGTATTAGCGTCAAATTTTTGCAAAGAGTTAACGACGAATAAGTCATTTGACATGTCTTTTTTGGCAATGGTAATATTCTGTCACCAACCCGTTGCAAAATAGCGTTTAGCGATGAATTAATAACGGATAATTTATCTCTCTCTATGTATGTGTGTGTGTGTGTCTATATATATATATATATATATATATATATATATATATATATATATATATATATATATATATATATATATATATATATATATATATATATATATATATATATATATATATATATTAGTGTTGCAGAAATTGGCCTTGGCGGCCGATTAATCGGCGATTAGTCACTTGGCGGTCTTTAACCGATTACGATTAGGCCTAATCGGTCAGCTTGACGGTTTGCTGCAAAAATCGGCCTTGGCGGCCGATTAATCGGTCTTGGCGGTCATTTTTTCAATTTTTTATTTTTTTAATTTATTATTTATCTTTTTATTTTTAAATAACGACATAAACACTCTTTAATAACCCAAGAAAAGTAAAAAATATCAATATTAAAGAATAAAAATAAACAAATGTATAATATTTGATGTGTATTTCGGAATAAAATGAATCAAACTTTGCTATTTTTATATTTATATATTTTTAAATGAATTTCTTTATAATTTAGGGTCTCCGATTAATCCCCGATTAATCGCTTAACCCCACTCGACCGCCAAACTACCGTTAAGCGATTTTTACAACCTTGATATATATATATATATATATATATATATATATATATATATATATATATATATATATATATATATATATATATATATATATATATATATATATATATATATATATATATACTAGCTGCGTACCCGCGCAATGCGGCGGCGGAGAATAGTTTCTTTTTGGCTAATAGTTTTCTTTCGAATTGTTATTCCGAGTTAAAATAAGTGTATTTCATTTCGGCTAATAGTAGCAATGCAATACGATGGACACCAATTATTTACGAAAATAATCTTGAGACCATTAGTTTCATTTCATAAACATGTCATATCTAAAAATATTTGAAGATACAATGGTCATTACTTGTTGTTCAATCGGTTTCTAATCGGTCGCTAATTGTTATCGGTCGATGGTGAACAAACTGAAATCCAAATTTATGGATTTCTTTTTTCAAAACAAAATTCAGTCAAATGTCATTTGTATTTTGTTTTGTTTTTAACATGGTTCCTAAAAGTAGGCTAAACCGATATTTAAATAGTTAATATTGATGGTATAAACGCTAATAATCTAAAATGGGAGAAAATAAAATATATAGTGTTTTTATCTGTTTATATGATGCTATTTATTATTATTCTTATTTAAATTTCATAGCCATTTGTTAAATCATCCTTATTTTCAATACGAATGAGAAACTAACCTTACAATTAAACAAAAGCTGATAGTATGATTATACAATTTAAATTGATTCGTGCATTCCGTTGTTAGTTGATTATTTATCTTAAATAATAGGAAAATAATGTGTCAAAAAACAACGCTTATATTTAATTAATATTCTTCCTGTTATGATATCCAAATAATTAAAAGTTGATTCCTAATAATCCCATAACATAATGTCTAAGTATGAATTATTTACAATTAATAATAAACATATCTAATATCTAATTCAAATAAAAGTTAACTTGAAATTAACATCTTTTTATAATTGAAAAACACTACCAAATCTAATTCGGTTTCTAGATCAACTTTTACGAAAAGAGTAACATGGTCTCTGATAATATAACTTTTGAAAATAGTAATTAAAAGTCATTTTACAAATGACCGAAAATTATTAGAACTTATTTTTAATCGTTTCAACTTTTGAATATTTATTTTTACAAATTCTCGTTACCCACTATGAATAGTTTTATAATTTTAACCACATTTTTCTTATAAGTTCGAGAAGTGTTTCTATGATTTTGACATTTTATTTACAAATTTTCTATCGTATTCCAGCAACAAAGAACGGCAAAAACCATTTCATGAGTATTTTACGGTTAACACTGCATGTGCTTTAAAACATCTTACCTCAAACTTTTAATAGAAAAAATCATGACCATGCTTGAACTCAATGTAGTGTTCTGCAAACATGCAATTAAACATGCACGCACAGAGATCTAACAGACATCCATGATAATCAAATATCACACAAAGATCTGGTCGAGAACCATAAATCAACGAAAATATTAGGAAAAAAATACTTCGAAAACAGAAAGAGATATCACAAAACAAAACTATGAACAAATTTTCATCTAAAACCCCTTCTTCTTCATTACAGATGTGAAATACGGAACCCATCTTTCATACATCAGAAATAAAATCAAAACATATATAACTATTAAAAACTAATATTAGGCCGGATCTAACTACTGCCAATGACCATCGAACAGCCACCAACACAACTCATCCTGATAACCTGCAAAATAAAGATATATTTATGTATTCTCTAACCATATTTGGTAATCAAAGACATAAGGATGAAATTCAGTATTGTAGATCCGACCAGATTTTGTTAAAGTAGTTAAAAAAACAGAGAGAGAGAGAGAGAGAGAGAGAGAGAGAGAGAGAGAGAGAGAGAGAGAGAGTGTGTGTGTGTGTGTGTGTGTATCCATTTTCATGCTGAATCTGCAAAAACAAATTCATATTAATCAAACACATTACAGGTTTTTAAATAAAGCTATAAGAGTAAGATTGCCTTCGAAGGCTGCTTCTTTTTCAAATCAATCAAATGGGTTCAAGGCTGTCAAAACATAAGATTAGCAAGCAATGAAAACATCAAAATCTGTCAAAAAGCAAAAGATGTGTATTTTTATGTTATAATAACAGAGGAAGGAATAGATCTAAAAGTCCAAATGGCTTTGTGAATCCAATGGATGGGATGATGGACTACAAATCTACAAGAAAAATCAAGGAATCATATAGAACACAGTTACACATACACGATACACAAGTCCAAAACTGATAAAATACACAGATATATAACAATAACGGGATCTTTAAGTAGATTTTTTTCCAGACATCTATTTTAGCCTATTTTTGGTTTCCTTTGGTCAAATATTAAAACGATTCGTGCAGCCTTTGATTTCTTGCATTTACTTAAAGACCCTTGAAGATATTACTGCTGAATATGAAAATTGAAACAACAAACTATCCAGAAGTTGGAAATTAAAGAAAAAATTGTAGGACGATTAAAAACAAAACAAATAGGAAGATGTTTCAGTTCTTGGCGAGGTATCTAGTGCGGTATCCCTTGGCTTTGCTACTGCAGGATCGTGCCTAAGCTTCATGAACTGAAAGATAAGGTAACCAGAGCTTAGAGAAAAAGAAACCCATGTAAGAAAAAGGAGAGAATATTACCTTTTAATGGTGGTGGTAGAGAGTGGTCTGAGGGCATGGTGGTGATGGCGAGTGGTTAGATGATGCAGAGGAGATGATCGAGAACGAAGGGATTGAGGTGGGAGACAAAATGAAGAGTCAAAGCATATATTGGGAAAAGCAAAAAGCAGCCCATGATTTGCTGCAACAAAATGCCAGGCACGCGTCTTCACAAATAGTTAGTGGAAATCGATGTTCATTTTCAAATTTATAAATCCCGCCTGCAAGAAGGTAATAGTGAGTGATGCTTAGATATGTTGTACATTTTTAAGACATTAAGACTTTTAATGCATTAGAGGGGTTGTAATTTATATATGGTAACCAGAGCTTAGAACTGAAAGATAAGGTAACCAGAGCTTAGAGAAAAAGAAACCCATGTAAGAAAAAGGAGAGAATATTACCTTTTAATGGTGGTGGTAGAGAGTGGTCTGAGGGCATGGTGGTGATGGCGAGTGGTTAGATGATGCAGAGGAGATGATCGAGAACGAAGGGATTGAGGTGGGAGACAAAATGAAGAGTCAAAGCATATATTGGGAAAAGCAAAAAGCAGCCCATGATTTGCTGCAACAAAATGCCAGGCACGCGTCTTCACAAATAGTTAGTGGAAATCGATGTTCATTTTCAAATTTATAAATCCCGCCTGCAAGAAGGTAATAGTGAGTGATGCTTAGATATGTTGTACATTTTTAAGACATTAAGACTTTTAATGCATTAGAGGGGTTGTAATTTATATATGGTTTATAGTATTGTATAGATATATATATATATATATATATATATATATATATATATATATATATATATATATATATATATATATATATATATATATATATATATATATATATATATATATATATATATATATATATATATATATATATATATATATATATATATATATATATATATATATATATATATATATATATATATATATATATATAGGGTCAAGATCCTGTGAGAACCCAAATATTTGTAACAACTTGATAACTCTTAGACTAAATTTCCTTTTTAAAAAAATAACCTAATGCACTAAGTCACTTATATTTAAGATCTTTTGTTAAAAAGAATTTGAAAAAAATATGCATATATGAAATGTGCATATGTGCATTTTTGTACAAATGTGTACGTTTTGTGCATATGTACACCTTAAAAATATCAAAAATTTTAAAGATTTTTTTTGCAAAATGTCTTAAATATAAGCGACTTAATGATTTAAGTCAATTTTTTCGAAAAAAAATTTATAGTATAGGAGTTCCCAAGTTCTCATGAATATATGGTATCTGAAATGATCCTCTCTCTCTCTCTCTCTCTCTCTCTATATATATATATATATATATATATATATATATATATATATATATATATATATATATATATATATATATATATATATATATATATATATATATATATATATATATATATATATATATATATATATATATATATATATATATATATATATATATATATATATATATATATATATATATATATATATATATATATATATACCTTTTGCTTCATCTCTTCACTTATATACACATGAATATACCTACTTAAATCACTTCTATTCAAAGTACAAATCTTACAAAGATTTGGGTATTACACAGGTAACATCCGTATGATTTACAATCTTTTTTCTTTATCTCTTATTTAATTAACGCTCTATAGAATATACAAATTTAAATATTCAACCAATAGTGATTACCTTTTCAAGAAATATAGGTTAACGTTGACTTCAAATACTATTGGCTATAACAAAGAAGGTTGTTTGCTCTCAACTAGCTATATATAGCACCGATTTATATCAAAGACTTTAAGTATAACCGGAAAGAGGAAAACCCCTAGGAAAAAAAATGTTTGAGAAAGTTGTCAAGTCCAGAGTTTTGCAAGTAGACTCTCAAGAAAAGTGGAACCTCATCACATCTAAACCTGAGTATCTGGATTCTCCTGTAAGTTTTTTAACCCGTGTGATACTTAGATTTATTTAGATGTTCCAAAAAATCATGTTTAAAAGATATAACAGCACTTATGTTTTTTGCAAATATTCTTGTCGTAGTTTTAAACTGATTTTGTTTAAACGGTTCAAGACAAAGCATGAGAAAGCGTCCATGAAAAATCAACACGTGTTTATACCATTTGCGTTTGATACTTTTGGTTTCCTTACGCTAGATGTTCTGGAGCTATTCAATAAAGTCCAACGGGTCATTGCATTGTAATGCTATGGCCCAAGATCTATAAATGTTGTCTTTAAAAGAATTAGTTTTGTCATCCAGAAAATGTTAACAACACAGTTTAAAAGAATTTGTTGGCTATTTGCTTGCGACCTCGATGTAAAAGTTTTAAGTTAAGACTTAAGAGTCATTGGTACTTATAAAATTAGCATAGTTCTCAATGAAAAAATATATTTAATGCATGTTAATTATAACCCGTGTTTTTTAAAACTTCTTTAATATGTATTAATGAATTGTACAATACAACCGATTCTTGTGAAAATTTTGCAGATAATAGTGAATTTTACAGCAAATTGGTGTATGCCAGCAACAGCTATGGAGCCATTGTTTGAAGAACAAGCTTTGATACATAAAGATGCCATCTTCTTATCTGTTGACGTGGATGAGGTGAAGGTAAGACTGTTCATTACAACAATTTTAACGCACGTTCAATAAAGTTAAAAGCAAACTAAACCAAATTAAAAAAAAAAAAAAATTTGTTGGTTTTTAGATTACGAATTTTGGTCTTTGATAATGATAAAGTTTAAAAAAACTGTCAATTTGGTTATCCTTTCATGGTTTCAGGTGGTGAATCAAAACATATAAATCAAACATAATGCAAGTATGCAACCATTCATATAAAAACGTTATTTAAATGACAAATGGTATGTTTAATGCGATGATTGGTATATTTCTTTATGTTTATATGAAATTAGATATATGATTGATAAATGGATAGATATATAATATAAAACTTTTAAACAACCATAGATGGCCCCATCTATATTTGACCACTTACAAAATAGGTAAAAAGAAGAAAGGAATAAGCATTTATGTTAACAATTTTCTCATGAAAATCTTACAGGGGTTGATGGAGAAAATGAAGATAAAAGCTATGCCTACGTTTATAATGATGACACCCAACAAAAATCAAGAAAGGGAAGTGATGGATAAGGTTGTTGGTGCTAATCCAAACGAGATCAAGAAAAGAATAGCTGCTTTTATTAACTTAGTTCGTACAGATCCAAAATAATGTATACCATGACAGAAATGTCTTGTCCTTTCGCTATGTGTTTTATATTTTATAAAACGATCTTCATTAATTATTGCCCCCATCAAATTAAGACTTAATGTTAATACTTATTTTTTTATATAATGTAAATAAAATCACAATGCAAATATGTTAAGTAATCAAAGATATTAGGAACGTATAGACTATTAGTTACAGACTTACATCCTGTATAAACTAGAAATTAACGATAGTTCACTTTTATTTTAAATAACATATTCGATTACCAAAAGTTCACTTTTATTTTAGATAACTGAATCTCTTGTTTGATTTTAAACACATATTATAACCTTACTTGTTAATTTAAAACTAAATTTATAACAAACATATACTCTTTCTTCCCTAAAACTTGCTCTACGAAAAAGACAGATTATTTGGTGATGTGATGTGATGTCATGTGGGTGTTTGAAGCCTACACGCCTTAACTCCCCCTATTAGTTAAATGAACAAATGAAATCAACCACGTCGTCATTGCCTTCTACTGTGTTTATATTTATCTGTATTTCTATAATTAGTTAGTTAAGTTTTATACCATCTAATGTTATCATCATACATACCAAAATCATATCAAAATTTTCTTTGTATGACGTGTTCCATCTCTACACTCTAGCCTTAAACAGAATATATTCCTAAGACTTGCCGATAATTATATATTGAGAATTCTTTTTGAAGTATATATGCTATGAGAACACAACTATACATGTATAAAATTCTTATTTTATGAATCATATAGAAAAACAGACAAACTACATGCAAAAGGAAAGCTACTTTTAGTTAGTATCTATTACAGAAAACATAATTTTGAAATCAACATTAAAGGTTTATGAAATAATTTTAGAAAATGAGCAAATTAGGGACTCAGTTTTCTAAACGAAAACATTAAAGGTTTACGTCGATTAAAAAATGTGTTTCTTAAATAGAAAATGAACTATACATTGTGTAATTTTATATGAATTCTTCTGATTATTTATTTTGGAGTAAACTGCAAATTTGGTCCCTATTGTTTGCTAAAAATTGTGGATAAGATCCAAAATCTTTTTAACTTGCACAATTGGTCCAAAAACATAAATGGTTTGTGGTTTTAGTCCCTCTGAAACATAAAAGGACTATTATACCCTTTTAATTTGTTTTTTTATATATTTTTAATATTTTTTTAAAGGTTATTACAATTAAAAATATTAAAAACCTCTCTCTCTCTCTCTCTCTCTCTCTCTCTCTCTCTCTCTCTCTCTCTCTCTCTCTCTCTCTCTCTCTCTCTCTCTCTCTCTCTCTCTCTCTCTCTCTCTCTCTCTCTCTCATTAGTCAAGAAAAAGAATGCCCCACTTGCCTTCACCGCCATCTTCTTCTCCACAGCCCATCTGGTTTTCTGGTTTTCATTCTGGTTTTCGATAATGATTTGGGTTTTCCGGCCATCTCTGAAGAGTCTTCCATAGATATTGATCGAGAAATAGCATCCATTTTTGCAGCCAACTATTGCTCCGGTGAGGTTTATAGCTGGAGTTCCAGTTATAATACGGATATTCTCGATCAGACCATTGCTAGATTTGGATGACTATGAGATTTTTTTTACTAAAAGAGCTTTGTGTGATAACTCAACATTGTTCAACTCAAGAACCGTAAATGATGGAAACCCTGCAAACTCGGGTAAAATTAAACGGGTTCGTATAAAAACAATCGTAATACTTCTAACGAACCGCAAGTCACTAGACAATTGGGCAACTCAATATTTTTAAAGCGATCCCGAAAGAAAAACAGCAAGTGGAGTTGTTTGATGTTTCTTGCAACAGCAGCATGAATCCATCTCTGTACAGTCGACATTTTGTAGTGATCTGAACAACATAAACGAAAACTATCCAGATCTAGAGAATTGTTTGCTAAAACGTGATACACAAAGTTTTTGAATTTGTTCCTATCAAATTTCAACCCTCGGGAACAATCTATGTCTAAAGAGGGAAGTGAAGTCCACAAATATTTCCATCGTGTAGATAAAATGCAGGTTTGAATTACTTCTTCGGTAGTTGGAAGACATGAAAGAATCAAGTGAAGAATAGGATCCGGTAAGCTACTGATCTTATCAACACCATCTTCATGCTCTGGTGCATTTGCTTGCTTGGACTTCTTCATGCCTCTTTTACTGATTGAAAATCTCTAGCATATTACATGGTTATATTCACAACATTTTTCCCGTTCCAATTTCTTCCAATATTCTTGACAAAACTGGTAACAAGTTGCCAAAAATTTTAGCAGACATTTCGGTCACTGGCAGTGATGTTTCGTTATCCTTTTGCCCTCAAAGTCGTCGAGAAGTCATGTCTCCACTCCAACCTCGACTCTGATCGCCGTGACAGGTGGGAAATCTCCGTCCTAAACCGCCTCAAACACAAACACAGTCCTTTCCTCTCCATCTTGATCGGAATTCTGGAGACCCGAGAGTTCCTCGCATGGGCCATCCCGTTTTGTCCGGGCCGTGATCTTAACGACCTCCGTTTCTGTCAGCCGGACCACGTCTTCTCCTCCTCCGTCATCCGGTTCTACCTGGCTGAAATCGTCTGCCCTTTAGAACACCTTCACAGCATGGCATCGTATATCGTGATTTAAAACCTGAAAACATTCTGATCCAAGAATCAGGTCACGTGACTCTCACGGACTTCGACCTCTCATGCACCCTCGTCCCTAAATCTATGCAGTCGTTGATTCTATCGTCGGCGTTGGAGGAGCCCAAGAAACACAATCGCAGCGTGTCTCGTTTGTTTCCGGTGGTGGAGATGGGGCAGCTAGGTTTTGTAGTGAGGGTGGAGAACGTAAGCAAGGGAGAGAGAGAGAGAGAGAGATTGGTGGGAGGGGTTTTTAATATTTTTAATCGTAATAACCTTTAAATAAATATTAAAAATATATAAAAAACAAATTAAAAGGGTATAATAGTCTTTTTATGTTTCAGAGGGACTAAAACCACAAAACATTTCTGTTTTTGGACCATTGGCGCAAACCGAAAAGATTTTGGATCTCATCCACAGTTTTTTGCAAACCACAGGGACCAAATTTGCAGTTTACTCTTTATTTTGCTTGGATTTTTCTTATTGTTATCATCAACCCAAGAAACAAGACACTTTATTTGTACAAAATTACTTTGAACTCAATTATCAAGGCTATGTTTGGCAGACTATATGAAAAACTAGCTGCTAGCTGAAAAACTAGCGGTAGCTAGAAAACTAGCGACTAACTGAAAAACTAGCTGAGCTGAAAAACTAGCTATTAATAAATGACATTTGGTAAAAAAAAAACTAACTGATAAAACTAGCTGGAAATCGTAAAATAACATAAAAGGACATGCACAAAATTAATCCAATATTATAAGAAAAACCATAATACAATAAATTAAATTAAAGTAAATACTAAGTAAAATATTACAGATTTTAAAATAAATTTCTTACATCCCATATCATATTCGCAATATTATCACGAAGTTCTCGCATCTCATGACGTGACTCTTGAATGTTCGCATGATTAGATATTGAATGGTTGTTTTGTTCTTTTGAATGTATGTAATCAAAATGTTCTTCAACGATGTTGAAAATCATATCTGTCGAGTCATTCATTTGAATATAGTTATGAAGGGTAAAGGAAGCGTAGATATATGCCAATTTGGGATAAAGAAAGCATAGATAATATTTGGGATAAAGGAAGCGTACATAATCTATATATCTTATAATAGAGACATATTTCAAAGCACCGCATTCATTTGAAACTCACATGTCTTTTCATATTTTCATTGATTTTCTAAATTTCTTTTAATACTTCAATATTGATTTGAAACTCTCATGACTTTTCAATTTCTTTCTAATGATGATTATAAATTGATAAATTAATGTTAAATAAGTCATTTGAAACCTAAATAACTCTTCATATTTCTTCAATAATGATTTGTATTCCTTTCATTTATTCATGTTGTTACTATATAACTATATATTTTTCTCATAAAACATTCATGTCTTTCAAGTGCTTGTGATCAAAATATGAAGAGCGGAAGAAATGAGAAAATACATCAAACGTATGTTGATTTTATATAATTGTTTTTTAGTTTTTCCTTCAAATTGTTTCTACATTCATTGTATGATTTAGGAGTGTTTGATGTAATTTTTAATGAAAATAGTAAAATAGTTATTTTAGTATTTTTTTTTTGTTATTAAAAGTTGTAGTATTTAATTTTTTTCATAGTATTTGTTATTCCAATGATTGTGACATATAAAATCATCAAGTTATTTATACAAAATTTCTATGATTTTGGAGGGCTTGACGTGTTTTATGAATATAAATGTTTTAATAGATCTTTCGATGTTTTTATGTTATTATTTATTTTATAATTTTTGTTGGTCGTTAGATTTTGATATGTAAAATCATGAAATAGTTTCTACGAATTTTGTGTATTGTATATGAGTGTTTTTGGTTGTTATAATAGATATTTCGATATTTCTTGTTATTAAAATTGTAGTATTTATTTTTATACTATTTGTTATTCATTAGATTGAGATATCTAAAAATTGTAGTATTTATTTTTATACTATTTGTTATTGTTTATTTATTATGATATTAATTAACTACTTATTTATTTATTTTCTGATATTTTTAGAACGAATGTATTGATATATGATAATTCATTAGTGATACATCAACCTTTTGATTTCTTATATAAAATTGTTATTTCATAGTTGATGACAATGACTTAGATATTTTTTTAACAAAACATATATGTTATTATTTTACCTACACAATTTTGTTCCTGCATAACACATGGGGATTCGTCTAGTTTGGGATAAATGAAGCATATTCCATGTGAGGGTAAAATTGGAACATTTGAAACGCTACTCAAAACGTTACTATTAGTAGCGTTTAAAAAACCTATATTGTTAGCTAGCTTGTAAGTTAGTTTTTGAATTCTTAAACATGTCAAACTAAAAAAAACTCGAAAAAATCGTTAGTTTATACGCTAGCTGTAGCGCGCCAAACACAGCCCAAATAGACATAGATCGAGTCGATATCGGGTCGGGTAGTTTGTACATTGAAACTCTATTTGGGCCTATGGGCCGGTCATACCCGAAAAGGCATTACGTGTCACGTGTGGCGTCATGTCGTGTGCTACCGGAATCGGTGACGCCGTGACGGTAAACTTATGTGAGGGAGTAATTAAATTCAAATAAAAAACACTCCACCTAACACCGGGTAATACCACCGCCTCCCCCAATCTTCTCACCGGATGCAACGAGCCTCGGTGAGTTACTGAGATCCTTGTCTACTTTGTCTATTTCGCGGTACATTCTCGTCGGGAATTCCTTGGTTGTGTATTGTTTCTGCGATGGTTTCCCCGGAGAACACTAATTGGATCTACAATTACGGGCTGATCGATGATGTTCCGGTTCCCGTAGGTAATTTCGTTACGCCGGCTTCTGGATCCATTTGGCCTATGCAGACCACTTTCAATGGTTCATCGTCCAACCCTAGGTACGTGTTTATTACTTACTCGATTTATGAAGTACCAACAATTGACCTAATTTTCCCACACTGTATCAAGTTCAAATGAATTGATCGACCATTAAACCTAGGGGTTTTCGTTTGCTGGTGTAACACGCCCAAGAATTTTAGGTTTTTTGTTATAGTTTGGCTGATTCTCCTTCTATTCATGCTATACTTCCCTTTTCAATGGATTTGATCAAATCTGCAAGATTGCAAGGTTAAGGTTGCATTCGTCATTGTTTCCCGTAGTGTAGATACCGTAAAGTGGTTATGCAATTTCTGGAAATTATACGAAGATATTGAAACATGGATAATATTTAGGGTTGTAGATTGGAGCGGTGGGACAATTGATGTTTCTCAACAAGGTTCTAATCTAGTTTTATGAATAATTTCTTGATCAAAGCCTTTTTTTTTTCTCTTAGAGTTTATACTATAGCTCTCTGATCTTACTGCCCTGTGGAATTGAAAAGGGTTGATTGGTATGTAAAAGTTACTGATTAGGCACAAAGCGGTCAATCTTTGAGCTTATAGTCAGTTTCAAGATTTAATTTAGTTTACTCACGTCTTCACCTTCACTGTTAATCCTACTTTTAGTGTGGAACTCGATGGGTTGCTTGCAGATGCAGATGGCACTAAAGAAACTGGTTCAAAAAAGCGGTAAATAAATTACTACTCTCTTTACACTTTACAGATGTTATTCTGAAATGATGAGAAAAGAGTAACCATCTTTCATTCTGTACAACAGGGGAAGATCTGAACAATGCAGTGGTACAAGTTCCAAAGCATGCCGAGAGAAATTGAGAAGGGACAAGCTAAATGACAAGTATGCCCTTGTCATACATACCCTTTCTCTCTCTCTCTCTCTCTCTCTCTAAAATGTTAACGTTATGAAATGAATTGTAGGTTTGTTGAGTTGGCTTCAATTCTTGAGCCTGGAAGAACCCCGAAAACCGATAAGTCCGCTATTTTGGTTGATGCTGTACGAATGGTGACTCAATTAAGAACCGAAGCCAAAAAATTGAAAGATTCAAATTCGGAACTTCAGGAGAAAATTAAAGAACTGAAGGTGATCCAATCGGGGTGTGCCATTTGTTTTCTATTTTCTTGTGTTTGAGTTGTTAATGTGTTTGGTATGTGTAGACCGAGAAGAATGAACTGCGGGATGAAAAACAGAGGCTAAAGGCTGAGAAGGAGAAACTTGAACAAGTAGTTAACATCCAACCGAGCTTCATGGGTGCGCCACCTGGCATCCCTACAGGATACCCTCAAGTCCAAGCAATGGGTAATAAGATGGTTCCTGTTATCAGTTATCCAGGAATGGCCATGTGGCAGTTCTTGCCGCCTACTGCGGTCGATACCTCACAGGATCATGAGCTCCACCCTCCAGTTGCCTAATTTAACCATGACCATGAAGCATGTCATTACTTTACGTCTGTGTTAGGTTTCTGTGTGTAATTTATTAGAGCCGATATCATACGTTTTGAGTTATACATGTGGTGTCTTTACCAAGTAAAAATTCATTGTTTACAAGTGCTGTCCACTTTTGCAAGTTGCAACTTGATTCAAAGTTTAAATCTTGATGCTAGTATGTGGTAACGGAGTGTTACTTAACTGACTGAAACTTTACTGTCTGTATAACATCTATTTGTTATGATGGAATAAATTACAAAAAGAATTGAAAAGAACAAAATAGTGAAATGAGTATTCCAGACATGTTATTCGTTTTGTACTAAAAAATCGTAGATTGCATCTTTTAACAGTCTCGCACATGCATCTGTCCACGTGTCAGAATTGCAGAATGCCAACTGTCAAGGTAGTGTAAATATGTAATGTCCCCGGTTATAGGGTTTCACTCTCTATCTGGCTCCAATTGCAGGAATATTGTTCGCTAATAAAACTCGCACAAACACTTGTCACGCTTGTTTGAAAAATATGTGTGATGTGTATTTCAGATAATGGAAGTTTTTATCACTTTATAAAAAATGTTTACGCAAGTACAAGATTAACTACCATAAAAAAATGATTACCTGAAAAGATGATTTTTGGTAAAAGTTATTTAGTAATCAAAAAAGAAATACAGTGATATAAAAAGGATTACGAAAAAAATTGAATTATAAAGACTGCCACTTGAATAATTCAATATTACAGAACAATAGTGGTGATCATTTGACATCAACCCATAAATTGAATAATAAAGTCTAAAAAAAAAAGATTATCACTAAAATTGAATTGTAAATTACACTTGACATCAACCCACAATTTGAATAATAAAGGCTGAAAAAAGATTATCGCTAAAATGACCAATTTACAATAGGTAAATTGTACATTATACCTGCGAAAAGAGTTTTTCATAAAGCTCTCGATTAAGGTGTTTACAAAATATAGTTTTATCTTTTTTCGTTCAAAAATAAATTTGAAGTTACAAAACTGAAAAAATTATAATGATCATGAAGTTTGAAAATCTTAACCTGAAAGGTTTTCATGTTTGCATCGAACTGTGTATATGACATATTATAGAATAAATTTATAGTACAAGATTTTTTTCACTGAATTATAGAATAAACTAATAGTACAATATTTTTTCACTATGTCCCAGATTAAAAAAGGTATATTCGGTAGATCCAAAAAAGTGAAGTGGTTGTACACAACACTTTTTATCCATACACAACATTCCAAAACTCATCGAGTAGTTAATTTTTAGATTACCTAACATTTAAAACCCCTTGAAAATAATCCGCAACATGCCAAACTAACCCTTAAAATAGAATTGGGGATGTATCTTTTACGAGACCAGATAAAAAAAACAAACAAACATGAAAACAACTGAGAATCAAAGAGTTGCAAATGATGCTACTATCCACATCATTATTCAGGATTATTCAAGTGTTATTTACACAAGGCATCAGCACAACAAAGCTTCATACAATCTCCACATATAAAGTAAACCCCTCCAACAAGCCTCCCTCTTTTTTACAATACACACACAAACCCCCGTCAATAAAACATAACTGTCCTGTCCCCACCTGCAAACCAAACAAATGTTACCACAACTAAATATATTCAACTGTAACACCAACTACTCAAACTTTACCTTTAATCAAACTCATCACCTTCATCTTCAAATTGGCTCACCGGTTTCTGACCTATGTTGTTGTTGTTGTTGCTATTTACAAGCTCAGATTGGGTCCCACTCACCGAGCAATCTCTATTATTTACAGTCTCGGGTTGAGTGTCAGATATCGGACAGCTGTCGCTATTTACAACACCATTTGTATCTTCTAATAATGGCGTTTGACTGGCATCATCCTCCCCATTTTCTTCATCGCCATTATCAACGCCACCTGCCGCCACATCAGCATCTGCCATCAACCTTCCAGAGGTGGCCCCGCTACCATTGTAATCTAAAACAGGAACCCTGTGAAACAATAAAAAGATTAATAAGTTTTACCAAATGATGAATATAGACAAGGTACTTCATTTTTTTTACCTTTTAATTTGAACGTTAGGTCCTCGAAAATGGTCGACAGCTGGCACCAAGTATCTTGGCCTACCTTCAACCATCTGAGTTGAAATTTTCTCTATCTCAAATTCGCCTTTTAAATTATTTTCCTCTTCCATTATGACATCATCCATCTTTAGAAAGTATACCTGACCAAAATCAACAAAATCAGATGGTAGTTTCGAAAAAAGTCAACCGGAAAAAGTCAAAGTACACAATAGTACCTGAGCTCGTGCCCAGAGTGGGACCCGTGATTCATGCATCTGTAATTCAGCTTCAGATATATACACATGATTCCTTTCTTCAAGGCTAATATTTTCTTTTTTGACCTTTAACATACCTTCAAAGTAATCGTTGTTGTTTTCAATTCTTTCCGGAAATACCCTCCTGCTATCCGTATGACCGTTTTCACCATATATGTCAAAATTCTCTTCTCGTTCCCGTCTGTTCTGTTTATGACAGATGTTCCACTTCTGAATCGGTTCAACAATCAATCTTGAATCATGATCAGAAGAATTTTCATAAGCAGTGTTCAATCCAGACATTAGTGAAACAGAATCCACTTCAGATGATAACCGCAATGCATATTGTATCACACAACCCGAAGAAGAAAAAACCAACATGTGGTACTTTGGTATTGTAGAACCTAAATCTGAACCTGTATTATTGTTACCCTTGCATTTATAAAAAGTAGAAGCAATAACCCCGGAAGATGACGTCATCATCCTACCAGATGAAGCTGCTACAGCAGCACCTGTCACCACGTTCTTCCAGCCACTATTTCCACTCCTTATTCTGCTAACAGCAGAAAGAGTTTGTGGTACTGTACAACCAACATCTGCAGGCTTATCGATTGCATCATGTTTGTACCCTAATGGAGATATAGCAAAAAGATGGCTGGTGCCTCTTGATGAGCTTATCATTATCCAGTTGCTGTCTACACTAAAACTTATGTCTTGTATAACCTGTTTTTTTTTTTTTTTTTTTATTAAAGTAGAAACTCGTTACAGAGTGAAAAAAATCAAGAAAATGATATTTAGGCTCTTGTTATTTCTTACAGCATTTGTAAAACCACGTTGCAGCCTGTAAAGGTGTCCATAAGATGAACCGTTTTCAGGCATGATACGAAAAACATTGAAGTTATGACCATGAACAGAAGCAGTCACCAACAAGGTACCACTTGGATCAAAAGATAGTGATGCTATTGGACTGTCATGTGCCTTAAACTGAGCAATTACTGATTTACTGACAACGTCTCTCACAATCACCTGACAAAAAGATATGTTTTTCACAAACAAAAAGAGAGAAATTCAGTTAAAGATAACAAGGGACGAAAAAAATACCATTCCAACATTATCTGCATCTGGTGAACGGGCATTAGTCGTTCCACGGTCCTTTGGAGAAATGTTGCCATCTGGCAAGAAATCAGAGTAGTATCTAGAAAGTTTCTTGTACCCAATATCTCCAAGAGTGACAATTCCTACAGCAAGTTGCTTGCTTGATTGTTTTGCATAGTGGGCGACAATGCTTCCATTTGAATTAGGGGCAGAAAGGGTTTTAGAGTGTGTAAGATGCTGTGGGCTGACACGTGTATTTGGTAATGCAACAATGCTACCACTGTAAGCAATCCATCTGGGACCCAAAGCAAGAGGCCCCAAGCCTATAGTTTCAAATCTTGATGAGCTTGTTACTATAGGATTTGTGAGAATTGTGTACTCCCTTTCTAATGTTGCAACATCAAAACAATGTACCTGTGATGCATATAAATATGAGTTGCATGTTCATGCGATAGAATAGAAAGTGGCAAGATTACTGTAGCTTAACAATGAAAGAGAAAAAAAAGAGACCTGTGCTGCTTGTAAAACAGCAACAATACGTGAGCTGCATCTTACTGAGTAAACAATTGATCTGAACTTCAATTCTTTAATGTAAGATTGTGATTTTAATGAATAAAACCATACCACAGTAGGTACAGAACCACCATTGATTTGATCGTGACTGTTTTTAATGTTACCATTACTGGAAGGATTTCCACCTGGAGAGAAAGACCCATCTGCACAAATTACCAGAAGAGGGCGACTGTTTGCATATTCAACCTGAGCATGCTTTGACACTGTTGGTTTTGGTAGTAATTGCATGGAGAAAACCGCACCATCGTATCTGGAGACTATGTTGCGGACATTGTTGGCATCTTCGACATCCCAGACTTGGAAACCAAATTGGTAGCCTAGCAAGAGTACTCGGCGTGAGACATCTCCCTCAATTTCAACTTTGTCAAATCCGGCCCAGAGCACCTTTGTTTATAGAAGATAGAAAAGAGAAACTGGCTTTGTAAGAGTAGTCATTCATTAAGCCCGACCTTTTGTTTAGAAAAATTAAACTCACCTGATCAGGAAGGCCATCATTGTCACGTTCGACAATCGTGGATGCAGCTGAAGCTGCAGACCGAACGGTGGATGCAACCGTGGATGCACCAGACGACACAATCCTCAAGTAGCTAGAAAGCGAACGAAAGGAAGACGGTATGAAACCATTGTTAGTTCCAATCTTACCACCGCCACCGCCTTGTCGTTGCTTCTGGTCGATCTTCCTCATCACCAAAACTCAAATGAACACAACAGGGTCTTCAAAAACTAAGCATAGCCTCAAGCTTGTTTCCTTGTATAAGCACATAAATTGCGTTATTCCCAAATCCACGAATCAGCTCACAGGTGTCTCGACCATCGATCTCCAGACACCAGAAATATCGAAAATTACTTGCACAACACACTTCAACTTCTTCCCCCAAATAAAAACCCGCTTCTCGGTACTATTAACACCTTAACGCGATCAAGACAAAACCAACAAATTTGAATCCTTCAGCAAAAAAAACGAAGGATTTGTTCTACTTGACGTATTCACGATACAAAGAATTTCATAGACTAGCAGAAACTAAAAGAAATGAACAGTTTATACAATCAAATTCAAATTGTTAGGGTTTTATAGGGTAAAAACGATGAAATTGAAAGACGTATACATGTATATACATCTAAATCTATGTATGTAAATGGATAATGATACGAAGAAGATGAAGGAATCGATAGTAGTTGAGAAAGCGATAACGAATTGAATTGAAGAAATTTATGGAAGAACAAAAAGACTCTTGATTTACGGAATTGAATCGAAGAGACCGCCCCCACACGTATCGTTGGTTTTCAAGCATTATTTTTCACTGTCGTTGTAAACCACTCAAGGTTAAATTTTGTCGGCGGATTTTTACATTTGCAACCCCTCTATTATTTTTTATCCCATGATTATCACTATTTTTGTTGTTTATTTCATTTTGGGTTAAACGCACACGTTAATAAATATTTGAGTATTATGCAAATTAAGTCCTTGTACTTTTTCACTTTTTGTTGCCTTGGTCCAATTTCCATTTTTGTCTATAGTTTGTCCTTGTGGTTTTGTGGGCCTAAAGGGTTTATACGCAAATGATTGTGATTGTCACTGGGTGCTACGATTTGTTGTAGGGGAGGGGCTCTTATTGTCTAGGTATCGTCGGGTGTTACCAATTTGTTGGTAGGAGGAGTTTTTATTGTCTAGGTATAGGTATCACTAGGGTGTTTATCGCTATCAGTAAGAGTAAGCATAAGAGACATGGACATAGTTTAGTGTATTGGGACGGTGGGGGCATTTTATAATATTGGTACATAACAATACTATAATATAAAATAGAGATATATTAATAAAAGTCATTATATTTTGACACTATATTCGATTAAGCCCTAATTGTTTTTTTATTCAATTAAGCCCCAACATTTTGTTAAATGTTTACAATTTTGGAGAGTAGTTAGTTATGCCATTTTTATATTTTTACAACTAATTATGTATAGGGTCAAAATGTAAGGACTTGATTGAATAAAAATTGAAAATACAACTCTAAATTGTTCAAATTGTCAAAATATAAGGACTTTAATGAATATATATATATATATATATATATATATATATATATATATATATATATATATATATATATATATATATATACACACACACACACACATACATATAATAAAAAATAATTAGGGTTTATTCAAATATAAAATCAAAATATAATGACTTTCCTGAATATATCCCTATAAAATAAGAGAAAAATAATATATATTTATAGGTTTAATGGATTATATTAGCGGTCATAAGTGGGTCAAACAATATTCACAACAAAAATAGACCACAAAAACATATTTGAGACAAAGATGAAAATTATACCAAACCAACGAAAAACGACCAATATAGGGACCAAATTTGTAAATTACAATATTTTAGATAAGAAACCAATCGCAACGAATAAACCAAATTTGACCTAGATCATATCACAATGTACCAAATATCTAATAACGGTCACAACCATATGAGCTTAAAGACATCAAACCTTAATTTGCACCATGTTTGATGTATGGCAAAATTATGCGAACGTATGAAAGGATTAAAGTTCTTAATCTATCAGGTGATTGGATTCTATCAAAACCCTAATTACTCAAAAAAAAACCTTGGGGCCTTGCAAATAACAAATAAGTGTATCTTAAACACATACGAAGCTTATTGATTTATTAGCTTGGACTCCCATCCCTAGGTGTCGCCTTATACATGGGAATTTCACCTTGACCTAACCAATAAGGCTCATGTCTATTTATCTATTTATTGATAATAAGCTCTATATGTGCAACTTAGTAGATTCAAACAATGTTGACATGACATCACTATGTTATGTTGTAGGCATATATTCTAATAAACTCCTATTTTACAATACATTAGCACTATAGTAACAACACAATCAAAGGGGGCTTCTAGCATTACGTCGATGATATCCAGGTCAAACGGAAAGCTTGACAACCGAGATTTTCCATCAATAAATCATTCAATATGAAATCATGTTTTTATCATTATTTGACATATATTTATCATCTTAGTTTTCTATTTTTGTTCATGACAATTAGTTTCGCTTACATATAGTTTTTGGTTTTCAATTAAGGATGGTGCATGATAGTGTGATCACGTATATGAGGTCATGTGTGTGTTGCATTAGGGTTGCTTCGGGTTTCCTATTTTCTTTATGATGATGATAAGATCTATAGAAATATGATAAAATATGACTAAGATGATAAATATGATGTAATCTGTACAATAAGAATAATACATATTATTCTAAGACATAAATTTGCTTGAAATTATCAACAAAGTTAACAGTTCTAATATCATGAGTCAATTATGCTAGGACTTTTTCAATAATTAACCGCTCAAATAATTATTAGTTTTGTCACATCAATTTTCCATTAATCTTTATTAACAAAAAGAATTGTCGCAAATATTCTCTAATGGATAACATTTTCAATTTTTTTATAAGTTAACTAATTTATCATCATATTTATTATAAGTTATATAAAGTCATTCATATAATTTGGTATTTTCTAAGTATGGGTCATATTTTTAGATAAATAACATTAGTCCACATAATATTTAAAAATAGAAATACGGTAAAAAAAACAGGTAATTGCAATGTTCTATTTGCTATTATTTTAGAAGTTTTGAAAATTACCATTTAATGACATAAAATTTTATCAATAATTCAATTCTATTTTGTATATTTAAGTAATTAGATCAGTAAACAATAAAATTTCTATATTTAAATATAACTAGGGTGGAAAATGAAATGCTATTAAATATAAGGATCAAGCTCAGAAGAGGAATAAGCGTTTGTGGTTAAGGTGACATGAGTTATATTGGGTTGGGTTCGGGTTTAATCCATTCATTAACCATGTTGAAAAATCTTAATCAAATCCAACATGTATAATTAAATGTATGAGCTTTTCCAACCCAACCCATATTGTTTAATTAATGAGTTGACATTGGGTTAACATATTAGTTTTCACAAACTTAACATGTTTAATGAACCGGTTAAACTCATATTGACTCAGTTAAATTTCAAAAATAGGACTAAAAGACCCTTATGGACAATGTTTTATTGTGGTTTTGGTTCATGCTGTAACACCCGGTTTCTCATACGAAGTACACCCAAGATTTTTCAAACATTTATACATTAAAGATGGGTATACTTGCACTCAACCCAGGAAAAACAAGATGTTATCAAACATTAATTACACAAAAGGTCCTTACAATTTGACCAGGCATTACAAATAAACCTAACACAACTAAAGGACATGCTCTAAGTTGTCCATCTCTCTTTATCACATGCCTTCCCCTATCACTGCTACAGATACCTGCAAAACAACAAACAACTCAAGTGTAAGCTTATAAAGCTTAGTGAGTAATCTTAATCACACTCCATAAATCTTTCTCAATAACATCCTCATCATTCTCTTTTGCTAATCTCATTAGCAAATCCATCTTCTCTCAACTCTGAAATCTACTAACATATTAGCTTTACAAACACCAGCTAATTAGTAATAATATCAAATCAATAGTAAGTATCACAAGTGATACTACTCATAAACTCAATTACACACACACACTTGCATATACTCATTTCACCATCAATTATACTAAATTATAACACCCATCATGGTTGTAGCAATCAAACTCAAAGACTCTTTAACTCACCGCTACATCATATACTCTACTCTTATACTCGATATGAAATCCAACTCATCTCTTGTTAACCACCGGTAACAAAACCATTTCGACTCTAATTTATTTCAATATCAATATAACACACACATATACACATATGTATTACCTACAACAAGATATGACTCTTATTTCTCATACGAACATAATCTCAATCGTGCATTAAATCACACTCAAAATCTCATTCTCGTATGTTAAATCACATGTTTCTCAATTATAACTTGGCTATCTCAACCAATTTAAAATCAATAGTAACCTGTAAATTTACAATTTAATCATAAGAATGAATTATAGTTACTCACCTGATGTCAACTCAGTATTTGGAACCCCCAAATTACGCGTACCGGGCTCCTGTTCACTAGACATGGTTATATCACCATAGTCTAATTCAATTTTCCAACATCCACAATCATTTCAACAACATCTATCTTAAAGATGTACAAATCAAAAGAGGAAAAAGGAGTATAAACGGTAAATATCAACTCTATATTTACCGAAACCCCCAAATCCGCGGTTCTACTCATTCAACCGTAGAAACTCAACAATACTCTCACCAATAACTCTAAATGCATCCACTAACAATCTATTAACAACATATGTAACAATATATAGCTAAAACACTGAAATCAAAACTAGGGTTTCAAAACCCCCAAAATGAAGAAATCACTCACCTCGACAAATTAGGAAGCAAGAACACGTTTACGGGTTTAGATCCACACTTCTACATGTTTCCCCACGAACCTCTAGGCTTGATTTCACACAAAATCGCCATTTGGAGCTCTGAATATCGAAATGGGTCTGTTTTTCCCGAAAAATGCATTTTCTGCACTTTAAATAGTGCTGTCAGGCCTACACGACCCGTGTGAGGTCACACGCCCCGTGTCGGGCTGTTTTGGCTTTCGGACTCTTTCTGAACACTCTACACGACCCGTGTAGAGGTACACGACCCGTGTGGGTCTGAAAAGCTAACTGTTTGGTTCTTAAAGTGTTCTACACGACCCGTGTAACCATACACGACCCGTGTAGCTCTGTTTTGGCATTTTTCAAAGTCCAAACTTCTCCCAATTGGGTTCCTAATCACCCAAACTCATACAACAACCAAACTAATCTTAATCACACCAAGATTAACTCGAAATCTCTATAATTTAAAAACACGGTATTACAAGTTCTTACCCCCTTCAAAAGATTCCGTCCTCGGAATCTCTTGGAACAGGTATGGTTTATACAACCATCTCACCACCGTAGTTTCACATTCCGTATGACAATATTATTATCCTCTCGTCAGCTCATATGACATGTACATACTGTCTCATCTCATTTACTCATAATATAGGTAATACCCGCCATTATCCTCACAAGACGATCTCTGTTGTGATATTGGTTATCATCACTGCTACGTAGGACAATACTCACTCTTTCAGGCCACACACATTGCTATGGTATTATTGACATCAAGGTATCTCACCTCACTCCTCAAGTGATACTCTAATCACCAACTTCAACTTGTCTCATATAGTCATCTGAAACTCAACTTTCATTTCAAATTTTCTCAAAATGATCTTACTCTAACTCAATAAGAATAATGATCTCACTGATCTCAAGCTCATTTTCTCTCTCCATTTATTCCTCCAATAACAACACGCTAGTTATTGATTTCTCCGACTTGCACATTCTCGTTGTTTAGAGTAGGAGAAACACTCATACAATATAAAAGACACATATATTCAATTGTCTCACCCATGTTGCATAACTCATCAACACTAGGATGTAAATCCAATAATAATAAAATATCAGAAACTATTTCAAGTTTCACTCACATCTCCTCTAATTTGGTATTTAACCCTCGACCCTTTGGTTACATAATACTCTTTTCAGTTGTGTTATCGCTACAACTGATTGCAACTTATCTGAAAGCTCATTCATTTCTATTTCCACCTCAACACACATATTAGGTTTTTACCCAATATACAACTAACAATCCTCCACCAAAGTGGCTCCTCTTCATACCAATTTAACAACATATCTCATGTTGTTTCTCTCGATGTACTCACTCATTATATTTTCTCTTATGTGGACAAATCCACATCATATTCTCAATAAATCATTTACTCTATTAAACTTGATAATTTATTGTCAAATAAATTCTCAACACAACCATATATATATTTTTCTTCTGACACACTATCAGTAAGTATTTTCTTCTCGTCATTTCTCCCTTGTTATCATCTCAATCTCCAATTCATCATAACATAGAATAGGTGATATATACAATTCACCGAAATCTCTACACATGGCTCAAATAATAACATCTGACACTGCAATCTTTACGGTGAGATCATATCTCATCACCCGACTGACTCGTTAATCTCAATAAATAATTCAAGATTATTATAACAAAATCTATTATCTATCGTCTCATACGAATAAATAGTTTTATCATCTCGACATTTACACATTTCCTTCATTGGCAGTAATTGGTTTGATTGCTAAGGAACGAATCCTATCAATCACAACCACAATTACTTTCCTCCTCTTTTAACTCATATCTTCTCATTACGTATTTATAAAACTCTACCTCGTTCAACATACAAGAAATCTCACACATTTTCAACACGAGTACATGACTAACGTATTTACTCACAACAACATTTCTCAACAGTACTACTCATTGTATTATCTCATAGTAATCATGTACTGTTACTCAGCCTTGGATTCGTCCTCTTCTCACCCATAAAATCTCGAGTCATACAAGCTCACCTCTGTACCATACTTATCCATACTCAAGGATAATACAGTCTCAGCACTCTACATTATTACACAGTGTATACTTGTTTACACACAAGTACAACATTATAATGCAACTCCACCTCTATTCATTGTACCCCGTACTTTCCTTTAATATCTTTACTCAACACTATTTTACAGTACTCTGTACTGTCCTCTAAATTCGCCATTTAACGCTATTTCACGGTACCTCGTATCATCCCCTGGCTTTACCATTCAACGATGTGTTACGGTATCTCATACCGTCTTCCAATCAAATCATGGTACCTCGTACCATTTTCTGATTTCGATTCATCTCCTCTTTGACTCTAGCGGATCTCCCTCTCGGTATCGAACCATAAAGACTCACCATCACTCCTTCTTCGGTTTAAGTCACCAAGGTTCTCACTACTCTAACCACAAGGTACTCGTTATGTGGTTCTCCATAAATATTTGGTCTCAACCTCAATTACTCAATATGTGACCCCACCGATATGTGGTCTCAATCACATTTACTCAATATGTGACCCCACCGATATGTGGTCTCAATCACATTTACTCAATATGTGACCCCACCGATATGTGGTCTCAATCACATTTACTCAATATGTGACCCCACTGATATGTGGTCTCAATCACATTTACTCAATATGTGACCCCACTAATATGTGGTCTCAATCACATTTACTCAATATGTGACCCCACCGATATGTGGTCTCGATCACATTTACCCAATATGTGACCCCACCGATATGTGGTCTCGATCACATTTACTCAATATGTGGTCCCATAGAATATGTGGTCTCAACCACATTTACTCGATATGTGGCCCCACAGAATATGTGGTCTCAACCACGTTTACTCAATATTTAACTCAATCTCTAGGCCAATAAGGCCTATATGAACCACTCTAGGTTCTCTCAATTATACCACAAAGTACTCTTTATGTGGTTATTCAAATGTCCTCTGACATCTCTGTCACAAATATCTCATTATGTGACAACTCCAAATCATAGAATTCAACACTAAATATATCAACTCATAATCAGTTATGGTGTGCAATCAACTACACACTCATCGTCTTTCTCAACTCATACTCTTTTGGCTATCTCAGCCATTCATTTTGATCAATCATAAGTACTAGTTATGTGGTCCCACAATACATGTGGTCTCAACCACAAAGTACTCGTACATAGAAGTCTCATCACACCTGTGAAATAACAACACTATATATATACAATATTAAAATTTATATATATTTTTCACCATGTATATATATTCTTTATACACAATTCTTCATGGTTGCTAAGTACTCGTCAAGCAACCACTTTTAATCTCAGTTATACATAATCACAAAGCACTCGTTATGTGATATGTAAATCTTACCTCAAATGGACATGAGATTCTCATCTCAATGCCAATTACTACACTTTATAACCACAATTTTCTAACACATGTAATTTCAATTGATCTTTTATGTGTCCAAACATTTCACACATATTCTACTACATGTATTATCAACAATTAAACACATATAACTCATTACAACTACCATTTTAAGTAAATTACTTACATACCTCATAGCAACAAAATCTTGTTTTCTCACTAGCTGAAACTTGCATACTTCGGTTCTCAACTCTTGAGGGTACTCGGCTACACTCACATGTTTCAACTCTTAGTTTATACTCAGCTTATGTTCATACTCTTTCTCATCATCAGTTGGAATTTCGCCTCAACCGGGATCTCATCTTATCAGCTCATCATCATCTGGAAATTCGCCATCAGCAGAATCTCATCTCATATTCAACTAACATCTCATAATTAGCTGAATTTCTCGTCTCCTCGTTGGTTGATATCTCTTATCAGTCAAAATCTCGTATCATCATCCAATATTGGTCCAACCGGCTATGACCAATTCATCAACTCGTCCTCATCTGTCTCCATATCTGTATTCACACACAGAATATAACAATAACAAATATGAGATAAAAGTTATAATTAACTCATAAAATAAAATCAGCAGCAGTATTTTTTTCCAAGCATGTGATAGGGGGTCTTTCTCTTCTCGGTTTAAGTCTAGGACTCTACACTCAAAGACCTAGTTCACTTAAACCATGCTCTGATACCAACTTGTAACACCCGGTTTCTCATACGAAGTACACCCAAGATTTTTCAAACATTTATACATTAAAGATGGGTATACTTGCACTCAACCCAGGAAAAACAAGATGTTATCAAACATTAATTACACAAAAGGTCCTTACAATTTGACCAGGCATTACAAATAAACCTAACACAACTAAAGGACATGCTCTAAGTTGTCCATCTCTCTTTATCACATGCCTTCCCCTATCACTGCTACAGATACCTGCAAAACAACAAACAACTCAAGTGTAAGCTTATAAAGCTTAGTGAGTAATCTTAATCACACTCCATAAATCTTTCTCAATAACATCCTCATCATTCTCTTTTGCTAATCTCATTAGCAAATCCATCTTCTCTCAACTCTGAAATCTACTAACATATTAGCTTTACAAACACCAGCTAATTAGTAATAATATCAAATCAATAGTAAGTATCACAAGTGATACTACTCATAAACTCAATTACACACACACACTTGCATATACTCATTTCACCATCAATTATACTAAATTATAACACCCATCATGGTTGTAGCAATCAAACTCAAAGACTCTTTAACTCACCGCTACATCATATACTCTACTCTTATACTCGATATGAAATCCAACTCATCTCTTGTTAACCACCGGTAACAAAACCATTTCGACTCTAATTTATTTCAATATCAATATAACACACACATATACACATATGTATTACCTACAACAAGATATGACTCTTATTTCTCATACGAACATAATCTCAATCGTGCATTAAATCACACTCAAAATCTCATTCTCGTATGTTAAATCACATGTTTCTCAATTATAACTTGGCTATCTCAACCAATTTAAAATCAATAGTAACCTGTAAATTTACAATTTAATCATAAGAATGAATTATAGTTACTCACCTGATGTCAACTCAGTATTTGGAACCCCCAAATTACGCGTACCGGGCTCCTGTTCACTAGACATGGTTATATCACCATAGTCTAATTCAATTTTCCAACATCCACAATCATTTCAACAACATCTATCTTAAAGATGTACAAATCAAAAGAGGAAAAAGGAGTATAAACGGTAAATATCAACTCTATATTTACCGAAACCCCCAAATCCGCGGTTCTACTCATTCAACCGTAGAAACTCAACAATACTCTCACCAATAACTCTAAATGCATCCACTAACAATCTATTAACAACATATGTAACAATATATAGCTAAAACACTGAAATCAAAACTAGGGTTTCAAAACCCCCAAAATGAAGAAATCACTCACCTCGACAAATTAGGAAGCAAGAACACGTTTACGGGTTTAGATCCACACTTCTACATGTTTCCCCACGAACCTCTAGGCTTGATTTCACACAAAATCGCCATTTGGAGCTCTGAATATCGAAATGGGTCTGTTTTTCCCGAAAAATGCATTTTCTGCACTTTAAATAGTGCTGTCAGGCCTACACGACCCGTGTGAGGTCACACGCCCCGTGTCGGGCTGTTTTGGCTTTCGGACTCTTTCTGAACACTCTACACGACCCGTGTAGAGGTACACGACCCGTGTGGGTCTGAAAAGCTAACTGTTTGGTTCTTAAAGTGTTCTACACGACCCGTGTAACCATACACGACCCGTGTAGCTCTGTTTTGGCATTTTTCAAAGTCCAAACTTCTCCCAATTGGGTTCCTAATCACCCAAACTCATACAACAACCAAACTAATCTTAATCACACCAAGATTAACTCGAAATCTCTATAATTTAAAAACACGGTATTACACATGCATTTAACTCTCGTTTAATTTCAATAGTTGGTTGCAACACATGCCCCTCACACAAGCGTAATTATGTCTTTTTACATATCATATATCTCTTACTATATTACCACCATTACGAAACCATGGCTCTCTTATGACTTTGCATTGATCACCCATATTAACCAGGCCCAGTTGTCACTCAAAATTTCATCCTTATGATTTTCATATTCTTCGTTTTTAACCATAGTTACCGTTCTACTTTTCAAACCAGATGGTAGAAAATTTTTTCTGCAAGCTTCTATTAAAGGATAGTGGTGGTCATAATATGGAGTCTAAGACTTGTGAATCAATACATCGAGGTTGAGAACATATATGGTAATGCCTTTGTTTTTCTTTTTTATATATTCATGATTTCTAAGGTTAAAAAGCAACATATAAGGCAAGCTTTTGAAACCCTTTTTTCTTGTTCTTAATAGATGGTCATCGCATAATGTTCTCCATGGAATTACATCATGGTGGCAAGTCCACCAAATTCCCTATAAGGAGGTATATAGAATGAAAAGTTCATGCCACTAACCTACTCTACATTGAGAAATTGGCAGTCCATGGAACAGATAATATAATAGAAGAACTATGTTTTCAGGTATTCCTAATCATATACTATCATTTTAAGATACACATAGCTCATTTGGGTTTTAGGATAAAAGCACTATGGAATGATGATGATGTTAATATAGAGGTGCACATTCAAACCGGTTATTTTAAAAAACCGAAAAAAAACTGAACCAGTTTTTTCTATAACCGGTTTTTTGATAACCGAACCGGTTTTGTAACCGGTTTTTCATTCAAAGCCGAAACGGTTTTTTAATAGGTTAACCGAACCGAACCGGTTTAAAAACCGAAAAAAACCGGTTTAGAAGTCAATTCCATTTCAAAAAATAACCGGCCAAAACCGGTTAGGTTTTAACCGAAACCGGTCGGACAAAAACCGGTTATTAAAAAACCGAAACCGGTTTAAAACCGGATTTTGTATGTTGCTGAAAATAAGCTTATAAAAATGTATACAAGGCATATGAGAACCTCCTTACTAACATATTTCATGACTCATAATAACTCCTATCATATGATCAGCATAGAATTAGATGAGAGTGAGAAAATTCCTCTTTTTAAACGGCCAAAGGAAGTAGAGGATCTCAATGTGATGGTGGTTAGAGAGAGTGATCAAGTTGGACAATTTGCCATGGTGTTGAGGGATGATATGCGACAAACTATCACCCATAAACTAAGGAGATGTAAGAGGAGTATTTCAAGGGAGGAACATCATTATGCGGCATGAAAATGTTCCCTGTTAATATTAATATTATGGAAAACGTTGATACATAAGAAATACGCAACAAAAAGAGGAACAAATTGAGCAATGTGAACCAATAGTGGAAGACCAACTATTGTTGACAAGGCATATGAACCAAACCAATTGAATATAAAATGGTTTTGGATAATAGCCACATGGTTGATCATATTAAGAAAGAGGTAGATAATGAGAATTTTGATATAAAGAGTTTGTACACTGTTGTGACTTCAGACTCCGGAATGATGATAGGTAGTAGCTCCGGCGGTCTCGGATGCCTGAGATCACAGCAAAGAAGGAAACGACAGTTAGTCGCGCTCCGGGAGGCGATCCCGGGAGGACGCTCCGACGGTCAAGTCAGTGTGGTGTTTAGAGTGATTTCCTCTGGAAGGCGAGATATAGTAGAGTTGAGAACTTGCCTGTTACCTGAAGGCCCCTTGGCCTTTTATACCTGAGGTTGGACTCGCTTTTGGGGACACCAATGTCAGTCCTCCAGCGAGCTTGGGGGATGATTGGTGATCGCCTGGTACGCGATCATGGTGCAGGAGGCGTACGGGGGGAGCACTGGTAGTGTGCCGTGTACACCTTTTGTCGTCTGCATGTGTCAGCTTTCTCGCAGGTTGTCGCCTCGTTGGCTCTGCGGGAAAGTTGTCATGGAGGTGACGACCCAGAGGGGCGATTGCTGGTGCCGTGGGGCATGCTTGCGTAAGTCCAGCGCTGCAGGGCAGCGCTTAAGGTTTTGGACTGATGGAGCTCTGCTGGTCCGTATTCCGTGATACACTATCATACACCATTTTCAATATGTTGACATATTATTTGGGTCGAACGTATATGAAAGTAACATGAGATAACGTTTATACCAAAGGAACAAGAAGATGATGACTCAATTGTGGATAGTGATTTCATGGATGATAAGGCAAACCTTGTAGAGGAAATAAAATTAGATGCGATTGATTTGTACTGAATAATTGGCATGAATGCATAATGTGTGGGGTATCCAAAACACTAAACTAATGTAGGTGTTGATGTAGAAATGACAATTATTAAAGATGAAAATGCCATAGAGAATGATGATTGGGAGTATGTGGGTGACTTAAAAGAAGAAGCTAAAATGAGAGCAATGCTTAAAGACATTTCTAAAGATAAGGCATGTTCACCGAGTGTAGTTCATAAAGTAAAATTTTCTATTGGAAAAATGTTTTAAACGAAAGCTGATATAAAGGAAAAAAGTAGTGGAGTATGCTATGCAGAACAAGAAACACTTACCCTTTAAAAAAAAATAATAAGCTTAGTGGAGTATGCTATGAAATGAAAGGAATACAAAGAAGATAAATATGAGATATTATAAATCATTGTTATCACAAAATATTCTAATCAACTTTTTGTTTTTGTGACTACGTACGTGAGACTTCTATTTTCTTTTATATTTGCTAGAATGAAAACCCAAGATACTAATTTTTTTTAATATAGTTTGCTTATGAGATTATGTGTCTATAAAACAACACATTGTTTCCATTGTACGTCAAAAGAAACAACACGTTTTCTCCATATTTAAAACACACGTTGTTTCCAACATCCACAACAACCAATTATGTTCAAATGTTGTGTGATAAGATAAATACGAAATATAGATTATATGTTGACTTTTTGTCAAATATTTGTATTGTAATGTTTTTATTTATTTCAAATTTTATTGTTAATTGACGTTTTTTCTTGAAATATGACATTTAGTAAATGATAAATTATGGGTAATCTTAAATAAATCATTTCTATGTATATGGATGCGTATATGTGTGTTGACCCTCTGATAGGCTCACACATATGTTTCATCATGATCATGGTGAATTTTTCTAGCACACTCCTAAATTATCTGAGGTTGTTTTCTAGAGCATTTAAAATAGATAAATGATAAAAAAGTTAAGTTAGAACTTTTTTTTGAAAAAGTAAACAATTGAAAAAAGTTTGTGGCAAAATGCTTTGTTAAACAAAGATCTGAGAAAAATTGATGTAACAAAAATAATAAGATGTCATAATATTATATTTCCAAAATATAATATTATATGCTTTCTACCGAAACTAATAAAAAAATAATACTACATAAACCGTTTTTACTGTTTACTCGGTATTTAAAGAAGCAGGTAAAAGATTTTTATGCCAACACCACTTGACATGTTTTGACCATCATTAAAAGCTTACATTTTAGCCCATTACATGTAAACCGTCAATTTTTTCCCTAATTTGTGAAGTTGGAGCCGTCAAGCCACATATTTTGTGTGGTCCGGTTCCATGCGTGTTCCAGCCTACTTGTTACGTGTTGGGTCCGCATAAGATTTCCAAGTTGGTTATACTTTCCTCGTTTGCAAACCCATTTTTCAAAGAAATTTTAACTTTTGGTTTATTATAGAGATCCCAAAGAATATATTTGGTTTATTCTTTAATTGAAATCTGAATAACAATCATCATATTCAAATATGATAACTTTATCTTATTCAAACATGGGTCGTATATCTATTGGCGAAATCGTATACTATAGTTAATAAAATAAACACTCATGAACAACAACCACAATAGCCATTGGCTATTACGTTAAAGTAACATGTGCCTTTTACATAATAACCGACATCTCTCGAATAGGTTAGACAATTGGCTCGAATCAAAACAGGTTGCTTTCTTACGGGTCAATTTAAGTCGGTTGACAAACATATATTTTTTGTTTGTTTTGAAAACTTTTTATATATAATTTAAAAAGTTATACCTGTTTTAAAAACTATATAATTATAATAATAATATATCTTATAATTAATCAAGGTCAAATATATTTTATCTATCTATCTATTCAATATTATAATTGAAGTCATCCAAACTCATATAGTTAAAGATAAATTGATATCTCAAACCATATTGATTTGAAACCTAAAATAACATTTTACATTCTTTAATTAATAGCATTTACAATACTTAAAAAAGTTTCAATAAGATCTTGCATTCCTCATATATATATATATATATATATATATATATATATATATATATATATATATATATATATATATATATATATATATATATATATATATATATATATATATATATATATATATATATATATATATATATATATATATATATATATATATATATATATATATATATATATGGGTTAAGGTCATTTTTGGTCATTTAACTTTCTGGTTTGTGCACATTTGGTCACTTAACTTTGTTTAAGTTCTACAAGGTCACCTAACTTTTTATTTTGTCCCGAAATGGTCATTGTAACCTGTTATAGCCGGTTACAGTGACCATTTCGAGAATAAATAAAAAGTTAAGTGACCTATTATAACTTAAATAAAGTTAAGTGACCAGATGAGCACAAAACAGAAAGTTAAGTGACCAAATGAGAACATTAACCCTGAACAAATTGATTTTATGAAACGTTGGATTTTTGGGACTTGCATTAGTTGTATATGATAATCCGATAATACATTTTTATACATGAACAAATGTGTTTGAGCTGTGTTAAGTTGGAACCATGGAAACCGTTTCTATGTTCATTTTACTCTCCTAATTCATCTTTATAAACGAACGAAAAAAACTACGTAGATAAAGAAGAAGGATCGGTTGATCGGTTCTGGTTTGGTGATTTTTTAATTCGTTGGTTTTAGCTTCTAGTAGATGTTATAATTGTTTGGTATTTTTTTAATTGATTGGTTTTAGCTTCTAATAAAATGTTATAATTGTCTAAAAAGAGAAATGGTTATGTGTTACAACTCAATAAAACCTTATTTACAATTTATACCGAACAATGTTATGCAGATGATTTATAATAAAGATGAACCAATAATTTCGAGGTCCTTCTTCTTTATTTAAGTAGTTTTTTTCGTTCGTTTATAAAGATGAATTATGAGAGTAAAATGAACATAGAAACGGTTTCCATGGTTCCAACTTAACACGACTCAAACATATTTGTTCATTTATAAAAATTTATTATATTGGAGTAACATATACAACTAATGCAAGTCCCAAAAATCCAACGTTTCATAAAATCAATTTGTTCAGGGTTAATGTTCTCATTTGGTCACTTAACTTTCTGTTTTGTGCTCATCTGGTCACTTAACTTTATTTAAGTTATAATAGGTCACTTAACTTTTTATTTATTCTCGAAATGGTCACTGTAACCGGCTATAACAGGTTACAATGACCATTTCGGGACAAAATAAAAAGTTAGGTGACCTTGTAGAACTTAAACAAAGTTAAGTGACCAAATGTGCACAAACCAGAAAGTTAAATGACCAAAAATGACCTTAACCCTATATATATATATATATATATATATATATATATATATATATATATATATATAGGGAGAGGATCAACATAGAACCCCTTTTTATGCATAGAACCATAGAACCACTCTTTTAACCCTACGATCATTATATGAGTGGCTTAGATTAAAAGGGTGCACCAATACAATCCTAGACATTATACATGGAATCACAACTCATAAGGGCATAATAGGAAAAATCAGCCCTAGATATTTTCTTCACGCCTTGCATATTGTTCTCATCTTCACCCTTTATGTAAATCTCTCAGAATCGAAAAACTCATGCAATCCTCTGATCGAATGTCTCCACTGCCGCCATGAACCAGGGTAGAATCACGAGCTCACCACCATCGCCAATGGCTGTCACAACCACCTTACTACAATCGATCTTATCAAATCCGTCGGCAACAGTGGAGATCTGATTTATCGGAGTTCTACTGAGAGAGAAAAAGAGAGAGAGAGATCGAGAACGGAAGAGAGAAAGCAAGAGAGATCGAGGCAGAGGATCAAGGAAGAGCTGAGAGAGGGACAGAAAAAGAGAAGATGGAAGCAGTTGAGAACGAAAGAGAAAGAGAGATCGATGCAGAAGGACAGAGAGACAGAGAACAATCGATGTTCATCTATGTTCAGTAATGAACATTTCAGGTTCCATTATGAACATGTATGAATATGACTGTAATTTCTTAGTTTTATAAATCTTTATTCATGTTCACTACTGAACAGTTGATATCGAGTACAAAAGAGAAAAAGAGAGAGATCGAGACAGAGTTTTTGTGTTTGAGAAAGAGAGCGATCGAGACATGTATGAACATGACTGTAATTTCTTAGTTTTTATAAATGTTTATAAATGTTAATCCATGTTTAGTAACGAACACTTGAGTTTTTGTGTTTGATATATGAAGATTCATACATGTTCAGTACTGAACATGTGTGAACATGAACAATATTTTGCAATGTTCACTTATGAACATGACTAATTTCTAAACAATACTATTTTCTGAGATTTTGAACACAACGTTCATTAGTGAACATACATATATGTTCATCAATGAACATATAAGTGCAATTTATCATCATACCCTTATCACCATAATTTGATCTAACGGTCAAGGAGATGGTTCTATGGTTCTATGCATAAAAATGCTTCTATGTTGAACCCACCCATATATATATATATATATATATATATATATATATATATATATATATATATATATATATATATATATATATATATATATATATATATATATATATATATAAGTAGATTCAGATGCGAATTCTAAATATTGTACGTACGTAGGACTCAATATCGTCCATATATGATTTAGGGATACGATCGGTATTTTCCCCCTCTCTCAATGACTCACGCACACAATCTGTCAAAATCGTCAAAGCCATCATCGTCTTCAACCTAATCTCCGATCTCATCCCCTATCAGATAAAATCGATTGCAGAAGCAAGAAACTCGAGCCCATTCTATACCTCCTACCCTGCAATCATCCAAGCAAAGCAATTGCTCTTGAGTTCAATCACTCGAAGCTTCGATCAAGTCATGAAGTGTTCTACTGATGACCTTGGTGAGAAACTGCAGGCAAAGAAACTCGTCTTTCTCACTAAAGCAGAGCGAGAACAATTAGATCTCAAGCGCCATCAAGATGAATTTGAAGAACAAAAGCGCCGATCCGAACAGCTTCTCCTCCAGAGCAACCCTAATGCTTCCTCCTCTAAACCCCCACTATCGTCCGATGACGCCTCCCGTAACCACCGGTGAGAAGCTTGCAGAGCGATACTTGGGATCGAAGAAACCTAAGAAAAGGGTAATTAAACTTAGTGAGAAGTTCCTTTTCTCCTTCGATTGGGAGAATACAGAGGACACTTCTCATGATATGAACATCCTCTATCAAAACCCTCACGAGGCTCGTCTTCTATTTGGAAGAGGCTTCCGTGCTGGCATGGATCGCAGGGAGTAGAAAAAGTTAGCCGCAAAGAACCATAAAGAGTTGAAAGAAGAGATTAGGAAGAAGGATGGGATTGAGGAAAGGCCAGAAGAGACGAGATTAGGAAGAAGGATGTGGCATTCTCTGAGAATGTGGCATTCTCTGAGAATGGGGCATTCTTAGAGAATGTGGCATTCTCTGATAATGGGGGATTCTCATAGAATGCGGCATTCTCAGAGAATGGGGCATTCTCAGAGAATGAGGCTTTCCGTATAACAGTTTTCAAGATGTGGTGTAAGGTATTCTTTGAGAATGCTTCATTATCTTCTCAGTCCTCTGTAACCATTTCATTCTTAGATAATGTTTTACGTATTACTAGATAATATTTAAACATATTCTCTTAGAATTTGAAAACTCTTACGTAACTTTTTTTCTGAGAATGCAACTTTACTTCTCGGAGAATGCATCTGTATATTTGTAATCGTTCATTCTCACAGAATGCATCTGTATATTTTGTAATTGTTCATCTGTATTTTTTATAATCGTTGAATCGCAACGTTTCCTGCTCGTTGAATCGCAACTGTAAACTATGCTCTGATGTTTGATTTTGTAGAAATTTGAAAACCGATGATATCATGTGCGTGATTGTAGGGAATTGGGGATTTTTACTCTTTTACCCTTAACCGGGGTGTTGCATTTAAAAACACGCGTATTGTTACGCTTTTAATTAAAAAAACGGAAATTTTAACAGCCATGATTTTTATTGATCAGACGCTCCACATTTGGTCCTACAGTCACACAATAATTGTTAAAGATTTCATGTCGTTGTTTATTAGCATTTTATCTCAAAAAGATTTCATGTCGTTGAAAAGTTTGTAATTCAAATATGAAAAGTTAAGAGTTTGTCACATTAATAGTAAGTTGAATCTGTATTTTTTGGATTAAAGTTTTTGGAATGTGAAGTAAACTGAACGACGAAAAAAATAAGAAATTTATGATTTTCGATGAAATAAATATATCATTATTTTGTTGATTTCTATATATTTTTTAAATTGTTCAACAAATATTTTGTACGATTTAGGAGTTTTTATGTGTTTTTTGAAAACAAAATGTTATAACGTTTGTTTCATTGTTTTTATGTTATTCAAAATTGTCGTATTTATTAATTCATGTTATTTATTATATATATATATATATATATATATATATATATATATATATATATATATATATATATATATATATATATATATATATATATATATATATATATATATATATATATATAGACACACATACACAAAATCTAATGGATAATAAATAATATGAAATAATCATTACTACAACTTTTAGTTACATAAAAACAATGAAACATCTATTATAATATTTATTTTCAAAAAACATGTCAAAACTCCTAAGTCGTACAAAAGGTTTGTATAAACAATTTAGAAAAAAATATAGAAATCAACAAAAGAATGACAGATTTAGTTCGTCGAAAAAAATTCCCATTTTGTTTCCTTTTTCCCGATTGTTTAGTTTTATTTCTCATTTAAGCACTATAATCTAAAGAAAAATTCACATTGCAAATACCGTTGATGCGACAAACTCATCACAAACTCATAGTTGAATCGCAAACTCTTCAACCACAAGAATGGTTTTTGTGAGAAAAAACTACTAATATAGCTATTATCTCAAAAAAAATCTACATTGCAATATATATATATATATATATATATATATATATATATATATATATATATATATATATATATATATATATATATATATATATATATATATATATTTATATAGGGTCAGGATCAAATGAGAACTCTTTTTTCATGAAAACCAGAGAACTCTTTCTGATTGGTTGAATCATAAAAGGGCATTATAGTCATTTAACAAATCTCATTTAATTCTGAATTTTTTATTTTTGGCAACAACAATAACCATCTCCTAAAATTAAGGCTACTAAAAATCAAAATTTTGAATTTTAAAAGAAGGAAATTTCAAAATATATATAAATAGATTTTCGAAATATTAAAAAAATCAGAATTTTAATTTTAAAAAAAACTGGATTTTCGATTTGATTTTTATTATCAGATTTTTGATATGACAATTTTTTAACAGAATGCATATATGCATATTTACGTTTTTGCATTATATATCAAAAACTGCATATGTGCACATTCGAGAATTTTTCATAAAAAACACACAAAATATCCATATTTCATAATATTCGGATGTCATACAACCATAAAATATAAAAAGAAATAAAATTTACAAAAATATTCGAACACGAAGCATAAGCAAAACCATTTTATTAAAAAACAATATAAAAATAACATACGTTCATTTTATCCGATATAACGATAAACTAAAAAACAAAGCAATACAACAAAATATCATAATATCTTCATTTGTTCATCCTTAATTGTCATGTAGTCTTCGGTTTATCTTCACTTCTTCGAATTACTAGGCAAAGTCTTCAAAATCTACAAAAACTTTAATAAAAATGGATAAAAATGCAAGTTGAAAAAGTTTCATAAAAATGCATATATATGCCCACATACGTACATATGCACGTGTGAGCATACAAAGACACACAAAATGCACATATATACATACATACATTGACATATGTATAAAAATGCTTATATTCATACATATATGCAGATATGCACATTTGTACATACGCATATGCACAAATGCATATACATATATGCACATATGCACATACATATATGCACACATGCACATACGTATGTGCACATATGTATATATGCACATATGCATAGACGTATACATGAAAAAAACACACATATATGCACATCTGTTTATATGCATATACACATGTGCACAAATGCACATATCCTCGTATATACACATATGTTTATATGCATATACACATGTGCACATATGCACAAATGCATATATATGTACATGTGAAAATATATAAATTTATGTACATACGGAATATATGCATATATGCACAAACATATTTATGAATAAATACACATACATCATTTATTCAATTGAACTGTGCACAAATGCATATATATATATATATATATATATATATATATATATATATATATATATATATATATATATATATATATATATATATATATATATATATATATATATATATATATATATATATATATATATATATATATATATATATATATATATATATATATATATATATACATGTGAAAATATATAAATTTATGTACATACGGAATATATGCATATATGCACAAACATATTTATGAATAAATACACATACATGCAATATATATGTAAATGTATATATGCACATATGCATAGACGTATACATGAAAAAAATACACATATATGCACAGGTGGAGGGGAAAGGCTCTTGCGCCATAGGTAATTGCCACCCGCCCTGTGTTGCGGGACTGAGTACCCTCAGGTGAGACCAAATTGCCGGTTCCAAAAAAATATGCACATCTGTTTATATGCATATACACATGTGCATGTGCACATGTGCACATATGCACAAATGCACATATCCACGTATATACACATATGTTTATATGCATATACACATGTGCACATATGCACAAATGCATATATATATATATACATGTGAAAATATACAAATTTATGTACATACGGAATATATGCATGTAAGCACATGTCGTTCATTTCATTAGACAATGTGAAGTTCATAAACAACTAACACAAACTAAAATAAAAAAAAAAACATTGACACCAAATTTATCATCGTTGACACCAAATATACCTGGTAAGCGGAATTTCCAAAACCAAAAACAATTTCTTTTTTTTGGAACCGGTGGAAGAAGAAAAAGAACAGGAAAGAAGCGGAGAGGAATTGTAGCAGCGGTGACTAAGAGACGAAAGATGCAGAGAGGAATATGCCTGCTTCGCGTTCATCTTTTCATGGAAACTGTATGTGGCATTCCAATTAGTGATGAGCATATTACGAACACTTTCTGCAGTAGCGTAGTATGCTTTTGGAAGCTCAAATTTTTCTGGATAAAACGATGGCGTGAATTCTGCATGGTATTTGATCCTTGATATAACAGATTTTGAATTAGGAACAAGGATCCCATTATCTGAAGTATCTGTTGTTTCTGCATGATGTAAAAAAAGCTAATGTTACACTGGAATTATATTTGATGTAATTATCTAAAATGTTTGACTAACATTCAACCATGACAAAAATTGAGAAAACTTGTTCCAATCAATGCTACCAATGTGTCATGGTAGTTTGCAAAAAGGTAAATTTGGATTGCAATCTTATTTAAGAAAAAAAAGTTTACCAAAACTTGCATTTCGAAGAGTAGTAGGCTCAAAATCTGAAATCAACGTGTGACTCTGTTTTCTCTGTGATGAAGGGATTGTAAACTTAACAATTTGCATAATCCACATTTTTATGTTTAAAATCCGTCAAAACAAGTGAAGCCACCAATATTAACACTAGATTTCTTAAGATAATTACATATAACCTTTATGTTTAAAATTCGTAAAAAATACATAGAAGATTGTTCCATTGACATTGTAAGTACTATTGGAAGATATATATAATCCCGATCTCAATAGAACAATCCGCTCCATAGAACAATCCGCTCCAATTAACAATAATCAAAATTAAGAGATTTATAATGTAAAAGCTACTAGCAATAATACCTTTTTGAACAGACTACTCAGGCAATTTTTGTAACTATTGATTTCTGCTAGCGACGTTAGTCACAGCGAAATTCCTTCCTCTAGCGACGTTAGTCACAGCGAAATTCCTTCTCGGAGCACGTTGTTATCGAGCGATATTTTCATTGGGTGTTATTCTGGCGGTGCAGAGATTCTTCTTCGCTGGTGGTGAAAGAACCCTAGCGGAGGAAGGGTTGTAGAGGCGGCTTCGTCCGACGCACAAGAAAGCGGCATTGATGGCGGCATCGTCCGGCGCACAAGAAAGCGGCGCACAAGAAGACGATGGCGACGAAAAGGAGATGACGGCAACTAGAAGGCAAAGGCGATGGCTCGAGAAACCGAACGATGGTCGATGTTGGGAGGAAAGAGGCAAAGAGAGAGAGAGAGAGAGAGAGAGAGAGAGAGAGAGAGAGAGAGAGAATGCAAAGGCGTTATCTATTTTTATGTAATTTTGTTACCCTTAATTACAGGGATTGGAATTTTAATTCTCTGATTTACCCTTATGATTGAGAATTAAAAACCTAATATACCATTAAAAATATTGATAATTACAAAACTGCCATCTCTCATCTTAGCCTTTTATTTTTTCGATCTAACGGTTCAGATTTGGTTCCTTGGTTCCCATGAAAATATTGGTTCTCATTTGATCTTTACTATATATATATATATATATATATATATATATATATATATATATATATATATATATATATATATATATATATATATATATATATATATATATATATATATATATATATATATATATATATATATATATATATATATATATATATATATACTAGCATCGGCCCCGCGCGATGCGGCGGCGTTGGGTGGGGGGGAGAGATAATTGGTTCATCGGATTGGTATTAGCATATTTGCAATTAATCCTTAAAATAATAATGATTATAAAATACATTTGTCCCTCTAGAAAGTACATAACATATTCCAATTCTTTTGACAAATTCCATTCCTTCCAAAAACATTCTATAAACCAGACGATAAGTTACAAAAGTAACCTTGTTATCGGCGTCTCCTAGTTCCTCATTATTAATGCTTTTAGCACATGTTAAAGCTGAACCGTGTGTTCCAAATGTGATGAATCCATAATCTTTTTGAAACGACCAAAACTTTACTAAATAAATATGTAATATAAGGTGTGTGTATTTTAAAAGTTTTATGTGTAATAATATGAGAGATTATGGTTGAAAGGGGTAATTTAGTCATTTTTCGCATAAAGGGTAAATTGGTCATTTGACCAAATGTGGAAATTAATATAAACTTTATTTATGACTTAGGACTAAAATGCAAGAGTTATAGTTCCAAGTGGTTAAAATAAGTATTAGTATCAAAAGTCCAAAGAATGCAAGCTTAGGGACCAAAAATGTAAAATTTTTATAAATAAAAATAAACATAAAAGAGAGGATTATCATCCTCATTCTCCAGAAGTTTGTAGAGTGATCGAGAGAGAAGAAGAAGAAACGGGAAGAAGAGGAAGAAGGAGAAATTTCATAAGAATTGGAAGAAGGAATTGAAGATTCCTTAGTAATCAAGGTAAGAACTCCACTATTCATCATCTTCTTCATATGAAATCTGGAAATTCGAGTTATGAAGCTCATGAAATGTTTCCAGAAGTTCATCTTCATCAAGTCATGCTAAAACATCAAGTGGATACATCTAGATTGCAAAGAGTTTTTGGAATTTTAGTTAAATCCTTGGAAGTGGGTTTTGAGCTCAAGAACCCTAAAAATTTTGTTATGAGTTTAAGACTGATTTCAAATGATTTAACAAGTTCAAAGGGTCATAAAGAGTGTAAGAAATCAGTTCTACACTTGAAAATCAAACAAAATGAATTTTTGATTAAAAATGTGCAGGAAAATGGTAATTGGAATGGTGGAATGGAATTGGTGATTCCATGAATGAAACCCATAGAAATAGATAATGAAAGTCATGAATTGGTGATTAATGAAGTATGTTTTGGGTTGTAAAACCCCTAATTTATCTCCCCTTGATCATATAAAGATATATATAAAAGATAGAAAGAAATGGACCCTTATATTAGAATTTATGGCACATGAGCTTCCTTAGAGCTCTTGTGATATCCTATGGTCTTAACCATTAAGTCATGAACTAAATAAGACTTAATGGGATTAAAAATATGTTCTTAACATGTTAGAAGGTTAATAGAACCTATTGGTAAAGTTTTGTTAAGTTTGGAAACAAATGGAACCAAGAAATGGACTAAAACTGCAAAAAACGAACAAAAATTGAAAGCTGAAAATGGGACTGCAGGATTCTACACGACCCGTGTGAATCTGGCACGACCCCGTGTGAAATGAGGCAGTGGCTTGGACATCTTGGAAGCCTTACATGACCCCATATGACCCGTACACGACCCGTATGACCCGTACACGACCCGTGTGACCCGAATTCATGCAATTCACTCTCGTTATGACCCGTATTGGTATAATAAAGACTCTAACATGTTATAGAGTCAATTAAAATGTAAATTAATGTATCATATACTATATATAGGTGCAAGTCAAATAATCGGGCACCGAAAGGGTAAAGAACCGAGGGACACCTAAACGACATTTCAAGAATTATTCGGTGAGTACATGTAGCATTTTCACCCATTTTGGGATACATGGCAAGTAAGTAAGTATTTTTTTTGATTTCATATATTAATTTTATATGTGAAAAATATTTGCAAAAATGGTCCACTTTCTAGTTAAAATAGAAAGTTAACTGCTATATTTGAAAGTATGATTCTTGACGATAGCCTAAATTATAATAGAGATATGTTTGAGTCAAAAGCTTGGCATTTAGCCATTTCTTGTGCAAGTAATGTTTTGTTTTCAGAAAAGTATTTTATGTTTGACTGGTATTGTGACTAGCATTGTTAGTAAGGGAACTATGTTCCAACCTACCCGGGTTAGGTAAGGAGTCTACTGGGGACAACCCCTTCGCGAAGTAGACTGCCTCAGCACTTCTACTGTTAGTATTGATCCGTTCTTTCTAGCTGTAGAGACTTGGGGTATCACTTATTGTGATTAACGCCCTAAGTATAAAAATTCCAGCAAGTTTATAAAACCAGTCAAAGAAAGCATAAAAGACATTATTTTTGCAAAGTTGATATATGATGCTTTTGAAAAGTAAAAATGTACAATATGTGTATATTATGTAGTTTTGACAAAGATTTATGTTACGAATGTTTATACAAGTTAGTAAAAGAAATTTAAAGTTTGAGTCTAAAACTCATGTAACTCACGAGACAATTTGTCTTACGTATTTTATTTTTATGCCATGTATTCCAGGTTCAGGTATAAGGCTGTGAGATAGTTTGAAGTTGCTAAATAAGCACTAGGTGCAAAGGAGTGGAGCTGGATATAGCTTCCATATTTGGTATTGGTTGAATCCGTTTCTCTTAAGCTTATGGTTTGATATGTAATTGTAACTCCCCTTTTTTATTGTAATTAAACAAATAACATGGTTTTTGTTAAACCATATTTTGTAAAATACGTTTTTATGTATTAAAAATGGTTTGAAAAGTTGGGGCGTTACACTTTTCGTCTTGTAGAAGGCATATTACGGGCAAACAATTTTCACCACTTCCCCATATTTGTTTAGTAGGTCCCGCACTCGACCCTCGGCCCATGAAGCTGGCAGGCCATCTATAAAAACAGTCTTCACCTGCCAAAAGATAGTCAAACTGTCAAATCCATAGAATATGATATTAATAAAAAACAAAAACCATCGTTTTTCAAGATAATTTTCTGAGATTTATTACGATTTGCAGACTTTTGCTAGCATGTGGCCAGCTTAGTGAAGATCTTCATTTTTAAAAATAGTTTGTGATAAATGCTTTCATTTCGAAATAATTTTGGTTTCTCTAAGTTATATTTTGAATTAAATGACACACATTTAACTTGAAAACTTAGCATAAATTCTAGTGATTAATTTCCTTTTGATGATTAATTTATTTTTGAAAATTATTATATTCCTTTTAATGCAACGGTAAAAAATAATTTGTTTCGGTGAATAGTTGGTGCTTGGAGATAAATTTCATTTCAACAAAATAGTTTTCGGAGGGCGTTAAATTTCCTTTCAACAAATAATTTTGTTCTGTATATTAGTTTGCTTTCATAAAACACCTTAATCATTAAAAACCTATCTATATAATGTATGATACCTTTGGTTAAAAATAAAAACACGTTTTCGTTTTACGTTAAAATATCAATACGTGTTTAGAATTAGAATTATACTTGCCTTTTGTGTAATTATTGCCATCATATAAACGCCTATTATACAAATTACAAGTGTTAAATAATGTGTTTATATTTGGAATTACCTTCTTACAACTTTTTTTTTTCGTCTAAATAAATAGTCCGAATAAATAATTCTTATGGAGTGTGTTTTTATTGTCTTTAACTTTTGAGTATGTATTATATATATTTTCATTATCAGTAATTTGCAATTTTTTCCGACTTCAGGGGTTTCAAAATTTACTTCTAATATTGTTTCAAACTAATATGGTTAGAGATATTTTGGAGTGTGTGGGTTAAAATAAGCTAAGTGATCAAGTTAGAGCTTTAAGATACGACTGGTCTGCACGACTCGTTGTGTTGCGACAGACAGATGGTCGCGTCGCGATCCCTTAGTCATCGCGTCGCCACACCATAGTTCATTGCGTCACGATCCCACCAGTACAACCTACTTTCCAGTTTAACTCTCACAATAGAAAACTACTTATGGTTGCGTCGTGTAAAACTGACAGAAAACATTCCGTCCTAATTAAAACAACCTAGCTTCTCAAATCTTTGGCTTCAAGCCGTCAAAATTACACACCATAGTCCAAACACACAGTATGGTACAACTGTACCATGAAATATGGAAATTGTATAATTTTCGTCCAAAATAACCAAATTGTCCTTTTGGTCCAGTTTGCCTTATTAACATCTCTAAAATGCAATCACAACTGGTCATAGAATTTTTGGCCGTTCATATATATTATTTATTTAATTAAAAAAATGAGTGGTTAGTGAGGAGTTATCATTTTCTAGAATTGAATGGGTGAGGAGTTAGTGAGGGAAAAGTAATATGCCAACTACGTGACACCCAAACCCTTTGGGGTGAGTGATCACGGCTTCCCTTGTTCTAAATGTAAGAAGAATAGTAAATGGTGCTGATTGGATGATACGTGATTTTGAAAAAATTGAGAAAAATAAAAGATTACATCGCATGGCGTTAGAACCTTCGGTTTTTCTAGTAATTTCCTATTAAGAAAATCGAAATATGCTTCGGTTATAAAAATATATGAAAATTAAAACGAAAAGTTGCAGGTGTTGTTAAACGGCAGAGTTTCATAAATAAAACGACGTTTTTTCGCGAACTCTACTTTTAATGCAGAGTTCTCATGAAAAAACCGAAGACATCGACAAATCATCGCCTGACAACGGCCCCGAGATCCCATAACAAAACGGCCATTATCTCCAACCGCCTCACTCCCTTATTCTCACTGCATCACGGTCGCCGTCAATCCCTCCGATCACCACAATCGCCAGCACCGCCCTTTCATCGTCATTGTTTTTACCCAATTACCCTCATTTATCACCGCCTTTGATCTGGCTTTCACGCTTGAATTTATCGACATTGCCGGCGGTTGTTGATTGGAAGGGTTGTTTTGCAAAGTGAGTGACATAAAGTCGGCTGAGGAGTTATGGAATCGATAATGGCTAGGGCACTGGAATCCACTCTCAAATACTGGCTAAAATCTTTCTCCAGAGACCAGTTCAAGTTACAAGGACGCACAGTGCAGCTCTCCAATATAGGTGCGCATTTACTGTTACTTTGATTATGACGCACATGTGTTGGAATCGAAGAACTCGATGCAATTTGAATGTGGACATTGGAATTCAATTTTTGATAGATATAAGTGGTGATGCTTTGCACGCAAGTCTTGGATTGCCGCCTGCTTTAACAGTAACCATGGCGAAATCAGGGAAGTTGGAGATTATGGTATGTAATTAACCTCAATATCAATTAATATCAGTGACTAATCATATGATATATTTTTGGAAGAATTGCTCTTAATACTAAGTTTCTTATCTGCTGAAGTTAGTTTCCAGACACACACATGGACTCATTCTTTTATGACACATATTTTTCTGTGTGTATGTTACGTACATGCATTCTTAACATGACCACATGACTGGTTTTTTGAAGCTTCCTTATTTGAGTAATGTACAACTGGAGCCAATTGTTGTGGTAATTGATAAGCTTGATGCTGTGTTGGAGGAAACTGATGATTTGGATGCACGTAGGAGCACAAGCAGGTGACCATTTAGTTTTTGTAAATAATCGTTTTGGATACTAGCTAACTGATACAAATTCGTATGTAATGTATTCTTTGTTTGTTTTTGAAAGTGCACAGGCGTCTTCTAGTTCATCAAAAGGCAGTGGCTATGGATTTGCTGAAAAGGTTAGTTTTACATGGTGCAATTGTCATTTATTAAGATGTGATTCTGGTACCATTTACTTAATGTGAGGAGAAATAAAATATGAGAATAAAGAAAGAGGAAAATGATGAATCACTTGCTTGAATTGCTTCTTTTAATACTTATTTATTAAGACTTAGCCCACTGACTTGTTATATTTATTAGATTGCTGATGGAATGACATTACAAATAAAGACCATCAATCTATTACTTGATACTCATGGAGGTGGTAGACATCTTGGGGAGGCAAGTTGGTAAGTTTATGATATGAGATACCAACATTTTATTAAATGATTCATGTTTTAACTATATCAATGCAATTCTTAAGCTAAAAAGTTGAAAGAAATCTGTTAGGAAATAGACCTAAATCTATAGCCTATTGCCCAGGAATAATAACGAGAATATAAATGCGGAAATATAAACACAAAGTAACGACACAGAGATTTACGTGGTTCGGTCCAAGATGACCTACGTCCACGGGCAGGAGAGAGTATTCTTTATTCCAGAGCTAAATACAGGTGTTACAGAGCGTACCTAGATCGCTAGTAAATCGGCCTCTTCTGACTACTGACTTCAGACTTGACAATTGACAACCCAACCAAAACCCTAATGACCAGCCTTTATATTTATAGGCATTACAAGAAACCCTAGCCGTACCCTAGCTGTTCACGGCCCACGCGACGCGGACACTTAATGGGCCGCGGCGCACGTGTTTACAATTCATACGGGTTTTAATTCCCAATTCACTATTTAACAATCTCCACCTTGAATTGCGAATTCAACATAGCTCCACCTCGCTTTAGAAACCAAAAAACTTCCTCTCGTCTCCTGCCAGCTTGCCCCGTAGGGACTTACCTCCTGCGAACATCAACCAAGTTCAAGCATAGCTCGAACTTCTCCTTGGGTAACGACTTCGTCAACATATCTGCCGGATTCACCTTGGTATCGATCTTCAAGATTGAGAACTTGTCTTCTTCAACTATGTCACGAATGAAATTTAACCGGATATCAATATGCTTTGTCTTTTCATGATAAATCGGATTCCTCGCTAGACACAAAGCGCTTTCACTATCACAGTTCAAGACAAGCTTCTCCACCTTCAACCCCAGACTCTCCACCAAACCATGTAGCCAGATACACTCTTTTATACCTTCGGTCATTGACATGTATTCCGCTTCAGTTGTAGACAAGGCAACTGTAGATTGTAAAGTTGACTTCCAACTGACTGCACATCCAAACAAAGTGAAAATATAACACGTGAGCGATCTCCTTTTCACCAAGTCGCCACCATAGTCTGAGTCTGCATATCCCACCAAGTTACTATGAGTATTACCACCATAAACCAAACAAACATCCTTAGTCCCCTTTAAGTATCGCAGGATCCACTTGACTGCTTCCCAGTGAGCTTTCCCAGGATTACTCATAAACCTACTAACCACACTAACTGCATGTGCTAAATCAGGTCTAGTACAGACCATAGCATACATAAGGCTTCCAACTGCACTTGAGTACGGAACTCTACTCATATAGTCTTTTTCCTCATCCGTAGTTGGTATAGTACTTCTGTTTAATTTAAAATGCGCTGCCAAAGGAGTTCCAACTGGTTTTGACTGATCCATACCGAAAGACTGCAAGACTTTCTCAATATATTTCTGCTGAGAAACATATAACAACCCTGCTTTCCTGTCTCTCTGAATCTCCATCCCCAATATCTTCTTTGCTGCACCCAAATCCTTCATTTCAAACTCACTTGCCAAAAGCTTCTTCAAGTTATTAATTTCAGCCATCTCCTTGGCTGCAATGAGCATATCATCAACATATAGCAACAGATAAACAAAGGACCCATTGGACAACTGCTTCAAGTAGACACAATTATCAAACTGATTCCGAATGTAGCCATGCGAAGTCATAAACGAATCAAATCTCTTGTACCACTGTCTAGGAGACTGCTTCAAACCATAAAGAGACTTCTTCAACAGACACACATGATCCTTATTAGAACCCGGAAAACCTTCAGGCTGTGACATATATATCTTCTCCTCCAAACTTCCATGAAGAAATGCAGTTTTGACATCGAGCTGCTCAAGCTCCAGATTAAACGCACTCACCATAGCCAAAAGAACCCGAATTGACTTGTGCTTCACGACCGGTGAGAAAACCTCGTGATAGTCGATTCCTTCCTTTTGAGAAAAACCCTTCGCCACTAACCGTGCCTTGAACCTTGCGGGTTCAACCCCTGGAATTCCTTCCTTCTTCTTAAAGACCCATTTGCATCCAACCGGTTTGACTCCTTTTGGCAATGGAACAAGATCCCACGTTTCATTCTTCTCAAGAGATTGCATCTCTTCATTCATCGCCATCAACCAGCTTGATCCTTCTTTACTTGCCACCGCCTCTTTGTAGGACCGAGGCTCATCAGTACCAATGTTTTCACCAACAGCTAGTGCATATGCAACAGAACCAATATCACCATTAGTGACACATGTAGCATATCTAGCTGGAGTCTTCGTGTTCCTTTTCTCTCTTCTCCTTGCTATAGATTCTTCCTCATTGTTCTCACCATCGGCCTCAGCATCACCAGACTGATCCTCATTGGGCTGTTCATGAGTTTCATCACGTCTATGCTGATCATCACCGACATGCTGTTCTTCATTTATCACCATTCTGTCTGGAATTTGTGTGACAAACTCCACCTTCTGGTTGGCACCCTGATCTTTCCCTACATGACTTGTATCACCTCCTCTTTGGTTCACCATAGCAGATTCATTAAAGGTCACATCTCTGCTATTAATAAATTTTGGAGTTCTCCCTTCTTCTGTACACCACAGACGATAACCTTTCACTCCATGTGCATACCCTAGAAATATGCACTTCATTGCCCTCTCCTCAAGTTTACCATCATTAACATGAGCATAAGCCGGACAACCAAATATACGTAAACCAGAATAATCAGAGGGTTTTCCAGACCATACCTCTTGAGGAGTCTTAAAGTCGATTGTAGTTGATGGTGATCTGTTCACCAGATAGCAAGCAGTATTAACCGCTTCCGCCCAGAATTTCTTCGATAAATCAGCATATAACCGCATGCTTCTAGCACGCGCTAACAGTGTTTGGTTCATCCGTTCCGCCACTCCGTTCTGCTGTGGTGTGTGTCGTATAGTGTGATGCCTCACTATACCTTCCGCTTTGCAGAAGTTGTCAAACGGGGCATTGCAGAACTCCAACCCATTGTCAGTTCTGAGTGTCTTGACAGATTTTCCGGTCCGTTTTTCAATCATCGTCTTCCACTCCTTGAACTTCCCAAACACTTCGTCTTTAGTCTTCAGAAAATAAATCCAAACCTTTCTTGAGTAGTCATCAATGAAAGTCACAAAGTATCGATGACCGTTATGAGACTCGACCGGAGAGGGACCCCACAAATCTGAATGAATGTACTCCAGGATTTCCTTGCTTGTGTGTTTACCCGAACTAAACTTCACCCTGCGTTGCTTGCCTTTGACACAAGCTTCACAAAACTTGAGTTTTCCCGTTAGCTCACCACCAAGCAACCCCTGTTTACTCAGAATTGACATACCCTTCTCACTCATATGTCCCAACCTTCTATGCCACAACTCTGTCTTATCATTACTACTCTCTAAGGATTGAGTAACCGCCACTGTTCCCCTAACCGAATTTCCTTCTAAGACAGGAACCCCACTTTTCTGCACCTTTCCTTTCATAACTACTAGAGAGCCCTTGGTGACCTTCACCCAGTCATCCTCACCAGAGTATTTCAACCCATTCTTTGCTAAAGTAGTAAGAGAAATTAAGTTCTTACGAAGATCCGGAACATACCAGCAATCAAGCTTTCTGACCATACCATCGTGCATCATAATCTGTACCGTACCGCTTCCTTTGACCTGAGCAACCCAATCATCACCCAACTTCACCGTTCCTTTCAAGTCTCTAAAAGATTCGAACCAGTCACGATGGAAAGTCATATGATAAGATGCCCCAATATCCAAGACCCAAGCATCAACAGAACTAGATGTACAAACAGTCAACACATCGCCTATGTCTTCTTCTTCAGAACCATCCTGAACAATAGCCACACTGCCATTGTTGCTATTTTCTCCTTTCCCCCCTTTCAGCAATGGACAATTTCTCTTGAAGTGACCCTTCTCCTTGCAGTTATAACACTTGACTTTTGCAGAAACTTTCGATTTCGAACGTGACTTACTCCGATTTCCACCATCTTTCTTATCCGATGTCCTTCCTCTGCCAACGAACAGACCTGAACCGGATGTCTCCTCATTCCCAGAAACTCTACGTTTGAGTTCCTTGGACAGCAGAGAATCCTTCACATCATTCACAGTAATTGTTGTTCTTCCATACAACATAGTATCAACAAAATTCTCATGTGAATTCGGCAGTGAACATAACAAAATAAAGGCTTGATCCTCATCATCAACCTTTACTCCTACTCCTTGAAGATCTAGAATAATCCGGTTGAAAGAATCAAGATGGTCTTTTACTTGGGTACCTTCTGCCATTCGGAAAGTGTACAACCGTTGCTTCTGATACAGCCTATTTGTCAAAGAACTGTTCTGATACGTATCACAGAGCTTCTTCCAAATACCGGCAGCAGTGGGTTGATCAACAACTTCCCTCAACACCTCATCCGTCAAGCTCAAAAGAATAGCACTATGTGCTTTCCCCTCGATCTCCTTCTTCACAACATCTGTCGTGTCCTTTGCATATTCTCCTTCCACTGCAACTGCGCATCCTTGTTGAACCAGAAGAGCCTTCATCTTAACCTTCCACAAAGTGAAATCATTCGATCCATTGAACTTCTCCAAATCGAACTTGTGAGATGACATCTTCAATCAACTGATCCTTGTAGTCTTTGATGAACAAGTAAATCTGAAACTGCTTACTGCTCGTCGTCGCCGCGGCGAGGACTTCAACAGGGCGCGACGCGGGTTTGAACAGACGACGCGATCCTTCAACAAGCGCGACGCGGTCTTTCAACAGACGCGACGCGGCGAAGCCGTAAACCCTAGATCTACTACCGATTTGAATCAACCAGAACTACAACCAGATCTAAAACACGCAGACCTAAAACCGCAAATAACCACAGATCTATAACACTACAGATCTGAAACAGCGGCTCTGATACCACTTGTTAGGAAATAAACCTAAATCTATAACCTATTGCCCAGGAATAATAACGAGAATATAAATGCGGAAATATAAACACAAAGTAACGACACAGAGATTTACGTGGTTTGGTCCAAGATGACATACGTCCACGGGCAGGAGAGAGTATTCTTTATTCCAGAGCTAAATACAGGTGTTACAGAGCGTACCTAGATCGCTAGTAAATCGGCCTCTTCTGACTACTGACTTCAGACTTGACAATTGACAACCCAACCAAAACCCTAATGACCAGCCTTTATATTTATAGGCATTACAAGAAACCCTAGCCGTACCCTAGCTGTTCACGGCCCACGCGACGCGGACACTTAATGGGCCGCGGCGCGCGTGTTTACAATTCATACGGGTTTTAATTCCCAATTCACTATTTAACAAAATCAAATACTAAATCTATGCCAAAGAATGGTTCATAGACAGAATGATATGAAGTTCACACATTTTCGTTTTCCAGGGCATCACCAATGGCGTCTATAACTATCCGCAATCTTGTGTTGTACACCACAAACGAGAACTGGGAGGTCTCTTCTAAAACTTTTCAATTTACATACTTCCTATTTATTTCACAATAGTTGCTTTTGGTAACCACATGTGACAGGTTGTGAACCTTAAGGCAGCAAGAGACTTCTCAAGCGACAAGAGCTACATCTATGTGTTCAAAGTAATTTCACCTGCTAAATTACTACCAATTTGTTAGTAATCATCTTATATTGATTTATTATTTTCTTGAATTTTCCAGAAGCTTGAATGGGAGTATCTATGTATGGATCTGTTGCCTCATCCTAATATGTTCAAAGATGCTTCTTATAACCGTAAACATGACAATGGCCCAAAGCGCGCATTCTTTGGTGGTGAGCGGTTTATTGATGGAATATCTGGAGAGGCTTATGTAATGTAACACAATCTCAACCTTCTTACCAGTTCTTTGTCTGCAAACTCTACTTTAATACCTAATATTATTAATTTAAACACTGCCTTAATTTTATTTGTCTTTTTATAATCAGATTACGGTACAAAGATCAGATACTAATCGCCCAATAGGTCTGGAACTTCGAGTGCATGTTACAGAAGCCGTCTGTCCAGCCTTAAGTGAACCAGGTTTGTATACAATTAACCAGGGGCTGTTTCTTTTTGACTTAATGGGTTTAATGGGCTAAGTACTTAATTTGGTTAATTCTTTTTTACTTAATCTGGATAGAGTGACTTAACTTGTTAAGCTAAAAAGAATATGAGAAAGGTAAAGGTTAGTGTCTTAATAAATTAACTTGATGGATATTAATAAAATTGATGAATTGTGATATTTGTTTTTCATAATGTAACATTAGAATAGTCATTTAGTCTCATTCTTGCCGTTTATTCGGTAAAAAAAAAAAAAAAACTTTTTGCATAAAACACTTTATCTAGACGAACATCGTTATTCATTCAGCTACTTTGTTTTGGTCTGGCTTCATAATATAACAAAATAATAACAGGACTTCGAGCCGTTCTTCGTTTTTTCACGGGGTTATATGTTTGTCTTAACAGAGGAGGCGTTAATCAACAGGTTAGTATAAAATTACCTGTTCCTGCATATCATCATACAATTCCTAGGTTTTTAAAAACCATTTTTTATTATTATTATCTTGCAGCAATCAGTAGAAGCTGCAGGGCGTGTAATAGTCTCCTTTATGATAGATCATATATTTCTTGGCATCAAAGATGCTGGTTTGTAACTTCTTATATTTCTTGCGTATGAAGAAGAAATTTGTTTTATATAACAAATACATTTTCAGTCAAGATGTTCACAATAAAACAATACTACTTATTGACAAGTTTCAATGTACTTCCAGGATTCCAGCTAGAACTCCTGATGCAGTCACTTCACTTTTCTCGGGTAGCTTTCCATGACACCATAATTTATAGTAATTACGTGTTTCAGATTCGAATTAGGTTAATTTATTATTTGATTTTGAAGGCAACGGTTTCTGATGGAGAAATCGCCAAATGCTTAACTAGAGTCATGCTTGGTGGACTAATTTTACGGTATACTTTGTTAACATAAAACCTTCAAATTTTCGTGGTGTTTGATAATTGATATTATTATTAATGTTTGAATTTAGGGATACTTTCACTCGACCACCGTGCCCACTAGTGCAACCGTCAATCCACGATGCTTCAGATGAACCTCTACACATTCCAGATTTTGGTATGAATTGTGATTTCATTGTTCATAATGTGGGTCCCATTAATATGAAAATTAACATTTTGCATTTTTTTTTTCGATTAGGAAAAAATTTCTGTCCTCCGATATATCCACTAGGCGATCAGCTATGGAGACAAAACGACCGTGTCCCACTCATCTCCCTCCATTGTCTTAAATTCATGCCCTTCCTTCCCCCACCAGCGATTTCTTCACACACTGTAATCGACTGCAGGCCTCTCACGGTACATCATATTACATAAACAATTGAAAAACATTGTCTATTTTTTACTGATATGCCCTCATTCTTTCTTTCCAGATTCATCTTCAAGAAGAGTCGTGTGTAAGAGTATCATCCTTCTTTGCTGATGGAGGTGTGGTTAATCCTGGTGATATAATGCCCGATACTTCTATCAACTCGCTACAATTTAATATGAAAAAATTAGAAATCACTGTTCCACTTGAGCCTAGAAAGCCTGATCATCCCACATATTTTCATAACCCGAGCTCCTTCAATGGAGCAAGGCTTCATATTGAAAACTTACACTTTTCCGAATCGCCGTTTCTGAAACTCGGCTTGCTCAATCTCGACATGGATGCTGCATGCTTCTGTTTGTGGGAATGTCAACCGATTGACGCAAGCCAGAAAAAATGGTCAACCGGAGCTTCCCTCATTGGCCTGTCGCTTGAAACATGTAACAATCCGTTTGGGCCTAATACTTCTCGGTTACGTTCTTCAGAGTTATGGAGGTGTATAGAGATGAAAAGCGTTTGCATACAAGTTGCAATGGTAACTGCAGACGGAACTCCATTAACAAGCGTTCCTCCTCCTGGTGGAGTCGTCAGAGTAGGAATTGCCTGCGAACAGTATTTATCCAACACTTCGATTGAACAGCTGTTTTTTGTTTTGGATCTGTACGACTATATCGATGACGTCAGCGTCAGGATGGCAATGGCGGGAATAAGTAAACCAACGACGATTGTGAGATCGGAATGTTTAGATCATGAAAGTTTTAGCGAAAAGGTTCCTGCTGATACTTCGATCAGTGTATCAGTTAAGAATCTGAAACTAACGTTTCTAGAATCTTCTTTCGTAGACATCCAGGGTACGCCTCTGGTCCAGTTTATAGGAGATGATCTGCTAATGAAAGTTGCTCATAGAACCTTGGGTGCTGCGATGGCAGTTTCGTCAACTTTACAGTGGGAGAAAGTGCAAGTGGTGTGTGCAGAGACTGATACAAGTTTGACTGAAATGAGATCGGTGTTTTGGGTGCAAAACAGGAGGAGTTCGAGCGGTGTTCCGATTCCGTTTTTGAATATAACCGTTGTTCATGTAATTCCGTTTAATCCCGAAGATACAAAGTGTAGTAGCTTCCGTGTAATGGCTTGTATTGCGGGTGTTCGTCTAGCAGGCGGGATGAATTACAACGAAGCTTTACTCCACCGTTTCGGGATTTTAGGGCCAGACGGTGGCCCGGGAGCTGGTCTCTCGAAAGGTTTACATCATATATCTTCCGGACCTTTGTCAAAACTATTCAAACCGTCCACTCCGTTTGCCCATGACGTAGAAACTCACGGTAAGCTAGGTTTTCACTGAAGTCGGTTATTCCAACTGTTACTTGAATAAACTCGTTCTTGTTTCTTGTTTAGATGAAGGCGTCGGGAGTAGTTACCTGCAGTTTCATGATGTGAATATATCACTAGAACTGAAGGACTGGATATTCGCGTTGGAAGGCGCAGAGTTAATGGCGGAAAGGGGGAGGTTTGACGATCTGGAGGATTCTTACATAAAAGAGAGATCCTGGCACACGTTTTTCGAGAGTTTTGTAGTGAAAGCAAATGGAAGCAAAAACGAGAAAGTAGGACGCAAGTATCCGGTTGAAGTCGTGAAGGTGTGTATCTTCTTCTCTACTTCACCATTGTTGTTCAATGGAAACCCTAACTTGGACTTGTGAGTGGCTTTAGGTTGGTATTGAAGGCTTGAAGACATTAAAACCTCAACAAAAGGGAAACGCACTGACAAAAGGGAGTGTTGAGCGACACAATGGAGTAGATCTCGAAATTGACGTGGTACCTTCTGAAGACGAGGGTGGGAATATTACTTGGGCGGTGGAGAATTTAAAATTTTCCGCAAAACAACCGGTGAATACATCCTACTTGTTGCTATTGCAAATTAATCGGAATCCAAATTTGATGATTAGTATTGTGCAGATCGAGGTGATTATAAGAAAGGAGGAACTGCAAAATGTTGCTCAAATATGCAAGTTGGAAATGGATTCGATGGGACGAATAGCTGCTGGAATCTTACGATTGCTTAAGCTTGATGGATCGGTTGGTCAGGCGGCACTTGATCAACTAAGTCACCTTGGTAATTTCGCTTTCTTCATGTAGATCTACATAACAACGCAACTTGGACATGTGATTTATATCATGTAAAATGAAAACTTTCAGGAAGTGATGGATTTGAGGAGATATTTTCTCCGCGAAAGCTCAACAGTGATAGCGAAGTTACCAGGAGTCGATCTTTCTTTGCATCTCTAGATAACCAATGTTGTTCATCCTTGGACCCAACTTTAGCTTCACTTGAGGCAGAATTGTTGGAGTCACAGTCCAATTGTGCTGAATTAAGCATTTCCAACCCTTGCGTACAACTACTTTCTCAGAAGCTAGAAAGTATGCAGAGATTATTGGCAACGTTGCGGGATCAGGTAAGAATGAAGTCAAGGGTGATTATGGTTTGTTGATGTTAATTGGAATAAATCATTATTATTTATTAAGGCTTATAGCTTACTATTATTTCTTGTTGGCATATATTACATTTACAGGTCCAAGTGATAAAGGAAAAGGAAAGGGAAAGGTCTAGCTTCGAGATGATTAATTATAGAAGCCTAGAAGACGTCATTTTGTAATTAGGAACCTTTGTTAGTTGTACTCGGCTCATGGTCTTTGGTTATTCTTTTGTATGTATGTTAGGCATTTTTGATAGGTAATATTTTTGTAAAGCTTTCGTTATTTTCAAAAGAAATTTTTTTTTTTAGTGTACTTTTGGGCTTGGGCCTTTGGGCGTTACATTCTAACATCGGCAAAAGGACGCGTTGTGGTATTACCAAACATTAGAATAACACTACAACTCAAAATCACAACAAATGAAACGTACAAACCTCATTCACAATAACACAACATGATTATAGGGTTTAAGGGTTAAACGTGCTTACCAAGGACGTGGAATCATTTCCTCACACAAAATCCTTTTCAGCCCTAACTCCAACAAACATCCATCTTCAAACACATAGAGACATGCGTATACATATATGCATGTGTACGTCCATGCATGCATACCTATATATGTACCTATGTATATGCATGTATGAATTGTTGGAAAATAACATTATTGTGGCCTATGACTATTTTGTAATATTTATTACATGTTAGGTACTTTTATATTAAGTACCATAATGTTTGCCATAATGACATTCCATGTCCCTAGACTTAAAATATTTGTAGTATGATGGATATGACAATGTCTATAACTTGAGGGACTATATTTGTGTGGTTCCAATCTCTTTTCTGTAAGGTGTAAATTGATGAACCAAACGGTCAGGGGAAAATAAAGAGTCTCTCATATGGAGAGTCAGGAAATGAAGAGACGGTAAGAGTCTCTCATATGAACAGTCAGGAAATGAAGAGACGGTAAGAGTCTCTCATATGGACAGTCAGGAAAATGAAGAGACGGTCTCTCAATTATGCTCTAAACCCCTATATAACACCAAGACCGGGTATGTCGATAGTATCGAAAAATCTCTCCATCAGAAACATCATAAAACACCATTACGGGAAGAAAGTGAACCAAACTATGGCTTCATCTTCATCAACGATAACACTTCCAAGTAAGCATGATTTTATTTCTGTTGAAGCTTTGCATGATTATTGATCTTGACTATATACCTGCGAAAATTTCAACATGTGGTATCAGAGCATGGTTATATTTAAGTAATTTTTTTTACTCTGATTTTCCATTTTGGTGTTTAGTTTGTAATTATCACTGACGACTGTAATTGACGAATATGAACTCTAAAATTTGTCATTCATTGATTTTCAAATCTGAAACAATTAGAAGATAACACTTAGTGTTTTATTTCCTAAAGATGAATTGGATTGAAATAAAATCAAATAAGAAGATCACCTGTAATTCATATTCCATCCTCTATGTGAGTCGGCATACATCTTCAGGAACTAAATGAGTTTTTTTTTTTCTCCGCCGATAACACTTTGCAAAAGAGTTGTCCACTTTAAGGCTCACTTAAATAAGTGAATTTTTATTTTCTTATTGACATGTGATTTAACATTTGTTGTAAGTTTATTGATAATCCCACCTATTTTTATTCACTTTGTGAACTCGAATGAATGTGCAGATACGTGTCTCTTTAATCATTTCAATGCTTTAATGATAGTTTTGTGATGATTATAATTTTAGGTTATAATTGTCAATTTAGTAATTTCAAAATATGTGGACTATTTTAAGCCAATTTTGAGTTTTTTTATTATTATTTTAAAGATACTAATAAAATGTTTCACTTTATATTATGATTATGAGACTTCCAACAATTGTGGCTATATATCAAAATGTGTCAAAATCAACTCACGGTAATATTGCCTTGATGAATTTATCACATGATTTTAGTTTGATAAACTTTTAGCTCCTTTAAAATGATGAATGGATTACAAGATTTTATTTTATTTGCATCCTAACTATATGATGTAAATAAATATTTTATTTTATTTGTTTCTAATCTCTAATTATATAATTTGGTTAGTAACATTTTGATGAGTGGTAATTTTAATGTTAAGCTTAAACGACTGGACCAAAGAAAGGTTGTTTAAGTCTGACGTTAAAGTTTATTAAACACCACATTAAGCAATTGTTTGAGTTATTATTCAAGGAACCCAAAGGCTAATTGAATAATGACTCACACAATGAATTTTAGCATAATATGCATAAATGTTGTATTTTGACCCAAAGGTGATTGCAATATTTATGTAGCATAGTATAAAAATTAAGGACATCATATTGTTCAATTATTGGTCTAGCCAAAGCGAAACTAATAATTGGGTAATTGTGTCTATCCGACCTATTATTTTGGTGTTAATAATAGGTATACTAACATGATTGTTTTGATTATCCCATAATTCACTTCAGTATCTTCTTCGCATATATTAAACAATAATCTTATTTCAGCATCTACTATCTCACCAAGTCACATAATCGAAACATTGACTGGGACTAACTTTGCGACATGGAGGGATTCTCTGAAATTGGCACTTGGAGTAATGGAACTCGATCATGCTTTGCGTTTTGACCCTCCTGAAGCTCTTAATGAAAAGAGCACTGCTGAACAAAAACAATTTTACGATAAATGGGAAAGGTCAAACCGCATGTCGCTTATGATCATAAAGAACTCCATTTCAATGGCCATTCGTGGAGCCATCCCTGACTCCGAAAATGCAAAGACCTACCTAAAATATGTAGAGGAACAATTTCGAGGTACATCAAAAGCTCATGCTAGTACCCTCATCCTCAAAATGTTGACGACAAAGTATGACAGATCGAGTGGTGTACGTGAACATATTATGATAATGACTGACATGGCAAACAAATTAAAAAGTATGGAAATGGAAATCAGTGAAGGTTTCCTCATTCACTTCATCATGACATCCCTTCCCGCTCAGTTTGGTCCGTTCAAGATCAACTATAACACACAACGGGAAAAATGGAAAATGAGTGAACTAATAGCCATGTTTGTCCAAGAAGAAGAACGACTCAAAGCTGAGAAGCCTGATGTCGCTTATGTCACTACGACCACAAATCTCGATAAAAAGAAAGGTAAAGCTCATGGTATGGAGAAAGGGGGGTCCTAGCAAGGTCCAAACCGCATGTACAAGTGCCCGTAAGTTTGACAGTAAGCCTCGTTGCAAATTCTGTCATAAGAAGGGTCACACTCAGCGGGATTGTCCCAAATTCAAAGAGTGGTTAGATAAGAAAGGTAACATTAATGCTTTTATGATTTATGAGTCCTTGAATATAAATGTCCCTTTTAATTCATGGTGGATTGACTCTGGTTCCATGGTACACGTATCTAACTCATTGCAGGGATTCCATACAATCCAGAAGCTGGAAAGAAGGCAAAGAACAATTAAAGTTGGGAACGGAGAAGTCTTAAATGTGGAAGCTGTTGGATCGCTTCCTTTACTTTTGGAAAGTGGTTTTACTTTAAGTCTTAATAATACTCTTTATGTACCGGGTATTACCCAAAACTTGATATCAGTATCTAAATTGGCAAAAGAAGGCTTTACTCTTACTTTTAGATACGATGATGTTATTATTAGTTCCGGTTCCCAAGTTGTTGGCCATGGTTGCTTAGACGGAAGTCTCTATAGATTACGTTTGGACAATCACTTTATGGAATCTTTAGTATCGTTTAATATTAACGAGAACTTAAGTAAAAGAAAGAGAGAAGTGGAAACTTCATCCATGTTATGGCATCAACGCTTAGGCCATATTTCACGAGATAGAATGCTAAGACTCGTGAAGGATGAAGTATTACCAAACCTTAACTTCTCAGACTTTGATAAATGTGTTAAGTGTATGAAAGGGAAGATGACCAAAAGAAATAAGAAAGGGTCCACAAGAAGTTCAGGTTTACTTAAACTAATTCATACTGACATTTGTGGACCTTTTCATGTGGGCATAAGTGGACATAAATCATTCATTACTTTCATTGATGATCACTCTCGTTACATGTATCTGTACTTGATTAATGAAAAATCTGAATCTCTAGAAATGTTCAAAACTTTTAAGGCTGAAGTTGAAAATCAACTCGACCGAAAAATAAAAGTAGTGAGATCGGATAGGGGTGGTGAGTATTATGGCAGGCATACGGATGTTGTTCAAGCACCCGGACTTTTCTTTGAATTTTGTAAGGATAATGGGATTGTTAACCAATACACCATGCTTGGTACTCCTCAACAAAACGGCGTTGCCGAGAGGAGGAATATGACTCTAATGGACATGGTGCGAAGTATGCTTGCAAACACAAACTTGCCCCAATTTCTATGGACTGAGGCATTAAAAACGGCAGTCCACATCTTAAATAGAGTTCCTTCAAAGTCTGTCCCTAAAACTCCTTTTGAGATCTGGACAGGAAGGAAACCAAGTTTAAGCTATTTAAAGGTGTGGGGTTGTCCGGCCGAAGCAAAACTGTATAACCCTCAATCATAAAAACTCGACATGAAAACCATAAGTTGTTTCTTCATCGGGTATCCTGAAAGATCTAAGGGTTACCGATTTTATGCTCCGTCACATAGTACACGAATTGTAGAAACGAAGCATGCTGATTTTCTTGAAAATGTCAACATCAGTGGGAGTGGTTTATCAAGCGCCTTTGATCTCCAAGAGATTAATGAAGAGGCACCTATTATTCAAGTGCCTGCTTCAATTAACACCTCCTTAGGAGATTCAAGTCATCACAACATGCCTCACGAAAATGATTCTTCGAACGTAGAGGCAAATGAAACACCACAAAATGATTCTTCAAGAAGTTGAAACTGAAAGACAAGAAATTCAACAGCCTATAAGACGATCTCAACGATCTAGGCGACCCACGAATTTTGACGACTATATCACATATTTAAATGAGGTCGATCTTGACATAGGGAAGGAAAGTGACCCCATTACGTATAGTGATGCCATAAATTGTGATCAATCAAACAATTGGAATGAAGCTATGACTGATGAGCTCAATTCCATGAAAAAGAATGATGTTTGGGAACTTGTTGAATTACCAATGGATTGCAAACCTGTTGGATGCAAGTGGGTCTTCAAGACCAAATTGGACCCGAATGGAAACATTGAGCGATATAAGGCTCGATTGGTCGCTAAAGGGTATACACAAAAGGAGGGCATCGATTACCAAGAAACTTTCTCATCTGTTTCTCGAAAGGACTCCCTTAGGATCGTAATGGCCCTTGTAGCTCATTTTGATTTAGAGTTGCATCAAATAGATGTCAAAACAGCTTTTCTTAATGGAGATTTACACGAGGATGTTTATATGACCCAACCTGAAGGTTTTATTCCTAATGGTCAAGAACATCTTGTGTGTAAACTCAAGAAATCAATATATGGGTTGAAACAAGCTTCGCGTCAATGGTATTTGAAGTTTGATGAAGTCATGAAGAAAAACGACTTCATTAAGAACCAGGTAGATGACATTCTCTTGGAAAGTAACAATATTGATTTGTTGCATGAATCAAAACGTTTATTGTCGCGTCATTTCGATATGAAAGATCTCCCCAAGGGACTTTAGGATTGTCCCAAAAGGCGTATATCGAACGCGTACTTAATCGATACAACATGCAACAATGCTCCCCCTCAGTTGCTCCCGTAGTTAAAAGGGATGTTTTTGGTTTATTTCAATGCCCAAAAACAGAGGTAGAACGAGAACAAATGAAGTTAATCCCCTATGCTTCGGTGGTTGGAAGCTTAATGTATGCCCAAGTTTGTACCTGTCCCGACATCGCTTATGTTACTGGCATGCTAGGTCGTTATCAATCCAATCCCGGCCTGGATCACTGGAAAGCTGCCAAGAAAGTCTTGCGATACTTACAAGGGACGAAAGAACACAAACTTGTTTACAAAAGAAGTGATAATTTGGAAGTGATAGGTTATTCAGACTCTGACTTTGCCAAGTGCAAGGATGACAAAAAGTCAACTTCGGGATACATCTTTATGCAACTTGTCATGGAATGCTGTTGAGAAATTTGATGAAAGGGCTCATTGTAACGCCAAGATACTCTTTTTATGTAAATATAATAAAAGGGTAATTTGGTCTTTTGGACAGGAAAGAATTTGGTTTGAAATAATATTTTGAGTTTTGGACTTAAAATGTTATAAAAACTAAAATTGGTCGTTTTACCACGAAAGGGTAATTTGGTCATTTGACCATGTGAAAGACCAATTATGTAAAAATGTTGTTGGTTGTGACAAAAATGTAAGAAATGAAAGTTTTATTGTCATAAAACATGATTGTTGTGGTCAAAGTTCAAGAAAATGAACTTTAGGACTAAAAATGTAAAAATTGGAAAATATAAAAAGGGAAATACCTCCATTAATGTTGGCTGAAAAATTTAGCAGCATCGGGAGAGGCTTGAAGGTGCGATTTCTGCAGAGATCATGGAGATTGAAGCATGGAATTGGAATCATAGCTTGGAATTGGTGATTCCTAAGTTAAATAAGGTTAGTATTTGAATTCTAACCTAAGTTCTTGAGTGTTCTTGATGAAATGAACATGATGACTGAAATTTCAGTCAAGAATTATGTGTTGTAATAGCTTAATGCTTCCAATAAGTCATGCTAATAAGGGCTTAATTCAAGAAAATGGAAGTAGATTGCTATTATTGATGAATTTGAAGTTTTGGGGTTTTTGGAACTAAGAACCCTAATTCTTCCTTGATTGATTGAGTGGGTTTTAATGGTTGAAAACCTTGTCTTAATAGAAGGTTTTAGCCTAGGAACAAACCCCATACAATTAAGAACTGGATTAAGGACTTAATAGGCCAAAACTGCGTGCTACAGTGCACAAATCGCGACTGATCAGGAGTCTGCCCAGACGCAGGGCGCAGTGCGCCCAGGATCAGGGCGGGGTGCGCCCAGGCGCAGTGCGCAAGACTCCTGGCGCGGTGCGCCCTCCAGACAGGAACTTTAAAACGCTAACTTTTGTTTGGCTTGTCCGATTTAGCTCAAACTTGAACCATAGGCTCGTTATGGTCTGAAAAGTTTGGGAAAATTTTTATATTGAGTTTCCGACCCCTCGGGGGCACTGTAGATCGATTCGAATGCCTCGGTGAATAGTAAAATTCACATAAAGATAGTAAATGTAAAGTTTACTATCTAGGCATTGTTTATAATGATATTGTATTGAACTCTATTGCATTAGAGTCAATTAGAAATGGTTATTAACCCATTATCATTTGGTATATAAATGAATATATAGGTATGGGACAAAATGGTTGTGGTGCACGCAAAGGCAAGAAACCACCGGGAATTAAATGCAGCTAGCATCCAGGTGAGTAATCTCACTGATATCATATATGATATATGATGATTGAACTGTTACAGGTTGAAACGGCTTTGAGGGACGAAAATGACAAGTGTAAAAATGTATGTAAAAGACAAGACCAGATAAGCCGTGAGTCATTGCGATGACAAGAACGGAGCTGTGAGTCAATACATATATATATACACTATGATATGACAATACCAGATAAGCCGTGAGTCTATTATAGACAAGAACGGAGCTGTGAGTCACTAATGTGACAATACCAGATAAGTCGTGAGTCATTGCGATGACAAGAACGGAGCTGTGAGTCCACTTTAATTAGGCAAGACCGGATAAGCCGTGAGTCATTGCGATGACAAGAACGGAGCCGTGAGTCTAGGCAAAAGCGGGACAACCTGTGAGCCATAAATGATTATAAAATGAAATGAAATTAACTGGTGCAGCCTATACGGCTATGATATTGTTACAGGTACATGGTACGGCCTTTTTGGCTATGATATCGGGTCATTAAACCCAGCTGGTGCGGCCTACGGGCTATGATTTATATATTGATAATGTTTTGGTGCAGCTTATATAGCTATGACACAGGGTGCGGCTTAAATAGCCAGGACATATGATGTAGTCCATTGTGACTAAGAAACATGGGACAGAAAAGATAGATATGATTATCTGTGCAAATAACTGATGTGGTTTGATAAATGCAGGTTGTAATGATGTAGCCTGTAAGGCTACAGATTAGGATGTGAAATCCTAGAAAATATGTGGTCAGCCAGTAAGGCTAGGAGTTTGGAACCGATATCCAGACAGAGATATACGGTTAATAGATTTATCATATATAGGAAATTATATATGAATGTATTCTTATATGTGTTATTTGCAGATATGATTACTCACTGAGCTTTGTAGCTCATATCGTTTGTTAAATGTCCCTGCAGGTTAGCATATCCCTGGTAAGGGTAAGGATAAAGTCTATGACTTAAGAGGTGGACTTGTAGATGCTGTCAGTAGCAGCCCGGCTTTAAAAGAGATTTGGTATTTCGTACTCTCATTGATACACTTGTACCCGTTTTTATTAAAAAATATACCCATTGTTTATGGTTTTAAGTACTGAAACCTACATTTTAAATAAAAAAATTTTCAGGGGTGTTTTATTTTAAAAGTCGGGTGTTACACTCATGATTATCAATTCCGTAGAGAGGCCATTAAAAATCTATTGTGATAATTCAGCCGCCGTAAGCTTTTCAAATAACAATAGCTCAAGTGGGGTTGGCTTATACCTCGATACAAAATACTTGTTCGTACGTGAACGAGTAGAGGAGAATGACATTTGTATCGAGCATATTAGCACCAGTAAAATGCTAGCGGATCCGATGACGAAAGGTCTACCACCCAAAGTGTTCCAACAACATGTCGTCAATATGGGCTTAAGGATAGACCTAGTATGATGTAATTATAGCATATTGTTTTACTGGAAATTCGAATCTTAATTATCAAGTACTTGATTATAACTCCTCTATTATATGCGTTTTGTCTATATTAATAACTTGTGCACACTTACTTTCTATATAGACAAATGTACTGCATCACCACTTAACTCCAAAGTCATTTGGCGAAAATTAATCGTAAGTTTCATATGAAGTACCATTGTATGATTGGTGGGGGTCCCGTATCTAAAAACGATGCGTCAGGCTGTACTTTTCTGCCTTGGTATTAATATGAAACATGATGAACTAATCTTGGCCAAATAACGAAACGTGTATACAAATAGTCACTCGGCCAAGTGGGAGAATGTTGGAAAATAACATTATTGTGGCCTATGACTATTTTGTAATATTTATTACATGTTAGGTACTTTTATATTAAGTACCATAATGTTTGCCATAATGACATTCCATGTCCCTAGACTTAAATATTTGTAGTATGATGGATATGACAATGTCTATAACTTGAGGGACTATATTTGTGTGGTTCCAATCTCTTTTCTGTAAGGTGTAAATTGATGAACCAAACGGTCAGGGGAAAATAAAGAGTCTCTCATATGGATAGTCAGGAAATGAAGAGACGGTAAGAGTCTCTCATATGAACAGTCAAGAAATGAGAGACGGTAAGAGTCTCTCATATGGACAGTCAGGAAAATGAAGAGACGGTCTCTCAATTATGCTCTAAACCCCTATATAACACCAAGACCGGGTATGTCGATAGTATCGAAAAATCTCTCCATCAGAAACATCATAAAACACCATTACGGGAAGAAAGTGAACCAAACTATGGCTTCATCTTCATCAACGATAACACTTCCAAGTAAGCATGATTTTATTTCTGTTGAAGCTTTGCATGATTATTGATCTTGACTATATACATGCGAAAATTTCAACATGAATATCATACGTAATAAAATGCATATGCATCAAACGTGAAATCTTATTTATATGCATGTATACATCCATACATGCCTACCTTCATATGTACCTATGTATATGCATGCACACATACCATAGGTAATAAAATACATATCCAATTAAATGATCAAATCTTCTTTTTTGTTTTTTTCCTTCATATTTGGTTCAAGGCTTATCTACTCAATAGCAAATTACGTAAAAACCCATCATATTTTGTTTAATTTCGCAGTCTAACCATTATCTTTTATTTGAGTCCATGAGACCCCCTTTTTCTGGAAAAAAAAATTCCACTGTGACTAATGACTATTGTGACCTCAATTGCTTTTTTTTTTTTTTTTTTTTTTTTTTTTTTTTACTAAAAGTCTAAAGTCATCCAACTTTAACGACTTTTAGAGTTCGACCATTTTGACCTATAATTTCCATGGGTGTTTTTTTTGGCTTATGTGTCATTTTTCTTTAATCTAAGATAACTTATGTAATTTGTAGATGATTTAGCATTGACATATTTATGATTTGTTAAGTGAAGGTCCCATCCAAACAAATGCAACCACATCCTTCCAACAACTCTTCCTTTTTTCCATCACCATTGAAGATGAATTGTCGATAAATTGCAAGTTGGCACTTCCCAAAATTTGCATTCTCATAAACAAATAAATTCAAAAGAATTGCAAGCATCATATATATTTCACCAATAAACAAGTATGTTTAAACCTAGGGTAATCACATCAACAACTATACATTTTCCTAGCCTTATTAGGTGGTTAAATATGGGTTTTTGGGTATCCACATTAACAACTATACATTTTCCTAGCCTTATTAGGTGGTTAAATATGGGTTTTTGGGGTATTCACGTTAACAACTATATCTTTTCCTAGTCTTAATTATTTGGTGATTAAATATGAGTTTTTGGTGCTAGCAACTACCAAAATAACTACAGGTTGATACTCACTATGGTCTTGCATTGAGTTTTTAGTGTCAGCAGCCATACACATAAGATCAACATAGGCATATCAAAAATTACTTGTATAGAAATATAATCATATGGAAGAAACATGAAATTAATGAAACATGACAACATGCCTTATAATCATAATATAGAGTTGACTATAATAAAAGAAAATTGTCTAAAGGACCAGTCGAGAAGAAGACATCGTCAATGCTCCAAGAAGAACATATTGTCTAGGCTCCCCGACACATTCTCTGTTTCTTCCGTTCTTGTTAAAACTCTATTAAACCCACTTGTTTTTCATCTCTTAGCATTTTCCGTCGATATAAAAGCCAATTTACTGCAAAACCTTCACATTTGAACTAAAATAGGTAACTATGTTGACGAGAATGTATCGATGCAACCAAAATGGTTGTGATTTTCTTATCCGGAACTGAAATAGATAGTTGTCGTAACACTGTATCAGCACAAAAATCTACATATTTGAACTCAAACTGGTAAACAAGTTTATTATAGGTTAATATGGTCAAATTAGAAAAGGATTTTAAAGTTGTGGTCTTAATAAGCTAAACTAACATTAAAGATCACAATGGTGACACTGGAAATTAAAAAAAAAAGACTTTCATTGATTGAAATAACATATAACGGTTAAACTGCAAAAATGAAACAAAATATTATAGCATTTGTGCAATTTCCCTACAATCTAATACCATTCATTGCAAGAAATAACAACAAACTGTTTGTAAACAGTAAAAACAACAAATAAGATATATATTATTCGTTAATGTGTTGGAAAAAGATTTCCAGTGCATAAATTGTAATACATTACTGAAAATATATGTAGTCTTATTGTAAATACATGTATAATATTTATTAAAGTATATTGAATGTAACTTTTTCATCAAATAATGTTGTTGTTTTAATAATATGATGATTATTTATAAACTAGTAATTTATCAATAATAAAGTAATTTATAAAATCATTACAGTAAGATGGTGCATCAAATTTATAAAAATAACTAAGTAAAAGAGCTTTTAATAAAAGTTTTTATACAAATTTTTGAAAGACTAAACATAGAATTATGTCTTCAATGTTAAAGATCATATAACATATCATAGATAATCATTATCCACATAAAATATTAGGTGCTACTATATGCCTCAATACTAGTTATACACCTCAAAGATCCATCAAACCATTTAGAATTTTATTATATCAAATTTTCATTTAATTTTACTAATTATACACCCCTTGTTACTTATTAGGCACCTTCTATATTTAACATTTAGCGACTTTTGTCTTTTTGTTGTTTATATTTGTCTTTCATTGTATTTTATTTTCTCTATTTTTTTATTTTCACACAGATTAGGGTTTTATACAATTATTTACTTTTTAATATATATATTTATTAATTTTTTTAATAATTTTGCCCTATTTTTAATTTTTTAATATTTAGTTCCAATATATATTTTAACTTTTTTATGTTGTTCGTTTACATTCTTTAATGTTGTAATTTACTATTTTTTTAATCTCGACGTTTTGTTTAAATATATTTTTATTTATGTTTTGCTTCTTTACATTATTTAATATTGGAATTTACTATTTTTCTAATCTTTGTTGTTTTGTTCGAATATATTTTTATTTAATTGTAGATTTTGTGCTATAGCAGTTTCTCTTGGTCATAGTGAATATTATTGGCAGTAAATTCAGTCGGATTTATACAATGAGTTAGCACACCCTGTAGAGTACATAATGATTTATGATGATATTTTAAGCACCATGTAGAGTAAATCACTGAATTTCTCTGGATCAAGTTTTGCAATAGCTGAATATTGGTTGATTGTGTCAGGCACTGCTATTCTTATTGCTAACAGATATGATGTTATTGTTCATTATTTAAGTACAGAGGGTTCTTCAAAGTGGTTCCCACTTTGGCATGTTCCACAAGACATCCGAATTTATTATGTGACAGTTGGTTTACAATGAGCATGTCCAATGGATACTGTTTTGTCATTTTTGCGTATTTACAGATCAAATCGCTCTGCTGGATGGACAATCTTGTATAATGTTCAATTAAATGCCTATGTTCCACTACATGCAGCACATAATAGTTATAATATTGATAGAGGTTGATTTGTCTAATGATTAATAATATTTTTTTAACTTTACGACTATTAAATATTTTTACTGACTATTAAATATTTTACTGTTTGAATGGTTGGATGATTCTATTTTAAATATTTTAATATTGATAGAGTTGATTTGAAATATTGATTTCGTAAAGATTTCTAAGTGGTCTAGAAAATACATACTTCTTCTACATTAAAATAATAATTATTATTATTATTAGAAAAAATAAATAATACAACTAAAAACAGAAAAGGTCCCCCATGAAAAGGTGCTTAATTAGGATATAGATCCCCTAAAATATTACACAAAGATTTGTCGAAGATTATGTTTTTTAAGAAATTTGAAAATATGACATTTTTCATAAGAAAAAATAAAATAAAAATGAAAAGTTTTTGCGGGTAATATAAAGCGAGAAAAATAACAAAGGCTTATCTTCATTCCATTGGTGTTGCCATGGCTTCCTCCACCATTTTCCACCTCTACCCCTTCAAAACCTCCATGATACCACTTCCTCACAGACACTCTGCCATCAAATGCACTTCAAACGCATCCTCTCAGCCACCGGACTTCCCATCTCCCGACTCCTCAACTACGACCAGCCCGGAGAGCTTCCCCATTGAGAAACGACGACGATCCGAGATCCTGAGAGACCGAAGATCCAAATCAGGCCTCGTAAAACCAGAACCTCCGAATTTCGAAGTCGGATGGAAGCGAACAGTTCCGATTCCTCTAGAGAAGCCTACAGGATACGTGATAATGGATTTCCTTGAGAAATTAGAGGAGTTGATGGGAATGGAGTACGGATCGACGGCGTTGTTGGCGAAAGCCGGTGAAATTGTGGCGGAGAGAGCCAGAGAAGAGGCGGAAGATCTGAGAGATGAAGGGAAAGTGGAAGAGAGGATGGTGACGGAGCTTTGTAGAGTGTTGAAGCTGATGGAAATGGATCTGGCGATGGTGAAAGCTGCTGTGAAAGAAGACACTTTGAACGAAAGGATTCAACAGGCGAAGGCCAGATGCCGGCAAGCCATTCTTGTGGCCAGTTCGTTTTGATTTTTCGTGGAAATTTTGCGAGAACGAAAGGATTTGCATATAGTGGATTAGAAAAAGCTAAGGTAGTCAAATGTTTACCAATACAGATTACAGGGTACCAAAAAAAATTCATTTCGAGTTCATTCCCATGCTTAAATAATCCATTAGTGTTTAAAGTATTTAATAATTAAGTAACGTCATTATTTTAATTTAAAAAAAAAAATGTAAAATATGAACCTTAACTTTAGTCGTAATAAATTTTGTTACTGATAAAAGAAATAAAAAACCAGAAAGTAGGCCTTAAGTTTAAGCTTGACACTACCTGCATTGAGAAATTGAGATCAATTAATCGGTTAGGAGTCCAGGATTGACGTTTTCATAATAGTTATGACATATTCAAAATGTTCTACTTGAATATCTGTTAGAGATACATTAATGCGGAAATGATATAAAAAACACACAAAGAACAAATATATGTTCTTTTGTCCGTTCATGTAGGGATGTCCGAAAGACTTGTCTTGGAGTACGTTTTACCTCGTTGTCTCCTTGGTATGGAATAAGGTTAAATGATTTGGATTATTTGCAGTGGCGGATCTAAAGGGGGGCCAGCTGGGGCCATGGCCCCCCCGGTTTTCAACGTTAGAAGTAGCATATATATATAAGTTATTTGCATTCATGGTTCATATATTTAAAGTATTAGCTTTTTGGCCCCTGCGGTAAAAAATAGAAGAAGCTATTTGGCCCCTGTTTGAAAGTTCGCCCCTCCCTTTAAAATGTTTCTAGTTTCGCCGCTGATTATTTGTAGTGTAAAGGGGAGCTTAATCTTGTTTAATTTTACAAACGACACAACGAGGACCATTTGTGCATGGTTTCAATATGTTGAATCATACGGTTGCAGAGGCTAATCCACACACGATCACCTTCTTGAAATATGTATGTCGGTTCGCCCCTTCACCAGATTAGATATTGTTACACATAATTTGGTCTTTTAACCAAATGATGTATTTCTTCAATTGATCAGGTTTGAGTGTCGCCCTCTTCACTTACTTTGTAAATAACGAGTGATCAGGTTGCACCTTTATCGATGAATCAATAATGAACCGATTAGAAGCGAACTAGGATTGAGGAACAATGAGATCCCATTGTTTTGTTTCTCCCCAATCAGGCTTCCTTGTAAAATTCGATTTATCACCTCAATTTGCCTGCTGATTTGTGATATATGGGCCCAATATACGATGGACGCAACCCAACGCTTCTTGGGGCTCTCATAGTCATATGTATGTATCTCTTATACCTCACTATGAAACTTGAAACCCATGCATGCTATTTTAGATACAACAAAATATTGGCACTTGTATGGGAACAATTTTATCGGCCTCCAATGGGAAAACACGTCTTTAAAGCTGTTGAAAGTCTCAAGTCTGCCATATGGCCAAGTCATAAGCTTATACACACCCATGACAGATCTTAAAAATGAATTGTAGTTTGGATTCATTCATAAGTTGCCTCCAACCCAACAACATAATGATTCAATTATGGTGGTTGTGCTTGAACTTGCATGGTAACGAGATCTATCATATTAGACACAGCCAGCCCGTTAAACTTTTCCTTTAAGTTTTTTAAACCTTTTCTGTGATTAGCTTTTTAAAGAGAATTTTGTAATTTATTCAAAGTTTTGATTGCATCAAAAAAACATTATACCTTATAAAAATTTATGTATCATATTATTCGAATGAATCCAAAACATAGATTCATTGTACGTAATGTTAATAAAAACTCATAAATAATGTTCTTTTTCTTAATAATTAAGTTTTATTCATTCTATTTTTATTAAAAACATTCATGTATGATGGGGAGAGAAAATACTTTATAAACAAGACAGAAATTTTCTTGAAACCACACCCAACAAAAGATCCTCGGCTAAAAGGTGTCACAAAACCAATAATGCCGGATCAAATATGCAAAAGAACAAAAAATGGATATCAATAGCGTATTGGATGAAGGGCTCGTTTGGATGTGCTTATAAAACTCCTTATTGACTTATTGGTTTTTTGGAAAAGCCATAAGTCAATAAGTAAGGGCCTCCTTACTTATTAAAAACTGCTTATAAGTCATAAGAAATGGGAAATAAGCAGTTTTTAATAAGTAAGGAGACCCTTACTTATTGACTTATGACTTTTTCCAAAAAACCAATAAGTCAATAAGGAGTTTTATAAGCACATCCAAACGGCCCCGAAGATAATGCTGTGGCTACTATGATTAGTTTTAATGAAATAGTAACTCATAAAACTACCCAAAAAAAAAAAAAAAAAAAAAAAAAAAAAACTATCATATTGCACCACAAAAACGAGATTGAAAAAGAGCTTATCCACATATAAGCGAAGTACCATCGTATCAAGTAACTTACAATTTGTCGCCAAAAAGAATCAATAAACCCTAAATACTCAACAAATTTCTGAGTCAACTTCCATCCGCGTACACGAATTTACCATCTCGCCCCTCCCACCACTTTTCCCAAATTGCTCCCGAAGCTGTTCATTAACCCAAACCGCCAACGAAACCGCATGATCCTGAATAAAAGAATTCGCGGGCGGGCAGTTCAACATATCAATCAAACCTTCATTAAACTGTAACAAACTGACCGAAGGACTGCCCGAACCTTTTTCCCTCAAATATCTCATAACCTTAAAAACATGCTCGCACGAATTACCCTTTTCGCCCCACCCACAACCACAAATTCCAAACTCCGACCCCGGGTTCCATACAACATGAGATATTTCTCGGTCAACTTGGTCAACAACCTTGACCGTTTGACCTTCGCTCACAACATCGGTGTCCGGGATTGCCCTTGATTTGCGCCTAGCGGTTAGCCAGCTTGTCCATTCGTCTTTCCAGTAGCGTGAAAAGTCGTCTTTGCCCTCGTATTCGTCGAGCCAAAAGTAGGCTTGGATTATGGTGCTGAGTTTATCGAGTAACCAATCGACCCGTTGGTAGGTGTTCGGGTCAGATTCGTTTAGTAAACGGATCTTTAATTGGTTGTGGTAGAATTCGAGAGATGAAGAAGTTTCTTGGCTTGTGAGCGGTAGGGTTTTGAGTGCGGTGATCCAAGGGCCTAATCGGAAAAAATAAAATTAGAATGCAAGAAGAAGCAATGTACTTTTGTTTATTTGTGAACTATAGCATCCAACTTTTGTTTCTTTGTATTATAGTATTTGTATTTTTCAAGTTTTTTCTTATTATGGCATTGTATTTTGAAAAATCTGACCAAGAGACAAGTTAAAAGGGCTAAATGCAAAAAATAGCAACGTAGTTTGGTTTATTTGTGGATTATAGCGTCTTACTTTTGTTTCCATTTATTATAGCTATTTATTTTCAAATTTGTTCTTATTACGCCATTGTACTTTGAAAAATCTACTCATTATATATGATATACAAAAATTAGGAATATAAAGAAGTTAAACGGGCTAAATGCAAGAAATAGCAATGTACTTCCACTTCTTTGTGGATTATTAATTATAGCTAACTACTTTAATTCTTCTATTATAGCATTGTGTTTTCAATGTTTTTTCTTATTATGGCATCGTACTTACAGTAGTTTCTTATTAGGACATGATACTTTTGAGAATTTTACCTGATTATAGCAATTAAAATTGCCTTTTATATCAATTATATTGGTATAATTGTGTAGATTTTTCAAAGTACAATGTTGTAATTGGAAGAAATAAAGTAGGATGCTATAATAAACAGATAAAAGTATGTACATTGCCATTTCTTGCATCTAACCCAGGTTAGAATTATAGCGAAATACATAATAGCACTTGTACTTTCACCATTTTATTTGTAATGATTAACCATTATACGTTTTTACCATTTAAAAGTACCATTTTTCCTAGCCACCCAAGGCAAAATACATAAAAAGACAACATGCTTTCACCATTTTATCAATTTAGCCGTTTGACTATTATTTTTTTATCGAGATTTAGTCACTGAAATAAAATTACAATAATCATAGGCTAAATCAATAAAATGGTGAAACTAAGTTGTGTTTTTTTGCATTTTAACCATTTTTTAGAATCAGATATCCAGGAAGAATTGTTTTTTAAAGGGTAGAATATATGATGACGGTTTAGTCACCAAAAGAAAATAGTTAAGTCGCTAAATCGGTAAAAACGGTGAAAATACATTATTTTTTATTATTTTTCCATTTAAAATAAATAAAACAAGGACACTAACCCATTCTAGGATACCAAGTTGCCTTGAAATAATCCATGAACTCTCTACATTCCACAAAATCTTCCATAAATTTATCAAAAGATTCCACCGTTCCACATCCTCTACATATCTCTTTCACTGTGTAACCAAGCATTTTTGACAATTAGGCCCTTGTCTCCATATCCAAACATCTCTTCATTAGATTTCCCAAAAGTGAAACTGAAAGAGTGTCGTGTTACTGTGTTTGCCCTAAAGGAAAGGCTGAAATGTTAAATTAGTATATCTTATTTCACTAATTCAAAGGGTAAAAGGGTAAATAGCAAAATATGATAAATAAATAATTTATTTTTTAATTATTTAATTAATGAAAATCGGTAATCCGGTTCGGTTTGGTCTGAACCTTGGGAGACCAAAAACCAAATTCTAAAATCGGTTTGGTCACGGACCAAACCGAAAACCGAATTCAAATACGGTTTGGTCTGAAATCGAATTTGGTTCGGTTTGTTTTTCGGGGTTTTCGGTTTCGAACCAAATAATCTCCACCCCTACATGGTATGTGTTACAAATATTTTTATTGACAATATGGGGCCTTGGTATTGTCTTGTAAATCTTTTTGCGACCCTTACAAAAATCATGCAGAAAAGAGTTTGTTGAGTAACTGTATAGTTGCATTAATGATACGAGTGAGCGAACAAACCAACAAATAAGGATGGGGTATAAGATATGGAATGGAATAAGAAGATGTTGACCCATCCAGTGTTCATTACAATTACATACAAATTTCAGAAATTTGTCGTCAAAAAAGGATTCAAAATCGTCAACGTGTAGCTGCTCAATAACCCCTTTTTCATCCCAAATTGTACTTATTTCTTGTCACTAAATCTTATAATTGTTCATCTTTGATCATTATTGCTTAACTTACACTTGAGAGATCATTTAACCTATAATTCTTCATCCCTTCCACAATTCCTACCTTCTAAATTGTTGATTGTTACATTCAGTACATTTATGTTCTTCATCTCTTCCACAATCCTTGTATTTTAAATTGGGAAACCGAGACTTTCAGCAAGCCAGTGTTAGTAGTTATAATATGTGGTTCAGTGGCATTATTCCCGACCTTATTCATACCATCTACACCCTCCATGTGTTTTGGTTATGGTTTGGGTTTTTTGTTGATAATTAGTGGAGTTACACTTCCTTATTTCTTTGGTTCCCTTTTCTACCGCAAAATTCAAGGAAGTATTTGAATATCAATTCAAATATCTACCCTTATTAGGGTTTTCTTTTTCATGAAGGGGTGGTTAGAAAGGTATCCAAAAAAAGCATCGATTATAAGATTAGCAGGTGGTATGACCAATTTAGAGCTGTTATGTTATTAAGACTATCGCCTTTTCAATATGCTTTGTACAATTACTGTGCAGTTGCAACAGATGTTAAGTTTGTTCCTTATCTCTTTGGAAAATTGGTTGGAATGGTGCCCGAAATATTTGTTGCTGTTTACACGTAAGATTTCTCTTTCTTTTTTCATGTATATTTTTTGTCCGTTGTACTGTCTGAATAAAGTGATGTATGGATAAATGATTTTTCAGGGGCATAATGATACGCACGTTGGCAAAAGATCAAAGATCACTTTCAATCCTTCAAGTTGTATTTACAGTTGGTGGGTTTCTTTTAACGATTGCTACAATTGTAATTGTCACGGTTTATGCAAAAAAACGGTCGAGTGAGTTGCAGCGAGAGGAAGAACAACTTTATTGTTACAGTAGTAGTATTTTGTTGTTTCTCCCCTACAAGAAGTGTAAATAATTGATTTTACCAATCTTTAAATGGCTTGACACCTAATCATTCATTTTTGTGCATCGTGTATGTGTTTGAAATATATTAGATTAGAACTGAGAGTTGAGTGAGACTAATGTTAACGGGACAAAAATTGCAAAATTATGACTAGAGACTCTTTCTCGCTTTCAATCTCTTGTTTGTGTAGAAGACGTGAATACCATCCTCATTGTCATCATCGATTTTTAATGTCTTATATTAGGTAATTGAGATTTATATGAGTATTGAAATGGATTTAAATTATGCTAAAATACGAGCCATGAGGTGTGGACCAATATTTGTACGGATGGAGATGTTGGCATAAATACATAACTTGATAAATTTCGTATCCTTCCCATTCAGACAATCTGAAAAAAAAAACAAGTGTGTTCGAATTCAGTCATTGACTTCCAAGTTCGTGTCTAATTTTGAAGTTGCTTTTGATTGGATTATCCCCGAAACTCTTAAGACTGAACGGAGCGGGTAACCTGCGTTGTGTGGCTCCGACGTGGCACAGAAAACCCGCACGGGTATACCGCCCCGGTTGGGTGGGTGACCGCCGGGGTGCGGGCACAGGTGGTGTTTCTTTCACGCACCGATCTCTCTCTCTCTCTCTCTCTCTCTCTCTCTTCGTATCTTTCACGCACGATCTCTCTCTCTCCCCTCTCCGTATTTCTAGTGCAAGAAGAAAAACAAGAAAGTTCCAGGAAGAAGAGAGGAGGAGGATAGAATATGAAATTTACAAAATTAGTCCCTGTATTTTTCATAAAGTTATAAAGTTAATAACATCTTAAATATATCGTTATTAATACCCTTAATGAAGTGTGTTTCTTTTTTAATTACTTTTTTTAAGTTAATTAAATTTGTTATTTAGTTAATTTATTTAATTTATTTATTTATTTAAAAAAAGTGAGTGGTAGTGATGGCTTTTTCCCAACACTCCTCTTGGTCTAAGGGTTGAAATACTAGTTACCGACATTGTCTAACATGGATTCTCACTTTATCACTATATCGTGTAAAAATGCATATACACAAGGACCAAAGACGGGCCTTTTAAGTATGCGTAGAAGAAGCTCTACTCCTCTCACGACTAGTTCCAAATCCAAAATTTGTACGCTCGTTGGGCTTTTGGTCTGTCCTAAATACACGCCTAACCATCCTTGGTCTAGAGGCCAATTGGGCGTCGGTCACTTGCAAGCCTTAGGACTTGCCATTGCTTGTAAGATGTTGGTCGGTTTAATTGTATTTCAGCTTATTTGGTTCAGTTTAATAGGTTCTTTTAACAATTTTATACTAAGCACAAGTAAAGTGAATAATGTTCAGTTTAATAGATTATGGGTTATTCGGTTCGGTTTATCGAATAAACTAGATAAATTTTGATTGTAGACTTTTCAACGAACCAGAACTAAAAAGGAATACATATCAATTGTAACACTGGTTTAGTATTAAAACATGAGTAATTATCTACAATTAAAAACTTAGACATTCCCATGATAACATGTACATATTGATAAGTAGGTTGATGCTAATACATTGTATGCAATAAGTTGTTCAATCAAACTTGATAACGTTAACTAAGTAATAACTTATGCAATTTTAACCACAAAGCAAACACAAAATCCACATGAGAAGGTCAAGAAATGGATAAACATAAGGAAAAAAAATCCAAGTATTAAAATAAAATCTATAAATATCAATATAATGGCTTATTCGTATAATTAGATTTTACAACAAAAATTAACAAAACCCAAACCGAATAAATGTCTTTTATTCGGATAACAAAATCAAATTACCGGACAACCGAATAACCCAAACCTTTATTTGTTTGGGCGGATAATCGGGTTTTAGTTTTTTGTGACACCCTACTAGCTCGGGTCGGGATTAGGATAGATAATAATCAACCCCGAGAAGTCTGGACATTCTTGGATCAAAGTTGTTTTCTTACTCTTATCTTCACTAGACATATTACCTCTGCTTGAAAATAATACATATATATGTTTTCAAGAAAAAACAATAATTGTATAAAGATAAAGACGAGTATATATTATAAATTATTAGAGATCATTATTTAAATCAGAAGAATAAATAGTAACCAAACTTTTTATCATAAACTCGCGTAAAAAATTAGACATGGAAATAATCATCTTCAAACCGATGCAACATTTAAACAAATTAATAAAATCAAATAACTGATATGTTTTAAGCCAACAGGAAAACAAGACCGCCAAATAATGCAACTAGAAAGCCATAGATCGATGGTACTGCCAATTTGCTCGATTGTGAAACACTTGGAGCCGGAGCCGGAGCCGAGGTCATTGTTTGTGGTAAAACAGCAATGGCAAGCTTCATTTTTCTCAACTCGCAGTGCTTTCCGACACCACAAATGTACCATTTCATTCCCGGGGTCTTGAGTGGGATAACATCACGTCCACTTGTCAAAGTTCCATTCAATAATGGTGCGATATTGCATTGCTGGAAACTGTTGCCATCGACTTTCATCACATTGTGGGCATCGGGTGCATAATTGAATACTGTATCAAGAATATCATTAAACTTTCATTTCTTGAATATAAATGAAACGGGAAATGGATGAAAATCATATTTAAAAAAACAAGGATTCCAATAGGAGTGATGTAAGGAGGCGGTAAGATGTAGACAGTCGTACATCCACCTAATGGTAGAGAGTCTGCTTCCATATACAAATGATCTCCAACATATGAAACGAAGACGCACAATGATGAATAAAAAGAGTAGGATTGGAGGGAGGGGTGGATATAGAAGAAAGTTAATAGTATAAATAAAACTCAAACGAAAAAAAAAGAACAAAAGTAAGAATGCAAGTACTTTACGAAAAACACAAACATATAATAATAATTAGATGGTTTTAAATCTAGGTTATTTAACTAACGTACCAAGTGTATCACCAACGGTGAAAACTTTATTCTTGGCCCAAGCTTGATAATCAAAGTCAAGTGTCCAACCATTTCCGTCCCCAACTATGTATTCCTTTGCAGAGATTGAAGTGGCAAGAACAACAAGTGTTGCAATGAAGATGATGATCGAATGGGATGAGGCCATTTCCGGAACAAATTGAAGATATAAAATAATTTTCTTTTAGAACCACCTAAAATGCTTTTGTAACTTTCTTAGTTCGATTGTATAAAAGGTACAAGATTGTTGCCTATTTATACATTGGTGAATGTGTAGAAGTTTAAAGTATTGAACCGGCAGTGGACGGCAATGGCATTGTGGATTTGGTCTTATCCCTATGTGTTTAATTGCCGCACTAGTTATAAAAAAAGGGTTTAGTCTTTTAATATACAATACTTACGCACGGTATTTCCTTAAGACAAAGTTTCATTCGTTTATAAAAGAGATGCAAGAGTAGAGTTATTAGGTATTTTCTTTTGCTGCATCGTCGTCAGAGATTTTTACTACAAGACTACAAGTAGAATACTTTTTGTAACATATTAATTAATGAATCGTTAATAATTTAGATTTTAAGTAATGGAGTCGATTTGATTATAAATTTATAATAACAATCCATTAAATGTTGATACTTATAGAGTTCCTAAACTAAAAAATCACTGAAATACATTCCTTTTACAAGTAATTTGAGATGTTTACAACTTTACATCCCATTCCATAATTTAAGATAAAGCAACAAGTTTGTTAGATGTCAGCAGTGATGTCATGTGACGACTGCTAAACAGTAATATTAATGATTACAATAATTAGTGTATCTATCTAGCTAATTTCCCGGTACCCTGGACACTCGAGATCAGCTGCAATGCAGGTGCACCAGAGGTTGACCAAATGCCAAGGTATTATTGGCTATCAATAGCATAACCCTCATCTTGTATCCCTAAATATAAAGTTAGTGTCTCGAATGCTATCCCACTGTATAACCAACATAATTGACAGCGTATTTATGAATTACTTTCTTTTGGTTTTCTTTTTCTTGTCATCGTATATGCCAAATGTTGATTGGCAGGCTTTTAGGACATAACACACATGAGGGTCGTCATTGGGTATGTTTTCTAACAAAACCTTTGCGGCCTTATGGCCTCCTGAAGCCAGAAGCGCCTGATACATCCTGTTTAAACAAATCCACAACACACTAATGTATAAATAGACAACAAAAGACGTTAATGCCCTCCTGATCGAAAGTAGTGGAGCAGGGTAATCTAACCTTACGGAACTTAAAACGTTGTAAGGAAGATGAGCCGTCTGATATTCATTCCAAACTGCAAAAGAACTTTGTAGATCTTTGGCATTAACGCAAGCACTCAGGAGAAAATCAAGACTTTTCCTTGATGCTCTAATCCCAATCTCTTCCTTAATTCCTTTTAGTAGATCCAACCCAAACTTCACATCACTTGGTTCCATTTGTGCAATTTCGCAAAACGCCTGATTCAACACCAACATCACATACAAACACATATATATTAAAGAGCATTGCTATTTCTTGCATATAAAAGATTTTGGGCAAGCAAAAAACCTCGTCAAAAAGAACTTCTGTTGCCATTTCATTGGTGGATGATTTCTCCATACGTTGCTTCAGTAAATCAACAGCCGGCCTAAACCAATATAATTATATATCATTAAAAAAATACAAAATTCCAAATCAATAGTATAAATATCATACCCTAAAAGCTTGTAGCGAACACAATACAAGATGATCCTGGCACACCCATCATGCCAATGTTCTGTACCCTCTAATAGTTTTAATAGCTCAAGTAATCGATCTAATTCACCTTCGGATTGAAGATGTTCCTGAAAGATTTTTTTTTTAAGTATTAAAAACCTAGTAAAACAAGAAACAAGAATTATATTTTTAAGGTCTTACAATAAGACATATAGTTGCTTTTGGCTCCAAATTTATTTCAAATTGTTTCAATTCATCATAAACTTCAAGGGCATCCATTATTTGGCCATTTGAAGCAAGTGCAGAAACAAGCACGCTTTTGACTTCATTCAAATTGATGCGTTGAGTTTTCATGTCTGAAAGAACCTGCAAATGGATTAAATAAACAAATAAATCAAAGTATGTTGCTATTTTGCAAAAAAAACATATTTTTATTCTTAAGCTAAGTGAAAAGTGAATGGAAGCTTACATGTTTTGCCTTGTCAAACAAGCCACAAGCTGCATATGCATTTATGAGTGCCATGTAAATGTGTTTTGTAGGTTGAACTCCTGATTCCTCCAATTCCCTACGATACTACAAAAGGCATCATCAATTAGATTTGTTTTCACAACATGAATGATGTAAATAAATACAAATTTTATTACCTTTATGATATCATCTTCACTATTGCAATTGCCTATGATGTAACTGAAAGTATGAGAATCCGGTTTAACGTTTGACTTATCCATTTGTTTAAGAACCATTAGTCCTTGATGAAAGTTTTTCTGCAAAAAAACAAAAGAAAAAGAAAAACTTAATAAAAGAACTAAGTCGATATGTTAACAGTTCAACAGTTATATAAAATATTTATATGAATGATTTTGGGGAAATCTTGGAAGTGGGTCTAAAATGGGAAGGAAAATGACTATTGACTAGTTTATATTCATCTTTAAATAGCACCCTCATGTTTCATAATTAACATTATACCCCTCAAAGTTTCAGGATTAGGAAAGGCGACCAGTAATTGACTGAATAAACCTTCTGAATGAGACCAATTGACCATTTTATCCTTGCATTCCAAATATTAAATTTAATAATATTTCATTAAGTATAACGTGAAGGGGGGTTGGGAGGAAAAATGAAGAAGTGCTTAACACATTAAGTCAAAAAGAAACACCACTTAAGATGGATAAAATATTGACCTGTCGAAAGTATCCACCCATTATAGCATTGTACATGCTAGAAGTAGGAATTAAATTCAATCTGTCTAGATCTCCAATCATGCTATATGCTCCATCAAACTACAATAAAGAAGCAAAGTTATTTAAATGCACTTCAAATCAACATGAGTAATAAATCATGTGTAAGAAGGATCACTTACATCCTTCAATTTCACACACAAACTTATCATACTTCTGAAGGTCTCAGCATTCGGATTTATATCATGATCATTTATCATTTTTTTAATGCGATGGACCTGTCATACAAGACCAAAATGCAACAAGTTACAGAAAAAGAAGTACGCAATATGCAACTATAATAAATAAGAAGTTATATAAACAATAAACGTACCAAATTATACTCACAACTCGTATAACATGCTGTTAATATGGAATTGAATGTATTTATCCGGACATTAAACCCTTCTTCAAACATAGACTCAACTAAATCGATGGCCAAAGGTACCTGAACATAATAAACTATCAGCAAACTTTAAAAAGAATAGTTATCATTACATAAAAAGAGTCCAAAAGGGATTCAGATCTTTCCCACCTCGAGTGAGTCACAACAGTTTTTAATAAGCTTCTCATAAGGTGCAGATGAAGACGCAACCTTCAATTCAGCTTGCAAATCTTTAAACTTTATAACAATATCTTCAATCTTGAAACCAAGCAATCAAGAACAGTAAACGAGAGTTGGTAACAATCAAACACTATAAATTTACAACATATTTTTTACAAGTACTGACCAGTATATTTTGTATGCCCATTGCATAACTGTATATCAAGTTTAACAGATCATGCCCTCCTTGATCTGTATTTTGAAAACAAAAAGACGGGTAGAAATAAGAAATCCTTCTTAAATACAGACATAATCTTAAATGCTTCAAAGAAATCTTGAAAAGGATGAACTTACCATCAGTTTTGAGTTCCAGTATGAACTTCTTTGCATAAGACTCCAATGAATGTCTTCCCAATGATATAAAAATCCTTTCCATACTCTCCTTTGAGGAAACTTTCTTTATATCTATTGTTTCTAAAAGCAATGACACTTCCTCATGTCGATCCTCTTCACACAAGGCAACCAAATAACCCTCATTAAAGTTGATTTCATCACTGTCATGTGTATTTGCAATTAGCGTCTGTATCTTATCTCCATCATTTACCTTTATCCACAAAAGCATCTCATAGTAAGCTAATCTTGAAAGAGAATTAGGATTCTCTTTCTTGATGTTTTCACAAAAGAAGTGAAACTCTTCCACCATGCCCATGTCTATGATAAACATAAGAAATGGACCATAAGTTCCTTCCCCAATTTCAAAACCACGTTGCCTCATAGATTCAAAAATCCTATAAGCCCTATGGAACTCTTCCAAAGCAATATCTTCATCATCTGTGCTCCTAGCCTTCTCAATGCTGCTTTCTATCATAGCATTATATTCTTTAACGCCTATTTCGCGTCCCAATTTACCAAAAACTTTAATAGCAGTATTTGCCCCTAGACTATGCATACACATTTTGGTCAGCGTATTAAAGCGGTTTCCCTGTGTACACTTGAAGACCCATTTTTGCTTCCTCCCACGTGATACTTCTCTGCGACGCAGTGAAGTTGTGCTGTGAGGTAGGGTTTGCAGCCATGGTATGTCCAAAAGATCAGCCAAAGGTCGCACATCATATGTCTCCCCTGAATCTGGTGAGTCATCTGTATCTCCAACATCAACTGGTGTACAAGCATAGATGAAACGTCATATAAGAAATTTGTTTGATCAATTGAAGATTGTGTCATTCATATAACGGTTACCAAATACGTACCGCACAATATAGAATTCAGTGTCCTGGAAAGTTCTCTCTTTGAATCTGTTAGACGACATATTAAACATCAAATTTGTTGGAGTAGATAAACCGAAACATGGAGTATTATGCGGGGAATCATTAATCATAATCGATCATAAAACGTCAAGTGGAATTCAACCGCGCCATTTAAAATGATGTTATTAAGCAGTTCCCAGTTTTTCAGTTTGAAATCTGAGTATGTGTTCCTTGCATTCCAATCACATGATTTCGAAACAAAACTTTCATTTGACAATTTCAGAACAGAAAACCTAGCAAAGGAAGATGCCACACGGCATACATTAACGAATTACATTTTTGGAGTATCATAGAATAGTATGATTAAGTACCGGAAAGGGATGCAGAAGTGTCAATCCTAATGCTCTCAACTGCCAATTCACTTAGAGGCTTGGAAGATGAAGATTTGTTTGATTGTGAGGGTTTAAGATATGACGATGAAGAAGAAGAATCTGCGGCGTTGGTAACTTGTATATAGTTTTTGAGGGTTGCTTCTTGGGCGGCGGAGGTGGGAGACGATGTGCTGGTGACGGCAGAATGGGTGAGGTTTTTGGCCGTGCGACCGGAGTACGTGGTGGCGGAACTTAGCAGCTTGGTGAGGGTTCTGGCCTTGGCGGACATTTGACCATACGCAACTTTTGGTGGGGGTTTCCTGTTTTAAACCAAACGGCGGGGTATTTTTCACAAAATGAATTTTAGGCAATATATGGAAGAAAGAAAACAAACAAATCGAAAATTATTCTTTTACTTAATTCGCGTGATGTTTGCATTGATTGAACAATGTTATTACTTTCTTGGTGGGGTTTTTTTTTTCGTGGGGTTTGAAACCGGCTCATTGTTTCCGGATTTTTGTTGCCTGCGAATGACACGTGCTGCTTTAGGCTTTCTTCTTCTCCTGGTCATCGCCATGTGTTCTTCAACGAATTGCTTCTCTTTCTTAGTCGCCGTTTCGTTTCTTTCCTTTCAGGCTTCATCCGGTGAATTCCCGTCGCTTTTCCGTTGCACTGCTGCCGTTGCGTTTCCTTCTTGCTTGCACGTCGTTCCTTTTGTCTTCCGGCGTCTCTTGCTTTCTTCCAAATTAAAACCCTGCATTGCCATCGTCCGTTTGCATTCTCTTCTACATCTCCACCAACCGTGAAAGAATCAAAAGGGAGAACTCGAATCAGAGAGAGAAACAAATCGAGAGAAATCGAGAGGGACATGGGCCGATTTCGGTTTTTGAGGTTGCCGATCCTAACAATCAGCGGGAACGGAAAGAGCTAGAGGCGACAGGGCCGCCGGCGACGCTTCTGTGCGGCCGTCAGTTCGTGTCGGAGTTCGGCGGTGGCAGGGGAAAACCCCTTCAGATCGCCTTTGCTCTCCGACTTCACAGACCGCCTCATTCTTACCTTCGCTCCTCTCTCTCCTTCTATTACGTTCTCGACTTCTCTCCTCCCACCGTGAAACATGCCGATCTATCTCACCGTCACCACACACAGCTGTACCAATTTGTAAGTATATTTTTTGTTTTGTTATCCTTTAATCGGTCTGGATTTTCCGTCTTTCGGTCGATGCACGTGCATTCCGTCCATCTTTCAGTCGATTATTTGCGTCTCTTTCTTTCTCGCTTTCTTCAACCCTTCGATTTTTCTTCATCATCTACTCCACTGCGTCACCGTTACTCAAGCCGATTTCCGATCAGTGGTTATTGTGCACAATTACGAATGTGCCGTCTCAGATTATGGGCGAGTCGAAGTTCTGAGGTAAATCCATGATTTGGAACATAATGAAGATAATAGATCGTGTATTTGCTTCTATCTATGTGTATGTGTCTGAATGTTTCTGTGTTAATTTTGTGTCTATGCGTGCCTATATATGTGTTTTAGTGGTATGTATGAATTTATGTGTATTTGCATTTTTGAATTTGTGTGTATTTTGGTTTGGTTCTCTTGAAGTTGATTTTGGAATTCTGTTTGGATTTTGGTTAGGATACCTTCGTTTTCAATATCCACACAGCAACCTCATGATTGTTGTCAGAGTGAAGTCGATTTAATTTTCTGTTTGGATTTTGGTTTGGTTCTCTTGAATTTATTTTGAGTTTTGTTTGTTCTTTAACTCTATTTTACAATACTAATGAACCTTTTTCCTGCTGATACTCACAAACTATTACTTTTTCTAAATTAGAGCTGCGTGAAATATCCTTTCAAAAACCCCATACCTCAGTAATTCTTACAGTGAGAACTTACTCTAAGGTATTGTAGTTTTTTTACTTCTATTCACTTACTATAATGTATTTAACTTTGATTATTTTGTGTGGTTTTGGTATTTGTAGGTACGCAGATACTATCAAGAGCTAGAGCCGTCTAATGTAAAGAGTTGGCTTGACTTTTAAATCTTGAACCAGATAACAAGCATATAGATTTGAGAAAATATGCTTCTTATTGGAATTTTCTAAGTTATGATGACGGTTTCTTGGGTTGAGTGGCAGGTGTAGTGGGAAACACTTAAGCAGCCGGACATTGGAGAATGTACTCTTCGTCTCCGTTCCGGTCTGGGCTTACCAGTCGGCAAACATATCGTTCCCGGTAAACCTATGAGTTGTGATTTTTATTTTTATCGATTCTCAGATCACAAGCATAACGCCCGGTTCCACTTGTATTCCGATTTTTTTTAAAGATCTTTTGGGTGGGATTTCATCCGGTTCTCTTTCCCTCAAAATAAAACGAAACCCTAGGGATCTTTTACTTAACTTCAGGAAGATTAAATAAGTATATGTAAAGACCTGCAGGTAACCGTCTTCAGCAACGACGATGACCACAATGGACAAAGACCACCAATTTTTTTTTCCCAATTTGAAAATTTTCAAGTAATATTGAATCCAATTTGTTTTAATTTAACCTAAGTACATAACCATTGACATTTTAATGTTGCCTAGAATTTACTATTGATTTGGATTTGACAAAAACTTTTGTTAGATTAAGATTTACGTTATGCAATATAAATTTAGGTTATTCGTGCTCTTTTGTTTTTCGTGAACACCAAATGTTTGGCAAAATGCCCAAATGAAAAATTAAGTAAAAAATCTTAGTTGCTTCAGCTTTGTAAAGTGGATATCTACAATTCAAGTCACACATAGATTTTATTCCAACATGTAAGTACTTACTATCCTTTTGTTATATTTTTGCACATAGATTGTACGTTTTGTTACATTAATGGATTCTTATGTTAGTTAGTGGTCGGGTTTTTTTTCTATCATGACATTACTTTTTGTTTAGTTCTTTTTAACGATTCATGTTTTGTCTAATTATAGATCTAACGAATGGCAAACCATCTCTGACCCCGTAATTGATCAGATCATTTCAGCTTATCCAAGAAGGGCAAATAACAACTGAACAACGATTTAACTTTTCAAGAACTGCATATATCCCTGAATATGTAATTCTTGGAGTAAGTGGTTTTTTTAATCTCTACTTCCCTTCATTGTTTCTACATACATTCCATAAATAACAAACAATAAACACCAAATACAAAATTTCACTTTGCAGACCGGCTTGATTAACAAATTCTGCCAGTTGATTGACTTGGATGCTATTAGAAAGGAGCTAAAGCTTCTCAAATCATTACACGTGGATGTGATTTTTGTAGAATGTTGGTGGGGTGTCGTTGAAGCTCAAGGCCCACAGAAATAATTAATGTTGGTCTGGATACAGGGACCTATTCAACATCATCAATGAATTTGAACTTAACTTACGGGTATCAAGATTAACTTTTCATTCAATTATTGAGTTCCATCCTCATTTATTTACAAATGGAAAATATCTCAAACTTTTCCCTTTTTTCTGTTTGCAGGTGCAAAAGATTGCTATCGAAACCGGTTTGGACTTCGGTTATGAAATTATCTCTTTAGATAATAAATACCAGGTTCACATTCATTGACTTAATTTGGAATTTTATTAAATTACAATTCTATTCTCTGCTGACTTTGATGGCTTGATTATTTGTTTATTTACAGGCTCTTAAAGATTTGTATAGACAATAAGTGGGCTGACTATACGTATAACAACCCTTTCTGTCTCCCGCTTCAACAAACCGACAAAACAAAAAAAACATTCGTGCAATGCACGAAGCATTTGCTAGTTTATAATTTAAAAACCGTATCAAATACAAAAAAAAAAAAAAAAAAAGTTGCCCGATTTTCACAATCTAAAAATCGAGCTATATGGTTTAAGTGTAGTTTAAACATATAGGCTGTGTTTGGCGCGCCACAACTAACGTATAAACTAACGTTTTTTTCGAGCTTTTTTAGTTTGACATGTTTGGGAATCCAAAAACTAACTTATAAGCTAGCTAACAAGCTAGGTTTTTTAAACGCTACTAATAGTAACGTTTTGAGTAGCGGTTTCATAATGTTCCTATTTTACCCTCACAGGAGATATGCTTCATTTATCCCAAAATTATCTATGCTTCCTTTATCCCAAATACTATCTACGATTTCTTTATCCCAAATTGACATATATCTACGCTTCCTTTACCCTTTATAACTATATTTGAATGAATGACTCGACAGATATGATTTTTAACATCGTTGAACAACATTTTGATTACATACGTTCAGAAGAACAAAACAAGCATTCAATATCTAATAATGCGAACATTCGAGAGTCACGTCACGAGATGCGAGAACTTCGTGATAATATTGCGAACATGATATGGGATGTAAGAAATTTATTTTAAAATCTGTAATATTATATTTAGTATTTATTTTACTTTAACTTAATGTATTATGATTTTTCTTATAATATTGGATTAATTTCGTGCATGTCCATTTATGTCATTTTACGATTTCCAGCTAGTTTTATAATTAGTTTTTACCAAACATCATTTATTATCAGCTAGTTTTTCAGTTAGTCGCTAGTTTTCTAGCTACCGCTAGTTTTTCAGCTAGCAGCTAGTTTTTTAGTTAGTCTGCCAAACATAGCCATAATCATACCAAACTGTATCACGTTCACCTCTAATATTATGAATTAATATTGAACTGTTAGTAATATAAGAAACAAACATATTGAAAATAATATAGAGAACTAAATATTGATTAATATAAGAAACAAACAAATTGCAAATAATATAGAGAACTAAATATCGATTCGTTACATATATTAAATCGGATTATTGTCATTTAATTACCAAATTTCGTCCAGGAATCATATTAATCTTTCGCAATCAAATCTGATTATAAGAAATTTAAAAAAATATTATCCAACTATCGGAACAATATAAAAATGGAACAAAAAATTAAAACTAATCTGAAGATCGAGGTTTATTGACCGTCAAAGTTGCACCGAATGACTCATGTCTTTAAAAGAATGTACGTACTCGCATGTCCATAAGCTTCAGTGTAATATCAAGATTAATGCAAATTATCATTCGTTCCAGCGGTTATGGAAGAATCGTTAAAGCAAAGTGAATACTTGGAAACTGGAAGAAGGCAGAGTCGTAGAGGAGAAAATAGAGAATTTGTTTTTCCAATGGGTGGAATACGGCTTAAGGAGGGTTGTGTTTATAGTCACATAAACCCTAGAACCCTCCAAAAACCATGGGTTGATGATGGAGGTTGTCCTCTCACGGGTTGCCACGTAGCACGCACTTTTGATATGGTGCTTATCAACAAAGTTAGTGCATCTTTTTGGAGCTTTTAGAAGCTTCATGGACTTTATCCACGAAGTCAAGGTGTGGTTAAATGTTGACTGGTTAACCCAATCTGACTTGAGCCCTATTAAAATTAAAATTTTCTCAACTCCTAGCAATGATGTGGTGTGCGAAGTTCAGAGTGCATCTAAAGTATGTCATTTTGTGAACCCAACATCTCGTGTCCATGACTCGGCTCAATGTGCATGTGCGATTAGCCAATCTCGTAACCTTCACCAACACCTTTGAAAGCTAAAAGCAATGAAAGCCTTATAAACCCTTACCAAATTCTTCCCCAACCTATTTTGGACAACGAAACAACCCAACTTGCTAGCTCTTTACATAATTTCCAGCAATCTCGCCACTAAGTTGGAAAGTTTCATTTCATTCAAACAGATGTTGTCACTGTAAGAACCCGCGAAAAAGTCAAAAAGGGTAAAACCGTCTTTTGACACGTTATAAAACTATTATGTAAAATATTATGTATTTGTAACATAATGATATAAGAAATAAGAAATTATGTGAAATTTGGAGTTTTTACCGCGTGAATAGTGAAATTTGACCAAAAAGGGTAAAATGGTCATTTGACATGGAAATGACCAAAATGTTAAGAAATTGTAAAGTTAGAAATTAATGGAACTTTGGTTGCAAGTTATGGTCTTAGGATCATCTTTGTATAAAAATTAGAAACCAAAGGACCAAAAATGTAAATACTTTATAAGTTAATTATATAACTCTAAAATAGAGTTATTTCTTTCATTAAGTGAGAAACTCTCCAGAGAATTCCAGAGAGCATGAGAGGCAGCGGGAAGGAGCAAAGAAGAAGAAGAAAATCAAGGAATTGGCAAGGAACAAGGTTGGAATTAGTGATTCCATAGTTGAAAGAGGTAAGAATTCCTTAGTTTTAACCTAGGTTTTGTGTGTGTTCTTGATTTGGGTTTTTTTTGGGTTGAGTGGAAACTGCAATTTCAGTAATAAATCATGTGGGTTAAGTAGCTAATGCTTCCAATAAGCCATTAGTTAAGAACTTAACTCAAAAACATGGAAGTAGGTTGCTATATGTTAGAAATCAAGAAATGGGAATTTGTGCTCAAGAACCCTAAAAACGGGTTTGTAAGATCAAAGCTGGTTTTTATGGTTTTGTTGGGTCCAAATGATCACTTAGGATGTATTAAGACACTCCTAAGTGACTAATTTCAAAAAGATGGATTTTTGGTGCAAAATATCAAAAACGGGATTTTGAAGAAATGGAATTGGAATTTGTGATTCCATGGCTTAAAACCTGATGTAAAACAAGGGTTTTAGTCATGGAATGATAGTAAAATGATTAAGAACTGAAATAAGTGCTTAATGGGTGAACTGCGTGCTACAGTGCTCCAGTCAGGGACCAAAAATGTTAGAATTTTTAAATAACTCAAACGCTAGAAACTATAGCTAGACACGTCCGATTGACCTGAAATTTCAGACATAACCCTAACATGGTATAAGATTATGTCGGGAATGGTCAAATCCGTAATTCGACCTTGCGGAAAAGTCACTGTAGCGGCAGTGGCGAAAATCACTATTCACGTTAAAACTTAATTTTTGGAATTTGAGCTAGACTTGTCCAATGAACTCCAAATTTGAAACACAAGTCTAATATGGTCTAAGATTTCATGGAAAAGAGTCGGAACTGAAATTCGACCCCTCGGGGGTACTGTAGCAGTATACGTGTATTTCGGAGAAAACCGTAAAATGAGTTATAAATGGTTATACATTTATTATAACCTATAGCTATGTTATATGAGACCTTAGCATTATAGAGTTAATTATATTGAGTATTTATATATATATAATACATGTATAGGTGGTGCTTCAAACGTGGTTGAGCACGGAAAAGGGAAAGGAATACGAGAAGCGTAGAGACTCGTAGCAACGTCAAGGTGAGTTCTATGAGGATTTTCTAGTACGTAGCAAAATGTTATTTTCAGAAAAAAATATGATTTCCAATGTTTATAAATACTAAAGTTTGGAAAATGGTTTTTGAATGAAGCTCTATACAAGGGCTTAGTATTTTAAGTAGATTTTTAAAGTATGATTTGCAAAGTATTTTGAAAGAAGTTCCTTTTGGGAACTAAGATGTTAAAAGTAGTTTTGATAATATTTTTGATAAAGAGTTACAAAGTTTATGAGTTTTAGTTTATTACAAATTGTGTCCCATTTTGACCAATTTGAGATGAAATGAAGTAAGAATTAAAGAAAGAAATAAATATGAGTCAGTTGTCCGGACTAGGATCACCCACATAATTGGGGGATCAGAAGACACTACTGGGATGGTACCTCCCGTCGCGAAGTAGTTGTCTAGCTTAGTATACCCTTGTGCTTGAATTCGTTCCAAGTCACAAAGGGGAGACAGAATGAGCAAACCGAGTGGGCAGATCTGTTCTGTCCCGCGAGGGGAGCTAGTTGAATGAATTAATTAACTTAATTCATAAGTTTCAGTTGGTCATGAGGAAATGAGAAAGGAAGCAGTTTTATAAAAGAAAGTATTTTTAAAGTTTGATAGTAAAGAAGAAAAAGCTATTTTGAGATTTATGAAATAAATCAGTTTTAGCAATGTACTTTTGATACTTCAAGTTTTGAATGGAAAAGTTTTGGGTCTAAACCCATATTACTCACGAGACATTATGTCTCACGTCTACTATGTTTTCTTTGAAATGCTATGTACTTAGGTGAAGGGAGCGAGGGCTGCAGTTGGGACCGTTATTGTACACTGTAAGTTTAAATTATGGTTATCTGTATTGAGTCTGTAATACCCCTCAAGTTTAAGTTTGTAAAATAAAACAAAAATTTAAGTGGCTATTTTATAGTCACGAGTTGTAAACTATGTTTGAAAACTGTATTTGTATTTTAAATATGGTTTGAGAAAAGGGGTGTTACAGTTTTGGTATCAGAGCCATAGTTTAAGCGAATTAGGTTGGAATACCATCCTAGTCTTAAACTAGCAAGAGTAGTAGTAGGTTGCCTTAGTAATATAGGAGGCCTAGAGTGAGTATGACTGTTATAAAAGTACAGTCAAGATAAAGAGATAACATGCTACCACTTATGAAATACTATATAGAATTGTGTATTAAATCGATAATTTGTTCATCTATATAGTAATGGAAGGCAGAAGACAAGCTGACAGGGGTGATGGTAGTCACACTTCTTCAAGAGGAAGTGAACCACATGTTCTGCGAAACGATGAGGCTGAGCCAAACCCACCACCACCACAACCTGTCACTATGGAGGCAATTCAGTTCCTAATTAATAATCTACGAACTGAACTGAGGCAAGATGTGCACAACATAATAGATAGCAGAATGGGTGAACCTAGTGCCCAATCATCACAAGAAGTTTCCAAGAAGACGACTGAGGAAGCAACTAGTGGAGGGAACAAGAAGGAAGAAAAGGGCTGCTCTTTTAAGTCCTTTATGGCTTGCAAACCGCCCGAATACCATGGCAGTTTTGAGCCCAAAGTGACAATGCGATGGGTTCGAGAGATTGAACAAGTGATACAAGCGAGCAAATGTGCAGAAAAAGACCAAGTCACTTTTGCTTCTCGGCAACTGAAGGATGATGCTTTGGTGTGGTGGAACACCAAATATGAAAGCTTGGGAAAGGATGTGGTATATGGTTGGTCATGGGCAGAGTTTGTCACGTGCCTCAAAGATAAATTCTGTCCCACGCGAGATTTGGAGAAGTTGAATGAAGATTTCTTAACGATAAAGAAAGGAGAAATGACGGTTGACGAGTATACAAAGAAGTTTTGTGACATGTTACCTTTTGTGGGGGAGTCTTACCCCAGTGAGCGGTCCTGAATTAACCGCTATGTCCGGGGTTTGCCATGGAATTATGAGTTAGAAGTGAAGAAAGCTGAAACATTAGATGGGGCGATCAATGCTGCTCGAACCGTGGAGGATGTTGGAAAACGAAGAAAGGAGGAAGGACCTGGTTTTAGTGACAAGAGGAAGACAGTTAGTAGCAGTGGGAACATAAAGAAGAAAGGGAAGATAAGTTCAAGTCAGAGTCGACAGGGTAGTGTAAGGAAGTGTGAGAAATGTGGGAAGGAACACGGTGGCGAGTGCCGAGCGGGGTCAAACGCCTGTTTTAATTGTGGTGGACTCGGTCACAAAGCAAAAGACTGCAAAGCTAAGAAAGCAAGTGAAGTGGAGTGCTTCTCATGCCATCAGATGGGACACTATAGTTTTAACTGCCCAAACAAGGGAGGAGAAACTGTGGTGTCAACAGCTCAAAAGAAGACAGAACCCCAGAAGGTGAAGACTAGAGCTTTTCAGATCACCAGGGAAGAGGCAAAGGAGACGCACGATGTGGTCTCAGGTATACTACTAATCAACTCGACACCTGCATATGTGTTGTTTGATTCTGGTTCTACATATTCATTCGTGTCCCATGGATTTGGAGCCCGATTGAGAGTCCCATTAGAATTGTTAGACATGGTTTTTGAAGTGGAAGTAGCGGATGGAAAGTTCGTGGAAGTTCAGCACATGTACCGAAATTGTGAACTTGATATCAATGGCAAGAAGTTTCAACTTAATCTTCTTCCCATTGGAATTAAGTCTTTTGATGTAATAATTGGGATGGATTGGCTTGGTGCCAATGACGCGAAGATAGCCTGTGGACAGAAGAGGGTGTCTGTTAAAATCCTAGGAGCTAAATTGTACGTATATGTAGAAAGAAGTAAGCATGTGCCAAGCCTCATTAGTGTGGCAAAAGCCCGACGGTGTATCAGGAAAGGGTGTGTATCTTTCCTGGCCTACGTGATGACCGAAGACAAAGTAAAACAAACATATAAAGACATAGAAGTAGTAAACGAATTTCCAGAAGTTTTCCCAAATGAATTACCAGGCTTGCCACCAGAAAGGCAAGTTGAATTTCAAATAGATCTTGTTCCAGGAGCTTCCCCAATAGCACGAGCACCGTACCGGTTAGCACCAACAGAGATGCGGGAACTAATGTCCCAGTTGCAGAAGTTATTAGATAAAGGCTTCATCAGGCCTAGTTCTTCTCCGTGGGGTGCTCCAGTTCTGTTTGTAAAGAAGAAAGATGGGTCAATGCGAATGTGCATTGATTACAGAGAATTGAACAAGATTACTATCAAGAACCGTTACCCGTTGCCCAGAATAGACGATTTGTTCGACCAGTTACAAGGAGCAGATTACTTCTCAAAAATTGATTTGAGATCTGGGTATCACCAAGTCAGGGTAAAAGAAAGTGATGTAGAGAAGACAGCGTTCCGTACGAGATACGGGCATTACAAGTTCCTAGTAATGCCATTCGGTCTTACGAATGCACCAGCGATTTTTATGGACTTAATGAATCGGGTCTGTAAACCGTTTTTAGACCGATTTGTTATAGTGTTCATAGATGACATACTGATCTACTCAAAGAACAAAGAAGAGCATGCGAGCCACCTGCGAATAGTGCTCGAGACTTTGAAGCGAGAACAACTATATGCAAAGTTCTCCAAATGCGAGTTTTGGATGCGAGAAGTACAGTTCCTTGGACATGTTGTGTCTATCCAAGGTATAAAAGTTGATCCAGCAAAAGTTGAAGCAGTAATGAAATGGGAGCCTCCCAAGACGCCAACAGAAGTTAGAAGTTTTCTCGGTCTTGCCGGGTATTACATGATATTTATTCAAGATTTCTCCCGTATAGCAGTGCCACTAACACAACTAACTCGGAAAGAAGAGAAATTCAGATGGCAAGAAGAACAAGAAAGAGCTTTCGTTACATTAAAAGAGAAGTTGTGTAACGCGCCTGTCCTTACATTACCAGATGGGACAGAAGACTTTGAAGTGTACAGTGATGCCTCGCATCGAGGGCTTGGCTGTGTATTGATGCAGAGAAGAAAGGTTATAGCATACGCTTCCAAACAATTGAAAGATCCGGAGAAAAAGTACACAACCCATGATTTAGAGCTAGCAGCGATCGTGTTTGCCTTGAAAATTTGGAGACATTACTTGTATGGTACAAAGTGCAAACTATTCACCGATCACAAGAGTTTGCAGTATGTGTTCACTCAAAAAGAGTTGAACATGAGACAGAGTAGATGGCTAGAGCTGATCAGTGACTATGATTGCGATATTGTATACCATCCAGGTAAAGCAAATGTAGTAGCAGATGCATTAAGTAGAAAAGCTCCTGAGAAAAGAATCAAGGCAAGGTCGATGCGCATAGAACTGGTGTCCAGTATTATAGAGCAAATTAAAGCAGCTCAGCAGAAAGTTGAAGAAAGTGGAGACTTAAAAGATGAAAAGCTAGGAAAAGACATTCAGTTTGAGACCAACAGTCAAGGATTGAAGACCTACAGAAACCGCATTTGGGTACCGAAAGCAGGAGGATTGAGAAAGCTGATTCTAGAAGAGTTGCATAAGTCAAAGTATTCCATACATCCAGGGAGTACCAAGACTTATCAAGATTTGAAAAGAAAGTATTGGTGGCCTGGAATGAAGAAGAGGATAGCTAAGTACATCTCCAAGTGTGTTATATGTGCACAAGTCAAGGCGGAACATCAAGTCCCGCATGGGGATGCCCAGTCATTGCATATTCCAGCCGGAAAGTGGGAAGATGTAACCATGGACTTGGTTGTCGGGTTACCAAGAACGAGAAGAGGTCATGATAGTATATGGGTCATAGTGGACCGGTTGACCAAGAGTGCACTATTTCTAGCCATAAAAGAAACTACTCCATTGGAGCAGTTAGCCCAGTTGTATTCAGATGAAGTGTTAAGAAGATATGGTGCACCGTTGTCTATCGTGTCAGACAGAGACCCTAGATTTACCTCTAACTTTTGGAGAGCTTTACAAGATAAAATGGGGACAAGAATTCAGCTAAGTACAGCGTATCATCCACAAACAGATGGTCAGAGTGAACGAACGATCCAGACATTAGAAGACATGCTACGATCCTGCGTGATGGAATTTGGAGGCAGTTGGGATGAACATCTGCCATTAGTGGAGTTTGCATACAACAACAGCTACCATTCTAGCATTAAAATGCCACCTTTTGAGGCATTATATGGTAGAAAGTGTAGAACTCCTTTATGTTGGTTGGAAGCGGGTGAGACTAAGCTTACGGGGCCAGAGATTGTTAGAGTAACTAATGAGAAGATTGGAGTAATTCAAGCCAACATGAAAGCAGCACAAGATCGGCAAAAGAGTTACTCAAATTTAAAGAAGAGACCGTATGACTTGCAAGAAGGAGATTTGGTGATGATAAAAGTGTCGCCATGGAAAGGAGTGGTCAGATTTGGCAAAAGAGGAAAGATGAGTCCAAGGTACATTGGACCTTTTAGAATCCTAAAGAGAGTTGGGTTACAAGCATTCAAGATAGAGTTACCACCCGAACTCAGTGGAATACATGATACCTTTCATGTATGCTACTTGAAGAAGTATTTTGGTAAAGAAGAATTAGTAATACCGTATATTGACTTAAGGGTGGAGACTCCTAGCAAACTGATTGAGGAACCCGAAGCCATCCTAGAAATGCAGACTAAAAAGCTAAGGAATAAGGAGATCGACCTTGTTCTAGTCAAGTGGAAGCATCCATTAGGGTCAAACCTAACTTGGGAGACGTTAGCAGAAATGAAGAGAAGATATCCGAATTTCACCGATTACGAAAAGATTCCGAGGACGGAATCCGCTTAAGGAGGGGTGACTGTAAGAACCCGCGAAAAAGTCAAAAAGGGTAAAACCGTCTTTTGACACGTTATAAAACTATTATGTAAAATATTATGTATTTGTAACATAATGATATAAGAAATAAGAAATTATGTGAAATTTGGAGTTTTTACCGCGTGAATAGTGAAATTTGACCAAAAAGGGTAAAATGGTCATTTGACATGGAAATGACCAAAATGTTAAGAAATTGTAAAGTTAGAAATTAATGGAACTTTGGTTGCAAGTTATGGTCTTAGGATCATCTTTGTATAAAAATTAGAAACCAAAGGACCAAAAATGTAAATACTTTATAAGTTAATTATATAACTCTAAAATAGAGTTATTTCTTTCATTAAGTGAGAAACTCTCCAGAGAATTCCAGAGAGCACGAGAGGCAGCGGGAAGGAGCAAAGAAGAAGAAGAAAATCAAGGAATTGGCAAGGAACAAGGTTGGAATTAGTGATTCCATAGTTGAAAGAGGTAAGAATTCCTTAGTTTTAACCTAGATTTTGTGTGTGTTCTTGATTTGGGTTTTTTTTGGGTTGAGTGGAAACTGCAATTTCAGTAATAAATCATGTGGGTTAAGTAGCTAATGCTTCCAATAAGCCATTAGTTAAGAACTTAACTCAAAAACATGGAAGTAGGTTGCTATATGTTAGAAATCAAGAAATGGGAATTTGTACTCAAGAACCCTAAAAACGGGTTTGTAAGATCAAAGCTGGTTTTTATGGTTTTGTTGGGTCCAAATGATCACTTAGGATGTATTAAGACACTCCTAAGTGACTAATTTCAAAAAGATGGATTTTTGGTGCAAAATATCAAAAACGGGATTTTGAAGAAATGGAATTGGAATTTGTGATTCCATGGCTTAAAACCTGATGTAAAACAAGGGTTTTAGTCATGGAATGATAGTAAAATGATTAAGAACTGAAATAAGTGCTTAATGGGTGAACTGCGTGCTACAGTGCTCCAGTCAGGGACCAAAAATGTTAGAATTTTTAAATAACTCAAACGCTAGAAACTATAGCTAGACACGTCCGATTGACCTGAAATTTCAGACATAACCCTAACATGGTATAAGATTATGTCGGGAATGGTCAAATCCGTAATTCGACCTTGCGGAAAAGTCACTGTAGCGGCAGTGGCGAAAATCACTATTCACGTTAAAACTTAATTTTTGGAATTTGAGCTAGACTTGTCCAATGAACTCCAAATTTGAAACACAAGTCTAATATGGTCTAAGATTTCATGGAAAAGAGTCGGAACTGAAATTCGACCCCTCGGGGGTACATTTATTATAACCTATAACTATGTTATATGAGACCTTAGCATTATAGAGTTAATTATATTGAGTATTTATATATATAATACATGTATAGGTGGTGCTTCAAACGTGGTTGAGCACGGAAAAGGGAAAGGAATACGAGAAGCGTAGAGACTCGTAGCAACGTCAAGGTGAGTTCTATGAGGATTTTCTAGTACGTAGCAAAATGTTATTTTCAGAAAAAAATATGATTTCCAATGTTTATAAATACTAAAGTTTGGAAAATGGTTTTTGAATGAAGCTCTATACAAGGGCTTAGTATTTTAAGTAGATTTTTAAAGTATGATTTGCAAAGTATTTTGAAAGAAGTTCCTTTTGGGAACTAAGATGTTAAAAGTAGTTTTGATAATATTTTTGATAAAGAGTTACAAAGTTTATGAGTTTTAGTTTATTACAAATTGTGTCCCATTTTGACCAATTTGAGATGAAATGAAGTAAGAATTAAAGAAAGAAAGAAATATGAGTCAGTTGTCCGGACTAGGATCACCCACATAATTGGGGGATCAGAAGACACTACTGGGATGGTACCTCCCGTCGCGAAGTAGTTGTCTAGCTTAGTATACCCTTGTGCTTGAATTCGTTCCAAGTCACAAAGGGGAGACAGAATGAGCAAACCGAGTGGGCAGATCTGTTCTGTCCCGCGAGGGGAGCTAGTTGAATGAATTAATTAACTTAATTCATAAGTTTCAGTTGGTCATGAGGAAATGAGAAAGGAAGCAGTTTTATAAAAGAAAGTATTTTTAAAGTTTGATAGTAAAGAAGAAAAAGCTATTTTGAGATTTATGAAATAAATCAGTTTTAGCAATGTACTTTTGATACTTCAAGTTTTGAATGGAAAAGTTTTGGGTCTAAACCCATATTACTCACGAGACATTATGTCTCACGTCTACTATGTTTTCTTTGAAATGCTATGTACTTAGGTGAAGGGAGCGAGGGCTGCAGTTGGGACCGTTATTGTACACTGTAAGTTTAAATTATGTTTATCTGTATTGAGTCTGTAATACCCCTCAAGTTTAAGTTTGTAAAATAAAACAAAAATTTAAGTGGCTATTTTATAGTCACGAGTTGTAAATTATGTTTGAAAACTGTATTTGTATTTTAAATATGGTTTGAGAAAAGGGGTGTTACAGTCACTTTGGTGTCACGAAGATTAAACTTGATTTAATGTGGATAAACAATAAGAGATCGATTATACGGTATCATATGGATTTAAACAAAGAACACTGTGACCTCTTCGGTTCACCCCACACATCACCTGACATCTTTGCGATCTCACTAGGCACGAATATAGATATGCGTTATAGAACATTTCCATGACCTCTACAATATAAACCACTAATCTTCATTTGAGAAACACCACCTGTAGATTATATAAATAAAGTTTTACAACATCTTTGTTGATTAGATGTCTCCAAAAATTTGTTTATAGTCTCAATTCATTCTCGTTCTCGGAAACGACGTATCATCTTACCTCACATGGATTTATCATTATTAGATAGTATTTTTTTATTGTTAATGGCTTCATTATTACCCTTTAAACTTGAGAATTAAGAGTACTAATTTCAAGTTAGGTTCCCATCACTAAGGGCTTCTATTGTGATTTTAGACCCATGTTTCTCATGGGAGTTACAACCAAATCTATTGTTAGAGGTTTGCTAAATGGATTTGTCAAGTCCATACTTGTCTTGACATAAACAACTTTGATGATACCATTTTCAATTAGTTTTCTGACTTAATTGTGTCGAAGACGAGTAAGTCTTGACTTCCCATTATACACAACATTAAATAATTTAGACAATGTGGCCTCATTATCACAATACATGTGAATATATGACATTTGCAATACCCGACATACGGCTATCTAAAAGTAGATCTACAATCCACTCTGCCTCATTACATGTTGCTAAAGGCAATAAACTCAACCTTCGTCGTCGAATGAGCTATACATGTTTGTTTCTTTCTCGTCCAAGAAATAGCTCATCAATCTAGTTTCTAAATGCAACTACTTGTGGGCTTAGAATCACTCATGTGATATCAAAATACTCTTATAGGATACTGGAAGGTGACATGTGTGTCAATTCAATAGTACTTGTCCTTTACAAGTACTCTAGCACTCTTCCCACCGCCTTTCGGTGCTCTATATATGAGTTGACAGTATAATGACACAGTTTGCTTACATTGAAAGCAATGTCACGTCAGGTGCAATGCATTGCATATACATGTCATGTTTCTTGAAGGAGTGACATGAAGCTCGGAATTAAGGATATATTCAAGACACTCCCCAAAAAAGGAATTGATCCACGGTCAATTTCATAACTTATAGTTAGACTTCATAAAAAATACTTTTTCTTTTGTGGAATAAGAAGTTCCTTTTAGAAAGAAATTATGTTTTAAGTACACAAATAAAAAAGATGTCATGGTTATAAGAGTCTATCTATCACATAAAGACTTTAAGAGCATCATGGCCTGACCGTCGAGGTGAAGTCAGGACCTAAAAGATCGAATGGAACAGTATATAGACAAGTAAATTCCTTCTAAATTCCAAGGTACTCTCTTTCATTAACAATGACAGGATTCATCATTCGAGAGGAAGTAGACTACTCAAGAACTTGACATTTTATATCATAATTGAATAGAGATTTCATCAAATCTAAATAAAAATAATTAAAACGAAATCCATGTAGTTTTGCTTGGCCTTCACTAGAAACTTGAGTAAGAAGTAGATATTTCTGTAGCTTTCTAGAATTTGAAAACGATAGATAAAACCTACTTACAAAAACGATAGATAAAAACCTACTTTTTACAATTACGGGGTTTATTAAAATATGAAATTCAACCCTGTATTAACTTTTCAGCGACTTAATGTAGACATTTGGTCAGCTTACTTAAACGATTTCCCTGTGTAGACTTGAAGACCCATTTTTTCTTCCTACCCCGTGATACTTCTGTGCGACGCAGTGAAGTTGTGCTTTCAGATACAGTCGGCAACCATGGTATATCATTCAAAACATCAGCCAAAGATTGCACAGCATTGGTCTCTTCTGAATCTGGTGAGTCACCTGTATCTCCAATATTTCCATTATAATAAGTACAGAAAAATATAAAGAAATTCGAAGAAGAATCATCGGTTGATGTACAGACATAGATGAAACGTCATATAAGAAATTTGTTAGCTCAATCGAAGATTGTGTCATTCATACAACTGCACAAGGTTACTATATACATGTTTCTGGTTAAAAAAATCCGAGTTCAAAATATGTGTTCCTTCCATTCCAATCACATGATTACGAATTAACACTTCTGATCGACACTTTCAGGTTATAAATGGGGGAAACCTGGCAAAGGAAGAGTCACACAGCATACATTATACAGATAATAGTAAGATTAAGTACCGGAAAGGGAAGCAGAAGTGTCAATCGTAATGCTCTCAACAGCCAATTCACTTAGAGGCTTGGAAGATGAAGATTTGTTTGATTGTGAGGGTTTAAGGTATGATGACGATGAAGAAGAATCTGCGTCTTTGGTAACTGCTTGTATATAGTTCTTTAGGGTTACGTCTTGGCCGGCGAAGGTGAGAGATGAGATGTTAGCGACGGCGGAACGGGTAAGGTTTTTGGCCGTGCTATCGGAGCACATGGGGGCGGAACTTAGCAGCTTGGTGACGGTTCTGGCTATGGCGGACATTTGACCATACGCATTTTTGTGAGGTTTCTTGTTATATATTGAACTTTATCGACTCACGTGATCCTAACAATCAACGACAAAGTCAAAACGCATAATTGATGAATTGTACACATTTATGATTTACACCACAATCGCTTATTAGGAAACGTAAATGCAGATACAAAAAATCTTTAAAAAAATATACAAAAAGACTATACTCAAATAAACACCAATAGGAAGGTACAAAGAACAACCAATGACGAAGCTACACGAGACTTCCCGGAAAACAACTCCGGTGCACCGGATTTCAACCTCGTCCCTTTCTTCTGCACTTTCTGACCTTTATTACTAACTTCAAAATCAGCCCGAAGTATCAGTCTATGTCTCTTTGTTTTCCAAAACAATATCTTAAACCTAACCGCCGTTGTCAAATCCACCCTGAAAACCGGTTGTCCACCATCGGCTATCGTCTTCACGGCTGCATCCCACGGCAGTCCATACGTTTCCGTCCAGTTTTTCCGGCGCGCTTTCTTCTGATGTCCTTGATAAAACCCTTTGAGCGTGTAGTTCGAAACAGGGATTCTAGTTTGGTCGCGATTTGACTCGTTGATGTAATAATGTAAAGTGATGTTGAGTAGGTCATAGAAAATACCTTTGTCTTTGTTCTCGTTGTCGAGCTTCAGATCGAGGTAGATGGACTTATAGGAGGTTGAATTTAGGGTTGTATTGAGGGCGGGAATGTAAACGTCTTGGATGGAGCAAACTGGATTTGAAGTGCGTAAGCTTAGCCATAGGAAGAGGGAAGTGAGACCTAAGGTTATTATGAAGCTGAAACAACACCTGCAACAGCCTGATCCACTGTCGTAGTCGGACATAGTTGAGTGGGGTTTCCGGCGAGAAGAAAACGGAAAATGAGTAAGAGAGCTTGGTGGGATTTGGTCTTGACCGGTGCTTTTACATAGTCGTCGAGGTAAATTGTCCCGAATGATGGCGAAATAGCTGAGTAATTTACAAGTGGCCTAAATATCTAATCTAAACGTACCATTGGCAAGTTAACTGAACAAAATTTCATGAGAAATTGCAAATTGCCCAAAATTTAGAGTAAATTACACTAATGGTCCCTATGGTTTTGGGTAATTTGCACGCTTGGTTACTAACTCTTCTTTAAGTCGGACAATCCTTAGAAGTATGCTTTTGTTACGTCTGTGGTCCTTGTCAGTAGTAAAATGACTATTTTATCCTTATCATTTCCTTTTTAATTAATTTATTTTACATTTACAATTTATAAAATTAAGAAAAATAATATAAACCCACCCCCATCCCACTGGGTCCCACCACCCCATCCCCACCCTCACCACTCACGTAATTTAATGCTCTCTCACTCCTTCACCTTAAGCAACTACCCTCACCACTATAGACGAGTGTTTGGACTAAAAAACCAAGCCGAAACTAGAACCGGATAGGGGAGTTCGGTCCGGTTCCGGTTTTTTATTCATGACTTATTCGGTTATCGGTTATTCCGGTTCTGGTACCGGTCACATCCCTACTTTTCGGTTTAGATTCAATTTTATTTTTTAGAATATGTTAACAAAGGAAGTGGGTAAATGCTTTCATTGTATACAAATGTTGTTATGATAACACCTAAATTAAGCTACATGTGTACATAAAAGAAGTTGAGTTTCAAATATTAATTAGATTTAGGGAACCGGAAACCAAAAATTTGATCATATACTAGATCAATCTAATTATTAGAAAGGGGTAGAAGTAGACTCTTTTATTGATAATACAAGAAATCTAACTACAATGCTTAAGTTTATTTTCTATCCTGGAAAATTAACCGAAGTGGTGACGATTGGCATAGAGAAACTTCATGTACTTAAGCAAACTTGATATACGGAACTAGATGGAACTGAATACTATGAATGGACTACATAACATAATATCTAAATAGTGTGATTCCTCCTTATATTTGTTGTTATATGATTATAAATAAGATATGTCATATAATATTAAATAAATTTAATAAGAATATTTACACATGAAAATTTTTATGTATATAAAAAATAATCGAGATAAACTTTTGTCACCTGTTTGCAAAGTAGGATGTGCAAACCTCAATTAACTGTTACATTAGAGTTGAATACACAGGTTTTGTAATTTCCTGTGCTTATGATTTTCAGTTTTCTTCCTGTACTAATTTTCATCAATGGGGTCATCTATTTGTTATGAAAACTCAACAGTCTAATTTTAGTAGCTCATAATCAATTGAAAAACTAAAATTTTTAAGATAATTCATTTATTAGTTATTTGGTTTGTAACTTGATAACTCCCAAAGTTGACACTGAAACTAACTAATAAATTTCAAAATCAATTCTCCATGTGTTGCATATTATAACCAAATCCATAATCGAAGTATGGTATTATTGAACAGGGAACATAAATCAAGAAAACATTTTTACTCATCGTCTTTATAGGGATACTCCTCAGGAACTTGCTTCAGGAGTTTTACTTGCAACTCAAATGCATCGTCCCCTCTAAGCATATCACGCACCCATGTGATTTCAGTCTTCATTGACACCTGAATATCTCATACAATTTCATTAATGTAATTTCTAATAACAACTTGCAGGAAATAGCAATACATTATACTCTAGCTACCGAAAACAGACACTGTACTTTATCTTTTACCTATAATATGAATGTACTTACATTCTTTACTGATAATAGCAATAGGTAAAGCAAAACTCATGAAATGTACTTTAAGATTCAATGATTATTTATATAGCATTTTATAATTTTTTTCTACTTATGTAAAGTTGTTTTTTTTACTCGGAATTATACAGCTACATTTTCATTCTAAGACCAAAATATGCAACCTTGTAACTGGGAATTGGTTTCCTGATGACATGAAACAGCTTTAAATTTTTGTTTATGCACCAATGCTTCACCTTTTTACCAATTTATGCAACCAAATGATTTTGCCAAGAATTATGCAGCCAGGTTTCATAAATAAGCATTTGACCATTACTATCTTGACATTTTATGTAAAAACAACTCTTATATCATACAAAACTCAATATTTGCAAAACATCACTTTTATTAACAGCACTATAGAGACGTAGCTTCAACACATTACCATAAATAGGTTGATTGAGTGATATTAAAATGTTAGGTAAGCTGATTTGTATCTATACAAACTTTATATTTGCAAAAGTTACTTAATTTTGCTAAGACTTTTGCAGGGAAGGTAATTTCTACTCATTATTCATTACCTATAAATAAGTTGACTTTTTAATATATCTTATTTACTTTCATATAGTACGTAATGACTTTGTTACATAAATAACCATTAAACCCTTTTATTTAACTTCAATATAGCCCCACACACCATCCCCCAATTTATTTCACTAAGCAAACTGTAACTAACATATGTGAAAAATTCAAAAAAAAATGTAACAGAACGTACCATTTCTAGAGCTCCTCTGACTACTCCACTTAGAATGTTGCAGTAATATAAACCTTGACAAGTCTCTGGAAGCTCAACAAAATCTACAAGTGGATTATCCTCCAAAATGAGGCTACACGAAGTTCCCTCTGAATCCCAGTTGGTCACAGTTGCAGTCACCCCTAAAAACATCTTGAAGCCGACCTGTTTACAAAAAGAAATCAACATAAATGGCCAAGCAGCCAAAAATAAGGAATGGTCAGTAAGAGACCCTTTCCATATATCAATATCCAAGTGTATTTGTATACATTGCTTCCACACCAAACAAAACTGGAAGTTCATCAAAAGTGCAAAAGACACAAGAGAAGAGGATTACCTTTGCGATGACTTCAGCAGTCTCCCTAAAATTAACACATCTAGTCACGTTGGATTTTGCAAGGAACTCATCAATTAGACGGATCCCGATATTATAACCCCTGATGTAGAAGAAAGTGTCAGACGAACATGATAGGTCTAAGCACAGCAACTACTTTATATTTCATGCTCACACTGTCACACACACTATGATCAATCTGAAAACATGAAAAGAATAAAAATATATTTACATTTGATCCAGCTGCTTATTGACTTCCTCAACCTCTTCCAGATCCGTAAGCAATTGTCGCACGATCGCTCCATACGTCAGAGTGAACAGCTCAGAGTTCTGTGAATGATCACAATCACATTAAAATAAATCATGAAAGAAATTAGCAATCAAAATTCTAAACCGAGTACTCAGATTATCATGTGTTCTGATGTAGAAAACTAACCACGCGCTCGACGTTAGCGAAAATGGCATCTCCAGATCTAGGAACAGCAGGAGCCATCGAAGTCTACGGTTAGATCTTTCGTAATACAGTCGTGCTTAATGCTTATGGATTTCTTCTGTATCTTCTATTATTGAATGAAATAAAAGAAATGTCAATTAATTATCACAAAAACAGAACGGACACAAAATCTACCGAAGCATGTGAAACAACTTAAAACCATGGAAAGTGAAGATTATATTAGTATGATAAATGATGTGATGAACGGATAGACGACTACCTGGACGACGGCAGCCGGCAGCGGAGAATTTGAACGGATTGTTCGCCGTTCACTCTCTCGGAGAGTTTACAGATTAAGGGAGCGGGGGATTTTGATTAGACGGCAGGAAACTGGGGAGGAGGAAGTGGTTCAATTAAGGGAATCGTATTCCATTCGGGGAAATAGATGAAAGCTAGTGTTACGCTATGTTAGGAGAAATGGGTGGAACTGAAAAAAATTTATAGTAATATTTTTTTATGATTTTCCTTCCGATTTGGAAAGAAAGTAAATAAAAGTAACAATTATACTATACTATATTATTAATTTCCGTTTCTTTTGGGTTTTTTGTGTACGATTTTTTTGTGTAACGCTTTTTTGTGTAACGCGGGTTGTTTTTGGATCCGTTTTCTCTTTGTTCGGGTTAGGGGTTTTTTATTTTGGTCTTTAGCTTTCTTCGTTTCCAGACTTCTCCCACCGCTTCATTTTTATCGTCTCTTACTCCCACCGCTTCCTCCTCCGCTCCTCCCCTGCAACTCTGTTGGAAGACGAACATCTCCAGCCACGAGGTACAGCTCCGGTAACTACTTACCTCCAACTGGCACATCATCAATCCAGTGCTACCGTCTCTGGGTCGTATTCCTTTTCACCGTCTCCACTCTTCTCTTCCAACTGAATTTTTTTTCTTTGTTTTCCAATCTGAATTCGTTGAATTATTTTTATGGCGTCGTCGAAGGTGATGGCATCATCATCGCCGGCGAATCAGGGAACGGTACGATAAACGAGAGTGTTTTGAAATAAAGAAATGTTCAAGAAATCGGTCGAAGCAAAATCGCAGCAGCAATTATCGGGTGCAGACCGTAAGAAGTTGAAGCGAACCATCAAAGAACGCTTCCCAAATGCCTCCGAAGCCGACCTCGACATTTTAATCCCCCCTAAGGTTTGTTTCGTTTCATTTATCATGGAGTCGATTCGTATGGTACAGTAACCTACGGGCTTTTCGTTTTTGTTTATTGTTTTGGTCGATTACAAATTCGTGTTTCTAACATGACATCATCATGAAATGTGACGGTGAAGGCTCGATTCCTCTTATAATTGAATGAAATACTGTGTGATTATATTCCTTTTATAATTGAATGAAATACTGTGTGATTATATTCCTTTTATAATCACACAGTATTTCACACAACCATATTTCCAACAGGTATTCAACTACAACAAAATATTGCAAAAAGAATTATATATACCATTAGAAATAGCAATGCACTTCCATTGATTTGTTGTTGATTTGGATTCTGAAATGCAGTGTATGCACTATGGAAAGTTCCTCATCTTCTACCAGCTTTCATTTTGAAAGGGGGTGAAGTTTCACGTTATGTAATTGGAGGGGCAGATTTGATGTTTCCGGGCATCAATATGGATTCAGAGGGTCTGCCCGAGTTTTTAGCCGGGTAGCCATGGGCTGTTAAAATTCCCGGGAATCTGGCTCCAATTGAAGTCAGCTTTTCTACCTGATTTCCTTTTGGAACTTTCTAGAAGTAATTGTTCACATACGTTAAAATTATTATTATTATTATTATTATTATTATTATTATTATTATTATTGTTTTTGATAGGTTGGGTCTACCTGCTCATGCACTCTGAGGCTCTAAAAGCTGATCTATGTGGAAAGGCTTTAAAGATTAGTCATCACTACCATGATGCACTTTGGTAAATATAGCATATAAGTAGGCTTTATTGGATCTTATGAATAATCAAGGGTTAAATGCAAGAAATAACAATGAGCTTTTGTTTATTTGGTTATTAACTTATTATAGTATGTTACTTTCGGTTTTTCCTACTATAATAGTGTCATAAATACAAACCAATTATCAGTGCTATAATTGGCTAGATTTTTTAAACTATGATGTTCTCATAAGAAATAATTAAAATTACATTCTCATAATTGGGCAGACTTTTCATGTACATCGCCTAATAAGAAAAATGTTGAAAGTACATTGTTATAATTGGATATATTTTTCGTAGTACAATACCGTAATAAGAAAAGAATTGAAAGTATTGCTTTATTATTGGATAGGTTTTGATAGTACAATGCATTAATACGAAAAGAGTTAGAAGTACAATGCTGAAAGTATGTGATTAATTAAAATTCCATAAATGTCTTTAGGGAATCAGCGAAAGGCCGATATGTGCCCAATGTTGGATTTTTGGAAGATGTGGTGTTTGAGGATCCCTCTTTGTCAACTAACGATGCAACAAATGATCATGGAAATAATCCAGATAACATAGAATTAGAGGCGGCCATGGATGACTTGGATGCTAACTATCCGGATTCATCTTCAAAATTGGAGCCTCTGAGTTTGGTCACCTTAAAGTGACAGAAAATGTTGAAAGTGATAAGATCATTGTTGAAGACCAAAATACCCTTTCAACTGAGGATGTCGATGCACTTTTGGATAACTGTCTTCTCCAAGCATTTTATACCACCCCTAAGGATAAAGATCTTCCTATCGCTGGAAGTACACTATGGTAAGAAAAAAAATTAAATTTGTAAGCAATGCATATATGTTAAATATCAAATCTATTTTAAAACCATTTCATATCTAAATGGTTTTAGACGATTATTGATTTTGTTGGTTGTTTGTAGGTCGAATCACGTATTACCTTGTAAACCTCCAGGAACCGTATTGGATATTAAAAAGTCGTGTCACAAAAAATTATCTAAGTGGTTTCAATCCAAGTCTTCTGAACGATTGGTAAATGACCATTTTACCCTTTTGTATTCATATACATATAAGCTCAGCTTCTATTTGACAGTAAGATTTTCAAGATTTTGTTTTGGTTTCTCATATTGAATTTATATCAGATTTCAACGAAATAAGATAAGCATAAAAAGGAAGTTATAGTGTTGTCGGTTAACCACAAGCATCCGGATTACACATCTTTCATGCCCGAAAAACAACAAGTGGAAAAAACCCAACAAATGGTTGATTCCAATAATGAAATCGATATTAACACAACAATGGAGGTTATAGAGATTTACAGACCGAGTGTCCATGTAAATCCAATTTTCACTTCCGTGGGAGCCGACACGCGCGAGCTGTACACCGCGCCAGAAGCGAGCGAAGTGGTCTTCGCGTATATCGAAAAAAGAAAACCTGGTCAAACCGACAAACAATTTGATTGTTGTTTTGGATGCGATCTTATGCGATGCATTATTCAAGGGTGCTATTAGAAAAGGATCCATGTACCCTTCGTCTTCTTCTTCGGGGGGTTTATCTTTTTTTTTTGTTTTTACGAGGGAAATACACAAGAAGGATTTGGCACCGACTTTTATAAATAGAATGCAACGGCATCACCAAGTTACGAGAGGAAAGGAATCGGCTGTCCTGAAAGGTGGTTTGAAGCCGCTGCAGATAATGACAGAAAGGAGGCAAGGGAATAAGAAGGTGACGAAGGTCTCCGGAATGGAATCGTTTTTGATTGATGCCGAACTGTTGGCGTCGGAATTGCAGAAGAAGTTTGCTTGTAGTACTTCCGTAACGGAATTGCCAGGTATGTTTTCCTAATATAATAATATAACAGGTTGTACTTTGTTTGGACATGTGTCAATGAGACAAAATTGCAATTTTTTGTTCCACTTAGAAAGGTGTAAATGTTTACATCAAGTATGGTGTTATTTTTTTTAATATCTTTTAAACATTTATGTAAATAATGATTTATATAATCATGATGGTTGTTGTATATTGTAAGCAGGGAAGAAGGGATATGAGGTTTTGGTTGAAGGCGGGGTAATAAATCACAAAATTACCAGAAATGGGAAAGTAATATCCCAAAATGACTAACTTTTAAACTTTAATCACTAAATGGCCAATTATTTCATGACATAATTACTTTTCGTGAAATAAATGGTAGTTTTGTAATAAAAGTTGAAAAGGTGGTCATTTTGTGAATTTTACCTTACCACTTTTGGTTATTGTTATAATTAGGCCATAATTTTTTTCTTTTTGTAAATAAAAGTCGGTTACTTTTTGAGATAAGTAACTATTAGTTTTAGACCATCCGCAAAAAATAGCAATATACTTTCATATTTTGTTTATTATTGCATCTTACTTTCAGTTCTTCCTGTTATGGCATTCTACTTTGAAAAAACCACTCAATTATAGCATATGCTTTCAAATACAAAGCAGTGAGATTCAATGCTATAATTGTATAAAATTTTCCGAGTACAATGTCCTTATAAGAAACCAATGTTCCAATCGAAACATACTTTTTTTTTTTTGTGTTTTTTCACCCGGTTTGAAAAATCCAAGTTCTCTCCCCCACCCGTGCATAGCACGGGTTGCACACTAGTTAATTGTAAATTTTGTTTTCCTTTTTTTTTTATTCGAGAACATTTTTTTCTTTTGATTTTCTTTCGATTCGGGAATACAATAATATAAAAATCTTTTTTTCCTTTCCTTTCCCTTCTTTTCTTTCCTGGCTTTTCTTTCTTTTATTTTCTTTCTATGCTAAAACTCGAGAACTAAACGTTACGGTATTGAGTATCCATATCCCTTTACTTTGGGTTCCTCTCTTCCCGAAAGCCACGGCAACTATGTGGTGGTTTTATAATTTTAAAGTCTAAAATTTAGCAAGTTTGGCTTTGACTTGGAGATGAGAAAAAAAGAATTGAATTGAAATCGGAACCGGAATAGGAACCGAATAGGGTATTCGGTTCGATTATCAGACTTAAAATTTGATATTTTTCGGTTTCGGTTTTTCGGTTCCAAGTCGGTTCATTCCGTTTTCGGAAAGCGATCTCATCATTAACAAAGGAAATTAAGCATAGAACCGAACCGAAATTTAACCAATATGTCCTTACATTCGGTCTTCGGTTCCACGATTTTGGCAATTTTGCGTTCGATCTTTTCGGGTTCGGTTCTAGACCCATGATCATCCTAGTTTGATTCTTGCATCCAACTCAAAACTTATTTTATATATTGTACTAGGTTAATAACCCGTGTATTACACATGTTAAAAAAATAAAAATAACAAAGATAACAACAAAATACAAATCTATAAGTATAAATACTAACTAATGAATCATAAACCAATAAATATTTAGATTGAAATTTAACATTTTATTGAAAGACCCAAATATGAAACATATCAGGCGTTTGAACTTTGCATTGGTCCATAAGGGATATAATGATGATAACAAAGAGAGTTTATGTAACACCAGGCTTAAGTAACAAAGTACACCCAAAATTTTTGATTTTCCAAATACAAAATTTACATATGTTTTACTATTCAAAAGTAGCTGGTGTACAATGATACAAGCACAACATGTCAAATAGTACTAACGTACCAGAAATCTAGCAGGTACAAAAGTCAGGTTACGTAGTCTATTGAACATTTGAATTGAAAGAACAAACTTTTTTTTACTTCATTCTAGTTATGACTTCAACTTTGCTCATCTTCATTCTTTCTGATCCATTCTTTTATAGGGAGACTACAATCAAAGACTATAAACACGAAATAAACATATAACGACTTAGTTATTTAGTAATATGTATTACATTATTTAAATGTCACATTTTGAAAAGGTTCTAACCTTTAGACATCACGACCAAAGAGCTTCCATTAGCAGCACCATCAATTAAACAAATATAAAAACCCCTTTCCCATTGTTCGATAATTCAATCTTAGTGTGAATAAAAAGTCTAGTAGGTATTGAACTTGTTAAAAAAGAAAACATTACCAGAATCATGAAAGTTGCAGGAAAGATCACAGTTGCCCAATGAATGAAGGTGATACAGACATTGAGATCCTCACTTGCTGTTAATCTCATACATGTGAATGATTCTAGCTTATCAAAGACAGATTCGCCTTGTTCTATTGTAACTGTAATCAAAAGAAAGCATGGACGCATTAGATATGTCTTCTAGCTTAACTGGGGGATTTAATCGAACACTTGGCGTTCGTCCAAAACCAAAGGTAATACCAGTATTGAATTTGAATGGCGAACCTGTACTAATTTTGAATGGTGAAATTGATATAAGAGAACAATTAATAGCAATTACAATATTTACCGTATGTGGTTGATTGTTGAGACTGTGGTCCTCCATCTGAAACGACATCGTCCGGTCATGGCCCTTCATTGTCGCCTGCTTCTGAAAACCAACCGGTTTGATTAAACTAGGCTCGTAGGAAACAGGCATGCCCGGTGACTTCCCACTTGGTCGACAAAACATAGAAATAACGCGTTTAAGTCCATCATCGAGACTGTGGTTGAGAAAGGACATGGATAAGCTATTGGAAACTTTCAAGGGTGGAAGTAGAGACACCGATTAGGGAACAAGGTAGCAACCTAACGATTTCATCCACTTTTAAAGAGACAGATACAGAAGAATAAAAGCTTACCAGCGGTAGCAGAGGAGGCGTTGGTGGTGGGGAAGCATCATCGACAGAAGAGGGCTGATTGCTGATGATGATAGTGTCGACGATGGATGGAACGATGACTATAAATAGACCGGAGCAGGCGACAATTAACTTTGGAACAGCGGCGACTGCATATGGGGAGGGTGGGGGTGGGGGGGGGGGGGGGAGGGATTTGAACCTCTGTGCGTATGGGAGACGTGAATAGAAGAGAAGAGTGTAGGACTATTCAAAATGTTTTGCTACTTGCACTTGAAGCGGGACTGTTTCAAATTTTTTGAACTTGAAGCGGGTTGTTCCAAAAATTTGTGATACTCTTCCAAATGTTTTGAAGTTAATTTCATTTGGGGTTTATCAAAAGATAAAATGACAAAAATAGCCTAATCCCATAAGGGTTTTCCTCAAAACAGCACAAATTAAGGGGCATTCCTCAAAATAGCCAAAGAAAACACAGTTGGCAGCCACGAGCTGTGTTTTCCTCCCATGGACTGCGATTTGCTCTATATGGGCTCTATGGGCTACGTTTTCCTTGTGATGGGCTGCATTTTCCTTGTGATGGGCTGTGTTTTCATTGGCTACCGGCCCATCAGCCCAGATATATAAATCGGGAAAAAAACGTCAAATTTTTCGATACCGTAGACGAGAAACGCTCTGAAATGGCTTCGCAAGATCTCTCTTCTTTATGTATTAATTATCGTTTTAAGGGTTAGATTAATGAATGTACAAAATACTATACGTAACGTACAAGCCTTTAATGCATAAAAATCTGGGGTTTATGAATTTAAGAGAGGAAAACACATATCCTAGAGAGGAAAACGCAGCCAAGGGGCTTATCTGCGAAATCATCTTGAGGAAAACGCAGCCAATGGGCATTATCTGTGAAATGCTCAGAGGAAAATACAGTCCATGGCATTATCTGTGAAATGCTCAGAGGAAAACACAGATAAAGGCCTCATCTGCGATTTCCTCTTGAGGAAAACACAGTCCATGGCATTATCTGTGAAATACTCAAAGGAAAACACAGATGAAGGCCTCATCTGCGATTTCCTCTTGAGGAAAACGCAGATGAGGGCCTTCATCTGTGTTTTCCTCTGAGCATTTCACAGATAATGCCATGGGCTGCGTTTTGGTCGGTTTTTTTTCGAAAAACCTTAACAATTAAAACGCAATCCGATTTCGTATGATCAAATGAAGAGTGTTCAAAGTTGGGCAAAATTTTCAACTAAACCCATGAACCACCAAGAACCTCAAGAACACAAGGAGGAAAACGCAGCTAGGAGGGAGGAAATCGCAGATGGTGAGAGGAAATCGCAGATGGTGAGAGGAAAACACAGTTGGTGAGAGGAAAACACAATTGGTGAGAGGAAAATGCAGGTGGTGCTTGGGAGGGAGGAAAACACAGTTGGTGAGAGGAAAACGCAGCCCATGGCTGCCAACTGTGTTTTCCTTGGCTATTTTGGGAATACCCCTTCATTTGTGCTGTTTTGAGAAAAAATCTTACGGGATTAGGCTATTTTTGTCATTTTCTCTTATCAAAATTTTTGAAGTTAATTGATTTGAGATTACTCACAAATTCTAAATAACTGATTTTTACAATATAATATATCAAAATTTAGTAGTATTTTAAGTATATATGGGGAAATTAGTGTCTTAAAATATAATAGTGCCCCTAATAAATAGGAAAATAGTGTCATAAAACATAAAGAGACACTGTATCTACTGAAAGTTATAGTGGCATAAAAAAAGTGCCACTAAAAGTATGCTACAGTGGCACAAAAATAAAATGTCACTAAAACTTTGTGCCACTAAATGTAAATTTATTTGTAGTGTTTATATGGTAAAGTTTTATGAAAAGTAATGGTCTAATTGGTTGTGGAGGAGGACAATTTATATGGTAAAGTTTTATGACAAATAATTGTCTAGTTGGTTGTTGTGGAGGAAATGGGGAGTGACCCAAGTTTATATCCCGCCCAATGCACGGAAGAATTTGCTAGAAGTGTTAGCGTATCATATATTGATGCGACCCGGTCTTAGAAATGTTTATATATATTGGAGTCTTCATTCTCTTCCTAATGACTCTTTTGTGGAAAACAATATTTGACTCCACATATATCTTACATGATCTCTAAGTCGGCGTCTCGCACCCTTGTAGCTTGACATGTTCTTGTCTATCCTCATAAAGTCTCCACATTGATAGAACACGGCCCTATAATATATCTTTCAATAGGAAATATTTACGACCTACTAGCAAGAAACCTAGGTTTTAATGAAAAATAAAGATCATTACTTTCATTGCATTTGATTTTAATTCCTTGAGAAACTCATTATTCATTCAATTTCTCAAAAAGTTTGGTTAAACCTATTAATGTCACCAACTGAAATTCTTCTTATAAAGTCATTTTACTTTAACCCGGTTTCATTAGAGTAATATTATGCCCCTCTTGTCGTCTTTTAAGTGTTTGATGCACATGCAAACCAGTTTTCTGTGAATATATATAGATCAAATGGTAATTCGAATAAACATAAAATTACGTCCACGAGTGTAACGAACGATTATCTTTAGTCACGGCAATTAGTTTCCAAACGTATTCATATACTCGAAACGTGTTTATTGCTAATATCCATATGAGTTCATCACCCCCAATCACCGTGAATCGGATTGATTCCGGAACTTATTTATCACAAACAGAACCTTCATCGGTTCATATATATTAATCTAGATCCATGGAGATCGGATCCGGCATTGCTGAACTTCCAACTGGCATTCGCTCGGGAGGTTCTGAGCTTTCTGCAGTATCTGGCGTTGCTGCCGCTCCTGCTGCGAACCCTGGCGGCTTCCACCTTGCTGCTGCTGCTCAGCTTGTCGGAATGCCTCCTGCACCGCCTCGCATTGGCACTTCTCCTTCACATTGCGGAGCTCTATACAGCACTGTTCGAGATGTTTCTTTTCTTGCTGTCTTCTTAGGTCCACGACGGTCATCTCCAGCAGGTCGCCGTAGGAGGAGCTATGCTCGAGGTACTTCTGACAGTCGTTCAACTTCTCCCGCTGGATTTCCTTGCGGCAACTCTGTTGCTCTCGGGAGCTTCTTATGAACATGGCGTCGTCATCCTCGATGGTGGTGGTGAACACGGTGGTTCTGAAGGCGGAAACTGAGGTATATGCTATAAGAGCGGCAAAGGTGAATGCGAGCAAGGCAAGTTTTGCCATTACGTGGTGTTTTCCGGTTGCGATGGTGGAGTGTGGGCGGGGATGTATTTATAGTGGAGATGGGAGAACAAATGAAGTAAGGTGGAGAGGTGGATCTGCCAGGTGGCGGATGCTCGTGACAGATCACATACACGTACTCGAGTTTTTGCGTCATATTTTCCAACGTGGAACCGGTGGTTCGTTTTGGGTTTGGAATATGTGTAAGGACCGCCACGTGTCAGTAAGTAAATTCTACATGTGGAAAAGAAGCGCTTTTATAAAAGTATGGAACGTGCACGTTTGATGTTAATACTTTTGACATATAGTCACTTTTAAGTTTTATCAATTTTTATTTATGTTTTATTACGTAAGGCCCCAGGTGTGGGTAGACCTGGCAAAATCAGACACGACACGACAACCCGACACGAACCCGACACGAAATTAGCGGGTTTGGGTAAGAGGTTTCGACCCGTTTAAGTAAACGGGTCGACACGACACGACACGAAAATTTAAACGGGTTGGGTTAGGGTCAAGACTTTTAACTCGAAAATGACCCGAATAACCCGTTTATATATATATATATATATATCTGCGTCACTAACTTTATCAGTAATATATCTGGAACTGATTAACAAACAACAAGTTGGTTTAGTGGTTAGCGCTCATGACATTAGACAGTGAGGTTCGGTGTTCGAACCTCTTCCAAGGCGTTATTCATTTTGCAACATGAATATTAGTTATCACATATTTTAGCTAGCAAAATATCCATCCCACATCGCTTGTGGGATGAAACTTAGGTGCATCTGATCCCCTATATAACAAGACTAATGGGGCGACTTGGATAAGAGAATAAGAACCGTGGGTAGCACCGGATTAGTCTGGGGCGACTTGGATAAGGTTCAATTAGACCCATGGGTTAAACGGGTTAAACAGGTCGTGTCGGGTTGAAACGGGTTAAACAGGTCGAGTTCGGGTTACAGCTTTCAACCCGTTTATGTAAACAGGTCGTGTCCAGGTTCACCCCTCTCAACCCGTTTAGTGTCTCGACCCGACACGACCCGACCCATTTGCGGGTTCACCCCTCTCAACCCGTTTAGTGTCTCGACCCGACACGACCCGACCCATTTGCCACCTCTAGGTGTGGGTGCGAGAAAGGGTGCAAGAAGTATCTTCTTTTGAGAGGAACACCATCCCTTGTTAAAAGGTCCCCTCATTTTTCTCCCTGTAGGGAAAGTTTTCATTGTGCAAGGAAAATAAACGGTTTGCATGTGACTTGTATATTTTGCATCGTTAATTGTATCAAAGTGAGCTATAACCATTTTCAGGGGTGAGGGTAAAAACGAGAGATGTTGACTACATGCTGACGTGACAGAGAAAAAATAAGGGGAAGGTGGAGACCACATCGAATGACCTAAAAGGAACCAAGTAATGTTAGATTGTTAGTATATAATATGAAGTGTCGAGCTATCATCTAATTTTTTTTCTATTGTAGATAACACTTGATAGCATATAATTCACGTTAACATAAGTTAAATCTGATTATATGATATGGAATAAAATTTTACGCAAGTGTCAAAAATAGATGACATGTCACTATATTATAATCTATAGTTCTATACTATCATTTCATTGTAGCTTTTAAGAATGAAATCTAAAACTTAAAACTCAAAAACATTAAAAAAATGTTGAAGATGAGCGAATGAGGTGTTTGTTTTTTGTCTGTAATTTGCAGACGACGCGCAGACATTAGCCCTCGTAAACTGTTTGCTTTTTTAGAAAACCGCAGACCTAAAAATGTTTGTGCGTCCTCTTCTTCTCGCATACATGGATCTTAGTCTTTTTGCATCTTCAAACTTAAAAAAAACTTAAAGTTTTTATATAAATTATATATAATTATTGATAAAAAGTAATTGAGAAAATGAAAAGTTAGATATGCAAAAATACATGATTTAGTTAATAATTTAGTTATTTTAATATCTTGCCGACATTAAAAAACAAATAGTCGTTTTCTTGCAGATTGCAAACATTTGTTCCACCTCTTCTTCTGCAAATGTCTGCAGATTTGGTCCGCAGACTACAAATCTTTTACCTCTTAAAAAAAACATCGCCAAAGTGAATATCTCAAAAAAGCTAACATCAAACCTCCGATTTCTAACTTTTTACAACACCTAACTACAAATGATGTAAAAACAATGGATAGATGCATGTATACATTATCCAGATACATGAATGAATACATGCATGAAGGTGTAGTACTTCAATATTCTTTCTCAACGCTTACTTCCAACATTCCCATTAACTTACAAAACTCTATCAACTTCTTGCTTGGCAAACCGTTGGTTAATGAATCTTCCAACTGATTCCTAATGTATTGTAAGTCAATCTCTCCCTTCAAAACTTTCTCTCAAATAAAGTGGTAATGCACCTACACATGTTTAGAGCATGGAAAGGTAGGATTTTTTTTGCAAGATGGATTAATGATAAATTGTCACAAATGAATGGAATGTTATAGTCATATATTTGATTCAAATCTTTCAAAAGTTGCACCAATCACATGCTTTCCTAAGCAGCCACAACTACCACTTTATACTCCGTTCGTGGAAAATGACATATTTGGTTGCCTTTTACTACACCTAAATATTTCGTTAGACCCAACATGAACCAGATATCATATCGAACGACATTTATTTGTATCACCTGCATAGTCGTCATCATAGAAACCAATGTTTGGATTATGGTTCCCCTCTAAACAAAATTACACAATTGCTTGTTATCTTCACATACCTAAGAACCCATCAAATAATATCTATATGGAACTTTCTCATACGTTGCATGGATCTTCTTAACACACCCACCGAAGACTCTATCAGGTCTTATAGATATGAGATATATGAGGCTACCCACAAACTTCCTGTACATGATTACATCTTCTAGTTATATGTTCACATTTACACATCGCTTTGCATTTGTATCAATTTGTGGCATTTGAGGCTTCCATTCAAGCATTCCAAACCTTTCTAGCAAATCCATTGAGTACTTATGTTTATGTAACATAATGTTTTTGTTCTTTTACTTCACTTCCAACCCAAATAAATGTTTGAGTTTTCCTAAATCTTTCATGTGAAACATAGTGCTAAAATTCTTTTTCATTTGGGAAATTGCTTCATCGAATAACTTATGATAATTATGTTGTCCACATATATAACCTCCATTTGACGTGAGGCACAACCATATAGCCATCATCTCCATCACTAAATCCATGTGCCTTCACCCTCGATTCATCAATAATTATTTACCTCCACAAGTATATTGAGAGAGGGAAGCGGAATTGGGGGTTAGAGAGAGAGAGAGAGAGAGGAATACACATTGAGAATGGAAGCGCATACAAAAAGGGGGTGTTGGTTCTTTATTTTTGTTGGAGAACTACACACGTAGCCAATGTAACATAAACAAAAGGGCGCTAATTCACATTTAGAGAAGATAACATCGATAATATGGTAGTGGTTTGATGTTGATTTGGTAAAACGGCCACTCTAGCACGTTTAATTTAATTAACACCGATAATATGGTAGTGGTTTGATGTTAAACTAGGATTTATTTTTATATTACTTAACAAAACTGAATTAATTAAACTAATACATGTTATCTGGGAACTAATGGATGTTAAACGTTTAATTCAAATTCTTGTTACAGTTAATCACATCCAATAACTTCGAGAGAAGCTTTGGATGGGAAATCAGCTGAACATAAGTGTTTGAGTTCATTATCCTACTTATATCAATTTAGATGTGTGTTGGTGCACTTTTAACAATACCATTAAACTTAAGGATTTTTAATTTCATGAACTACATAGGGATACAAGTGAATGATTTTGAATCCAATCATGAGACCGACAGGTAATTGATAACTTTAGTTGGTGTTAACAAACTTATTACCACAATGTTAGTGTTGATTAGTCAAGTGCATTGAATTAATCATGGAGTTGTAAACAAAATCCTAGTTTTCTTATAGTTGTTAAATCGCTATTTTTTTGTTTGCTAATTTAGCTAATCTATTTGAATTCTATTGCTGAATTGTCTTTTACTTTATTTTAGAAACATTGGTTGTTGCAGAATCTTTACTTTTCATGTTAGTTTAATCGAGTTTGAATCACAAATCTCAACAATTACATAGTCAATCTTCCTTTAGGTTAAAATAGTCAATGTTGGTACAATATCCAGTCTTACGACTATATTACTTGCACGACCTTGTATACTTGCGATTATGCATTTTCATCACACAGGAGAAATTGTATGGTCTAGATTAATTGAGGGATTCCTGAATAAGTTTTTTGAAGACTTTCTATGAATTATTACAATTTAGAATTGAGGAATCCAGTGCCTTTTGTTAAAAGAAACACTTTTATAAAGGATGAGACAGCCTAATCATTTCTAAAACATTGTTCCAACATTTACTTTTCTTGTCTCCCACTTAATGAGTGTAGCCTACTCTTTATGTCTGTAAAGGGTAAATCCCTGTGTATTTAATGTAACGTTCCATTTATGAATGAATATACAAAAATTACCCAGCAATCTTCTTCTCTCCCGGTTAACATGGTATCAGAGCAGTGTTGAGATTCTAAATCAACACATCATCTGGCTATGAAATGACAGAAGGTGATAATCCAAATACAGATTTGGCTATACAACTAGCAAATCGAATAAAAAATTTCCAACTACAAAACCCAAAATTACCTCAAAGCATAGCAATGGGATTACTTACCGGGTCTGTACCGTGGCAGGGTGAAGTCCTCACCGGAGAAAATGGAGGGGAGAGAGGCAAAGCCTCCGCAGCCGCGTGCAACAGCAACGCCACCAACCGACCCACATCCTCGACCCATCAGCTCCGACCCACATCGCAGCCACTCCGATCGGAAAGCTTCAACCGAGCAAACTTCACCGCCATGAACAACAGAAACGCCGCTCCAAACGGCGGCGGAAACCAAGCCGGCGACGATGGAAACAGACCCAGCTTCAATGGCGGCGGAAGCTTCCAAACAGGCGACGATAGCGGAAGCTCCAAAACCGGTAACAATGAAAACAGATCCGGCGTAAATGGAGACAAAGCCACGAACAAAAAAACCGCCGGCGATGGGGCTGGAGGCGCAGATGCGGGATCGAGAGAGGAGAGGTCCGATTTTTTTGATGTTGCAGGTAACAGCAGCGCCCCCATCAATGGCGACGGGAGCTATGGAGGAGTCGAAAGTATTCCATCGGGAAATCCATGTCATCTCCGACGACGGTACAAACTCTTCCGCGGTACAAACTCTTCCGCCGTGAACGGTATAGCCTCCGACGACAGTAGCTCCGAGAACGGCATTTCCAGCGATGGGAGCTCCAGGATCGGCGATGGGAGCTCCAGGATTGGCGTGTTTGAAGGTATTCCATCGGGATGCAGTTTTCCATCGGGAGAAAAAGGAGAAGAATTTGATGCAGACAAAGGGAATGAGGGGTTCTCTAATTTTAACCCTAAATCAATAAAAATCGATTTTGACCCCGAGAAAGAGGAAATGGCAGAAATTACCCCTGAAGTTTATTCCTTTATTTCCTATATAAATAAAGGTTTAAAAAATTGCAGAAATGATCCACAAAATGGAGGGAATGCAAATATAATTTTTTCTGGTGATAATTTACGAGATAAAACCTGGATACTTGACAGCGGGGCCACCGACACCATGACTTATGAAATATCAGATCTTATTTCGCTATCCAAACCTCGGAAAGCACAGATACAAACTGCAAATGGTGAAAAAATGGAAGTTAAACAAGGAGGAACAATTGAATTTTCTCCTATGTTAAAACTCTATAATTGTCTCTATGTCCCATCTCTATCACAAAACCTGTTATCAATAAGTCATGTTACAAAAGAACTAAATTGCTCAGTTCTAATGCACCCCACTTTTTGTATCTTACAGGATATCAGGACGGGGGCGATCATTGGGCGTGGCACTGAGAAACAAGGATTGTATTATGTGGACGAGGTGACTCAAAATGGTACTGTAATGATGGCTCATGGAACCACAGAAAGAGAAGCATGGTTATGGCACAGAAGATTGGGTCATCCATCTACGGGTTATTTACATACTCTATTCTCTAATCTGTTTCCTTCAAAAAATTTATCGCTGTGTGAAACATGTGTGTTAGCCCAAAGCCATAGACAAACATTCAAACCAAATAAAACCAGGGTTGATGTCCCTTTCTCACTAATTCATTCCGATGTATGGGGTCCCTCGCCAATCATTGGAGGACAAAATCTTCGTTTCTTTGTGTTGTTTATTGATGATTACACTCGTATGACATGGATTTATTTCTTAAAAAATAAATCTGAAGTTCTTGACAAATTCATTATGTTTCATACCATGATTCAAACCCAATTTCAAAAAAATATTCAAATTTTTCGGTCTGACAATGGAGGGGAATTCGTTAACACCTCTATGAAACAATTTTTTCAATCAAAAGGAATAATCCATCAAACTACCTGCCCACATACCCCAGAACAAAATGGTGTAGCTGAAAGAAAAAACCGTTTTTTGTTAGAAATAACTAGAGCTCTTTTAATCGAATCAAAAGTTCCAAAATCTTTTTGGCCTGAAGCTCTTGCCACAGCTACGTACCTTATAAACCGACTTCAAACAAATATTCTCACATTTAAAACTCCACTACAAACCCTTTCAGAATTTGTCAAAATTCCCTCATTTCTTATGCTAGAACCAAAGATCTTTGGGTGCACTACCTTTGTTCATATACCTAAGTCTCAGCGAAATAAACTCGACCCATGTGCTAAAAAATGTGTATTCGTTGGATATGGAGTGAATCAAAAGGGATACAGATGTTATAATCCCAAGACTCATCACATGTTCACCACTATGAACTGTGATTTTCTTGAAACAGAATACTACTATGCCTCCCAACATAGTGGTCAGGGGGAGATAGAGTGTTCAGACACACTAAGTTGGTTAGAGTATGTTCAGGCAACATCAGAAGAAAATATCCACAGCACTCAAGAGTCACCCAACGAAACAACATCAGAAGAAAATATCCACAGCACTCAAGAGTCACCCAACGAAACTGCTCAAGAAAAATCCCACAACATGTCCACACAATATACAAATCCTAACTCTAGTGCCATCCCAGATCAGTCTCCCAACCTGACATCCGAGGTATGTAACACTCAGTCTCCTCATACTCATGATTCTCCTGAACATGTTGATCTTGTTACCTCTGATCATGAAACTGCCACAGAACAAGAAGAACTAATATAGGAACACCCAACAGGAAGATATATTTTACCACCAAGAACTAACAGAGGGATCCCACCAAAAAGATATTCTCCAGAAAGAGAATCTCGAGGTTCTAGATATCCTATGGCAAATATGGCTAAGGGTAACTTGACTCAAGAAGCTAGGGCTTTCAATGCTGCACTATACTCTGAAGAAACCCCAACTAGCATAGATCAAGCCTTGAAGATGAAGAACTGGAAAGACGCAATGGAAAATGAAATGGAAGCCCTATTAAAAAATGACACATGGGAAAAATGTGTTATTCCAGTTGGAAAGAGACCGGTAGGATGTCGATGGGTATTTACAGTAAAACATAAGCCCGATGGTACTGTTGAGAGATATAAAGCACGATTGGTAGCCAAAGGTTACACTCAAACCTATGGTATTGACTATGCTGAAACTTTCTCTCCGGTTGCAAAAATTGATACAATTAGGGTCATTTTTTCCATTGCTGCAAATGAAGGATGGCCATTACACCAGTTTGACGTAAAAAACGCCTTTTTACATGGAGAACTAAAAGAAGAAGTTTATATGGAAGCCCCCCTTGGTTTCACGAAGAACTTTAAACCAGGAGAAGTTTGTCGCCTTAAAAAATCTCTCTACGAATTAAAACAATCCCCGAGAGCTTGGTTTGGGAGATTCACTTTAGCTATGAGAAAATATGGTTTCAAACAAAGTAACTCTGATCATACTTTGTTTCTTAAACGAAGAAATAACCTTATAACCTGTTTAATTATATATGTTGATGACATGATAATTACAGGCAACGATGAGGAGGAAATAACAAAACTAAGGAAGAATTTGTTTCAAGAGTTCGAAATGAAAGACCTAGGGAGGCTCAAATACTTTCTCGGAATTGAAGTTTTAAGGTCAAAACAAGGGATCTTTATTTGTCAGAAGAAATATATTTTAGACCTATTAGCAGAAACTGGAATGATTAATTGCAAACCGGCAGAAACTCCCATGATGATAAATCAAAAGCTATGTATAGAAAACAAGGCGAAATCAGCAGACAATGAAAGATATCAACGAATTGTAGGAAAATTGATATACCTCTCACATACTCGTCCTGATATATCATATGCTGTGGGGGTAGTTAGCCAATTCATGCATCAACCCCAAGTTTCTCATATGGAGGCAGTATGGAGAATTATCAGATATCTCAAAGGAACAGTAGGGCATGGAGTGTTGTTTAAGGCAAACGGGCATCTAAAAACCCAGATCTATACTGACGCAGATTGGGCAGGAGACAAAGGAAATCGAAAATCAACTTCGGGATACTTCACCTTAGTTGGCGGAAATTTAGTCACATGGAGAAGTAAGAAACAAAAGGTGGTATCTCTTTCTAGTGCTGAAGCAGAGTTCAGAGGAATATCACGAGGAGTCGCAGAAGCTCTATGGATACGAAAACTTCTCACCGAAGTTGGTCTCTTCCGTAAAGAAACAATTAAAATTATGTGTGATAATAAAGCAGCTATTCAGATATCAGAAAACCCTGTACAACATGACTGAACAAAACATGTGGAAGTGGATAGACATTTCATAAAAGAAGAACTAGAAACTCGAATCATTGAACTACCGTTCGTTCGATCAGAAGACCAGGTAGCCGACATTCTGACGAAAGCCGTAAATGGAAAAATTCTCAACAATTGTTTAGTCAAGTTGAATTTTGGGAATCCCACCATTCAACGTGAGGGGGAGTGTTAAAAGAAACACTTTTATAAAGGATGAGACAGCCTAATCATTTCTAAAACATTGTTCCAACATTTACTTTTCTTGTCTCCCACTTAATGAGTGTAGCCTACTCTTTATGTCTGTAAAAGGTAAATCCCTGTGTATTTAATGTAACGTTCCATTTATGAATGAATATACAAAAATTACCCAGCAATCTTCTTCTCTCCCGGTTAACACCTTTGACCGACATCAAGACAAATGACAGCCATTATTCGATATTGGTTGCACGGTAATATTATTTTGCAAACATCATTTGCTATGAACTATTTGTGTTCATATTACTTATCTAGTATTTTGTAGATTTGACTATTTTAGTGTTTAAATTTTTTTACATACCCTTATTATAATTGAGGATGCTCATCTAAAAAGGAAATACTTGGGAACTATGTTCCCAGCAGTGACAATGGACGACAACAACCAAATCCCTCTCACTTGCATTAGGAGTTAAAAAATAGAACGTGGGAAGACGTAGATATGATTTCTATTGATGATGAAGAAATATACTAGGCATATAAATAATTTATACATAATATTGGATAGAGAAAATTCCATTGACATGACCATTGAAGTTATTTTCCTAAATGCATATCATGGACTACGTTATCAATATTTGTTAATGAATATGTGAACAAGGATCGTAAAACATCATAGAGTCAAAATTCGTTTATGTGAGACATGCAAAGCTTACAGAGAGGTTGATTTTAAAGATATCTTGGCTAGGCTATGTCATTTAGTTACTAATGATTGTGGTACATAGTCCGATAGAATTTGACATAAAAATAGGTAAGAGCTTGTTTCCCTTAGTTTCTTTACAATATAATTACCTCTAACAATATGGAGTCTATCAATGCACTTTCAAGAGATGAAAGGGAATTATACATAACAATGCTCATTGAATGGTATTGTCAACGACGTAATTCTTGAGATAATTATATATATATATATATATATATATATATATATATATATATATATATATATATATATATATATATATATATATATATATATATATATATATATATACTAATAATATAAGTTTATTTACCTTATTTTACTTCACATGCCGATATTTTGTATTTTTTCCACTAAGAAGGTTTTTGAAAAGAGGATTAACAAGTCTGCATCGTGGAGGACATACAAGATCGACGCCAACAACTATCAAGTGATAGACTAGAAGAAAGATGATATAATCGACTTACAACGAAGAGATATACATGTCGAAAATGACAATTGATTGGTATACCATGTGGTCATGTGATAACGACTTTCAAACAACTAATATAGAAATATTGGAATGAATTGGTAGAGCGATATTTCACAACAAAGACGCATCAAGCTACTTAAATGAAGGTGGTGCGTCCTGTGCCAGTTCTAGCTTAATAGGATCAACCGAATGGAGTCATACAAGTTTTACCACCCTTGATTGACAAAAAGGCAAGTTGGACATCCACGAAACCATAATCGCATCCCATCCCAATGAGAAGGTCCGATTATAATAATACAGTCATTGTCAACAGGTGGGATACACATTCCTAACCTGTGTGTCTCTATTCCCAGGTGATACAACAAAGTAATAATCATCAAGTTGGAGTTAGAATAAGGTTAGTGCCAAGTCTAAGTCGCATATTTAGATAACCCTGATATTTATATCATTTAAATATGTAACATTTAGATAAAATATTCACAATTTGATGAAAGTAAGCCGCATATTACATTTTATAATTCTTTTTAGTGGTAATAAGTAATACCATTTCAAATGCTATCAAAACAACAAAAAAATATTCACATGAGTATAAGTTTGAACGCATCAAGAAACTAAAACTACGTAAATCGACCCTTTCTATCTAGGGTCACTTATTCAACCACCACAAAGCAACCCTTTAATGTCGAGTAGCTAAACTATGTAAATCGACCCTTTCTATCTAGGGTCACTTATTCAACCACCACAAAGCAACCCTTTAATGTCGAGTAGCTTTAATTTGCCGATAAACAATTGTCCAACTAATCATAAATAAATTTTAATAAAAAAACATATTTAATAGTCCCTTAATAACATGATATGTAAAGAATGTAAATTAATATGCATACCATGCAACATCAATGACGCAAACATAATTAGACAGACCTAACGACCTAAGCCTCGACCATGCAATGACCGAAGGGATTACACCCGATATTGGGTTACACAACGTCTTACAATACATAATTTCTTTATGATCCAAGTCTATAAATTAAAATGTCAAATAATTAGCAAACACAAGTATGCTAAAAAAACACAATATTAATGCAAAATAAATGATTTCACCTTAAAGCGTACATAACCCCTACAATGTATATGAAAGCCGTGGCCTGTTCTTGGATAGGTGGGGTGAAGATGTTCTTCAAAATTTTCAAACACGGTCGAGATCTATCTGAACGTCTAAGCCCAGACTACCCCCTGTCCCATAGGTTATTGTGGCAGGAAAATAGATCTATCCATTACATAAAAAAATTATAATTTGCAACTAATAAAAAATATTCGTAATTTATAATTATATGAAACATGTCGAATTGGTCTAAATCGGATAGGAGTGCAAAAAATTTGTTCTTCGCATGCTGATGATGATATCTATCATAGAACCCCATTTCTAACATGCACATCAGAGACACTTGTACGACATTTTCGTTAACTAACTCATCAAGTGAGCTATTAAAGACATCCTCCAAGTAACTAACTTTCACTGTGTCATTTGCTAGAACAAATGGAAAGCCTTAATTTCCAGAATTATGTGGACGCCAAATGAGTCGTGAAATAATCACCAAACGACAAAGCCTTTATTATACAATATTCTCTCATATCAAATTAGAGCTCGTAATCTCACAACAAAAACATTATTTCATCTATATCGAGACATTGACCGATAATAAGCTCCTTACAGTTAATGTAATGGACGAGCAATAGGTACCCTTCTACACCACATTGACCGGTAATAAGCTCATTGCAGTTAATGTAATGGACGAGCAATATGTATCCTTCTACATCACTGGTACATCAACCCACCTCCCCAAACAGGGGGCCCTAAAAAACGCTGGTCCTGTCGGACCCAAGTTTGATTTGGAAGTCTTAGTAAGTAAACATGATATATGCGTTTATGCCTGAAATAAATGCAAAACAAGTTTGCACAAAACATTTTGCCAAACTATTACACGAAAGTGTTGCATGCTCCATACTATTGCTTCACGTTTCAAACTAGTTCTTAGTGTTCATGACTAACACTATATCCTGTTCCAAACACAAACTTCTAGCATTCGATTAGATTTCTATCCTCATTTCTAATTCAATTTATACCTAACTATTTACTAGATCTGCACATCTATGTATTTTCACCCTAAATCAACACATTTCAAGCACGTTCTTCCTATTCCGAACAAGATAATCATATTATGGACAAGTTCTTTTTGTTCTGACTAACGATCTTACACTATCTAAATAAAAAAATGTTAAGAAAACATATAAGTACATAGAATTCAAAAAACCATACTTTTTTTTTTTATTATTTGAAGTCATTTTTTTCAACGAACAAGAGTTACTAGACTTATATGGTAGAAATATATTCCGGAAAAGAGAAAATGTATGAGGGGCTGCTAATATGAGGTTGGGTATCCGACCATTGTCGGGTCTCAAAAACTCATTCTAAAAAAGTCAATGGTCTGAAAAACTCATTCTGAAAAAGTTAGTTATTTAATATATAAATATACATAAATTACTTTCTTTAGAATACTATTCCAATGTAAAAAGTCAATGTAATTAGTTTCGGTCCGATGCCCAAACCATGCTTACCCCTAACATTACTATTGATCATGAAAAACCGAACCGAACCGAACCAAAACCAAATATACATATTCGGTTTTCGGATCAAGCTCATCTCTAAATATCCCTAACTTTAATATGTTCCAACAATGTTTTTTTTATTCGTAATCGTATTCCAATACCAATTTTGGATCATGAAAGCGAGCCAATCCGACCCGACTTCAAGTCTTTTTATATTTATATTGACTAGAGATACTTCCACTTCTACTTCTATCGTGGAATCTTGTGGTAGAATCGACTTTAATCGTTTGCTCGGGTTTGTCCGCTCTTTTTAGGGTTCATTTATCCTCTTTCTCCACCTACAGACCCTAATCGTCGGATCAGGTACTCCTCGTCATCTTTGATTGATTTTCTTCACAACCGTATGTATTATCAGGAAATGATTATGGCTCTTTAATTTTATTTATTTATTATTATTATTTTTTTTTTATGATTTGAACATACCACCCTCTAAAATCCGTAGCATTTTCAACAATTGCATCTGTGTTTGTCCTAATTCGTATGATTAGTCGTTCTTTTAGATTGTAATTTCTGCCATTCTAATTTTTTTAGGGAAATCTCTAGTGCTCGCTACTGTTCTATTTATCTGTATATTTCGTGAGGGTTTATTTTGGGGTAATTTGCCATGTTAATTTAGATAATTGGTTGATAAAACTCATGTACAGTTTGATTGGGAATTTGTTAATTCGCATCTCCAAATCCGATTAATTTGGTCCTAAACAATCAGCACATCTGCATCATTCTGATTTTGCCAAACACGGTTTCATCATTTCAACTTCAGCCACACCTAATTCATGGCTTCATTTGTTCTTTCTCTTATCCTCCTTTCACATAGTTTTCTTGTTTTGAATTTACCAATTTTCTCAAAACCCTTACTTTTTGTGGTACTGAGGAAGTTGATGATTCATGCAGAATGACAGTCCTCCATAGATATCCGAAGCTTACCTTTTCCTCCTCTAATAGTTGGTTAGAGATTGTTCAAGGCGGCAATTAAGTAATTAACCCACCTTTATGTTAAAACGGGTGAATTTGGGTCATATTGGATGTAGTCAACTATAAAATCGTTTGCTTTTGACTTTTATATCTATTTCTTGATCCAGATCCGTGCATCGATTTAATCAATATAATCTCGGGTAATCTTTTCCACTTTATCAGCAAAGTTTCATGTCTGACCTAGACATTCAGATTCCTAGTGCATTCGGTAAGCACCTTTATCAGCAAACTTTGATTTCCTGATTTATCAGAATAGTCCCTGAAGAATGAATCTTATGTCAATTTCTGCCCGATAATAGAAAAAGTTTGTTGTTTGTAGACCCGTTTGCTGAAGCAAATGCTGAGGATTCTGGTGCTGGGTCAAAAGAGTATGTGCATATTCGTGTTCAACAGAGAAATGGTAGGAAAAGCTTGACAACTGTTCAGGGACTGAAAAAGGATTTTAGCTACAACAAGATTTTAAAGGACCTCAAGAAGGAGTTTTGCTGCAATGGCACTGTTGTTCAGGATCCTGAGTTAGGCCAGGTTTATATAATTAATAACTGATTCACCCTTTTGGCCTTTCCTTGTTTTTTTTTTTTATTATATGTTTTTATAAATTTATAATTTTCATGTTGTTTCTGAAGGTCATTCAGCTGCAAGGTGATCAACGAAAGAATGTCTCTAGTTTTCTTACTCAGGTAATTTTTGGTGTAAAGAGTAATTTATCTTCAACCATTGACACAAAATTAAACATTAAAATGAATTTACCGACTATTAATAATAATTCATTGGTGTATATTAAGTTCAAGTTAATTAGCATTTTAATAAAACAAACATTTTGTTGTGGACAGGCTGGAATAGTGAAGAAAGATCATATCAAGATTCATGGTTTCTAGATCATCAACTTAGTGTCATATGTGTCGTCTGTGAGTATGAGTATGTTGTGAACTTTAGTAGGATCTATGTTTTATGTTTCGGGTTCACTATTGCCATTAAGTGTAATCTTGGTTTATGTCCGTGATGATTGTGACAATATGTTTATTTCAAATAATAATCAGAACGAAGATTTTGTAGAACGAAGATTTTGTAAGTGTTTTCTGGGAACGGTTTTATTTCGTCTAATTGTTATAATTACTTCAGCCTTTAGTTTTTCTTTCCATTTATAGTGTGCATATTAAAACCTTGATTTGAAATCGTGTTTTAAAGATGAAAAATAGTTTAAAGGTGAAATGGTTGAAACTTAAAAGTACGAGTTACAATATTGATCAGTTTCAACTTAAATTACAACTATAACTAGGGCCAGAAATAAATAGAATGTTTAATGAATTCTTTGGTGGGAAGTTTGTTTATATATTTTTTTATTTAATGAATGAACGTACAAGAACAAGTTTTTTTTTTTTTTCTCTCGTTTGTTTAACAAATGGACAATAATAATGGTTTCGTTCATTCATTATGTTTGTGGACCTTCATTTATACTCGCTCGTTAATAATTGTTCATGTTTGTTCATTTTCGTTGGTTTATTTTCGTTGGCGTTCGTTTATGTTTGTTTGCATTTTTTTTATGTTTGTGAGTGTTATTATATTTTAACTTTTTTCTAGCAACCTCTACTCAACGGTTTGTTTATGTATGTTCATTTATGTCCGTTTATGTCGATTTGAATCTTTTTATAATTATGTTTATATATTTACATATGGTTTTAGATTAAAATGTTAATTTATGTTTTCTAAGATATGTCTTTTCACAGGGCGGTCCGTTGATTTCAAGGGTCCTGTGCAAAGACTAAAAAATAGATCCCTAAATGTAACTTTTTAGTTATAACCAAAATCTATTCATACTACTAGATAAATATTTAAGAGACATAATTTTTGAAAATTAATAAATCATACAACAATTCAACAATAACTGAATATAAACTAAAAGTTAAAACAATAACAAACATTTTAAAACGCTAAAACCTTTAATTTATTATACCTGTATTGAAAAACTTGGAATTGACATAGGTTTTAGCTTTACCTAGGTACATAAATCTTCATGCTATTCATTAGGGATAGTAATATAATGGCCTAATGTATTTGGGCTGAAGAAAAACGAAGCCTGCTACGTAATAAAAATGAGCTAAAGAAATCAGTCCTTGCAACTTGCAAGATTAGAATCGAGGACCTTGAGAAGTTGAGTCACCCTTCTTCTTCTTCTTTTTTTTTTTTTTCAAAAAAAGAATCGAATAAAGAAAGAGATAAAAACTTCATAGAATTCATGATCGGCCCAGGGCCGGTCCGAGTTTATTTTAGGCCCTGGGCAAAATTAAGAAAAGGTCCCTTAAAGTGCTTGAGTATATTAATATTCAATTAAGATAGTATTATTTTGAAAATTGGAGAATAATAGACGTCAGTTAATACCCACTACCAATATAAGTGCAACAAATTAAGGTGTATATATATTGAAGCATATTTAAACTGGAGTTTAAGAAGTATTAAGCAAGAACCTGTAACATGTCAGAATAAATTTGGATAGTATTATTTTGGAAATTGGAGAATAATAAACGTCAGTTAATACCCACTACCAATATAAGTGCAACAAATTAACGTGTATATATATTGAAGCATATATAAACCAGAGTTTAAGGAGTATTAAGCAAGAACCTGCAACATGTCAGAATATATTAGGATAGTATTATTTTGAAAATTGGAGAATAATAAACGTCAGTTAATACCCACTACCAATATAAGCGCAACAAATTAACGTGTATATAAATTGAAGCATATTTAAACCAGAGCTTAAGGAGTATTAAGCAAACCCTGTAACATGTCAGAATAAATTTTGGTTTTTAAAATATGAAAACTTTTTATTTCTTTGTTAAATATTTAAAAGGACTTTAGAAAGTTAAATTAAAAAAAAATCACCACTAGCTATTTGGACTTAGGTTGCTTTAAAAAAAAAAAAAAAGCAACCATGTTAATATGATTCATATTATATTTCTTGATTATATTATTAAGAAATTCTTTAAATTTTGGAGCCAGATCTATAAACAAACACTCTTTGCTTTACAAAACTCAATATTGAAAAAAAAAGGGAACTGAAAAGTGTCAAATAAGTTAAAGAGATATGGGCCCATAAGAGAAAAATAGCATGCAACAGGGATAGAACAAGCATCTAGTACTTTGAAGGAACCGCATGTCTACCAAACCACCCTGATGTTCTAAATTTCTGCAAATATGTTTTATATATATATATATATATATATATATATATATATATATATATATATATATATATATATATATATATATATATATATATATATATATATATATATATATATATATATATATATATATATATATATTTGGGGCCCTAGCTTTCGCGAGGCCCAGGGCGATCGCCCAACTTGCCCTACCCATTGGGCCGGGCCTGGATCGGCCATTCAAACAGTGCTTTTTAGATTTTTTCAGGATTTGGCCATGACGGGGAAAAAGAAAAAGGGGCACAATTGATCATTGACCGCAGTCTTCTCTTTTCATTGGCTGGTTGATGACTTTATTCCTTCTGCCTTCACCAGATCAGAGCTAAGTGAGGGATGATAAATGTGATTAAACTGATGGCTTTTCCATTTGATCCAACAGTTTCTTATGCATCAAATACGCAAATTTAATAAATATATAATATGTATATTGTATATATATAAAATTCCGGGCCCCCAGACGACATGGGCCGTGTACGGTCGCACAGCCGACACATGTTTAGGGCCGGCCCTGTCTATTCATGTTTGCTCGTTCATGATCGTTAATGTTCATTTATCATCCTAACGAACATAAATGAACGAATATAATTATGATAATTTGTTAAAAGAACGAATACAAACAAAAAAAATTCATTCGTGTATGTTATGTGTTCTTTTGTTGCTCTATTATCTTAAACAAATAAACATAAACAAACCATTATTCTTGTTCGGTTTGTTTAATCTTGACTATAACACTAATTTAGTGTATGCTTTATGGTACCAATTTAGGATGTAAGACCAAGATGTATGGAGCAAGGGGAAGGTGCGGTGTTTGACGTGGCTTCACCACACCGTACGGGAACACCATCCCACTTGGTGTGGTGAAGGTGAGGGGTTCAAAAGTGAGGGGTTGAAACACCGGGAGGGGAACTCTCTCTCTCTCTCTCTCTTCTCTTTCTTACTCACATATATATATATATATATATATATATATATATATATATATATATATATATATATATATATATATATATATATATATATATATATATATATATATATATATATATTTATATATATATATATATATATATATATATATATATATATATATATATATATATATATATATATATATATATAAGTGAGGGGTAGTGAGGAGATACTATTTCCTAAAATTTAATGAGTGAGGGGTTAGTGAGGGGAATGTGAAGTCACTGAAGTGGCGCCTACGTGGCAGGAAAACCCTCACACCAAGGAGTTACCATACCTGTTAGTCCAAGGAGGATTGGGATCCAACCGAATAGACCACCAATAAAAGTTCAGTGAGTTGAAAACTAAGCCGGTTTTGTATATTTGGTTTAAAATGGTTCGGTAATAAACCACACTATGCACCGTTTATTTAAGGCACTAAACATTTTTTTTCGACTGTCAAATAAATTTAAATATCAAAGCAAAATGATATTGTTTCAAGTTTGAACATAAAATATGATTTGACATCAGTTTCAATGCAACCAAAACAAAATCTGATATTGGCTGTTTCAATAATGTCGAACCAAAAATTGACCAAAAATCAACCATTCGATCCATCTTAGTACGATCACATTTTTATTTGAGTTTTATATATACAAGTTTTGGTACGTTCGGGTCCTAACGCTATTAATGAACATTCTTAAATGACGTACATTACACATGCATGCTTGCCAATCAAGGACAATTTCGTCCTCTTATAATCGATTCACCTAAACTCTTTCCCACTGTTCTCTAAATATTTAAAAATACAAATTCGTGAACATTAGAACATACATACATCTTTAGCATCGAAGACAAAATTATATACAGATACCATATTTTATAATTTAAATCAGGTGTTAAAATATACTTTTTTTTATCATATTTCGTTTAGTGACATTATTAAAAGCAATGTTACAAATTTGTAAGTTCATGCACGGTCACACACACGTGCACGTACACAAAAGATACACAAGACGAGAAAAAAAGAACCTCTAAATTAAATAATATAAACTTAATCAAGACAAATGGACAACGAATAAAATATTTATTACTTGTTTGCGTTGCTATACAAACAAACTTGCAACATAGAAAATATATTCATAAAATATTAATCTATTAATTAAAAACCGTGATTTTGAGCAACGTTACATGTGAATCTTTTTTTTGGGTATGTAACGCGGGTTTCCGGTTCTGGGTTTAAGCGGGTCGGGTTTGGACACGTGTTGCGTTCCGCCTCTTTCTTTAGCTTATGTCGGCGATGGGTTTTCTTTTCTTCCCGGCTGCAATCCCTCCTTTGCCACTCTGTCGAATTGCCGTATCTCCATCACCGTCTCTATCTACCCTCTTTTTCCCATCGTCCCCGCTGCTTGAACAAAGCCTGCCGATCATCACAGCTACTATTCTCAATACCATAATCACCGACTGCTCCGTGAAGATGTTGAGACGTGTAGTCCTGCCGCTCGATTACCGGAAGGAGCGGCGGCAACTCGGCGCAGAGGAACCAATACGCTACCGCGTACGTCGGCAATCTTGACCCACATGTACTTTCATGTCTGTTCATAGATCATAACCCGTTCAGTGCCGGAAAAGATGGAGCAATCTCGCCGGAGATTTCAAGAAAAATCAAGGAATGGAAGTCCCAGGTGAAAAATCAAGAAAGGAACGGCCGGGATTCGGAGCTTTCGCTAACGATATAGGCCGGAAAGCCAATTGTCCGCACCGGGCTCCAAGAAAATTCTCTTTTCTTTGTCGGCGACAATCCCCACGAAAGAGATAGCGAAAGAACCTTACAAATTTCTTACAGGTGAATGAAAACATTACCAGGGTGGAGGCCGGAGGGTTTCAATCGGCAATGGATTTCAGTGCTTCAGTCGAACTACCCGATTAAATCCCAATAAGTCAGGTCTTAAATTGATTGATTCTGCAATCACCATTTGCGTAATTGGGTTATCATCTTATGGCAAAGTGATTGAAGTTTCTTAATCGAGGAGTAAGTCTGTACAGCAAGGGGAGGATCAGGTTATCTGTGTAGTGTTTCTTATAATCAAAAGATGGATACATATCGACTATACTTCAAATTGGTTGACTTTTAATATAAAAAATATGATGTGAATTCTGAAACTTTCTTGCTAATTTGATTACCATGTTTAAAATCTAGACCGCATAACAAAAATTGAAACTTTTTCCTGCCAAATTGTGTTTTGCATCTGAAACGTATTTGATATAAATGTTTTAATGTAACACTTTTTTTTGTAACTATGTTTTATCTCCATGTTCAATTTCAGTAGTCGTAAGTTTAAAGAGCATGGTTAGCTTTGCATTGCGTGCTAATATAATCAAATTATTCTGCTTATTTACACTAAACATTTATTATACTGATGTTATTAACAACTTTTTGCAGCTATCCTTATCTGCTTCAGACTTGCGTGGCAGGGATGTGCTTTCCAAGGTAAGTTTCTCAGTTTCTTACAAGGACTTGGGGGTTAAAATTTTATGATTGTGTACATTTATGAAATGTCATATCCAAAATTACTAATTATTTTGAGAAAGAAAGGAACACAGAAAAAGGTTTATGTATCTCATATATCTGTGTTGTGTTTATAGAGTGATCCTATGGCAGTTGTATATGCAAAAGGAAAGGATGGTTCATTGCAGGAGCTTGGCCGTACAGAAGTTGTATTAAATTCATTAAATCCCAAATGGATCACAAAAGTTAAAGTCACATATTATTTTGAGATGGTTCAAACACTCTTCTAAGTGATACTACCTCATTTATACACACATCTTTGTTAATTTCATTAATACAAGTAATTGTCATATATTACAGGTTCCGTGTCTATGATGTTGATACTCAGCTTCATAGCCCAACAATAAAGGTACATCCCATAAATTTCTTAAAACTCATTATTTTTAAGTCATCAATATGGTTTAAAGTAAATTATTTTGTCATCAAGTACCATAATGACATTTTCATATTTTTCCTACAGGCGCTTAAGCTAGATGATCAACAATATTTGGGCGAGGCTACTTGTATATTGTCTTAGGTATCCACCCTTTATCCATTATCTTTTTGCAATGTCTATAGTTGTTTTATTGTGTATTAATTGTCAATGACAAGTGTCATCTTTTAAGGATGTTTTCTATTTCCATGTAGATAGTCGCTAATAAAAATAGCGTGCGCATGTTAGATCTTGTGAATATTGCAGAAACTGCTGAGTCAACTCGCAAAATACTAGGACAGCTCACTGTTCATGCAGAAGAAGAACTTGTCTCCAAAACTAAAGCAGAGTTGGTATTAAAGTGCACAGATTTAGAAAATAAAGATTTTATCTCCAAGAGTGTGAGAAACTTCTGGTCAATTAAGGGTTATTATTATTTATATTTTATAATTACATAGACTCATTTTATTTTGTTTCTTACAGGATCCTTTTCTATTAATTTCAAAATATACGGAGACTGGGACTACCGTTCCAATTTGCAGAACAGAGGTTCTAAAAAACAACCTAAAACCTGTTTGGAAACCCATTTTTTAAAGATATCACAAGTTGGCAGTAAGGTATAAACAGTATATATGTTAATATATATCAGATAAACGTTTCAAAGACTCACAGTAAAAGCTTTTTTTAATTTTTGTTTTATTTGAATTTACACAGGACAGTCCATTAGTTATTGAGTGCTTCAATTTTAACACTAATGGAAAGCATGACTTGCTTGGGTAAGAATACAGCATGACTCGATTGTCTTTGATTTCTTATTATCTTTATATTCAATACTGATTTTTCTTTATATAATTTTAAAAATTTTTTGGTAGTTCAGTCGAGTTCAAGTGTTGGTATAGTTAGCTAAATGTTGTATTAATTGTTTGCATATGATTTCAGTATGGCACTGGTACTTTTATAGGATTATTGGATTTGTTGATTGAAGCTTAATTAGTGTGTCTTGCATCAAAGTCCAGTAGAGTTGCATATTGGGATGTAGTGATCGTGCCTCATCACCAAGCCTGATTACAGGATCGAATAATTCTTTTTTTAGAAGCATCGTCAAAGTGTTCATCAACAATGTGGAGCAAAAATGACAATCAAAAGGTATGCACTCCTTTCTTTACTATATTCTTTCTGTGCGAATTTCTGGCATTAAATTTAGGTACATTTGAATAAGGTTGCTTTATGAAAAAAATCAGTAATTAGATGCATATCAAGTGTGTGAAGAAATGTCTCACTCGACGATGAACCGTTTTTACATGGGATCAAGTACACTGCTATGCCACCTACAGAGTGTTTCAGTGATATGGAGCAGCTATCAGGTGGCACACGTGTCTTTAGGGTATATTTGTCATTTTTAATGTCGGAGAGTTTACTAATGTGATATTGGTTATAAGCAATTTGTGTGGATGAGCGATGTTGATGAGGCTGTGAAGTTGCCTGATGGGTATGAGGTGGTTGCTATGAACGAGCAAGGAGTACTTGCGGCGGTGGATAATCTTAACAAGAGGATATGAAGATCGCAAAGGGTATATATGTCCTTTTATTCTTTAGATACCCAACATCTATTTTCTTTTCTATCGACTTGCGGCGGTGGATAATCTTAACAAGAGGATATGAAGATCGCAAAGGGTATATATGTCCTTTGCAGTTTATATTTGCTCACTAATCGTACATTCTGTTTTCCCAAAAGCACTGTTGCACCGGAACCCGTGCGGAGCACGGGGCCCCACTAGTTAGTATTAACATATGAAATATTCCTCGAGAAAGCCTGTCACCACTACTAGAAAACAGGGGGGTTAGCCACGCACATTTGCGTGGCTGTTGTGTGGTAAAAGCCGAATAAACACGCAATAGCCACGAAAACTGACCTGTGGAAGAACCCTTTGTGTCTAAATTGTAGCCACGCTTTAGCCACGCAAATTTGCCACGCAACAGCCACGCACAACTTACCACGCATTATCCACGCCTTTTTACCACTAAATAACCACGCGCGTTAACCACGCCATAGCCACGCATTTTTAGCCACGCAATAACAACGAGGATTTAGACACGCAATATCAACGCAATATATTACGGAGATTTAACCACGCAATAAATGCCCAATACATTAAACACGTAATAACCACGCAAAATATTAAACACGCAATAGCCACGCAAATTATTAAACACGCAATAGCCACGCACATTATTTACCACGCAATACCCACACACATTTTGTTGACTGTGTTTGACTTTTAGCCACGCAATAGCCACGCAATACTTTTTTTTATTAAAAAAAAATACAAAAAAAATATTTTTAATTCCAGATTTTTTTTTCTCACAAAACACACACACACACACACACATATATATATATATATATATATATATATATATATATATATATATATATATATATATATATATATATATATATATATATATATATATATATATATATATATATATATATATATATATATATAAGGTTAAATTTGAATATCTATTGGATTGCATTTACATCTAAAATTAAGATTAACTAGTGGGTACCTTTTTGGCCTTAAAACCAGAGAAAATCACAAACCACAAGCACCAAATTTCCAATCTACTCTTGTATCATAACCCAAAAAAATACAACATGACACCATGAAATTTCAATGGCTGATTTTCATCATTACATACCTCATCAGATGGTCCAAGACGTGCACGTTTCATTAAATAAATGAATACATTTATCAACAGCCAAACCGGTGCGTTTTAAAGTGTGGTTGGGAAGTTGACACCATTACTTTGTTTGAGAAATGCTTTTAAAATTATAATAAAAAAACTTTGTTTTTTTAGCATTAAGTGATTAAATTTTACATAAGATAGCCATAATGAAATGTTTTACATTAAATGTTTAAAAAGGAACGTTCCTTTGTGAATCGTGAAAGTAAAATTAAAAAAAAAAAAGAAAAAATCTACATAGCTACGTTTCTAACCTTTTCAGTTGTTCCAAGTTCCACAACTCCGTTCAATAGAGGGATGCATACAACGGTCTGCAGAATTGACATTTGAATTTAAGCAACAAATGAGAGATTGAATAATATACATATATATAGTTAATAGTTGAAGGGATAAAAATCGACTTGCCTGTATATCGGCACTCTAAGGCAAGAACCAGAGGCAAAACAGTAGCCATCAACATGAGCACAACGTCAGCAAATCGACTCGCAAATAATCCAACACATGCTCACATAGTTTCGTTTATATATATTATCCTTTTATCTTTTCCAAAGTTTCGTTTATATATATTATCCTTTGATCTTTTACAATTGTTAGGGACACCCTTCCCAAATAAACGACGTTTATTAATCATTCTGTCTCGATTTGAATTACAAAAACTTTAAAATAAATTATATATCTTATTTGTCTACTAACTTAACTTATTTGTTTAATTATTAATCCATATCATAAGTTATGATCAAACATGCATGATAACATATAATAATATCCTCTCCATTCCTTAGTTTTTTTACATTTTAATTAACGAAATAGAATAAATACCTTGGCAAGGATGGCTCTTGTAAAAACTGTACTTTCGACATCGCTTGCACCTGTGAGCCATAGATGTTGCTGCTTTGCGTACGCCTCTCCGACTAATCTACAACCACATATAACCGTAAGTGTTAATGTGATTTTGAATTGTTGGTGATCCAAAATAGAGCTTGACCCGACCCGTTTTCTTCTATGGACCTGTCCTGATCAATTTCTTTTATAAAGGCTCAAGCGTCAAACCAATCGTTGTCAGGAATACAAGATATTTTTAGCTAAACTTTTTGGAAGTGCTTCAAAGTAAACGAGAACTTCTAGCCGTGGGTACTGGGTATGGGTCACATCTATCAAACCATGTAAACCATTGTCTTCTTGTGTTAATTTGTTTACTTCTCATCAGTTTTAAAAGCGATTGTTATTCAATTAATACTGAAAAACGAAGATCTTTTCTTGACATTAATTAGAGCTGGTGGTATCAATGCAAGAACAGAAATTAATTCAGACATTTTAGGAAAGAAATTGGCACACGGTGCTGTGATGTGGTGATGTGGTCTCAGTCCAAGAAATTGGTATACGTTCACATATTAGGGCATGGACAATATAATGAATACATTAAGCAAAAGCTTAGAAATTTCAAACAATCAACATTTAATGCAAATAACAATCTTATACCTAAATAACATCTTATACCTAAATAACAATCAATTTGAACAAATTCAAAAAAAATTTGAAAGCTAGGGTTTTACCTTTTGGGTGAAAATTGAAGAATGTGGAGCTTTCTTGAGGAAAAGGAGATGGGGGAAGTGAACAAGAAGCATCCGGCGGTGGTAGTCGGGCGATGGAGCGGTGGTAGTCGGGCGCACAAAACCGTCACAGGAGCAAAGGAACCGAGGGCAGCGACGGTTGGAAAGGAACAAGAAGCATCGGCGGCGGTGGTTACCTTCGGCCGGCGATGGAGCTTCGTTGGAGGAGAAGCGTGGCGGGGATTGTTCGTCGGAGGGGAGCGTCGCAGCGACGACAGGGAAGAGAGGGGAGAGCGTTCGGATTTTTTTTTGCTTGGAATAATAAGCTCGATGACGGGTTGGAGAGGAGTCTTGGAGCTGGTCATTAAAGCCTACCCGGTGGCTAAAGTGTGGCTGTTTAGCCACGCAATTGCCACGGCCATAGGTATTTTCTTTAATGCACAATGTACAATACCTTAATGCGTGAGTGGAAAAATCATTAAAGCATAACCGGTGGCTAAAGCGTGGCTGTTTTGCCACGCAATTTCCACGGCCTGGGGTATTTTCTTTAATGCACAATGTACAATACCTTAATACGTATGCGAAAAAGTTTTTAATTCCATCCGGTGGTTAATGTGTGGTTGTTTAGCCACGCAATAACAACGGCCAGTGGTATTTTATTTACTGCAAAATTTACAACACCTTAATGCCTGAGCGGGAAAATCATTTAATTGCATTTGGTGGCTAAAGCGTGGCTAACGGCTAATATATATATATATATATATATATATATATATATATATATATATATATATATATATATATATATATATATATATATATATATATATATATATATATATATATATATATATATATATATATATATATATATATATATATATATATAAAAGAAATGGAAAACAATTATTATAATATTTCGTGGTATTTGCGTGGTTAACTAGCCACGCATTTTCCACGCAATCAGACAGTGCGTGGTCAATGCGTGGTTAATTAGCCACGCAATTACCACGACTGTATTTTATTTTTACGTTTTTCCAAGGTCAAACATTATTATTTGAGTTCATTTTTTGTACATCGTTTATTATACTTTAGTATCTTTATATTCCTCAATATATACATAAATTCGACTTACACACAAGTGTGTACACCTTTCAAACTCGTTGTTCATTTAAAACGTTATCCATTCAATGTGTATAAGCACTTGTGATTTTAACACACCGTCACATTGATGTGCATACATCCATACTCATGGACACACACACACACACACACGTATACATATACTTTACACACACATACATAATTATACCCATAAACTCACACATACATATGTTTATACACCTTGAAAAGATAAAACTTTAAATGAATAACGGGTTTGGAAGGTGGACACGCTTATGTGTAACTCGAATTTACGTATAAACTGAGAAAGATAAAGATAATAATGTATTATAAGGATGTGCAAAAAATGAACCCAAAAAATAATGTTTACCCTTCAAAAAACAAAAAATACAAAAATCTTTGTGTTAATTGCGTGGCTATTTAGCCACGAATTTACCACACAACAGGATAGTGCGTGGCTAATGCGTTGATAATTAGCCACGCAATTTCGACGACTATCCAGTTGTGTGGTAAAAGCGTGGCTAATTAGCCACGCAATAACAACAAAGAGTTTTGTATTTTTCGTTTTTTGAAGGCTAAAAATTATTTTTTTGGGTTCATTTTTTGTACATCCTTATTATACTTTATTATCTTTATATTTCTCCGTTTATACAAAAATTCGACTTACATACAAGCGTGTACACCTTTCAAACCCGTTGTTTATTTCAAACGTTATTAATTAATAAAACGAAAACATAAACGAAAATAATAATAATAATAATAATAATAATAATAATAATAATAATAATAACAACAACAATATAATAATAATAATAACAATAATAATAATAATAACAATAATTATTATTTGAAAGGGTTATATTGTAATTGAGGGAAATAATAAACGGATGAGGCTTATAGCCGAAGTGGTAGTTGATGTTCCCCCCACAGAGGAGACCAGGGTTCGAATCCCGGCACCTCATTTTTTCGATTTTATATTGTCGTGGAAGATGCGTGGCTATTTAGCCACGCCATAACCACAGTTTGAAAGGATAAAGCTTGAAATGTGTTGGTGTATTAAAACTACATGCGCTTATACACCTTGAAAGGATAAAGCTTGAAATGTGTAACGGGTTTAAAAGGTGTACACGCTTGTGGGTAAGGCGAATTTACGTATAAACTGAGAAATATAACAATAATAAGGTATAATAAGGATATGCAAAAAATAAACTCAAAAAAATAATGTTTGCCTTTCAAAAAACGAAAAATAAAAAAACATTGTGGCTATTGCGTGGCTAATTAACCACGCTTTTGCCACGCACACAGGCAGTGCGTGGTTATTGCGTGGCTAATTTACCACGCAATAAACACGCACTGCCTGTGTGCGTGGTAAATGCGTGGCTAATTAGCCACGCAATAACCACGATTTTTTTTTATTTTTCGTTTTTTAAAGGGCAAACATTATTTTTTTGGTTCATGTTTTGCACATCCTTATTATATTTTATTATGTTTATATTTCCTAGTTTATACGTAAATTCGATTTACACACAAGCGTGTACACCTTCCAAACTCGTTACTCATTTCAAACTTTATCATTTCAATGTGTATAAGCACTTGTACTTTTAACACACCAACACATTGATGGACATACACTTATACTAATAGACACGCATTCTCATATACACTCATTCTCATCTATACTCATACTCAAACACATCCATACATATACACACACTCTCTCTCTATATCGCTCTAATCAATATTAATGATCATACAATGTGTGCTGTATGAGTATAAGTATGTATGTGTGTAAAGTATATGTATATGTCTGTGTATGTATGAGGATGATTGTATATGCATCAATGTGTTGGTGTATTAAAACTACATGCGCTTATACACCTTGAAAGGATAAAGCTTGAAATGTGTAACGGGTTTAAAAGGTGTACACGCTTGTGGGTAAGGCGAATTTACGTATAAACTGAGAAATATAACAATAATAAGGTATAATAAGGATATGCAAAAAATAAACTCAAAAAAATAATGTTTGCCTTTCAAAAAACAAAAAAAAGAAAAACATTGTGGCTATTGCGTGGCTAATTAACCACGCTTTTGCCACGCAGACAGGCAGTGCGTGGCTATCGCGTGGCTAAGTTTGCACCGCTATAGACACAATTTTCCATATATCTATTTTAGCCACTCTTTTACCACGCATTCAATGACTGCGTGGCTATCGCGTGGCTAAGTTTGCCACGCAACGACAACGAATTTATGATGCGTTGTGGTTCCGTTACAAGTGCGTGTCTAAAATTGGGGTGTAATTGATGCGTGGTAATTGCGTGTCTATTTAGCCACACAAAATTTGCGTGGCTATTTTTCGTGGTAGATGCGTGGCTATTTAGCCACGCAACAGCCACGAATTTCTTATGCGTAGAGGTTCCGTCACAAATGCGTGTCTAAATTTGGAATTTCAGGTTGTGTGACAGATGCGTGTTAATTGCGTGGCTATTTAGACACGCAAAATTTGCGTGGCTATTTTTCGTGGCTAAATACCCCATTTTCTAGTAGTGCACCGAAATATAAGCTACAAGACTTAGCAAGCATACTATCTATCTGAATCACACAAAATAATTTAAAATCATACTAGTATTAACATATGAAATATTCCTCACAAGTCTGAAACATCTAAATGTTCGTTTCCATGCTAGAGATTTGTTATCAGTTATACGAAATTGTTTTAGGTTCAAATGGTTTACTTGTTTTTCACACTTTTTAGTTTTTCAAGAGATTATAAACCTTTTACTTGATATATTACGTTAACACTATTATATATTAAGGTCTCAAAATACTTTTTAAAAATATACATACTTACAACAATATAGTTGTTAGGCTACAAGGAGTAGTGGCCAATGGCCAAGGGATGGCCAAGAGGTTTTTGTGGGTTGGCAGTCGTTGGCCATTTTGTAGGCAGTGGTGGCCAATGGCCAACGAGGGGTTTTTTTTGCCATTTTTTGCCATTTCCTAGCCGTTGAGGGGGTTTTTTGACATTTCTGAAACTTTTCTCTGCACTTGGCATCTCGCCAACCCCTTGGCGAATTGGTTTTGGCGACTGGATGGCGAGGGATGGCGGAGTGGTGTTGGCGATGGACTGTGGCTCGCCAAGGGGCTTGGCGACCCCCTTGGCGTCTGTTACTCCGTTTAGCCTTATATATGTGTGTGTGTGTTTCGGTGGTTGATTAATTAGGTTCAAAATTGACCAACTCAAAACTCAAACTAAAATCATAATTTGTAATTAATATATGGGATTATAATCCAGATGGCCATAAACGAATTCGAATTCGGTTTGCTTTGAATTTAGATTTTTCGAAATTTAAACATGAAAATTGTACATTGACAATTAAAAAAAAATCTCTTCTGAAAAAATATCTAAAAAGTATAATCATTAATTTCGAAAACAACCCCACTCACTCTCGATAAAAATCCAAAAAGTAGTGGTAAAGAGCATAGTAGTATAGTACCCATTCTACACCTTTCACTCCATATCCTTCTCTACCGTCGCGATATTTAATTTCCGTCTCTATAAATCTCCACAGCCGTCCCTAATCTTTCTTCGTTCATCTTCCCACTTCCCACCACCATTTTCTCATCGTTTTTTCATATCACCAATGGCGGCCATGGCTACCACCTTCACAACATCCATTTCTACTAAGGCAAAGACCAGTTTCTTGGACCAGTCCTCCTTCCATGGAGTTCCCATTTCTTCCCCAATTCGTCTCCAACCACTCAAATCCACCCAAAACAAAATGTCAATCACCATGTCTGCAGCTTCTACGCCTTACGATCTTAACTCCTTCACTTTTCAACCGATTAAGGAATCCATCGTGTCTCGCGAAATGACCAGGAGATACATGACTGATATGATTACGTACGCTGACACCGATGTCGTCGTCGTTGGTGCTGGATCTGCTGGTCTCTCTTGCGCTTATGAGCTCAGTAAGAACCCTAATGTCCAGGTAATCTTTCGATGAATGTCGGTTTTATGTAATTGTACTTTTAAAGTTGATAATCAGACTAGATCACGATGTTTTTAGCAAGTAGGTCCAATTTTGCTTTGAAATGAATCGCAATTTGATATTTAGGCAATGGTGTTTATTGTTCGATCCTGACAATTCGTTATTGTCATGTTCAGGTAGCTATTATTGAGCAATCTGTTAGCCCCGGCGGTGGTGCATGGCTTGGGGGACAACTCTTCTCCGCCATGGTTGTCCGAAAGCCGGCACACCTCTTCCTCGACGAACTCGAAATCGAGTATGATGAGCAAGAACACTATGTCGTGATCAAACACGCTGCTATATTCACCTCCACCATCATGAGCAAGCTGTTGGCGCGACCAAACGTGAAGCTCTTCAATGCTGTGGCCGCCGAGGATTTAATCATCAAAGGAGGAAGAGTCGGTGGCGTGGTGACGAATTGGGCTCTAGTGTCGATGAACCACGATACACAGTCGTGTATGGACCCTAATGTGATGGAAGCTAAGGTGGTTGTGAGCTCATGTGGGCATGATGGTCCCATGGGTGCCACCGGAGTCAAGAGGCTTAGAAGCGTAGGGATGATCGAGAGCGTCCCAGGGATGAAGGCGCTTGACATGAACACAGCTGAAGACGCGATCGTAAGGCTTACGAGAGAGATTGTCCCCGGCATGATCGTGACAGGGATGGAAGTTGCAGAGATTGATGGATCTCCAAGAATGGTATATTCGAATTCTTTCCGATTTTTTTGTTTTTCGACGGTGGTTCTTTGTCCTTCATGTCCGTAATATGTTTGATGAAATGCAGGGGCCGACGTTTGGGGCGATGATGATTTCAGGGCAGAAAGCTGCACATTTGGCGTTGAAGGCGTTGGGGCTTCCTAACGCTCTCGATGGATCATACGTCGGAAGTGGCCAGCCGGAGCTGATACTTGCGGCGGTAGACGGTGGCGACACTGTTGAAGCTTGAATGTGGTAGGAATTGAGACCGGAGAATAAGAAATGTGGGACAGGGGTGGCGGTGGTTTTTGGTGGATATAAGATTTTGTTTTATGTGAATGGATGATGTCTTATTACCCTTCAATAACTTGGTTTCTCGGTTATGATTTGATCGAGTTAAAAACCAGAACCCAAAAGAGTTTTCTTATCTTCTAAACTTCAAACAAAATAGTTTTTAATAATATAAATTGAATCGAACGAAGTCTAGATATCTAATGATTTATCGATTTGAAATTTTGGTTTGTTTATTTTCATGTTTGATTTGATTTATAGTTTCAATCCGAATGAAACCCTACTCTATTAAAACGATTGGTCCTTCTCACCAAGCGGTCCAAAGACGGGCCCAAGTCTTTCTCTAGTTGAAGTTAGTCAACTCAAGACAAGTGGTAGTGTTTTACTAGGTGGTGTTTGGGATTGTGTTTCAAAATAAAAAAATATCTTTTTTTTTTTTTTTGTTTAAAAATGATAATGTTATATTATGTGGCAGCAAAATTAGATTTTTAAAAAATTGTTTGGATTAAGATGACAGAACTATAAGTTATAAACATTTTTCTTTGGTATTTGACAAAACTATTTATAGTTGTAAGATAACCAAAAAGGGATGGAAAGAAAGAAGGAAAAGAGAATGTGAGGTCATTAAGAGAGTATACCATTTTTATTTCGAAAAGTCACCGAGTTTCAAGATGTTAAAGAGAAGTGACTTTTTGAAAACTCCATATTAGTGGTACAGAGAACATTTTAAATAGCCATTTTGATTTTTTAAAACGCTCTTTTTAATTTATTAGTTTTTTAAAAAATCAATAAGTAAATAACAAGTTTTAAAATACAATCTCAAACACCCTTTACACTAGTATCGTTGCACACAATGTTTTAAAACCCAGATATTTTGGTTGACCCGGTGTGATGACCGAGTCACGGGTCAACCAGTTCAACCGCCGGGTCAACCCGGTGTTTAGAAATTTCATACATTTCATATTCTTTAGTATAATTATATAGTTATAAAACATAAACAATGTAATTTAATATTTTTTGTATCAAAAAAAGAAATTTTGTCAAGTTTTTATAGAAAAATTTTACTACTAAATTTGATGAATCAATAAGTGACTAATTTCAAAACTTTAAACATTGCACTCTATAACCAAGTTTTTAAAGTCAAAATTCTAATTTTTTGTTCAATCGACGGGTCAACCCGGTTCTGGGCCATCGGTCCAACCGGTTTTTTGAGAAAACCGGCCGGTTCATCTGATTCAGAAATTAGCAAAAACCCGGTCACAATTGACCCGCACTCTTCACCAGGTCATGGTTTAACCGGTTCGACCGGCCGGGTCAACCCGAGTTTAAAAACATTGGTTACGCAGGGTCGTGGATATTCTGATTCTATTCTAATAATACTATTGTATCATATTATTAGTTATATCTCTTAAAGTCAATCAAATCAATTATCTCATTGTTACTTATATATCTTAAAGTCAATTAAATAAATTGTAATCACATTAAATTAATTCTTCTATTTTAAATCTTTATTTTACATAGGGGTGTAAAATAAGTTGGACTACTCGTGAGTTACTCGAGACAGATTCATTAAAAGCTCGACTTGAGCTCGAGTTAAATGAACTCAAGCCGAACTTGAGCTTATTTTTCAGGTTCATATATTAAACGAGCTCGAGCCCGAGCTTAAGCCGAGTCATGACAAAGCTGAATGGTAGGTTGGATACATAAAAGACATTAGAAGAAAAATGGTTACATATCAACACTACTAAGTACCAAGACATAATATCTATGTTGCAATTTCAATGGAGAGCAAAACGGTGAAGACATAGAAGTATGCATAAACGAGCATGTTTTACGTCCAAATGAGAGTTTCAAGTACATAGGGTCTATGATCCATAAGATGGGTGTTGATGATAACATTACACACCTCATAAAAACGGGATTGTTAAAGTCAATGGCGGAAAGATGAGTTTTATGTGACAAGAATGTGCCAATAAAACTTAAGAGGGTATTGGCGATAATGTTGACGTTATTGTACGAATCCAAATGTTGGCTGATAAAAAGGAGCATAAGAGAAATATGGAGGTCGCTGAAATGAGAATGTTGTGGTAGCCATGTAATAAGACATTGTTGGACATGATTACGAATACGACAATAAGGACTTCGTTGGGTGTGACATCGATCATCAGAAGATTACATAAAAGACAAAAAAACAAAAAAGACAAAATTATCAAAGCATGAGTGCAATTATCAACTAAGTAAGATCCATATATAATCACTCAATACTTATGGATAATAATATCTATTCTCTAGCGTTTTTAATCGAAAATGTCTCTAGCATAATGGTATGGATCACCTTTATTTATCATCAATGGAGTATGATGTTAGATGTTCAGATCCCTTACTCATTCCATTATTTATACCTCGGAGGGGTAATCTTACATCCATATTTGTTATTCAACTTTAGTTTTTTGTATTTTTGACCCAATATTTATATTCAATTTTTTCTCAATCTTTTTACAAGTTTATAGGTATACGTCCTCTAAAACTTTATTTTTTTAAAATTAAATTTCTTATAGTTTTGAGTAAACAGATTTTTTTGGTTTTTTAACAAACCAAACCCACATTATCGATTAATATTTTGGGTTTGGTTTTATCGATTATCGATGGCTTTTTGCTTTCTAGTTTGGTTTTTCTCACCCTAGTTTTTAGCCATCAATCAATGTATTCCACTATTCCTATTTTGAGTTTCCTTTTCAAGGTTGTGGAACTCTTAAAGCACTCAAGAATTGACCATATTAGCATCACATATCCATTTTTTTTCCTAAAAGTTTAAGTTCCATTTTCATGTCATTTATAATTATTTTTTTGAGTTCTTCTGTGATATAGTCTACGTACAATATTTTCTTGCATTTTCAACGTCTTTTTGATCGACTTCCTCACAACTTTGCATAGCAACCAACATATTATCGTGTTATTGGTGAAGATATTTCATCGTGATAAAAATCCTTTATGAATGAGTTTAGGATCGACAATAACATTCACCATTTTTGTAGCTAATCAAATTTATTTGTATTAGATGTGTTTGCAACTCTTTTATCTTTATCGGTCTTTTTAAATTATCTAGACGACATTATTTCGAGCCAAAAATTAGAAAGAAAAAAAGTATTTGGTTTCAAGTTTTTATGAAAAAGCAATAAAACCACCTATTTTGTAGAACATTTTGGCAATTTTGCAATAACTTTTGTAATCTTTAAGTGTTAAATGCAAAACTTAATTACAAAATATGTCAACATTGAAAAAAAATAATTTAGTAACAAGGTTCCCAATTTCAAGCAATATTACTATATTGTGTTCACTTTGTTAAAAGTCCCCCAAGATTATTTTTGTGATTTTTTCAATTTAAAATTTTCATTTTATAAATAATATGTACTTTCAAAAAATAAAAAATTAGTTTATGAGCAAAAGGAAACAAAGAGAAGATCTATCGAAGGAAAGATAATCTTTGAGGACATTTGATAAAAAAAAGTAATTAGTACGTTGTTCATCTAAAACTTTTTAATGATGTCCTCAAATGCCTTTTAAGAAAGTAGTATATGTAAAGCATTATAGACTAATATATAAATAGATTAAATATAATATGAAGTGCATAAAAGCAATGATGTTTTCTGTTAGAATAGTTTGGAGTTGTAATTGTAGAAATAGTTGGTATATATATATATATATATATATATATATATATATATATATATATATATATATATATATATATATATATATATATATATATATATATATATATATATATATATATATATATATAATCATTTACAAACACAAAGATTCTCCAGAACCCGAAATTATTTATTTCTAAATTAAAATTTTCAATAAAACACCATAAACGACATATGTTGCAAGCGTTTAGAACAATCTTTTTAAAAAAGACACAAAAAACTTATTCGAAATTACATGTCCACGTATGGATATGTGCATATTCTCAAATGTATACATATGCATATTCTTATAACGAAATTCCAAAATCTTTGAGTTCTGATACCAACTCTCTCTCTCTCTTCCTCTGTCCCAAATAAAAGTGGATGTTTTTGGTAGGTGAACTGGTTTTGAAAGAATAATTATTTAAGGTAATTTGGATAGGCCGAATACTGAATTACATCCTATAGTTTGCCCGATTTATGAAGTGGAAATTGAGACAAGAACCTACTTATGCTCGAGACTTGTTTGTAAAGTACAAGTAATATTTATGTTACTATTAACTATTATTGTTAATTGATTTAAAACTCATTTTGGAAATTTTTTAATTATTATAGAACATAGTTTTTTGGGTTTTTTAATTGATTTTACATTTCGATTTCGATTATATATCTAACAAGTTAAACATTGTAATTATTTTGAAAAAAAAGTCTTTGATTGTTTTTTTAACTTTAATTGATATTTTTATTTAGGTTTTGCATTTAATGCCATATTTTCATTAACAAAATAAATCTATTATATTGGTAATTTAAAATTTTAATTTAGGTTTTGCATTTAATGTCATATTTAAATTAACAAATTAAGTATATTAGATTAGTATTCAAAAAAGTCTACCACTAATCTAATAATATTTAACATTTAATAAATTAAATAAGTTAAAGCAGTTAAAACGTTTGGAGTTTCAATTTAATACGGTGAAAGTAAAAATATTTTAATTGTAATATACAAGACAAATGTCTGTGTATTGCGTAGAATATGATAATGTAATTTAGATATTGATAGATATATATTATTAAAAATGACTATGTCATTGTTACTAACTTTGAAATAATAATTTTCATACTAAGTTGTAAAATATTGTAATTATTTTTAATACATAATAAGATAGATACATATTTACACATCATCTAAAAATAATTTTTGATTTTTGATTTATTGTTTTTTACTATTATGATGGTAAATCAATTACATAGATATCTTTTAAGATCATATAATTTCAATGATATCTATACGTAGGCTATGTGTGAATAAAATTAAATATAATTTTTTATTTAATACTATTTTTAACTTTTGTTATAGTTAGTTTAAAAAACATTATATTGACATCTTTTAATTTTGATCATAATTATTGTTTCAAACATCAAACATTTTTTTTATAGGCAAATACAATATGTTTCTTTAATTTTATTAATTTTATGTTGATGATAACTATAACTTTTAATTGTTTAACAACTACTTGTTTGGAAAATGTTTATTTTTGGTCAATTTTTTATGTTAATTTGGTATTTTGATTAAGGTTTTATATTTAGTATTATTAAGATTAATCAACTTAGGTAAATGTCTTTTAATTTAATTAAAAATTAGTTTTTTTAATTTCGATCATAACTCTTATTTCAAATATCACTTTTTATTTTTTGGTAACATTATATATGTATGTATGTATGTATGTATGTGTGTGTTAGGTTATGTATAGTTATTATTAATTTTAACCGATAAAAAAATAGTTTTGGTGAAATTTTTGTTAATTTGATGATTTATATTAAATATTTTATTTAAAAGTTTTAACTATTTAACAAAAAAATAGTATTGCAACAATTTTTTCTTCAAAACTTTAATTTATGTTTTGAATTTAACACCATATCTAAATTAATAAATTAAGTAATATTAAGTTAATAATTTTAAAGTGATGGCATTAAAAAATAAATTTCTATATTCATTTTAAATTAATAAATTAAATATATTATAATAAAAACTTAACCGTTCATGTCCTCGTTTGCATATTTTAACAAAAGAAAATTATTTGTCAACGCACTTCTGTACCTTGTCACAAAATTGACAAAATTACGGTCGATAATAGTCAATATTTGAATAAAGAAAACATATCTGACGAACTAAAACATATATCCTTAACTATTAAGCAGGCAACTTTCTAGGACTTGCAACTTTTCTTAAAAATACAAAACTCAATAAAAATCACGTTCCTACATAGTACATAGAGCCATAGAGGTAGCCAGGCAACGGACCGTTCCTAAAGGTCCGGTTTGATCAAAAGACCCATCACTGCAAAGAAAAGCTCGGTTTGCATCTGAGATCCGACATGTAAACTGTAAAGGATCGAAAAAAGCCCAGACGAGCGGGCCGGTCCAGTTGCTCACCTGTTCACCTTTTCTCTTTTAATAAAAGTTGCAACTTGCAACTATCTTAATCTTTCGGTTGCTCTAAAATCTTTAACACATTAAACATAAAAAAGGTGAAAATAACGCATGTCAAATGAATTGTATGAGTTGAAATTACAGCATCCTAAAATATTTACTAAGAAGTCGAATTATTATTTATTTTTATGATCATATTTACGCGTCAATTAACACGCCCTTTATATCACTTCCATAATATGTCTGATCCGTACGATTTGCTTTCTACATATCTGAGTGTTTAACTAGTATTTCAACATTTTCATAATGTTACATGTTTTTCACACTAGAAATTTTCAAAAAAAATAATAACACAAATATGCTTTGTATGATTCCCACGAAACGTGTAGGGAAGAAGGGAATAACCAAAAGCTTCATAGCCACCTCATCCTTTTACACCCATAACTCCCCTACAAATACACACACCAAATCCCCTAACTTCATCACCTCACCACCTCCACCTTCTACATTGTTTCTAGTTCTTACATAGCCAACACCGCCACAATCCACCATAAGCCACCAATGGCCGCCATTGTCATTGTTGGGATTTTAAGCCTCTTGGTGTCGATTCAGACGGGTGATGCACATGACTTGAAGATCGGGGGTTCCGGTGATTGGAGCCTTGCATCTGCTCCCTATAATACATGGGCCGAGAGAGGTCGCTTTTCAGTTGGAGACACCGTATGTAAGTTTCTTCATTTTCCATTAGTTCAAATCTTTTTCTATTACTACATACCAACTTTTTATTGATGTGAAATTACTTTTTTGACCTTTGTAGTGTTCAACTATGATGGTAGTAAGGACTCATTGTTGTTAGTGAGCCAAGACGATTACAACAATTGCAATACCGCATCGCCGATTGAAAAACATGATGACGGTCACACTGTGATCACTTTCGAACGGTCCGGGCCCCACTACTTCATCAGTGGAGTTCCTGAAAACTGCAAAAAGAATGAGAAAGTGACAATTGTTGTGATGGCGGATCGTAGCCAGAAAGCAACATCGGGATCTCCATGTGTTGCATCTTCGAATCTCTTGAGCTTCATTTGCTTCATTGGAGTTTTTGCTCGTTTCTTGATTTAGAGATTTGCGTGAACAGTTTGGTTTTGTTTTGATTATATTTGATTTGTTGGTTTTTTGTGTTGTATTGGAGTGTCAAGTTTGGATAAAAAAAAGTTTGCACGTGAGAAAATAATTAGGTAGCTGTTTTGTGTGAATGTAGGCTTTTGTTTTTCCCTTTTAATGAATTAAACGAACTATATATGATTCTGAGTAAACTATCGCTTTATGTTTACAATTAACAAGTTCTAGACTTTCAACCATAATGTCCATACCGGAATGTATTCCATATTAAGTAACCATTAACAGTCCCCACGCAAAGGATATTCATGTTTGGTTTCTTTTTTTATATACTTGATGAAAATTAATAGAGAAAAACGACTTATAAAAAAGTCAGGAAAACAAAACTTTCGCATTTTGTGAAACTTTTACAGATTTGCTCAATTGCTCTCATTTATTTTTTTTCTTTCTATTTCTCCAAATATGTCATCATTTTCTCAAAACTCATCATTTATTTTGATAAACTTTTACGGCCTTCGATTTTCTGTTGATAGATACGCGTTTCTTGTATCTATCGATGAAGTAACCATGAGCTGACGAATCGGGTCATCAGGCCATCTGAAAAAGGTAAAGTCCCTCGAGTCGAGAGACTAATATGAAGGCTAAAAGGTTTTCCCCAGTTCAATTTTTTTCACCAGTCTCATTGTGTTGTACAAAAGCGAGTCCAATATCCCAGCAACCTGAAACACGAGCGTAAACCAAGGAAAATGAAGCAACAGTCAAGGGTAGAGTAGTAATTTCACATCCTCGCTAGAAGAAGCTGAAATATCAAAATTCATAACGAACCGTGAAAACGCCGCCGACAATGGCACAGACGTGGGTGATGAAATGAGAAAATGATTTCGGAATTTCTGTTACCAAGATCTGCTCAAAAACAGAGAAAACAAAATAAACTGGGGAGTGTTAAGTCACAAGATTTGAAAAAAAAAAAAAAAATTGATTTGATATTGCAAGTTTTGGTATACAACAGGGGTCATTTTTATTTACTCTCCATTCTCCAAATAAGCATAAAATGTTGTTTTACACAATATGTTAAGTCTTGTATGGAATTAACCCTATAATAAAAGGGAAACTTGAAATAAAAAGGATTCGAATATTGAACCTGCATAGGCGAGGGTTCAAAATGGAATATTGCAACAGGGATGGTAAGCGCGTGAACCATACTACTATGTGCTGTGTATTCGTAATTCTCGATCAATTGATGAGATGAACCCATCACCTCAGTCTTCACAACTTGAAGATAATGCTCTATCTACAATTTATCGCACCATTAATTACATGATAAATATAATTTAATACAAGTGTTAATGAATCACGAAAAAGGAACATTCATTATTCATATTACATATATATACCGTAACATTTGCATGGTGGTCTACATTGATGTAGGCGTTGCCAGTCAACTTGTCATGATTTTCCATGTACGGACGTAGTCGCTTAAGATCAGTCATCATTTTTGGAGTCACCGTTTTACCGAATGTAAAACTAGAAATCACGTGTGACATGTTCATTTGGGAAAAATCAAATGAGTGGGATTGTGAACGGGCTGATATCACGATATTTCCCGGAACCTAAACGACATTTTTTTTTATTAAATTCGCTATAATAGAATATAAGATCGTTATTTGATTAAATATTTACCTTCTTGACTCGTACAAACCCTTCGATTCTACATCCTCCTTCACGTGGTGCGGGTCTTTTTGCTTCATTTTTGGACTCCAATGCAATAGGTTTAACCAGCTGTTCCATTGCCTGTAAGGAAGCTAAATTGTTTACTGTAACATGTTGTACAAACTATGTCATGTGGTTTTCTTTTTAAATATTGAGGATTTAAACATTAATTTCCGTACATGAACCAAGCTATCTGTATCTCGGTCTCCATAATATGAATCATGCTCATGGTGCCCATCCACTTTATCCCTGATTCAAGACATCAAGAACTTGAAAAAAGATTAATTTACAGATAAAGACAGGGGCATAACTGTATTTTTTTTTTTACCTAGTATCACTTCCCCTACGGAATATGCGAATAGATGGGTAAGCTTGTATGTGATGGCTGAAACCAGTAGAAATTAATCAGTCATTTATGTTTTAACTTTTGAGGGTAAAATTTTTCAAATGTTACCTTTTACAAAGATTGGTTTCTTTAGTGCAATCCACCTTTCCCAGAATGATACGCCCATCGGATTCCAGATTATGTCTGGCAATGGATAATATGAGGGTAAAAATGTCAATGGCAAGAAGCAGAAAACGTGTACCATTCACCGAATAAAAAATAATTTAGACCTTTCTCTTATGATATTGGCTGCTTTCTCCCATGAAGGTTTCTGGTATAAAAGATGAGGTTAGAAAAATTGGAGTATTTTCAGGAAATGTGACAGGTAAGAGGAGTAAATAAGCATACCAGACGATTACACCAATGGCACCAGGGAGCAAAGAAGTTTACAACTACAACTGCATGCCTGCAGTTGACCAAACAAAATGTTGTTAAAAGTAGATTGTTCAAATGTTATGATGTTAATCGTCAAAGCAAGGGAGTAGATTGCTAAAAATGAGATTATACGGTTACTTCACTTACTGATTACAAGTTTCATCAAAATTTTTTGAATTTAGTATCATGGATCCTTCACTGTATTCCTCATCGGTCTTATCATCGTGCTTAATTATAGTAGAAACGGGTGTTGGGTCAATTTCAGGGCCTTTGGTTTGTAATTCCTTATCAATCGAATACTTGCGTATTGTTTTAGATACGTTTAACCTGTTCTGCAAATAAGTGAAGAAAAAAAAAAACTAAAGTTATGAAACATAATGTTTGACTGAATTGACTTTCTTCCTGATTCTTTAAAGGAATAGATGATGAAATTTACCGTTCCCAAAACGTCACTCACGTCAAGAGATGCAAACTCACACGATAAAGCTGGAAAACTGCATTGGAATAATGGGTTAAGAACGTAATTTGGGTTGTTTCTTTTTTACTTAAAGGGGTTTAATGGGTTAAGCCCGTAATTTGGACAACTATAATGGTTGGTACTTTTTTACTTGATCTGGACAGAATGACTTAAACGGTTAAGCCAAAAACTTGGCTTAGGCCCTATTTAGCGCGCTAGCTAAAAAGCTAGTTTTTAGCTTATAAGCTAGGCTATAAGTTACTTTTTAATTCATTTTAGTGGTCTTACCAAACGCTAAATTACAATAAGCTAGTTTACAAGTTAGCTTATAAGCTATAGGTTAATTTTGCCAAACAATGTATTAAGAGTGTCATTACCTATTTTCCCATTTTCTCTTTTCCTCCTATTGAGTATCTTCATCTACGAACAAAACCAACCCAATTTTTTATTAAAAAAAAAAATACAATTGCAACCCAAACGAACCCAATTTTTGTTGGTTAATTAGCAACCTGAACGAACCCAATCTTTTATTAAAACTATTTTTTATTTATAGCAAACTTGCATATTTAAGATTATGGAAAGTAAGGACCACTTATATTATTTTTAAAAAACCTAAGATTTTATTATTCTTAAAAAACCTAAGATTTTATCATTTTTGTTATTCATTTATTTGTAAAATTTAAAAAATATATAAAAAAGTATACGATGATATATCAATATTGGTCTGTATTTGTAGAGAAAAAACATGTATTTTATTTATTTTTTTAACAAGTACAAGGTTTAACTAATAACTAAATAAATTTCGAAAAAATATTAATTAATTTCGCCAATGTGGTAATGACACATGTCGAAGAGACGATCCACAATAAAGTACAAGTTTGTTCACAGCAGGTTTTTTATTTTATTTCAAACATCTTTTGTCTTATTGGTTTATTAGGTCAAGAAAAGAAACAGACCTTATGTATAATGAAGCAAGGTGACTTTGTTATAGTAACTATACAAAGGTTAACACCAATTAGTGAAGGAGCATACCTCATATTAAAACCAATGACTAAGAATTCCTTGTCAGAACTTTGGTCAACTATGACAGAAGTCGTAGTACTCATGGCCAAATAATTATGTAGCTCCTGCAATATTAAATTATTGTTTAATTATAGTCACAAAATAGTCCCCTAAGACTTCATTACAATGGCATGTTGACCAAGAGGTGAGCTTCCTACCATTCCAAATAAAAACATCATAGAGAAAGCTGCTATAATGGATAATCCAGCACCTGAAAGTGACGCCTCTGTCAAATCTCTTGGAATTTTCCTGATGAAATTAGAAATTGGTAGAAAAACCATTGTAAGAGAGTACAAGAAGCCTGACTTTAATTGATAATGATCATGATTAGTAGTGTGAAGATGTCTATTGTATTGTCGGATTGAACATTGCAGTTTGGCCAGATATTAACAAATCAGAACCTAAAAGAAATAGTTGTTTCTTCCTCAATTGCAAATAGAAGCAAAGCACATGAGAAGACGAGATAATTATTCTTAGTGCCCTCGCTTCTAAGAGCAGATATGTTTGTGAACACCAACCACATGGCTCAAACATGGAAATGCAGTAAATCAGTTCAGCTTTTTAAATCCATAGCTACAATTCTGACACCAAAGCTCAAATTCTATGATCTTCATCACTAGCTTAATAGACTGCCGCGTTTATAGTAATACAACGCAATTCACAAACATGCAAGGCGTAAGCACACATTAACAAAAACAGAATCCCAATTACTCCCTCACGATCAACGGAAACAGTTTCTACGCATAAACCATTAATATAAGTACAGAATGCACAGCAAGCATAACTAATAACCAAATAGAACACACATTGTATATGTTAGCTACAATCAATAGCATTAATAATGTAAACGTTTTGTTTCCATTAAGATAAATTTATGAGAATCGGAACCTGAAAAAATCGATGGATTTGATCTTGGACGTAAAGAGCATGGCTGCGTTTTGGATCTCGTCCAATTCCCGTACCGGATTTCTTTTCCCGAACTCCGGCGAACTAATGAATTTGGGCCTGCGTTAGTCGTCCAGAAAATGGAAGAATGTAATCCCGCTTACGGGGACTACGTCTTAACTGAACTGATTAAAAGAATTTAGGAAAACGGTCCCTCAAGTATTCCCTAACTTCCATTTTTGGTTATGAGATTTCTGCAAAATGGACAATTCCATGCCCCCTTTGCCCCTTTAAACGAAAATAAATATTACTTATTTTAGTTCGTGTTAAAATGAAGGAAATCTAAGAATTAATGAACTGTTTAGACTTTAGATGTGCGGTTTACATGTTATCATATGATATTAGATGATTAATATCTAATCATTCGTTTTAGTGAATTTGGTTGTACAAAATGATATGCGAGTATGTTTCTGTTGCTTGAATTTAAATAAAACAAAGTAATGTTAATAGCGCTTTGACAATTTTTCATGATTTAAAAAAGAATATTTACAAAACCAACCACAATTTAATTAACTTAATTTTAAAGAAACTAGTCAACGATATAAGTAATTGACAAAATAACCGACATCTCTAGATGGGTCATGTTGGACCCTTTTTAGGATCCATTAACACACGGTTAAGTAGTCCTCCTATTTAAAGAATATCCGGAATGCGGCACCCACCACAATTTCATAACAACATTTCGAGCTCTCTGGAGTAGAAAAAATGATAGTTGATCCTGAAGATGTTGTGATTTTACACGTATGTTGTTGCCTCTTTTTCTTGTTGCTTTCGTTATTTACGTATTACTAACAAAATAATGCACTCTAGAATATGAAAAACGAGTCCGAAATATCATATTTATTTGAATAAAATATGTAAAATGCTATTGTAGGTGATTAGTTAGTCATATAAAGAACTCAATATGGTGTTAGGATTGTTTTCTCTGCCATTAAATCCACATTTCAACTTGTCCGAGATGGATTTCTCATATCCAAAATGCAAAGAACAATCCAAAATATGTTGAGCTGTTTGGAACATCGTACTTCATAATGGATTTCTCGTGTCTAGAATGTGAAGAACAATCCAAAATATCCTACTCCTGAACGGTGTCATGGTATACTGATTCTTGATGAAACTAACTTTGGTGGATATTATTTCAGCATGAAGGTGTGTACGACGCTCTCTTACTATGACATGCAAACCTAAACTTGGTGCTATTAATGCACTAAATTTAGAATCACCTGTCATGTGAAGCTCTTTTCCAACAGGCGTGCTTTGGTAGGTGGTTGGATAATCTAAACAACATAAAAGCGAACTTGCTAAGAGTAAAGTGAATAAATTAGAAAGTGATGATGTCATTGAAGAAATTGGATAATCCTACATTCTTATTTGTTGTTCATCGTTTTTTTATCACCTTTGTTCATCTTCCTCCAACCAAGATTTCCTGCAACATTCTTGAACCGTCAGTCCTTTTCTTTTTTCAGATTACATTCTTTAAGAATACTTTGTTTTTTATTATTTCATTCTTAAAGAATAAGGAGGTCAGGAATCGGGGAAGAAAACCAAGGGGATTAATCACAGGGGCAATTATGGAAGGGAATCAAATGCCATCATATAGTGCTGATAAAGAAACATTAAGATGAAAGTAACTCACTATATGGGCCACCAAGTTGTGCTATAGCATCAACAAAACATTCATGAAGCTCATGTGTCCAACAAAGTCGTTGCTTAGAGGCTAGACTAGGGTTGTTCTTCATACCATTATCTACATTCATCATGTCCATGATGATGGGTAATCAATGCATATAATATTGTGTTGTTGAGACCTACACTTGAACTGGATGCACCCTGTAATTGATAATACAAGTCATTGATCCAGTTAAAATGACAGTCAGGGAGGAATAACATTGAACAATTCCATGAACTTATTGCATAATTATAAACCAGGTCATCTGGTACAAAACTCTCTCTCCATGATAGATTTAACAATTACACACAAATCAACAAGCAACACCTTCAAGTGACAAAGCTCAATCCACCTCTAAAAGTGTTTCATAACTAAAACTTGCTTAACACAAAAGTTAGAACCGAAGAAAACTGGTACATATGTGTAAAGCTAACAACCACAATGAGAATGCCTAAAACGCCATCAAAATTGGAAATCGAAGATGAACGATGACTCACTTCTCGCAAACAATAAGGACTCATGATCGATCTCTACATCTTGAAAGAAAAATTAGACAAATTTGATTACTAAAGTGCGTCTCCAAAATCGAACTTGTATACAAGTACACATTCAGACTCAAAGTTAGGATTGAAGTGTAGCGGACGAAGTTTAGCTAGTTTCATGGTGAATCCACATTGAGTGGAGTTTAATCATTGCTTGAAATATCTAGGTATGTTCTTATAGATACAACTCTAATATTAAAAGAAGAAATCAAATGGAAAAGACAAGGAAGAATGCGACATACCGGCCTGAAACGTCGAAAGGTGTTGTACCGAAGCAACGAAAATTCGAAAAATCACTGAATCTGGAGGTCGATTAAGTTTTAGTGGATTAATCTTTATGCACTTGATAGAGGCAGGAACATCAGGAACTACAACACCATCGGGAACCACCAGGTCTTTAGTTAGGGTTCCTCGAGATCAATCAGTATCGAGAAGTTTGCTTAATTCTTGTCGTCCCTTGCTGCGTTACCAGCCAACTCAAGCACCTTGACGGCGAGGTATTCTAGGACAGCGTCATGGTATATGGGAACAAACCCACGTGTGAGTCGTATAAGAAGAGAGAGAGAGAGAGAGAGGGGAAGAGGAATGAGATAATATAGGGTTAATTAGTTGATTACCTAAATTAAAGGAAAAAAGTAAGGTATAATTAATTAGTTATAAATATAATGTTAATTTACCATGGTATCCTTTACGAATGATTTGACCATAATTGATATTACATTCACACAACAATTGTGGTTCACATTTGAACACATACATACATACATACATACATACATACATACATACATACATACATACATACATACATACATATATATATATATATATATATATATATATATATATATAATTCTGTATTTTCACAAGATAATAATCCAACGCCAAAAGTTATACATATGTTATGGTTGTCTATACTAGTAAATGGAACAAACATCATATCATACCTACAAAGTTATCATGAAAACACATATCAACAAAAATCGACATAAAATGCTTATATGATATTTACCTATACATGTTTATGTATAAAAGTAACATCAAAAGATATAATACCACCAAATTCCTTGTAGTGTAACTTAGATGTGTCATCAGCCCAAAACAATGTGCTCACATGTTTATCGTCAATGTTATATTCAAAGTGAAATTATTCACATGCTTCATCCTTTGACTCCTCTTATTGACCAACATTTGTGCATCACTGCCACCTACATAACCATTCAAAACCCTAATGTTATTTTTAAAGTCATCTTTATTTCCACCATTAGAATGATAACCTCGTTGCATTACAGAATATAGCCTACCAGCCCTAGTAGAACTAACATTCTAGTGATACATCTTATAAATGAATGACCTTTGATAATAATCAAGTTGCATTTTCGTCCGAGACATATTCATCCTATCTTTACTGATTAACGTATGATTGTGGTTTTCTTCAACTTCATATATCTCATACTCATTGTATCCCCATACATTCATGAGCTTTATTCCAGCAAAACAATTTATTCGAAAATATAAAATCTTCTCACTCTATTCTTCTAAGGATCCAATGTATCAACTGAAGAAGAGTTAGGTTCACCTTGAATATTACAAACAAAATACCTTAATGTCATAATACCATTTACTTTTGTGTTGGTATATTTCCTTACATCAAATCCTCTTTTAACTGTATAATAAAGATACATAGCTTCAACAACATCTATAGATGGATATTTGGTACATTGCTTTCGACTAATTATATGACATATTTGGAACCCAATGTAGAATGTCTCCAGAAGATCTATACTCATTTTATCACATGATTCAATATTGTGTTAATAAACTATATTACAAAACATACTAAATAAATGTCATTGTATATATATATATATCGTTAAAATGTAATCTACTAATGAAATAAAACACATATTTTAATAACAAGTTCATAAACTACTTTACAAAAGCACTCTTTTTAAGCATTTTGATAATATAAATATCAGAATGCTCATGATGAATGTTAAAACTTCATTTGAAATATCATGTCCAAAATTCGATTGGTCACAAATGCTTTTCAAATTCACACATTAAAGTTACTTCTCCCTAAACCTAAATCTAGCAACAACTGTATAGGTTTATAATGATAATTTTAACGTTATATAAGTTTTAATAAAAACTTGGCAAATGTACCGTTTGATTTATAATCGAACACATGGAAAAGATAAGTAAAAAAATAGCAAGCCGGGTTTGACGATGATGATGCATAAATTTATGAAATGGAAGAGTTGTATACGGCTCCAGAATCGCAGAGGAGACGGCTACTGGCAGCACAATGCTTCGATCTATTACTCTCAGATACTTAATCGCTCTTGCTCCTCGTTCAACCTCCTCTTGTAGATACGTAAGCCTTCATCTTGCTTTCCGAATTGATTGTTCATTAAGGTTAATTGTTCATCTATGCGGTTATCGATTTTAAGTTGCGTTTTCATTGCTAGCATCGCATTTAATTTGTCTCGCGATTCATACTGTTGATTTATGCTACCAGATTACTCAAATCAGTTTATCATTAATTCATACGATTAATTTTTGTCAAATACGCTATGGTTATATGTATTACTTCCTTGCCCTATCATGTTAAGATTGATTAATGGAGTATTTGGATGTATTGCAAAAGCAAATCCGAATCTGATTCTGGTGATTTTTTTTTGGGCAAAATTACCTTGGAGTCGCGATTACAAGGGTAAACTAAAAAATATCTGACTATCCCTAGCCTTTTGATGTAGCTGATTACTGATTATGAGAAGTCGCAATATTAATCACTTTGGAGACGAAACACCTATCCAAAAACACTCCCTTAAACGGGGAATTTGCAATCTTATTTTTTGAAGCTGAGTAATTCAATTTCGAATTATAAATCCAGTCTCAACTAATTTCATATTTGTTCTGAAAACTTTATGATAGCTTGGAACATTAGTGATAGCAGAACATGAAGGTGGTTCACTGACCAAAACTTCCCTGAGTTCAATAGAAGCTGCTAGCAAGTTCTTATGTAAAGACAACTCGTTATCTTTGTTATTGGCTGGGACAGGCCCCTCCTTACAAGAGGCTGCTACAAATGCTGCTTCATGTCATCCTTCCATTTCTCAGGTAGTTCATATAAGTAAGGAAACATTACGCTCTTAAATTCTTTATCTTAATGTCTAAATGGTCTAATTATCTTAATGTTTAGGTACTCGTGGCTGATTCTGATAAATTTAAACACCATCTAGCAGAACCATGGGCTAAATTAGTCCATTTGGTGCAACAAAAAGGTGAATACTCCCATATAGTTGCTGCTTCAGGTTCTTTTGGGAAAAATATATTACCTCGGGCAGCTGCCCTTCTTGATGTCTCACCGGTCACCGATGTCATTGAAATATCAGAACCTCGAACATTTGTGAGGTACCTGTTTTATAGGGCAAATTACACAAAAGCCATTACATTATCAGTCTTCTACCTAAAAAGGCATTATGAATTATTTTTTTTTGCTTTAAAGCCATTGGTATTTATTTTCTTTTCCATTTCAACCACTATTGACCTACAAAAGCTGGTTACCAGGTTTTATCTTCGTACATGACCATGTTTTAATGAGTTGGCATCTGATGTGACAAGGGAAATGTCCACATAAGTGTATTAAAGTGTAGTTTTTAAGTGTGTCCATCAGTACAAGACATGCTTATGTGGACATTTCCCTTGTCACATCAGATGCCAATTGCCACCTCATAGAAAATTGTTTATATAAGCAAATTGAACCTCGTAACTGGTTTTTGTAGATCAATAAAAATTAAATATCAATGGCTTTTATGCAAAAAGAATTTCATAATGGCTTAGAATGTCACAACTTTTGTGTAATTTGTATGTTCTTATATTTCTGTTAATAGACAATGCTCTTTGTATTGTTCGTCTCTTAAATCTACCTTTTTTTTTTTTTTTTTTTTTTTTTTTTTTTTAATTTTGTACTTATGACAGACCGATTTATGCTGGCAATGCTCTATGTACTATCCGCTATACCGGGTCAAATCCTTGCATGTTGACCATTAGATCCACCTCATTTCCTGTTTCCGCTTCACAAGACTCTCAAACTAATCCTGCACCAATACACCAGGTTGATCTATCAAGCTTTAATGAAGGTGTGTATTTTTAAATTTTCAAAAAACCAAACTCTTTTTTTGCAAGAAAAATTATAATTGATATTATTTTGACAGATGGGAATTCCAGACATGTAAAACAAACGACTCAGGAATCCGAACGCCCGGATCTTGGAAGTGCTCGTGTTGTCATCACAGGGGGGCGAGCACTCAAAAGTGCTGAAAATTTTAAAATGATTGAAAAGCTTGCTGAAAAACTCGGTGCAGCAGGTTTTTATCATATAGGAAAATTATCAATATTTTTCTAGGTTGATTGTAATTTGTTAGTTATAAGTTTCTGATTTCATCCCTTGTGTTGTTTGCTTAGTTGGCGCTACTCGTGCTGCTGTTGATGCTGGATACGTTCCCAACGAGCTCCAGGTAAAAATAATTTCTTTTTCTTTTTCTTTTCCTCATCAAATCTATACTAACAAATAGTCAAATATAAACACTCATATATAGCTCACCAGATTACGTCATGTTGTTATTAAATTGTGTATGTCAGGTTGGCCAAACTGGGAAGATTGTTGCTCCAGAACTTTATATGGCTTTCGGTGTGTCTGGAGCCATTCAGCACATAGCCGGAATGAGAGATTCCAAAGTCATTGTTGCAGTAAACAAAGACGCCGATGCCCCAATTTTTCAGGTCATGGCCTCACTGATTACCGTCTTTTTTTTTTTTTTTTTTGAAAATTGATGATTTTATTCGTTCTTATGGTTTTGAAAGTATGTTGGAATCTAATAGTTTATGTTAATTTTTTTTAAGTGCAGGTTGCTGATTACGGACTTGTAGGTGATCTTTTTGATATAATACCCGAGTTGTTAGAGAAGCTTCCCGAGAAAAACTAAATCCCCCCAACATTATAACTCGTCTTCATGATGTACTGAAAACGCCAGTGTCATGTTCAATTTAATGTGGACATTTATGTACATCAATGTCAATAAAGAGAATCAAACCCACAGCCGTTTGGGACCAAAAGGACACTCATGAATTTGATATTTTTCATCCGTTATAAAAATCCAAGATTTATTTTAAATTGAACATGGTTAAAATGGGGATGTCTGATACACTGATTCATATATTAAATGTATATCATGTACATAAGTACATTTATTTAATACAGGTAATTGAAGGCCGTCACTTCCGTCGATGTATCTATGAATGACCACTAACTGAGGTGGTTTTAATTCTCGCTCATTTTGTGTCAGAATTCTAGTTAAACGGAATATTTAGGTTTGGAATTGACGGTAGTCATGGTCACCTTAATATTGACTCTAATATTTGGGTTAATGACTTAAAAGGTAACTTACTTTTCAGAATGTTCATATTTAGGTAACAATGTTTTTATTTGTTCATATATACTCATTTAACTTGTTATACCTGTTCAAAAAAGAGTAATATGGCCGGTTGGTGGGGCTTTTCCCAGTCATATTACCATTTTTAACAGGTATAATCAGTTAAATGGGTAAATATGAACAAAAAAAAAAACATTGTTGCATAAATATGAACATTTTGTGCGTCTCATAAGTTGAAAGTAGAATGTTCACATTTAGGTAGCAATGTTTTTTTTTTGTTCACATTTAGCCATTTTACTTGTTATGCTTGTTCAAAAAAATGTAATATGACCGGAAAAACCCCCACCAGCCAGACATATTACTTTTTTTTTAACAGGTATAACAAGTTAAATGGGTAAATGTGAACAAAAAAAACATTGCTACTTAAATGTGAACATTTTGAAAAATAAGTTATCCTCTTATGTCATTAACCCCTAATATTTTTATATATCTTGTTTTCGTACAAACTAGTTGGTCTTTTAATACGAGTTTTAAGACGAAGATAGTAATATATATATAGGAAAACGAGCAAATTTTATTCAAAGTATGCATAGATACAAAAAAGTGATGTGTATATTACATTTAAGTTGAGAATTTATTGGGAACTTATTTTTGATTATTTGTAAGAACCGTTCACAAATATTTTTTCTTTATATACCGAGTACAACAATTCAAAAAAAAAAAAAAAAAAAATACATAATCAACTACAACGAAGTAATTAAGTATTTAGGTAATTGGGCGAATTCAAATTTACCCTGAAATTATTTTTATCGTTACATAAAAACTTTATTCCTTAAGTTTTTTTCAAGAAAAAGTGAAAAACAAAACCAAAGATGGACATTTACACAATATAAAAGAACTGTGCGAAAAAAATAATAGTAAATGATTTTTTTTCTAGATGCACATGTTTGCATGAATATGCACATGTGCAAATTGCAGGTTCTTCAACAGAGACACTACCAAAAGCATACACATGCATCGTCTAAGAAATCCGTGCAAAAAGAGAAAACTAAAAAATTACAGATTTCTCAATAAAAACACCACAAATAGGGCACATATGCAAGTATGCAACCCCTGAGATAGCCATTAAAAAAAACAAAACAACAATAAAACTTTTTTTTTTCTCGAGATACAAATGTGCATTTCCGAGATGCACATGTACATTTTTTTTTTTTTTTTTTTGATTTTTTTTACAGTTTTCTTACACGCAAAGAAAAGGTTCATTTGGTGGTGTTTTCTCGACGAGAAAAAACACGGAAAAAATCTAATTTTAAGTTATGTCTCACTAATATTTGGTTCTTGTTTGATTTTCGTCCATACTTGTAAATATCAATTAAAAATTAATACTATGAACTATAAAGTTAGATGTATGCGTCCAATAAAGAAAAACTACACGAGATGATTTGCAACATAACATTTTAATGATGATTTATATATATACGGCGACACATTAAGCAAAAAAAGCTAATCAATTCTTATTATGGAATTCGACATGGCTTATCAGATCAATTGGTTTGTATTTTGAATTCGTTATCAGGGATGAGTCACATTTGACGAGCGATAAATTTCACCGATCTCAGATGTAATTTTCTTTGGATTCTTTAGAAAAATTGATCCACCTTAGTGTGTTTCAAGGGCCGTTCATCAAAGAAAAAGTCGTGAAACTATTTCAAGAATTAAAGATAATAATTGGCCAATGAAGACAAAGGTACTAAACAAAGTCCTCTTTTCTTCAACTCCATATTTGAATTAATCTTTCTCTTGTTTCCTTCTTCAACAAAACCAACCTTCTCCTACAAAATCAAGATTAAAAAATAATAATTAGACTTTTGAACCATCATATACTTATTATTATTATTTTGTTACATCCCAAGCACTAATGTTGTGAAAAAGAACACCTCCCTTTATAAAAAAAAATTAACGGTATTGAACAAAAACAATGTTCCATTAAGCCCTTTCAATTTCACACTGAAAGAAGGATTGCCTTAACTACCTCATAGATGTCTAGGACTTTATTGTGCTTGTTCTTGATTTTCACTTGATCAAAATAAGCGACCTGGGGAACAATGAACATATGTCAATGATCTTATATAAAGTATAAACCATAAAGAATAAAGGCCCAAGAAATGCAAATTATATCTAGAAGACCCTAAAGAGTGAATCCGCAAGCACATAACATCTACATTTTTTTATGGGTCGCAATACTACAAATGATCTTGACAACAAACAGTTAGCAACGAGTTCAGGCCGTTGGAAATTGGAATAATATGGTCGAAGCTAAATTATTGAAAGATACAAAATGGTATAATTAAGATATAAATTAAGCGCATGAAATCTAACCTTGGGACTACATACAGGAGAACTAGCAGTGTCTTCTAAAGAATCATCAATCATTACTCCTATAGTTTTTCTCTTCTTGAACCTCAGTTTCTTAGCTTGACCATCTGGAATGCAGACATCCTTCTTGTTGATAGCCGAAGAAGCAACAACAGGCACTCGAGAATTTAGGGTTTCGTCACAACTCATGATAATTTCATGATCATTTTGCCATAAAAACTCCTCAAAGTAAAAGGTCCAGCTGCTTTCTTCTTGCTCATCAGCTTCGTTCAGGGGTGTTTCTTGAAAATTGTTCATGTTTTCAAGACACATATATGAAATGAAGAATGAATTAGGGTTTGTCGCAAAGCCCTACGGGTTATATTATATATAGAGCTAAGGTTCCATGAATCTAAAGAATAGTAAACTTAAGAACATCTGTCTTGGAATCTTGATTGTGGGCCTTAGAGAGAGTTGAGGGAAAGTTTTGACCATTGTTGTTTCTTATTCTTTGATTAGATTATCATTAATATATAGATCATATTTCAAACCCATTTTCTTTCCACCAATGGCTTGAATGCTTCGCTTTTTAATCTTTTAAAAAACTTATGTACGGATACATTTGATCAAATATCATTCAGGTCTTTCAGGACTATGTTTTCTTGTGAGTATAGGTGACAAGATCATAGAGTCGATCAAATTAGGAAACCGGTCAAAGTAAAAATGGGTCGGGTCGAGCCACAAACACACTTTCTCTGTCTTTTTTTTTTTACACATGGTAGAGGTTCCTCTACATGCATGACACCATCAATCGAGCCATGAACAAAGAAAGACACGAGAGAAATGATTGTTTGCAGCTAATTTTTTGACTGGGAGTTGTGTTAAATATAATTACAATAACAATATATTATTTTTAAATAAACCACAATTTAAACAATTTTGATCATGGTCGACTCATATTCTTTTTAGCTTATTTATTTTACTTTATTCATTTGACCAGGTAAAATAAATAAAACAATGTCCATGTCTACTCATATATACACTAGACGGATGCCCGCACGTTGCGCATGAATCAAATTGTATAGTAAAATAACATTGACAAATGTAAAGTTTTGAAGATAAATTAGTAAGTGTCATAAACTATAAAATAATATTTGTTATAGAAAATTATAATATAAAAATTTTCCAACATTGATGTATAATTTTGGTGATGTTTATTCGAGTATATTGTATCAACGTTTCCTCATCATGATCAACATTCTCAAACAACGTCGTATTGCAATTATTATTTTCACATTCGATTCAACTATATTGAAATTCCTAATAACATAGAACATATTCTCAAAAAGAACTTTGCATTTCTTCATTTTGAAAAATTAAATTGATCCATCAAAAGTGTATTAGTACCATAAGAGTATATAGACAATACAAATATTAATATACCTTATACACGAATTACATTTAGCACATGTTAACAACAAATCTATTATGCATATTTTTTAGCATTAAACATTATATATATATATATATATATATATATATATATATATATATATATATATATATATATATATATATATATATATATATATATATATATATATATATATATATATATATAATATTAAAATAATGTGTTCAATGTTGTACATCTGTTTGCAAGGAAGTTTTAAAAACATGCACTAACTACCAATTATATTAATCATTTTCCACTTCTCCAAGTAAACTCTTACGTACCTGTACCAGTAAAAGAAAAGTGAGAAGAAAATATCAAGCTAGTAGATATGGATCTCTGTAATGCACATGGTGATAAAGAAATGCAACAAATTCTAAGTCTAAAAAATGTTGCTAATCAACTCTCATACACATCCAATGACTTAGCAAATGTCACGAGATCAAATATACCTACTACAAATGTGCCTAAAAGGATAAACATCCTGGTAAGACGTGATGTTCTAGTTGAACATGTTGCATCATCGTACCCACCGTACCAAGGAGGCTGCCATTAGTTGTCCAGTCCACTGCTCTTCCCAAGAAAAGAGGAAGACCAGTCAATTCCAAGGATGTTCTACCTTGACAGACGAGAAATTCTATTGTATCCGTTTTGCCGTACGAAATCATTAAGGATCACGGTAATATATGCATGTTTTCGAAGAAACACTACATTCTAATCATCCATATAATCTTGAAATATATGGCGAGTATGATAGCTTAGACGATATTTTGAAGCGAAATGAGACTATTATCGATGGTGTGCTCATATACGCAGTAGCCACTGATATTATGAGCAAGGATGCCATGGAACCACGTACTATTGTTGAGTGCTAGTCCACTGCTCTTCCCAAGAAAAGAGGAAGACCAGTTAGTTCCAAGGATGTTCTACCTTGATAGAGGAGAAATTCTATTGTATCTGTTTTGCCACACGAAATCATTAAGGATCACGATAATGTATGCATCTTTTCGAAGAAACACTACTTTCTAATCATCCACATAATCTTGAAATATATGTCGAATATGATAGCTTATACGATATTCTAAAGCAAAATAAGATTGTTATCGATGGTGTGTACATATATGCAGTGGCCACTAGTATTATGAGCAAGGATGTCATGGAACCACATACTATTGTTGAGTGCCAACATAGAACGGACTGGCCTCAATGGAAACACGCAATCCAAGATGGATTGGATTCCTTAGCGAAAAGAAGAATATTTGGATTTGTTGCTCCAACTCTTCCAAATGTTCAACAAAATGGTCATAAATGGGTTTTCATAAGGAAGCACAATGAGAATAATGAGATTGTAAGATACAAAGCTCTCCTCATGGTGAAAGGTTTCTCTCAACACCATGGAATTGATTACGAGGATATATATTCTCATGTGATGGACGATATAACGGTCACGGCCTATCTTTATGGGGATCTGGATACAAAGATATACATGAAAGTACTTGATGGACTTAAGTTTCCTGAATCAAGTAGTTCTATACCATGAAATACGCTCTCGATAAACTGAGACGAACACATCATGGATTGAAATAATCCGGAAGGATGTGGTATAACCGTCTAAGTGAATACTTGATTTAATGGGATATTTGAATAATGATTATACTCATGCGTGTTTATAAGTAAATCCACTTCGGGACACATGATTATCGCAGTCTATGTTATTGATATAAATCTTATAGGAACCTCGAAAGAATTGTTCGAAAATGTTGAAATCCTAAATAAGGAATTTGAGATGAAAGATCTTGGGAAGATATGGTATTGCCTCAGACTGTAGTTCAAGCAACGTGAAGATGAGATTTTTCTCTATCAACAAAATTACATCGAAAAGGCATTGAGATACTTTACTCATCATGACACAAAGTCGTCATCTAATATCATGGTCGTTCGTTCTATAAACATTAAAAGGACCTATTCCTTCCAAAGGAGGAATATGAAGTGATATTGAGTCATGAGTGTTCCTATATGGGTGCAATAGGCACCTTATTATGCTTGGCCCAATCAAGGGCAGAACGATCATCAAAACTAGGGGAGAAATCAAATCTTCAAAACAAAATCATATAAACAAGCATAGCATATACCACATATATAATATTAAGAGAAAGAAAAACTCACCCAATATAAATAGCTTAGGACCAAGAGAAGGAATTTTGTTGTCGTTGATCAATGTAAGAATTGCTAATCTTAATGTCAATTACAAGGAAAAAGAAAATTAATGCTTTTCATTTTAAAATCTGATTTTGTTTAGTACTTATTAGACTCCTTTAAACAATCGGCCATCAAAGTGGCTTTATTAAACAACAATTTTGTAGAAGATTTGAACAAACATATACTTAAGGCAATCGTATAATCATATGAACCCTAGATAATTAAATAGAAAAATTCAAATACTAAATAGAAATTAAAGATAACCAAAAAATATACCTTATGGCAGACTATTGAAAAGCAAATGAAGCCTAATAAGCCTCTAAACCACGTATATGTTGGAATTCACTTACCATTAATAAATGATATGTTTCTTAATCCAGATTATTTGGGTTCGTTCTTTGCCGCCTCGAACCTTTTACTAATATTTTTTTATTTCTTTACCGTTTATAGGTCATATTATTCCCTCTAGGCTGATAAACGTGGGAGGGGGAGCATGGCCTCCCTAGGCCTCTTAAGGGTTACGCCCCTGGGCCCAATGTACTAGACTGACATCTTGTTTGCTATGAACTTTCTTGCACGACACAACATTGCACCACAATGTCGCCACTAGAATGGTATTAAAACATCCTTCATTACCTTAAAGGTACTACATATATGGGTTTATTTTATCGATGTGCATCATCGAGTGGATCTACCTCGAATGATACTTGAAATAACGTGACCCTTGTCGGCTATGCCAATGCAGGTTACTTATCAGATCCAGATAATGGACATTCCCAATCTAGTTATGTCTTTACCATCACGAACACGAACTACTAGTGCTTTATGAGGAGACTGGAGAGTTTGCATGGCTTCGAGCTGTAATTGGACATATTTGAAGTACATGTGATTTAGCTTATGATTCCAATTAACCAGTTGTCAGAAGATAACTCTGCTATTATTAATCAAGAGAAACATGGTTACATTAGAAAGGATAACACTAAGCACATTTTTCCAATGTTCTTTACACATAAACAAAATACATTTCCGTAACACTCGGTTTCTCATACAAAGCACACCCAAAAAATTTCAAACAATTATACATCAAATATGGGTATACTAGTACTCAAACCACGGAAACAATATGTTATCATAAATTAATTACATCAAAAGGTCCTTACAATACATACCGGACATTACAAATAAATATAATTCAAATAAAGGACATGCTCTAAACTTGTCCATCATTATTTATCACATGCCTTCCCCTATCACTACTACAGATGCCTGCAAAACAACATACAACTCAAGTGTAAGCTTATAAAAAGCTTAGTGAGTAATCTCAATCACACTCTACCAATCTATCTCAATCACACTCTACCAATCTATTTCAATACATACAAATGAGGTATTTCTGGTTTTACATACTGATAACGTTGCTAATAGGTAAATGACAGAATATAGCTAACAATGAAATTTGTCAAGTTGGTCAAAAATAATTTAGAATGAATTATAATATATAGGATTGTGTAGATCATTTTATCAGAAAAAATCACATTGTTAATTTGATAGCCCTTGTAATCACATTTGATAATATAAACTTTTTAAAAAATGGACATACAAATGTTAGCGGATCAATAAAAATTGGATGATTCTAACTGATGCCCTGACGATCGGATTGAATGAACAATTACAACCACAAGAACACAAGAACAAATAATAACTATCAAAAGGGTTTTTTTTTATTAAAAAATGTAATCTATCTTCAAACATAAAAAGACGGATTATTTATAGGAGGAGAGGATAAGCATCTTTCTTTATTCCTAGGAAATTTGAATTGATTAAGATAGGATCCCAAATCAATGATCTAAATCAATTACTAAAATAAAGCTTCTAAAATTAAAATAATATAGAAAAATGCTGTTTTAGGGCCTAAATGATCCCGAATGACCGAAAAACGCCAGACCTCATGGCAACGCATGAGTCTTGAAGATCGGCCCGTTCCACTAGTGTTGACATCATCAAACCATGCAAAAAGACTTGTACCCCCTGCATCACTAACTACTATAAAATAATGCAACATCGAGTATTCGGTCCGTCCCTAAAAAGCAATTCGGATAAAAATTATTGTTTGAGATTGCAATCATTTGGATAGGAAAACTTTTAGAACTTAACTAAAAATAAATCGGATCACATGGATAAAATGTCCCCTAAATTTATCCAATACTACCCTGCAATGATGTTAGGATTAAGAGGATTTCAACAAACACACGATAATAACGACGCTAATTGTAACACCCGGCTTTTAAAACAAAAACACCCCTGAAAATTTTTCATTTAAAACATAGGTTTTAGTACTTAAAACCATAAACAAAGGGGTATATTTTAATAAAAACGGGTACAAGCGTATCAATGAGTATACAATTATAGTAACCTCCATATAAGCCGGGCTGCTACTGACAGCATCTACATGTCCACTTCTTGAGTCACGGACTTTATCCTTACCCTTCTCAGGGTTATGCTAACCTGCAGGGACATTTAACAAACGGTATGAGCTACAAAGCTCAGTGAGTAACCGTATCTGCAAATAACACGTATAAAAATACATTCATATATAATTTCCTATATATGATAAATCTATTAACCATATATCTCTGTCCGGATATCGGTCCCAAACGCCTAGCCGTTCTGGCTAATCATATATGTCTTAGGATTGCCCATCCTATCGTATAGTCTTACGGGTTGTTATTTGCATACATTTCTGTCCTACATTTCTGTCCCATATTTCTTAGTCATAATTGACCATATCGTATTTCATGGCTATTTAAGCCGCACCCTGTGTCATAGCTATATAAGCTGCACCAAAACAATATCAATATATAAATCATAGCCCGCAGGCCGTACCAGCTGGGTTTAATAACCCGATGTCCATGTATAAGAATAAAATTCTCTATACAAAGTCAAATATGTATTATCAGGCAATACAAAATCAAATATGGCTCACGGGTTAGCCCGCTGTTACCTTGGCTCACGGGTTAGCCCGTTGTTGCCTAGACTCACGGCTTAACCGGTCTTGTCTATATAAGTTTGACTCACAGCTCCGTTCTTGTCTATTATAGACTCACGGCTTATCTGGTCTTGTCACATTATTGACTCACAGCTCCGTTCTTGTCTATAACAGACTCACGGCTTATCTGGTCTCGTCATATCATAGTGTATATATAAATGTATTGACTCACAGCTCCGTTCTTGTCATTGCAATGACTCACGGCTTATCTGGTCTTGTCTTTTACATATATTTTTACACTTGTCATTTTCGTCCCTCGAAGCCGTTTCAACCTGTAACAGTTCAATCATCATATATCATATATGATATCAGTGAGATTACTCACCTGGATGCTAGCTGCATTTAATTCCCGGTTGTTTCTTGCCTTTGCGTGCACCACAACCATTTTGTCCCATACCTATTTATCCATTTATATACCAAATGATAATAGGTTAATAATCATCTAAATTGACTCTAATACGTAAGAGTCCAATATTATATCATTATAAACAATGCCTAGATAATAAACTTTACATTTACTATCTTTATGTGAATTTTACTATTCACCGAGGCATTCGTATCAATCTACAGTGCCCCCGAGGGGTCGAAAACTCAATATAAAAATTTTCCCAAACTTTTCAGACCATAACGAGCCTATGGTCCAAATTTGAGCTAAAACGGACAAGCCAAACGAAAGTTAGCATTTTTGATCCCCTGCGTGGCCCCTGCCCGGAGGCGCACTGCGCCTAGGCCAGGGCGCACTGCGCCTGGGCGCACCCCGCCAGGGGCTTGGGCGCACCGCGCCTGGCGCCTGCCCAGGTCTCCTGTCCAGCCGCGATTTGTGCACTGTAGCACGCAGTTTTAGCCCATTAAGTCCTTAATCGTTTGGGGTTTGTTTCTAGGCTAAAACCTTATACTTTAACAAGGTTTTCAACCATTCAAAACAACTAAATCAATCAAAATGAAGAATTAGGGTTCTTAGTTCCAAAACCCCAAAGCTTCAAATTCATCATAAATAACAACCTACTTCCATTTTCTTGAATTAAGTCCTTATTAGAATGACTTAATGGAAGTATTACACCAATTTAAACACATAATCACAACTGAAATTTACAAATTTCAGTTTCTATAAAACCAAACCAAGAACACTTCAAGAACTTGGTTAAAATCAAGTTTACTAACCTTGATAACCATAGGAATCACCAATTCCAAGCTATGATTCCAATTCCATGCTTCAATCCTTCAAAACTTGCTGAAATCGCATCTCCAAGCCTTCTCCCGTTGCTGCACAAATGGCTAGTCAAGGAGAGAGTCAACTCTCTTATTTATACTTCCAATTTTTACATTTTTAGTCCTAAAGTTCATTTTCTTGAACTTTGACCACAAAATCAAGTTTTATTTCAATAAAACTTTCATTCTTTATACATTTGCCACAAACAACAATGTTTTTCATATTTGGTCCTTCACATGGTCAAATGACCAAAATACCCTTTTATGGTAAAACGACCAAAAATCCGTTTTTATAACATTTTAAGTCAAAAACTCAAAATATTATTTCAAACTAAATACTTTTCTGTCCAAAAGACCAATTTACCCTTCTAAGGTAAAATGACCAATTTGCCCTTTTATTATAATTATATAATAAAACATGTCTTGGCGTTACAAATTCTCCCCTCCTTCAAAAGATTTCGTCCCCGAAATCATACAAACAAGCGAGGGTATTTCTATTTCGTTTCAATTTCGATTTCTCATATCATATGGAAACATTCATGGTATTACCAAAGTGCTTTTACCATACTAATTTTTCTATTTCATAATCATATAACCGTTCATCGAACATTCCTCCGGTTGTCCCGGGTACCATAACTACTTATCTACCTTCATTTCAGCATAAGGTATTCGTTGGAATTTATCCATCTATGTTCTCAGAACCATGAGACCCATAGAAAACTTTATAAACATCTTGAAGTTCACCAAGAAACTTTAATCGATACACCCCAATTCTTACTCTTTAGGACATATGGATAAGTCTAATAGATGAGGACTTAACTTTTCTTTCATCCCAAATAGATTTTTAGTTTTTCCAAGGGATATTTTGAACACTGTCATCATTCCCCATTTGGAATTTCAACAGTTTTACTCGGCGATCCGCATAGTACTTTGGTCGACTTTTGTCTATTTCCAAGCTTTCTCGAGTTTGCCTAATCTTTTCTTCTTTTTGAAGTAAAATCTCGGGTCCAGCCAACGGCTTCTCCCCAACTTCAGTCTAGTAAATCAGCGTGCAACACGGTAATTCATACAATACTTCTTACGAATCAGTAAAACACTAGTATAATATCTATAATTATCTACAACTTCTACCAAGGATAGACGGTCTTCTTGTTTTCCGCTACGGTCTGTTATGCAGATTTCAGGCATATCTTCTGGAGTCTGCATCATTATCTCGTCTCTTCTATCAATCTGCAAATCATATACAGTACTTGCTAGTACTTTTGAACCAATAATTCTATGAATTAATGCTAAATTCAGCAAATAATTCTAGTATTTCGATTCGATACAGTCGACACTTGTAATGCACGTCAACAATTTTCTTTTTTCTATGTAGTTTTTCACTACTTTCCGCTCTTAATTTCTTCTTTAGTCAGTATACATTTGCATTGGTTTCATCAACCAATCTGCAATTACCCATATGGTATCATACCCATGCGGCACTTGCAAAGACTTTACTACAAAGTCTATATTATTTTCGTCCCATTTCTTCTTTGGGACCGACAACGGCTAAATTTTCCGTATGCTTCTAATGATTTGACTGTAGTTACACATAAGTCAAACACTTTTCACATGTCTTTCAATGTCTTTCTTTAGCCCCGGCCACCAACACATAGGTTATATTATCCTACACAGTTTGGTACTGTCCCGGGCATTTTGCATATCTACCCAAATATACATCTTTTAAGGGTAAACCCCATATTTCATTTTACTTTGGAACTCACATATACAACCCCAAGGGTTTTCAATCGCCGTAAGTTTCTAACTAGCTTCTTTCAGCAGCTAATCACTTATTCAATTTTCACGTTTTCAGACTTGCACACTTCTTTCTGTGCTACCCGAATCAACTCAGGTATTCAATTCGCCACACTCACGCATGTGGTTGTATCTTTCAAAAGATACTATTTTCAATTCAAGGCATCTATAGCCACATCTGCCTTTCCGAGATGGTACAAGATTTCATATCCAAAATCTTTAAGTAACTCATCTATCTTTGCTATCTCATATGTAGCTTCTTTTGATCAGTTAAGTACTTCAAACTTATATGATCCATATAAACAGTAAGCTTTACACCATACAAGTGATGTCTCTAAAGCTTCAATGTCAAAATTATAATTGCTTTTGCAATATCATGTATCCAAAATCAACTCTGGATGCATTTCTGTAAAACAATTTATCTTCTCCGCTTAGCGATAATGCTAACACCAGAGCTTCACACAAGGTCTATTTCAACCTTTAAAAATATACTTGTGGTCTTTCTACCACTCAGACTTTTCATTTTTTCTAGTCAACTCTGGTCAACTAGACGGAAGTCAAGGAGCAGTTTTCTACAACTCTCCTATAATAACCTGCCAATCCAAGGAACTACAAATTTCAGTCAAATTCTGTAACGACCCGGCTTTCCAAAGCCTGAGACTTTACAAGATAATATCACCAAGGATCGTCCCATGATCCAAGCCGAGCGTTACCTATACCTGCAAAAACCACATAAATAAAGGGGTAAGCTATAAAGCTTAGTGAGTAATCGAATCACAGTATGGCCTAAGTAGCCACACTCGTTTCACAGATTCATTTCACTACACTTGACCGTCCTACGATCATACTGTGAAACTACCGTATTACCCGACGGAACTCACTTCTCTCGTACACTCTTACTACACTTTCTTCTACTATCTGGTAACATATAATGTTACTCTTTTACCATTTTCTTTTACTGTCTGGTAACTTATGACATTACCGTACTGTCTGCACTTTCTTCTTTTACTTGGTAACTTATAATGTTACCATACTGTCTGTCTTTCTGTACTTCCGTCTACTGTCTTATAGCATTATCATACTGTCTACGTTACTCACTTACGGTATCGTATACCGTTCTGTATTTTACTATTATGCCGCCTATTTTAGTTATACGGCTACTCATTCGTTACTATTATGTTATAAATATTTACCGGTTCCGCACCGGGTTATCTGTCGATACTATTATTCTTAACCAAATTTATTATTTGGTACTGTCTATACAATCTTCTATGCTTGTTTTTATGGGATATCCATATCCCCTTTATTTTATTAAACTAATACTGGTGCAACATATGGAGCTGGCACACAGTATCTACACATTTTCTTTTTATATCGTATGTCATTCTTTCGCATGGGCACTACATTATTGGTTAATCACTCTACTTAGCATCACCCCGTGATACACTACTTTTCCTGGACCAGACTCGTCAAATGAGCCCGCAACATATCTACTTTCCTCGTAACTACTAACGCATAAATCATAACTGTACTATACTGTATTTCATTCAATAGTCTCTTTCTACTACAGTTTAACACGTATAAACTACTAGGGAGATACGGTAGCGATTACTCACCTGAGTTTGGTGCTTTCCCGGAGTCCTGGCACGGTTCTAGTTCCGGACTTCTGATAGCTCCCGAGCACCTCGATGCTAGCTACCGCTGCCTTCTTACTTCTTACTATCATCTCTCAACATATACCCCTTACCAGAACACTCTCTTATATCGTATATGTGTTTCGTGTGTGTTCTGCCTCAAAAATGAGGCTTGTGCCTCGTATTTATAGCCTCTGAACATCCCTCGCGTTGCGACCATGCCCCCCGTCGCGTCGCGATGACTCACCTCGAATGATTGCCTGATTGCGCAATTTACGGCGCAGTTTACGGATGTGCTGACACGCGTCGCGTCGCGACCACCATGGCCGTTGCGTCGCGAGGCGCCGACACTAAAAAGTGTCACTTTTTCCGCTTTTTGCTCCGTTTTGACTCCTAGGCTTTGATCGTTATATTTTTCATATCTCATAATGACCTTAACATCGTTATTTGGCCACACCAAAGGCCAAAACGCTCTTACTTTTGATCTACAGTCCCTCCCGGGACACGGTTGTCACAAATTCCTCAGGCGGTTCCAGTTTTATCACATCATCAATTCCACTGGATTTATTTTATCATCTTTGGCACTATTAGCATGCCCAAAGAATTGAAACTTCTTTTAGCCAAATTTTCATACGTGGAGAATTTTACATATCACTTAACTCAGTGAAGTAACTCCAATATCTGGTACAAATGTACCTCATATTCAGTCTGGTTTCGAGAATATCAGATTCTCATTAGTCAATGCACATACACATTAACTTATCTTTCTTCTTTTCAAACAAGATAGGGCTCCACCCGATGACACATTCGGCCATATGAGACCCCAATTCAAAACAATTTCTTCCAATTGTTTTACCACTCTGCCATCTCTGCAGAGACTAATCAATATAGAGCCTAAATAACAGGAACGGCTCCCATAATCAATTTAATCATAAGCTCTTCTTGCCAATCTGGCAGAAATCCTGGAAGTTCTTTTCAAAAGGAACATCCGAGAATTTATTTAAAGTAGTATACTACTATCACCGCTTTATTTAGCTTGGCCCATACCACGTATGCCAACTACAACATCATTCCATTACTAACTCTTTTCCGAGTTTAAGCAAAGGAAAATAATCGGTATTCTCAACTACGGTCATTTATCATGGATTTGTTGGATTAGGTGTCTAAGCCATGACTAATAATTAGTATTTATCTAATTAATAGTAGCATAGTCCATTTGGGTTGCCCTCATAGTTGGAGGATTGGCAGAAAGTCCGGTAGAGAGAAAGGTTGATTTATTATGTGATTAATAAATCAATAGAAATTAAATAAATAGTTTATTAATATATTTAAGTGATAATATATTAATTAGAAACTATAATAATTAATTAGAAATTTTTCTGGAATTAATTGGAATTAATTTGGCAGTTAAATTGATTAATTAAGGTGCAGGGACTAAAACTGTAATTATTCAATAGTTGAGTAAGTGACAGTTGAGTGAGTGAGAGTGGTGAACGAAATTATATACGGAAACATATATATTTTCGATTTTGATAATGAGGATAAAAGGGTTTGAATTATTAAGATAAAGGCTTATCTTAATTTGAATTCAAAAAGGTTTATCTTTAAGGTTTATCTGATCACCATTTGGAGCCTATAAATAGGGAGGCTCACCCTAACCCTAAAGCCACGATTTTGAAGCTCTCTAAGAAGGTATTTTTGGCCAACAACTCCAAGCTAGGGTGTGACTACATTTAAGGCAAGAGGTTTCTGTTGCTTTGCTTCTAAGATTCACTAAAGGTTGGTTTTTCTTGATCTTTCTTTTAGTTTAATTCTTTTTGGGCCTTTTAGGAATTGTTATATGTTTAACTAGAAGAAAAACTTAGATCTAAATAGGTTGCATGTGAACTTAGGATTTTTAGTTCATAGTTGCAGAAAACCTTTCAGTGGTATCAGAGCGTTTGGTTGTTTTTCTTGTTAAATTGCTATAACTGCTTTCCTTGTAATTAGGGTTTATAGTCTCTAAACCCTAATTTTGGGCAAATCGACAATTAGGGTTAGGGTTTTGAAAAACCCTAGCCCCTCCCCTCTATTTTGGCGATTTTATGATTAGGGTTTAGAAGGTATTCTATTTTTGGTAACTTTAAATTGTTTAAAAGATAAACCTTAAAACCTTTATCCAAAAAAATCGAAAATTAGGGGATAAGGATAGGTTTTAATTAATTTGATTAATTTGATAAAACCTATCCACATTTGAATTAATTTAATTAATAATTAAAAGATAATTCAAGGATTTAATTTAATTTTGAATTTAATTGTTTAAATTGGCGAAAATTAAAAGGATAAATCCTAAAATATTTTAAAAGGTTTAAAATATCAATTTTAATTAATTTAATTAATTGGTTAATTAAAAGATAATTAAAATCATTTTTTTAAGGTTTAATTTAATTTGAAATTTAATAGTTTAAATCGACAATAAATTAAAAGATAAACCAGAAACAATTTTTTAAAGGTTTAAAAAATTACATCTTATATATATTATAACTAGTAAGTTATTATTATATGTATAAGATTAAAAATGGTTAGTCAAATCATTAGTAGGCCTCATTCACGAAGCTGGTCTATAAAGTGGGTATAAGGAGACTGCCTATAAAATGGCGGTCGAATGGGTGAACACTCTCGCCCACCGCTCGCCTGATCAGTGGAGGGTCGTTAGCCGAACAGGTTTGATAGGACCGCCTAATAATCACTAAAAGTATAATGATTCAAAGTACTAAAACACTTAATAAAACCCAAATCTAGTTACTTTAGGGAAAATGTGAATTGGTGCTAATCCATGAAATTACACATTGCACTTTATGAAACATTGGTGGAGCATGTGTGGTTTACCAGCACGCCAATAGGGGTTCATAAAGAGTTGCGATGGGTTTCCCGGGTATTATCATTGTTGATGGAGCGTGTGTGGTTTACCGGCACATCAATTAGAGATGATAATTAACCCGAGAGTACCAAGCTAATTTGCATGGTTATTCACATCCAGTTTGTGATCCTCGGCATCCCAGTCACAAACAGTGGAGCACATCCAAGATTAAACATGCCATTGAAAAGTTTAATGAATCTCAACAGATCTTGGAATTTCATAAGATGAAATTGATAAGTGCTTATCTACCTTAATGACCATTATGTTATGATTACGGCATCCCTCTTCACACCATAATTGGGGTATTTTGGATCCTAGCCTTATTAAATAACATATTGGGTAATTATTTAAAAGGGACAAATTAAACTAATAAATTCTACTTTCTCTTATAGATGTCAAGTGTCAATTCTCCTCCTTCACCCATTTCTGAAAGCATCAGAATGTACCTGCTAAATATGGAAAGTCTAACTGGTCTCAACTATAAAGAATGGCTTCGTAATTGGAGACTGGCTCTCAGCATTACTGGCAAGCTACATCTCACTGAGTATCCGATCCCAGTTCCACAGGAACAAGTCATCATAAAAGGTTCTTATGATGAATCCAAAGAGATTCGTGACCTCATGCTATCAACCATTCACCCCGAGTTCCGCAAGGATTTTGAATCCTTGGGGCCATATGAGTTAATGCAACTGGTTGAGGAAAAGTTCCAGAAACCAGTTGAAGAGGAACGAACCAGGATCTTCAAAAGACTTGCAGAGTGCAAGCTAAAAGCAGGAAGTAGCGTCAATTCGCATGTTCTTCAGATTGAAGCGTACATAGGCGAGTTGCATAAACTTGGTTATTCCATGAGTCAGGAAGAGAGTGTTAACATTCTGCACGCTTCGCTGACAAATGAGTACGATCTGTTCATTCAGACGTATAGAAAAGAAGACCAGAAAAAGACCCTTATGGAAATGCGTCCACTGTTGACTTTATACGAGTCACTCTTGGACAGGCATAGCTCCAATGGCTCAACTACTTCTAGATTAAGTCCAGTGAAGAGACATAACAAGAAACGGTCAAGATCGACTGGACATGTCTCAAACTGGGAATCCGCTAATTCGGATATAGTCACGGAAAGATTGGAAGACGCTCCAACTCTTTTGAAAGCTCAGGTATATCTAAAAACCTCAAAATTCCTGTTCCAAGATTTCTTGATACATAATGTGATAGTCACATTTTGGTTTGTATGCAGGGAATCAAGAAGGCACGGGACTCTGTCGCATAGGAGCACATTTGGATTGGATCTCCAGCTCGTGCAGTTTTGAAGTTTAGATAGATATTAGAACATTGTTATTAGTCTTTAGATACATTTTTTACATTGTCTATTACATTGTTCAAGGATTTTTTATTTTTAATAAAATTGTCATATTTTCTTTTAACACATGTTGTTTGAAATTATCCTTGAAATGTTATATGAATGTGTCGAATGAATGATTAGTAATAACTTGAATGTTGATGCATCCAAAGTGTTTGGATTCAAGAATTGTGTCATTTATGATTGTTAATACAAATGTTATAAGAATCAATTCAACCACAGGTCCAGTTGGACAGGACCTTGGAATCATTTGACTTAGAGTCACTTGATGAATTGAGTTCTTAATGTGTCAAGAAATGAATCAACCAAAGGTCCAGTTGGACAGGACTTTGGAATCATCTGACTTAGAGTCAGATGATGATTAAGTTCTTCATAAAGCACATATGGCAAGAAATGAATCACCCAAAGATCCAGAGGATAGAATTTTGGAATCAGTTGACTTAGAGTCAACTGAAGATTGCAAGTCTTGAACCAAGTTAACAAAGTCATTAGTCTACATAGATATGTAAAAGACATTGAGATTAAGAGCAACGGACACACCTGTTGTGGTGTGTTGCTCGAATCTTGATATAGAACACAATTGTTTGTACTTCACGATATTCATCATTCGGTATGATGAATATGACATTGCTAATCGGGATAAGCAATTGAATTGAAACCTCGAACAGTTCAAGGACTTCAAAGGAACTACAAGTTCCACAGAACCTGAGCGATAACATAAACTGAGAAAAAGATTTCACAGTTCATTCTCTTCCAAGAATATTAATGGTTATAATGTGTCTTAGGGAAGATAATGGAGCATTGGTCGAAACAGTTCGATCCTCGATGTATGAGATACATTGCCAATTAGTTTCCAATAAGATGAACACTATACCAGTCAGTCCATATAAACCATACTCCAACCACATCCTAGACTAAGTAGGTCTTGCAAACACTGCCTGAAATGTAAAGCTTGGATTATCCCACTTGTACATAGAAAGTCCAGGGTCTTGTAGTGTTCATCTGAACCTCATGACCAGCTGAACTTGATCAGCATTGTCGTTTCATTAGCTATCCTACTGTAACTAAAGAGCTCTTTTAGAAAGAACTCATGGTCCAAGGAAACAGTGGGAGTTGGGACAGTCCTAAATGAGTTTAGGATTAGCAATGAAAAAAACCTTTAGTCATCTCTAGGCTTGGAATAGAAATCAGATTTCTGTTCTACAACTGACATAATCTCCTCTTAACCAGTAGTATTGATCACCGTCATAAGTAGTTATGATCAGGGTGGCATACCGATTGGTGGTAAAACACTAAAGTTGGTACGGATTTGCAATCCGACTACTTGGAAGCATTGGTGAGCCCGGCTGCTGCCAAATAAGAGGACCTTAGGACGAGACATAGGCTGTGTGAAAATTTGATTGATTTTACACCTGGTCTAAAAACCAGTGGGAGTAACTGAATCATCAAAAGAAAGCAACATGGACATATACATACCTTCAGAGCATCTAGTTAAGTGAATCGATATTCAGAGTCAAGCAATTGATTCCGAGTAAAGCACTCTCAATAGAAGATGAAATCCAAGAGGATTCTGCATGGCATAGTGTGAGTCGTTAGTGGAGCATGTGTGGTTTACCAGCACACTAATAGGGACACACATAGAGCATGCCATTACAAAAGGTACATGGCCCCGGGTTTCGTCCCGCGGGCATTTCGCAAGAAAGGATATTCAGATTCTCAAAAATATGCCAAAGGATTGGATTTTGAGAAAGGGCTGAAAAATTTCCATTAAAATGTCAGAAAGGTTTGGATTCTCAAAATGTGCCATAAGTCCTGGATTTTGTGAATAGCCTATAACCGTGTCAAAGCCAGTGGGAGTCGCCGTTATCCACTATCCCCACATGTGGGATAAATAATGGTTCTAGGAAACGTCTCCTTTCATTACGAAGTGTAATGACTTGGTGTTAAGAGACGGATCGCTATGAAAGCCTTAATAGAAATACGGCATACTCAGGTGGTTGTAAACGTCTATGAGATAGATCCAGATTCTGCCAAGATGATCTTGATGAGATTCAAGATGCATAGACTTAGGAAAAGTTTTTCTTGTCATTGCAAAGTGTGATGACTTGGCATGAAAGAAATAAAGAAGGTGCAACATACTCATGTAATTCACAGTCATCTATTGTAAGCATGATCTTGATAAGATTCAAGATGCACGAGAAAAGTCTCCGGAAGGAAAATAGTTTTTCGAAAATCATGACACAAAGGATTATAAATAATCCTTGGATTCCGAAAGGGTTGGAATAGGATTAGATCGGGTTCCACAAGTTTTGGATCGATCATAAAGTCATGAACATGTCCTGATAACTTAATGCTTAGGGCATAGTAAGTTGGATTCAGGACATTGCCTGGCTGGGAATACTGGATGGATTGGTTGAACTAAAGTGAGAATTCATTAGGAAATGATTAGGGTGAAAGTGATAGTATTAATTTGAAAGATTTTCAAAGTGGTAATTATTAACATCAGGACATGATGTTAATGGACTTCATGGTTACAAAGTCTCGTTGGTATTCTGATGGAGCGCGTGTGGTTCACCGGCACATCATAACACCTCGAAATAGTCTTAGGGTGCAGTCAAGTAGACTAAAGACCCCAGAACCATAGGAAGTCACAGTACACATTCACAGTATGGAGTTAAAAGAGAAATTGACAGGATAACATATTGAGATGTTATCGGATGAGCATCCGATTGGATCACCTGCAATAAAATGTATAAATATAAGATACTTTGGATACATAGAAAGAGTGTAAGGTTGATAAAGACATAGATGTAAAATTAGAATTGAAAGTTTAAAAGAAATCTTGAAACCGATAACAGTTTATGACAAGGTCCGACTTGGTGATTACCTTGTGGAGACTTGGTAATAAGCAGGAGTAGCTGCCAGTCAGATCTTTATGTTTCACTTTTGCATGTTTTACTTCCCGAATAATTTAATTATTCAGATAGGTCCACAGTCGCTCATACTTTGGGAAGTAAGTATTGAATCAAGACTGTCATGAATTGGTTTGTAGACTGTCTAAGGAGTTAGACATAGCAATAGGATTGCTACAACATTCATGAGTACTTAGAAATAGAGATTTGAGTATTTGATAAACCCACGCTCAACAGATTGCTTCATGGATTATATCACAAGCAATGTTGAGACGATAATATCTTATGATCTTGAAGTGGAGAGATATGAGTTATGATTTACAAGGCAGTTGTTCATTGATAATATGAAAACGCATCGGTAACTCGATGTTATAAAACATGTTGTTGTGAATGATTTGACTTGTAAAAGATATAAGCATATAAGTCAAAGCTTATTCGTTCCTTGACCCTGATGGGAAACAGATATCTGTAGGCCTCTCGATGATTTTGAAGTTGACTAAAGTGCTGGCCAGCCTGGACTAAATTGATGTGTTCAATTAGAAGTTCTAAAGTCATGAGCAGAATCGGAAATCGGGGAACAGAGTATCGGACAGAGATTGATCTCAATCCATGTCTCGTGTCTGAAAATATCTTGTTGGACGAAGGATCATCTGATCACTTATCTTTGGACAGAACTGACTAGGTCAGAGTTCGGCAGCGGTTTCTAGGAAGCTACAGTTGCTAAATTAATTAGAGGGTAAATTGGTAATTTTAGTCATAGACTTATCCAAGTGGGAGACTGTTGGATTAGGTGTCTAAGCCATGACTAATAATTAGTATTTATCTAATTAATAGTAGCATAGTCCATTTGGGTTGCCCTCATAGTTGGAGGATTGGCAGAAAGTCCGGTAGAGAGAAAGGTTGATTTATTATGTGATTAATAAATCAATAGAAATTAAATAAATAGTTTATTAATATATTTAAGTGATAATATATTAATTAGAAACTATAATAATTAATTAGAAATTTTTCTGGAATTAATTGGAATTAATTTGGCAGTTAAATTGATTAATTAAGGTGCAGGGACTAAAACTGTAATTATTCAATAGTTGAGTAAGTGACAGTTGAGTGAGTGAGAGTGGTGAACGAAATTATATACGGAAACATATATATTTTCGATTTTGATAATGAGGATAAAAGGGTTTGAATTATTAAGATAAAGGCTTATCTTAATTTGAATTCAAAAAGGTTTATCTTTAAGGTTTATCTGATCACCATTTGGAGCCTATAAATAGGGAGGCTCACCCTAACCCTAAAGCCACGATTTTGAAGCTCTCTAAGAAGGTATTTTTGGCCAACAACTCCAAGCTAGGGTGTGACTACATTTAAGGCAAGAGGTTTCTGTTGCTTTGCTTCTAAGATTCACTAAAGGTTGGTTTTTCTTGATCTTTCTTTTAGTTTAATTCTTTTTGGGCCTTTTAGGAATTGTTATATGTTTAACTAGAAGAAAAACTTAGATCTAAATAGGTTGCATGTGAACTTAGGATTTTTAGTTCATAGTTGCAGAAAACCTTTCAGGATTTTCATTCGTTTCACTTCTGTTTTAAGAACCATACTGTTCTTATTTCTACAATTCATGGTAGCATAATTCATTGCTAACCAAATCATACGCATGATTGCTTCAAATTCACTGGTAGTCATCGACTTCAGATTTATAGGGAAAAATGGTCCCGTAAATCCTAGGCAGACTACCTTCCAGGTGTTCAATATCTTGAACATATTTGCTATAACCAGTTTCAAAATTTCATCCATAATCGTTGATGAAATATTCAGACAAAACATCAATGTCATTGATCCCAAGCACAGCTCCATGGATCAAATATAACATATACGGGGAGTATATTCAAAACAATTATATTTGAGACCATATCAGTCTACTCACGAGCTTCTTCCACAGTCTACTGGAATGCTCAAGGTATCACTGGTCCTTTTCGACCATTCGTTTCTTCTTTCTTTCCTCCCCGTTCTTTCCTGGGTTCATCACTCGTTACTCCACATTTAACATGTGAGTATTTCTTAGGAAAGTGTTCTATAGCTCCGCGCTAGACACACTTCCAATCTATCCAACAAGCTCGAGCAATCTGCTCCTATCATCTGCAATTTCAGCATGTCAACGGTAGAGTCTCAACCCTACAATTTTCTTAGTGCTTTTCCTGCACTTCTCATAATACATAACTGCTCTGTTTTGGTCCCTTCCCTTTAAGGTTGGACCCAGTCTGTGGTAACTTCTCCTGAAGCGTCCACTAATCGTTTTCTGCTTTTTCTTGTAGTCTCAGCCACTTTTCTTTCACCTTGATATCAATCAGAGTGAGCACCCAATTTCTTTCTCTGACCACAGCAACTACTGTTGCTTGCCATGTGGATTTTCTGCTACTTGTCTCATTGCCCCTCGTTCAATGGAGCCTTGAGAATGGGCTGGTTCGCCTCTTAAAGTTGCACGCCCTAAATTCCTCCCAGTAATATTCGCTGCTCATACTTCTTATACGTTAGAAGTCAGCAATAGTTAGGTTATATATGTATAATAACAACTTATATACACCTAACGGTACATCGTGTCTACTGTCTACAGGTTTAAGTCCAGGAATCTACTCTATAGACACCTAGTTCACTTAAACCACGGCTCTGATACCAACTTGTAACACCCGGCTTTTAAAACAAAAACACCCCTGAAAATTTTTCATTTAAAACATAGGTTTTAGTACTTAAAACCATAAACAAAGGGGTATATTTTAATAAAAACGGGTACAAGCGTATCAAGGAGTATACAATTATAGTAACCTCCATATAAGCCGGGCTGCTACTGACAGCATCTACAAGTCCACTTCTTGAGTCACGGACTTTATCCTTACCCTTCTCAGGGTTATGCTAACCTGCAGGGACATTTAACAAACGGTATGAGCTACAAAGCTCAGTGAGTAACCGTATCTGCAAATAACACGTATAAAAATACATTCATATATAATTTCCTATATATGATAAATCTATTAACCATATATCTCTGTCCGGATATCGGTCCCAAACGCCTAGCCGTTCTGGCTAATCATATATGTCTTAGGATTGCCCATCCTATCGTATAGTCTTACGGGTTGTTATTTGCATACATTTCTGTCCTACATTTCTGTCCCATATTTCTTAGTCATAATTGACCATATCATATTTCATGTCTATTTAAGCCGCACCCTGTGTCATAGCTATATAAGCTGCACCAAATCAATATCAATATATAAATCATAGCCCGCAGGCCGTACCAGCTGGGTTTAATAACCCGATGTCCATGTATAAGAATAAAATTCTCTATACAAAGTCAAATATGTATTATCAGGCAATACAAAATCAAATATGGCTCACGGGTTAGCCCGCTGTTACCTTGGCTCACGGGTTAGCCCGCTGTTGCCTAGACTCACGGCTTAACCAGTCTTGTCTATATAAGTTTGACTCACAGCTCCGTTCTTGTCTATTATAGACTCACGGCTTATCTGGTCTTGTCACATTATTGACTCACAGCTCCGTTCTTGTCTATAACAGACTCACGGCTTATCTGGTCTCGTCATATCATAGTGTATATATAGATGTATTGACTCACAGCTCCGTTCTTGTCATCGCAATGACTCACGGCTTATCTGGTCTTGTCTTTTACATATATTTTTACACTTGTCATTTTCGTCCCTCGAAGCCGTTTCAACCTGTAACAGTTCAATCATCATATATCATATATGATATCAGTGAGATTACTCACCTGGATGCTAGCTGCATTTAATTCCCGGTTGTTTCTTGCCTTTGCGTGCACCACAACCATTTTGTCCCATACCTATTTATCCATTTATATACCAAATGATAATAGGTTAATAATCATCTAAATTGACTCTAATACGTAAGAGTCCAATATTATATCATTATAAACAATGCCTAGATAATAAACTTTACATTTACTATCTTTATGTGAATTTTACTATTCACTGAGGCATTCGTATCGATCTACAGCACCCCCGAGGGGTCGAAAACTCAATATAAAAATTTTCCCAAACTTTTCAGACCATAACGAGCCTATGGTCCAAATTTGAGCTAAAACGGACAAGCCAAACGAAAGTTAGCATTTTTGATCCCCTGCGTGGCCCCTGCCCGGAGGCGCACTGCGCCTAGGCCAGGGCGCACTGCGCCTGGGCGCACCCCGCCAAGGGCTTGGGCGCACCGCGCCTGGCGCCTGCCCAGGTCTCCTGTCCAGCCGCGATTTGTGCACTGTAGCACGCAGTTTTAGCCCATTAAGTCCTTAATCGTTTGGGGTTTGTTTCTAGGCTAAAACCTTATACTTTAACAAGGTTTTCAACCATTCAAAACAACTAAATCAATCAAAATGAAGAATTAGGGTTCTTAGTTCCAAAACCCCAAAGCTTCAAATTCATCATAAATAACAACCTACTTCCATTTTCTTGAATTAAGTCCTTATTAGAATGACTTAATGGAAGTATTACACCAATTTAAACACATAATCACAACTGAAATTTACAAATTTCAGTTTCTATAAAACCAAACCAAGAACACTTCAAGAACTTGGTTAAAATCAAGTTTACTAACCTTGATAACCATAGGAATCACCAATTCCAAGCTATGATTCCAATTCCATGCTTCAATCCTCCAAAACTTGCTGAAATCGCATCTCCAAGCCTTCTCCCGTTGCTGCACAAATGGCTAGTCAAGGAGAGAGTCAACTCTCTTATTTATACTTCCAATTTTTACATTTTTAGTCCTAAAGTTCATTTTCTTGAACTTTGACCACAAAATCAAGTTTTATTTCAATAAAACTTTCATTATTTATACATTTGCCACAAACAACAATGTTTTTCATATTTGGTCCTTCACATGGTCAAATGACCAAAATACCCTTTTATGGTAAAACGACCAAAAATCCGTTTTTATAACATTTTAAGTCCAAAACTCAAAATTTTATTTCAAACTAAATACTTTTCTGTCCAAAAGACCAATTTACCCTTCTAAGGTAAAATGACCAATTTGCCCTTTTATTATAATTATATAATAAAACATGTCTTGGCGTTACACTAATGAGCAATAAGAACGTAAAGATTTAATGTTGTTCATTTGATCAAACATACCTCATCCAAAAAATTTGACACCACCAAACATACCTCTGCCACCATTGAAAATCGAACCAACTCTTATAGTTCCAACCATTTTCCACCCTCCAACACCTTCTTTGGTTGTGAGCATGGTGGTTATTTTGGAAGCTACGACATGGGTCAAGGTTGGTGCCGTTTTTACAACCCTATTGGGGCCCTTTTACACCCTGGAATTGGTATGCATGGCAGTGGTCTATACCCCCTACCCATACCCAAATACTTATTGGGCAAGACCTACAAATCATCCTTGAAATCAATCTAAAGGTGTTCTTGGACCTTGCTTATAATAGTCTTTATAGGCTTACTTGACTTTTCCTAACCCCGGTCCAACATACACCTCAACAAACTTGGCACAAGCATTGCAATCGATGACTCTCACGCCACCAAAGACAAATTAGTATTTCAACACTAGGGCCTCCTCTCACATGACAAGATTACAAGGTAATCTTTCTTATTATTTCAATTAGCCCATTCCAAAAAATATTATTATTGGTAATGGTCACAAGCTTTCGATACACGAATATTTCCATACACCCTTTTCCCCACCTCACTCACTTTTTCGTTTTAAAAACACCATTTATTCTCCTTGCCTCATTAAAAACCTCATGTCCGTACACCGGTTACCTATTGACAGCAATGTTTCTATTGATTTTGACCATTTCATTTTACTCTAAAGGTTTACCCATTAGGTATGCCACTATGAGATGCAATTGCTTGGATGATCTATACCCGTTTCTTTCTTTCACACATCAACCCAGTTCTCCCCAATCTTTTGTTGTAGTTTCTCTAGATACTTGGCATCACTGACTTGGCTGCCTCGACCCTTCTATTTTACATAATCTTAGGAAAAATAATTTTAATTGCTTGTAATCTTTCAAAACCTGCTCAACTTTGTCAATATTGTGTTTTTGGCAAGCAAGTTAAATTGCCATTTTATGATTCATCATATTTTACTGTTTCGCCTTTTGATATCATACATAGTGGTGTATTCACCTGTATTAATTTCTAAGGGACATAGGTATTATGTTCTTTTTGTTAATAATTATACTAATTGCATTTGGACCTTCCTTTTGGTCAAAAGTCACAAGTATCTCTAACCTTCATAGCCTTTGCAAATTTCATCAAAACTCATGTTGCTAAAAATATCAAAACATTCCAATGCAATAAATACACAGAAATACAACAAAACCATTAGCACCATGCTTTACGAATGGAGACTTACCTCATAAATATCCTAACCAACAAAACCATTGACCACCTCACCCCTACCGATCCTTTATACAACCGCCAACCCTATTAGCATCACCTACACATCTTCGGGTGTTTATATTATATCCCCTCTTTCCCTCCACAACCATCAACAAACTACAACCTAGTTCCGCCCCTTGTATGTTCTTGTTTATCTACAAAACCACCAAGGATTCTAATGTCTCAACCTACAAACAAACAAAATTATCTTCCCATGACATGTATTATTTAAAAACACATCTAGCCATCCCCCACATCTTATACTTTTCTCAGTGATACCATCCATCCTTTACATGTTTTCCCTTCTGACTACTCTACCAATCCTATTGTTTCCATCTCTATAACACCTTTAATGGGCCCCGCTTCTCCCTTTCCTTCACAACAGCACACCAGTGTTGGGCTTGCCCCTATTCCACCAACATTTGCTAACCTAAACACCGCCCCAGCAACCAGCTGCCCCAAATTCGGCCCACAACAGCCTACCATCCTCCACTCATTCTTTTGACCCAATTATGACACCCACAAGCCCACAACTTACCCATGGTTCACCACCCTACTTGTTGACCCACCCCATGCTTCATCCACACCTGAAGCATGTTGGGGATCACAAAGCTAAAAATACCATTTAATTTGTCCACCACCATAACTATTTCGTCAATACCTAATAACCCAAAGGTTGCCCTATCTGACCTAATTGGAATTGTGACATGGCTGGCATATTTAATGCACTAATTGAAACTAAGGCATATGTCCTCATCCCTAGAACACTAATTATAAACATAAGTCGCTCAATATGAACTTTTAAACATAAACACAAATCTGGTGGATCATTCGAAAGATGCAAGGCTCGCCTGGTCGGGGATGGTCACTCACAACATGTAATCATCGATTGTCATGAAACCTTTAGTCTGGCTGTTAAATCGACTACTATTAGTATGGTACTCTGTCTTGCAATCTCAAAGTCTTGGCCTATACATCAATTGGACATAAAAATGATTTAATAGCACGGTCACTTAAATGAAACAATGTACATGCATCAACCAATGGGATCCCACCCGGACCGCATATGTCTATTACAAAATTATGTATACGGCCTTAAACAAGCATCGCAGGTGTGGTACCAATGTTTTATGGATTTTGTTGCGACAATCGGGTTCAAGCACAACATGTGTGATAACTCACTTTTCATCAATCATGCTTTGTTTATGTTTTTTTTTAAAACGTAATGTCTTTTTAAATTTTTTTTGTATAACTTCTTTTATAGTTTTTTTAACTTTATTCTTTACGATTAATATTTATGAAAATAGTTTCTTCACATAATCAATTTACTTTATATATTTTATACCTTGGCTTTTATGTATATGTTTTTAAAGTTCTATTTTTCCATATTTGTTTTTAAGCAAGGTTTTTTAAAAGATTTTTACATTTTTATAAGTTCTATTGTAAACTACGTTTTGCCAGTTATATATAAATAAATTTTCCCTGACAACGAATGAGGTATCCTACCACTAGTTTAGTACATTTTGGAATAGGGACTTCTCAATATTTTTGCCAATATATTTTTGTCTTGTTCAATAGATAATCGCATATAATTAATATTAATAGACAAATAGTAAAACTTTCCTTCTTAATATTACCTTTTAAATCTATAAAAAGAAAAAAAAAAAACAGATACGACAAACTATACAGGAAGTCTTTGTATGGCAACTACATGTGGTAATGGGAGGTGTGTAGTAGGCTTATTAATTCGTTTAATTGAAAAGCTTAATGAATAATGCCTCCCAGTTCCATGAAACATGGGGGAGAACAAGTCATATTTTAAGGTCAAACTTTCTTTTAGTGGCCTGGGGTGATGCCTAACATGGTGATCACTTGATTCCTCAAACCTCAAAATGATGAAAATAACTAGGAATTCAGGTCAACCAAAAATTCATTTTTTTACTTGATTTATGCTTTTCTATTAGAAAATACGTTAACGAGCTGTATAAAATCTCAGTTAAACTTGCAAGATTCCAACTAAAAAGTTCGTTTTACAACCTAGAATCATGTATGCTTATTAATTATATGAGCTTTCGCATCCGGGTGAAAGCATGACAAAAGAACTGGCACATGGGTAGTTCCGAACGTGTGCGGTGTGCAAACGGACTATACTTGTCATTGTAACATTAAACACAAATACACTCTGTTATCCCTCTTAACCATGCTAATCTCTTATTCACTTGTATCAACGATAGAATCAAACCATCAAATCCTTTTACATTCGTTATATTTTTGGTCAACATATGAATGGTAAATCCATTAAGAATCAAGATCTGAAAAACGATATGAATGGTACATCCATTAAGAATCACACTACAAATAAAATTACATTTAGTGGCAAGAAAAAAGTGCCACTAAAAACCGAAAAAGTGCCACTAAAAGCCTCTTAGGCAATCAGTGGCACAAAAAAAAAAGTGCCACTAAAAGCGCTGCCACTAAAGACTTTTAGTGGCACTTTTCGATTGTGCCGCTGCAGCATTATTTGGTTTTAGTGGCACTTTTCTATTATGCCACTATAGCATTTGTAGGTTTTAGTGGCAATATTTGATGCCACTATTTAATTGCTAAAATAAATATTATTTCTCTATTTAATTGCAAAATAAATATTATTTCACTACAAATGAATATCACGAGAACCATATATTGTTTCAAAGATATATCGTATTTAAATGCAATAATAAACAAAGTCAAAGTAGATTGCTATGTCCAACATAAGTTAAATCCAGTAAATTACATTACACTCAACCTTCCTAAAATACAATTTTATGTTCATCATTTGCCCATGCTAGATCAATACTCTCATAGCTCTATCGAACCCATTGATGAATGTACCCTTTAAGTTCTAACACCTGCATCATTTTAACAAGTTAATTAGACACGTAGAACATTGGGTCTGTTAAACAATAAACCTTATTAATATGAAACAAAGTTATCAAATTAATCTTTAAACAATATGAATGTAAACAATAAACCTTATGAATGTGATAACAATGTTGATAGGCATAAAACACCTACTGTTTATAACAATTAATCTTTAAATAATGACAATATTTTTAAAGGGAAGAACATCCTAACAAAGGAAACAACAATTTTGAAAGTAACTCACAGAATAAACAGATGCAGAAGCCTAGAATCGAATCCAAGAGACCATGCTTTCGGATCATGCTCCATAATCATGGCTATAATGCCACCTTCTGCCATACCGACTAAACATATCAAAGATGTTAGACTCAACTCTCCCGGATACTCTTTCAGCGTCATGGACTGTATTTTTAGAATTAATTAGCATGAATGGAATATTCACTAATAAGGATAATGTAAATGTGACAAAAGATATAGGAAAAACATGAAGAGATCTATTAATATATATACATATATAAACTGTTTTAAAATATACATGGTAAATAATTTAATAAAAATGAACTAAAATGATACACCGATACTATTATATGTGAGTATAAAGATGTTGGTACTAAGTTTTGGCATGTAAACGTAAAAACAAACTGTAGAAATATAACACCTTATTTCAGCCAAAATTAGTATAATACCTTCACAAAACAAGATATCTACAACACGACTCATACCTTCCTCACTAGAAGAATAACACCAGTCTTGAATGAGCCAAGTGAACACATTTCCATTCCCTACAAGATTAGCCTGTCAACTGTCTAAAAATACAAAAATTGTAGAAATATAATTATCCCATTGGAGATATAATATAAGACACGGTAGATAAAGTTTTGGAGGTTGTAAGCACCTTTTAGATGATGTATGAATCATCAGAATATAATATATCATGGTCAGAGTTTGGTAAAGGTACTGCTTTTGAGAAATTTCGAGACCTGGTACAGAAAAATACCTTCGTTACTGAGGATGTACATAATATTAGGGTTAACCAGGCTTACCGAACTGTTTGTGCTTTCGGTGGAATGTTAGAGATAGTTAATAGACGAGGACAGATGCAATAAGCAAGACGACAAGCAAATTGGACGAGTAACCCTAAACCGCCTCTTCTAGCAACGTAAAGTGACACCTTACCTTGATCCCAGAGCACGTCACAACAGGGTAGACGAGGCCAGATGAGGTGGTAGAAGTGAGATTATCGACGAGATCCAACCTGCAGTGCAGTCGATTTCATTCCATTACGTAAAAGCGGGGTATCGAGGAGGGAACCAAAATTAGCATTAAAAGAGTTAAAATCTGCAAGCCGTAGAAGGATAAAAAACTTAAAATCTATAAGCTAGAGAAGGAGGGGACCATGATTGATGCTAATGAGTGCTCCAGAAACTCGAAGAGGACCACCGAACCAAGCAGAACCGTATGAGTGCTCAAGAAACTCGAAGAGAACCATCGAACCAGGGAGAACGTATGACGACTCCAAAAACTCGAAGATGAATGAGTGCTATGTTCTTCATAAGGTGATTCCAATTTGGAGTAGGGTAAAGTTTTCGTCTTCCCGCTAGGTTTAGGAGGAGGGGAAAATTTCAAAAATTTGTGATACTTGAACGAAGCGGGACATTCGAACTGTTTTATAATTTAATTTCATTGTGGTTTCACAAAAGTTTTAATTAATTGATTTATTTACTATATAATATATAAAATTTCAATAGTATTTTAATTATATATAGGGAAATTAGTGTCATAAAATAATGCCACTAATAGATAGGAAAATTAGTGTCATAAAATAGTGCCACTAAAAGTATGCTATAGTGGCACAAGAGCAAAGTGCCACTAAAGCTTTGTGCCACTAAATGTAATTTTATTTGTAGTGTCAAGATCTGAAAAAAACGATCTCATCAAACCAAACTATACCCTAATTAAATGCTTTAAAACTAAAGATAATTTCAGCTTCAATTTCAAAAAGAAAATATATAAATACGGAAAGCCAACGCAAACCAAGCATGGTTTGGTAGTGCAATGTCAATAGAAACATGCATATCAAGCATAGGTGAAGGTATTGTCTTCAGACAAAGTGTACTCATCAGGAATTCTAGTACCATTTCACATGCAATATGATGAACAAAATGTGTTCCAATTTTGCCCCTATATGAATGCAAATGGCTACAGATAGTACAAGGTAGGTGTTGCATATGTTATGCTGGAAAATAATGTCCGAACATACATGTTTTTGTCACTTTTTTGGTAATGGGCATTTTGGTAAAAGGGTTATCAAGGCTTCTTTTGTCTCAAGAGTAATCTTATTCAACCACTACAGAAGAAAATAGTTGGTGACCGCAAATGCCCGTTGTAATAAGCCAATAGATATCGCAATCAAATGATATTTTAAAAAATAATGTCCATGATACATGTTTCGACACTTTATTGATAATGGGTAAAAGGGGTAGTGAGGCTTCTTTTGTATCAACAAAGTCTTTTTTAACCTGTATAAAAAAAGGCATTAGGATGTTAAAAATGTGGGTAAAAGAGCAAAGGTTGTCATGATCTTATCCGATATGCATCCTTCCGATATTTTTTAGCAATGGGTATTTTGATGAAAGGGTTCTTATGGCATCTATTCTCGCAAGGAGCAATCTTTTTATCCACTACAAAAAGGCCTCCATGAATTCATGGAACGCTTGCTAAAGGCCTATTGTCGTCGTACCATATGATATTCTCCAAAACAATGTCTTTTATGCAATTTTTTGGACATTCTTTGATAATTACTGTGTTCTAGTAAACTGGTTCTTGAGGCCTCTTTGATAAAAAAAAATAATAAGTTCAAAAGTCAATTTAAGGTTCATTAGTTTCATTTTATTTTCCTTTAGGGTGTCAGGAAATATTTATCTTTCGATTCTATATTTATCTTTCGTTTCTGATGTAGTTTTAACTATTATAAGTATCTCAAGGACCAATCCTTGTTAATAACTACAAAAATGCCATTGTAGTAGAGCGGCTCAAAAGGACCGAATCTTTGGGCCGAACTGGGCTTTGCCAGCTTTTTTATCCAAGGCTGGATCGTTCTTGCTGCAGGCTTTCTATGGGTTATTTTTTAACGCTAAAAATTTGAAGTGTGCAAAAGCCGGTTAAAACCAAAATTGGATTTTAAATTAACCGGTTTGTTTTTTAGTCAAGTTTTTTTCTTGTCGGCTTTTAACTCGGCTTCGGTTAAAACCTAACTGTATTTGATGTTTTTTTGAAGTGAAGGCGAGTAAAAAAAATTGGTTACTTTCAGTTAAAAAACCGGTTTGGTTAAAAACCAATTTGTAGTTTTTAAAAATCTATAACAAACCGGCGATTCGGTTTAGTTGAACCGGTTATGAAAAAAGTCGATTAAAAAAACGGTTTGCAATGCGCACCTCTAGTCAAAATTGGGATTTATCCGGGTTTTTACTTGGACTTGGAAGATAACAGGATCGAGCTTTACCATACAGAAAAAAGTTGTCGTTGGAATTTATTAGAATGAAGAGGAAACTCCACCAAATAAAAGATCTAAGTCATAAAAGATGAGACCAAACATTATAAACTTATCTTGCTAATGACTTTTTTATACAAAGTTTAAACATGTATGAGTCGATCTTATAAATAGGCAAGGCAGATGAAACTAAAACTTATTAACTTTGGCTATCTATTATGGACACCCACTGCTTGTTGAGTGTTGATGTGGCATCAAGGTCCCACCAGGAACACCACGCCGCCTAGGATGGCCCTACAATTTGGAGACCTCAATGGCCTTCCTCTTTTTTCCCTTCAAATACGACAGTTGCCAACAGTCATCTTATTTTAAAAAAAAAATCTATTTTTTAGTTCCTATAAATACCCATTTAACCTCCAACATTATTACAATCATTTTATTCTCTTTTTCTACTAATGTATATATGTTGAGAATTGAAAGACGGAATCGTCTTCATTATCATCTTTGATGGATCGTGATGCAAGTTTTTTCACAACAACCGTACAAGCAGAAACCATAAAGGGGGATAAAGGGGGTTTTACTTCATTATAAAAGTGCACATCCGCACTTCATCAAATAGCATAGGGCACCGTCGCTTGCTCATATGATGAGTATTTAAACATGTCTGAGTTATGAGAAAGTATTTATAAGTTTTGTCAATGTGTCATTAACCTCTACAACAAACAATATTTGTATAAATCTATGTAGAATGACATTAAACAATTGCATGAGGCGCATGTTTTCAAACATGTGTTTCCTAGAATGCTAGGAAGTATTGATTGTGTGCATTGGTCGTGGAGAAATTGTCTTAATGCATAAAGCAGTACGTCAATGATGTATAGATTTGACATGCATCCTTTGGTGTTGCCTTCCAACAATGATAACAATGTTCTTGATCGGTAGATAATATTCAACTTCTTAAAGGGAATAGTGTACGAATGTACATTCGAAGTAAATGGAGTACAATACAAGCACGAGTATTATATTACCTTAGATAGGCTACATTTTTCAAATCATTCATATGTCCACAAGATAAAAAAGAAAAAAATCAATATAGTGCAAGAATCAACAATGAAGGATGTGGAACATGCATTTGGTGTCCTTAAGCAACATTGACATATAGTGCAAAACCCCACACGAGCATAGTCTCCAAAATATAAGTAACTTAATATATATGTGCATCATATTGCATAATATAATTTTAGAAAATGAAGGTGATGCGATAAACAATTGTGAGGAAACGAGTAGTCACTCGCCTTTTGAACAAGAATTGATTCTCAACAATATCAAACAAATATCCAAGAAATATATAGTCGAGAAAAACACATAATCACATTCGTTCAAATTTGGTGGAACATAATTACAAAGCTAATAACAACAGTAACTAGATATTTGTATTTTTTTTAGGTTTATATTTTCTCAATTAGGAGTGATGTATTTTTTAATATTTTTTAGTTTAAATTTATGAAAATTTTTAATTATTTTAATATCATTTTTATTTTCGTTTTTATTTAGTAAGTTAAATGTCTTAAAGTAATAATTAATATTTGTATTAAAAATAAAAATTGACTAAAAGATGAAACATATGTACAAAAGACTTTGAAGTATGAAGTGAAAGATTAAGGTGATGAGTAATGTGACATTGAAGTGTAAGATGGAAGATAAGTACAATGGATAGCCTTACTCCCTATACACCTCCTCTTTATACAATAATGACTTGTAAAGGTAAAATCTATTTTTTGTATAATTTAATAATGTAAAATTAATATAAATGAGTACGGGACTTTGTAGCCCGAGTCAACCAGACTATACCTCCGGCTTTTCAGGCCAGATTTTTGTGCCCAAATAACCAAGTCGGGCATTTTTTGCATGTGTTACCGGTGGGATCATTATGTTGATATTTTCCTTCTTTGTTTTCACCCCTAGCAACATGACATGGTATTGCTTTTTCTTCTGTCCATCATTTCAACTAATCATCATTTTTCCCTTAATTTCCTATCTTTTCATCCATTGTCAAATCAACAAAACATTTGTTATGTTAAATGCCCAGGGCATACCGAGACATACCCACCAACCTAACAATCATATAAATTCTAGAATGTGATCTTCATTGGTCCATACATGTTTCTAACACCATTTTGGTAATGGTTCTTTTAATAAAAAATAACTTAAGGCTTATTTTGTCTCAAAGATAAATCTTTTTCAACAAGTACTAAAAAAGGCTCTTGTTGAATAACAACGATGAATTTGTGTATTTGGACACACTTTGTTTAGTTTAAATCAATAAAACATATTTATGAAGTAAAAAAACCCAAAATTAAAAAGACAGATAATAGAAAAAAACTTAAATAAAAAAGTATTTTGATGACTCCCAGTTGCCCTCTCCTCCATCTAACCTCTATTAGTAGTTTACCGATTACCCATAGTTGTGGATTTCCCTTTCCTCCATCTACATCGTTGCACGCTCACCCTTTTTGGAGGCAACTCAACATCAAGTTTTCTCTCTTTGGTTCTCCTATTTGCGATCATAAATATGGATATATTTTCTTCTTTTTGTATCTTTTTGCAATGGTAGAAAAAAAAACTCAATAGGGATTTGTATGGGGAAAAAGAATTTTGTAAAGTTTGTTTGATTGAACCTTTATTACATGATGGAACAAAATAGGAAGGTATATTAACCTTTTGTATTCTATGTTGAATTTATTTATTCATTATTTCTTTCAAGTGTTGTTAAGAAAAAATGCCACAAAAACCATTGTAGTTATGTTTTTTTATTAATAAAACCTCCTTATGATTTTTTTTGTTTTAATCAAACAATTAATTGATTTCTTTTTTTAGCATGTTAACCTAAACTCTCGAGTTGTTGGTTACCAATAGATTTTTACTTAATGAAATGACATTTAATGATATAGAACTGATGAGTTGTGATTAAAAAATAAATGAGAACGAAATACAGTCCAACCCTTAGAGTATGTGTTTTACCTCACTTTCATTTTTCACGATTCTATGTCACATAAGCATTACATCATTTTCCTCCTCCATCTTTCAAACTATATTATACCTATCTTTAAGAAATGTTCAAGTCTCAATGCTTAAGGTAGGGAAAGGAGAGAATAGGGGAAGCCAATGATGCATTCATCCTTTAGTAGCATCGAATAGAGTTGCATGGTGTTCCCTATGACGTCGGTGGTCCACCTTGGCCCCGGTCGACAAAAATAAAGAGTATAACATATGCATGCTTTAAGAAGCATGACATTTTCCTTATTTTGTATTAATATTGAATATACATACACAATCATTTTTATACATTATGTTATTTTATTTGACCTCTACTTTCCACAAATGTCTTTAACGAGCGGAAGGGAGCCGCGCGTTGCTGCGGTTAAGGAAGTCAACAAATTAAAACTACAGGGATCAAAACTGTAATAATGTTAAATTGGAAAACAAAACTATAGGGACCAAAATTGTAATTAATAAAAATTAAAACTATAAGGACTAAAACTATAATTATACAAATTAAAACTATAGAAGTAAAAATTATAATAAAACTAAAATGGTACTGTTCATTCAAGGCAACAATTGTATATATATATAATTTTTATTTGCCTCGACATTAAGATTATGTAAATAAAACTACTAATATTTGTTTAATTTTATTTATTTCATTATAAATATTGTTAACTAGTTTGTTATTTGTGTTTTTTATCAACCGACAAACTAAAGCCGTTCTATAATAATAATAATAATAATAATAATAATAATAATAATAATAATAATAACTACCGACAAACTAACATCATATTTTTATTTAGCAATTCTTTCATTGGTATCTACACGACTTTAGACATTAAATCAAAGTTTTATGTTATCTAAGACATCTGGGTTGAGGTTTTATGTTTATATTTGTATCTTAATAACTTTTTTTGAATGACTTAGTTCTCTTTAAAATAGAAAGTAAAGAGACATAACAAAAACCTTATTATTTTTATCATATCATGTTTCTATCGATATTTATTCAACAAAGCTTTTTACCACAAATATTTTCTAATGGTTAACGTATTAAAAAAAACTATATAATAACTAATTTATCATTTAAGATATATAAATTAACTAATTTATCATTTATCTATCTTAAATGTTTTAGAAAACCTCATCCTATAATCTATCATATTTTTAAATCTGTTATATTTCCGCAAGGATAAAAGGTGTTAAAATTTCCACATGTATAGTTATAAAATGAAAAAGATAAAGTATTATGTGACCGCATGTTTGATAATTTTTTCTAGTTTTAAATATATAAAAATTACTTTTAAATTATATATTTTTGTACAAAATATAAACATGCGAGAGGTATACAAGTTTCTTCTACTTCATGTCATCTTTGTGGGAGCAATGTTGAATATCTGGATCATCTGTTCTTTGAATGTTTCTTCGCTGTAGAGATTTGGTGTTGGCTTATCAGATGGTCGTCTTTTCTTCCGAGGCCGCTGGACAGCCTTAATGATCTTGTTGTTTTAATGGATTGCAGTCGACTTAGCAAGAAGTTTAAGGTCTGAAATTGGGGCTTATTTATTCCACTGTTTGGTTCATTTGGAAATCCAAGAACGAGCTTATCTTCAAGAAATACAAGGTTTCTGTTTCGAACACGGCAGATCAGATTATGCTCATCTCCTTTAATTGGTTTAAATTTCGAAATGAAATTGATAGTCTAAATTGGAATGTTTGGCGATGCTCCCCCTTATCTTATTGTAATACTCTGTAATTGCTAGCTCCTGACTAGTTTTTGTTTATTTATATATTTTTCGCCGCTCTAAAAAAACTTAATATCTATTTATAATTATGGTATAAAATCAAGGGTATTGGTAAATAAACATCTATGATGTGACATGTGTGTGTAAAGTCAACTCACACAACACACACTCACACATATATAGGAGGTTTATTTAAGATGACCCTAAAATCAAATGTTACTTAATAGAATGAAAAAAGTTGACAAAACTCAAAAGAGGATTAAAAAGTTGGAGTGACCATTTAAAAAAACTCTCACCTTCAATGGTGAAAAGCTTTCAAAAATGTTATTTGTTTTTTTCTTGAACCGACGAGATTTATATAAAACAAAAATTGCACCCGGCAAGGAACTAGAGGAAGAAAAAAAAACATGGTTACAGTACGTATTACAAATAAAGGAAAAAGGGACAAACCCAATCTACCCTGCTATATCTCATTTTATTACTCTTATATTTAAACCAAACAATTACACCATAGATATTACATTATTTAAAATCTTGGTTGGTGCAGTCATAGGGGGCCTTTCGATCCTGGCCCTCCATATGAAGTATGAAACTTTCAAAGGAGCATAGCTAACCCATTTAATTGACTTGCCACATGTAATGGTTATTTTCATATCAATGTATTTCCGCAAACTCTATGTTTAAATCAGAATTTTGCTAGATATTTTTGGAGTTCCCCCATCACTTTTTATCATATTATTCAACACCCGGGATTGTTTTCTTTGCCAAACACTCACTGAAAAGGTTTATATTTTAGAATAACTTAGATTACGTAAATAGTTTTCAAGAATGCTTTAAGGGTAATGATAAACACATATCCATGTATTTCATACGCGTTGAAGCCATATCCTCCTATATGCATAAACATATATCCCATATATTACATATATCGTTTAAACCATATTAATACGGTTGCATATTGAAAAGATACATATCATATATGCATAAGCACATATCCTTGGTGTGTTCACAAATAGAAGATCTCTCAATTATTTTCGTATATGCATAAACACATATCCCAATATGATAAATGATACACACATACGCAACTCTAAAAATGTATATTTTTTATAATTATGTATCTATATGCATAAACACATATCCTATACACATAAAATATTAAACAGTTCATTAAACTTTACTAAAATCGTTTTAGCCATATTAACTCGGTTAAATGAAACAATGACAACATTATTTTTAGTGTGTACATGAATATAAGATTCTCCTCAACTATTATTCTGTTATTTCTTTTCATGCATCTTTTGTTTCAAAAATAAGTTGTTGATTAAAAAAATTTATTACAAAGCAGATGTAAAAAACATTATATTATTTAGCTTAGATTAAATAAAACTTTGGTTGGAAAATTAAGGTATATCGACTGGCAGAGTGATTATAACTCTAAATAAGAATATAATGTCAGTTTACAACCCAAAAATAATAAATAACAAACTAATTAACATATATTTATGGAGAAACAAATATTTATTATTTTATTCAACAAATACTAATGCTATGGCAAATAAAAATTAGGATATGTTTAGTATGATATAATGAAATCATGAAGAAGTAGAATGAACATGTAATGGAATGAACAAAATAATAAAATAAATCATTGCATTTCATTCTCATTTTTAGTTGGCTCGAAAGAATAGAATGAATCATTCAAACATATTGTTTCTTATTAATTAATAGTAAACTAAATAAATTAAATTTGATAATTAAAAAAGAATGTTATTTTATGAAAATAATATTTAATGGAATAAAGATAAATCGTAAATAATTACATATAAACATATTTTATTTTGCTCATATACATATTATATATTTTGCAAATAGTTGAAAATAATAATTATATGTGTTCTAAAAAAAGGTACGAAATTAAAAAGAAAAATATTAGATACCATAAATTCCTAAAATATAATTAGGATAAAAACTAATTTTATTCATTTTTAAAAATAAAAAAAATTATTTAGTTGAAGTTTTTGAATTTTAAGGAGATTAATATTTATTGAAGATAAAATCAATAAAACTAATTTATAATCATTCTATATCATTCCACTCCTTGGAGAAATGAAAAAAAAAACACATCTCCCACATGGAATGAAAATAAGCCCAGAAGAAAGAATCGCATTCTGCTGGGAATACTTCATTGCATTTTGTCATAGCAATCAAACGTGACTTTCTTATTTCACTGTAATACTCAATTCCATTTCCTCTTCGATTACCTCATACCAAATGCTACCTTAAAAACATGCTTATGAAAAAATATAAGTCTAATATAAATCGCTTGATAGGTATCCATAAATTCTTGTGTATTAATATTCGGTATTCATACATAAAAGCAAACACTAACCAAAAGTCTCCTAACGGTCTCTGTGAAGGCGTCCCCTACTGAATTTCATGTTTAATTCCAACTCATCATAAATGCCAAATAAGGTCGGAGGGTGTGGGCTCGGCACCCCTTTGGTAAGGAGGATATAAGGGATAAGGAGGCTGAGGTGGAGACACTTTTTTCTCTCTCTTCGCCACTTCGGTGGCCTCCTGTCACTTTCTCTCTCTTCAGCATATACATGCCAAAGAGGATGGCTAGGTAAAGGAGGAGATAACCTCCTCACCCATCGACACTACACCTTCTAGCCTAATTAGTTTCACATCATAAAATATGTCAAACTTCTTCATGTAATAACCTATTGAACCTGTTCAACAACGAGTTTGAGTTGCAATAAGAAGAAATCAATGATGGTATAATTGAAACAAAAAGATCAAGAGGGATTTATTAAAAGAAAATGGTATAACTACAATGGCTTTTGTGACATTTTCAGTTTTTTGTTATTTATATTATAGTGAACATTATATATTTATAACTTTGTAATTAGCATGCTTAAGTGTACTGCGCATAATACATAATTTCGTTATATTTTAAAGTTGTAATTGAATAGAATATGTTTGAAATTTTGTAGCCTTGTATGTTTTGTTCATTGTGTTTAATTGTTTTGTTGATTGCTTAAGTGTACAATTCACACACTAAAATGAGTGATCATATTAAGAATAATTGTTTAGTGTCATATATAAAAAATATGTGTTATTTAGTATTAACAATGATATATTTAAAGATTTTTTTCAAAGTAAAAAATCATGAACAACTATAAGATATTGACTATTATTTTTTTAAAATTACATTTAATATTTGATATTAAAGTTAATAATACATTTGTCTTATATTGTATTATTGATAATCAAACTCGACAAACTCTTGTTGGCCCATTTATTTTGTCACCTCAATTATGTTGAACACACGTTAGTTTGAATTATGGATCTGTCATTGAGGAATAAAAAATTGTTGACAAATACCAAATGTCATTAATGGAAATGTTTGAAATTCTTTAGTAGTTGTTAGATAGGTAAAAGGGTTCTTAATGCCTCTTGTGTCGAATGAATAATCTCTTTAAATCACTACAAATGAAAGCTTTTTTCAACAACACATTGTCAACAATATACCAAATGTCGTCACATCATATGATATGTTGGAAATTATTGTGCTATATACATGCTTACAACAAAATATTTAGTGAAATTACATTTATAAATCACATTTTTAGGTTGAAAATTCAATAGGTTCTAAATTGATCACTTTATCCATTGTTGATTTAAGAAAAAAAATATTTATCAATCAAATGAATCAATTTTGTTTTTTAAAGACTATTCCAAAGTAAAACTAATATCATTAAATAATATATAACAAAAGAAAATCATATTGATTTTTTAGTCAAATTTCTTGTTGACTTGGTAAATTTAATGAGAAAAAAGGTGATATGGACAGATACAAAGAGACTTATCTTTTGAGTTGTTTCATGAACATGTATTAATAGGTTAAGTGAGAGGGGTATCTCATACGAAGCTCTTGAAAGTTTTCGGATCACTCTAGGAAATACTAGAAAGCTCAGAATATTCTAGAACATCAAGTAAGACCTTAAAAGATTATGTAACTATTTAGAACTTTTTTTGAAGACTATGAGTATGTCAGAATTCTAGACTAATCATATGGCATATTCTAAAACCTTCCCCTAACGAGTGGAAGACTCCTATAAATATGTTATAAATATGTTAGGAGCTCATTTTCTCCACTCATCAAAGAAACTCGTGTAAAGCTTGTGACCTCTCTTGTAGCAATAACATTGTCTTCCTTCTTAGCATCAATTCTTGTCCTTTGAAGTCCTTAGATGAGAATCAAACATAAACCTCCAAGCATAAGTTTAAGAAATATAGAGAATTATCGTAATGGTGAAATGGAGGGTTTTTAAAGATGAATCGTACGGAAAATTATCCAGTCGTTAACAAGGTTCTTATGTGATTTTAGGCTCTCATCTAGGTTTTAATATTATATGTAGGTAAGAAATTTTGAGTGTATATGTGCTAATCGTGTTTGTGCAGTCCCCAAAGACAATCAAGCTTATAACAATTAACACATGAAGACTCCTTAATATAATATAAAAACCACAAGAAAAACAAAAATCACATATCAACACGTCATTCGAAACCTTCCCTACAATTCACTATATTGATTAGTTTATTCACTTTCATCTTGAACATCATTGGAAAATACAGTAATATTCTCATCTTACGAGCAAAATTTTGTTTTTGATGAAATCAAATTGAAAAAGAGGTTGGCCAGACTATAAGGCTAGGTTTCTATCCAAGAAGTTTAACCATCACCATTATGTGATTGGGTACTTTTACGAAATCATTTATTTAAACATTTAAACATAATGTACACAAAAACATACATAAAAACATACTTTGTGCAATCAAAGCAATTTAAAATTTCTCTCCAATGATTCAATAAATAAAATTAAGCATTTTAGCTAAAATTACGCATACCAAATGTGTTGAAAGTCATTAAAAGAATATTCAAATTATTACAACCATTTAGTTGTTTCGGTTAACAAAATTAAGAGTAAATTACAGTTTTGGTCCCTGTGGTTTGGGGTATTTTTCGTATTGGTCCTTAAACTTAAAATCCTACATTCTTACCCCTGTGGTTTCTTTTTACTTTCACTGTTGGTCCTCTCTCTCCGTTAGAGTTACCATTTGCTGTTAAATTGAGGGTAAAATGACTATTTTACCCTTCATTTATTATTTATTTTATTTTATTTTAAAAAAACCTCTCTCGCTCTAACCCATTCACCCATCATCTTCTTTTTATGGTCACTTTTTCCGGTCACTCAATTTTCTTGTTTATTCTCCACCAGTCTCCTTTTCCGGCCAGTACAAAACCACCATCGGACACAACATTCCTTGTAACAACAACCCGGTTCCTCATTCCAAAATAACGGGTGAACCTTCTTGAATTAGCCATCGGAAACGGGTTGACTGATCCAACAACCCAAGTAAAAAACTCATGCTCAAGCTGCTTACTTTCTGTGATTAATCAACCAAAAACAAAGAAACCAACTGGAAAAACTTCAACTTGAAGCTGTTCAATTAACCAAAGAACGCCAATGGAACCGTGCCACAACCTCAATAAGGAACCTCTTAAATTTACTCCAAAGCCTGACTGCGACTTTACATGATTTCAGGCAGCTGACTATGCAAACAAAATTATGTAAACAGGGTCAAGAGTCAATTGTTTGCTTACGAGTTTATTAAATTTTGTACACTAATTCAAACTACTTTTCATTCATACAGGCAATAGAAACAGAGAATCCAATATATTCATTAAACCCATAAAGAATATATATTTTAAAGAAAATAAATCTATTTGAACTTTCATTTTCATTAAACCCAGAAAGAAGATATTCCCTTAATTGTTGCAGAAAATAAACTGCATATAGGAACATTCATAAGTTTTGAATTATTAAGGGAGATATCGGAAAAATTGCCTCTCGTACAACTACAATTATATGCCCTAAACCCTGCAAAATCAAATCTAACCACCCATCAATGGCTAAAACACCCACATCAAACCTTGAGAGTTACGTATCTGAAGAAGATAGTGACCTCCCTCTTTACCCATATATGGCTAAAACGCCCACACCAAACCATGAGAGACGATCGGTTAATTGTAACGCCCGGTTTTTCAGCCTGGAATTTACAAGATAATATCACTAGGGATCGTCCCATGATCCAAGCCAAGCGTTACCTAGCCTGCAAAACCACATAAAACAACAGGGTAAGCTATAAAGCTTAGTGAGTAATCTAATCACAGTATGACCTATATGGTCACACACGTTACAGGATCACCGTCCCTGTCAGCTTCACAGTCCTATCCGACTCGTAATTCACACTGTGAAACTACCGTATTACCCGACGTCACTCGCTGTACAGTATCATCCACTGATACTCACTATTAGACTGTCCCACACAGTTTTATCTTACATCGTCACGACTCACCTCTTTAGCTACTGTCACCTCTTTTATTTATTATTTGGTATTAATTTTCACGAATCCTTATACCGTCACACGGTACACCCACTCACTTAACGACTTTCTCATACAGGTATGGTCATAGTACATCTATGATTACCCCGTGTTTTATTAGTATATGGTAAATCATGCCATCCCCCGACATGTATTATATATAATTACTTATTCACTCTGTTCAGTATCATCTTGTGATACTTTCGGGCGTATAACTCGAACTCATCCTCACGATAACATGACTGTTTCCCACCCAAGTATTATTATAATACTTTAATTATACTGCTTTGTATTTTCCTTCAATAATTCCAACATGATGCTCCATGATTTATAAAGTAAAGAACGGCCAGGTAGAAGATTAGTTGGGGTGGCAGGATCCTTTCAGCATTTTAGCCTTTCGGAAAATCCAACAACCAGATCCCAAGTAATCGGCCTAGACACCGTCCTCGTAAGTAAATCAATCTGCATTACTTTTGGAATTATGAATTATAGGAAATAGTTTATTACATCCCTCGTATTTTATAGTTTAACACATATAAACTATTAGGGAGATACGGTAGCGATTACTCACCTGAGATTGGCGTTTTCTCGGAGTCCTGTCGTATTTTCCGTTCCGAACCGCTGACAGTTCCCGAGCACCTCGTTGTTAGCTACCGCTCGTTTCTCACCTCCCATCATCCTCCCTCAACGTATTTTCCTTACCAAAACACTCCTCTATATCGTATATGTGTTTGGTGTGTGTTGTGCCTCAAAATGAGGCTTATGCCCCGTATTTATAGGCCTCGGACAGGCGCATCGCGCCCTAAACCCCGGCGCATCGCGCCCATGCATACGTAAGTGCTTACCTCAACGCGCACTCGGCCGACACCACCGACAGGCGCAAGGCGCGGTGCGCCCAGCTACCAGGCGCGGTGCGCCCAACGAAAATTTTAAAATAAACTAGACTCAATTTGCAAACTTTGTGCACTGGTTTGAGGTCAATCCGATTTTTATAGAATTAATTATGATTTTTCTAAGATCGGCATACAATGCTGATTTTTATATGAGATTGTAACTAATGTTTTTATTTTTGATCTGAAACATTATCCGGAACACGGGTGTTACAAATCTCTCCCCCTTAAAAAGATTTCGTCCCCGAAATCTCCTAACATCGACATACCCTTATTCTCTCTTCCACTCAGCCATCCCTATTCCAACATAATACGGTTGTATTAGTAAGTCCAAAGGGTATTACCACAATACTGGCACATTAACCACCTCTAATCAACTAAGCCAATCTATTGAGACTACAAAGTACTCGTTATGTAATCTCATACACTCATAATACAGACATCATGGATGCAAGGTACTTGTTATGCATCATATAATCACATGTTCACCACATCATATCACAATCCCTACTCTTCACAACTTCAACAGCTCAGCTATTCACCAGACACCCAACTGTATGTGTGTTAGAACTGCCAGCCAATAAAGCCATCACAACACTTGTATGTGGTCCCACCACAATTACTGCTCATAAGATCCACAACACATATGTGGTCTTACCAAATGTGGCCCCACTAAATAAGTGGTCTCAACCACAAGTACTATTAACCCCCAGAATAAATGGTCACAACTACAAGTTACCAGTGGCCCCACGGAATAAGTGGTCCCAACCACAAGTACAAGTAGCCCCATAGCATAAGTGGTCCCAACCACAATACTAGTAGCCCCACCTAATAAGTGGTCCCAACTACAAGTATAAGTGGCCCCACAGAATAAACAGCTTTTCGCTCTAAAGGCTTAACAGCTAACACACATACGACTGCACAGCTCTGCAACCAGTCACATGACACCAATAATCCTCATATCAGTTCAGCCTCCACATACAACTACAAAATCTCTACCCACAATATGATACCATATCCATGGTTACCACCACTTAATACTCACGTATTCGTCCGCACAGCTAATATCAACTAGATATTCAACCAGCTACCTACACAGTTTATCCACGGTTACTTGCTTACGGGTTACCTACTTAAGAGGTATTCACTTAGTCATTTACCCAACACACATATGCTAACAAGATAGTTATCTTGGACAGTTAGCAATATTTTCTCAACTCATTATTTTCATATACTAACAGATTTTAAGTACATGATACACTGATAGGCCACATCTAGCCTATTATGATACATTCGTTCATAGTATTCACTACCTATATGAATACCCTTACGCCACACGACTATGTCATCTGCACTCTCACGAGTTGTTATTATATGTCCATCCCGTATACACGTACATCTCTTGTACGAGAATGGATAAAACTCTAATTCTGCAAACATACGACACCACGTATAAAACCTTATGTTTCTAGCATGTACACGTATATCTGTACGTATACTTTTCACATCTATATACTGCTTTAGTTCTCGTATATCTTCTTCCAAATTATGCCATCCAGTTACTGGATCCCAATTTCTGCTGATACGCTCACATACATCCTCAGCCTTCATCATTATCGTACCACAGTCATCTGACACACTTCGTATATAAAACTTGTTGACCAGCAACTGCAGATGACCTGGAAGCCTCACATATATCTCCATAACTAGGAATGAATTTTTGCGACTTATGCTCTTCTCTAAATAACATCTCGTCTATTTATAGCCGATCAAAATCTAGCTATCAACATCTTCTTTTTATCATCCACTATCTGTGCTTTTCGAAGAGACTTAACGTGTCACTTTTGCACAGCTCATCCACTATAGTCACGTCAACTGTTCATTACTTTAATTATTAAGAAATGAAACGTCACTCGATTCTCAATCTCCTGCGTCTTATTTGTTCCCAATAGACTCTATGATTGCCAATCAATGGACAAATACAGTTTATATACACACCAATTAGCTATACCCTCAGCTTTATTGGATTCCTCATGACCAACTCCCGATTCGAACGCGGATCCTGTGCTTTCAATAGTAGAAGCTCTACTACTATCTTCCATACCTACCCTCGTTCGTTTCAGAACTCGTCCAGAAGTCCCCGATTCACTTTTCACGATAATTTTACCGCCTACTAACTCGTACTTTCAAAATTTTTATTTTAACTCATCCTCTTTCAAAACACCCTCCAAATTATTTTGGACCCAGTATCAGCTTAGATAGTCAAAATCTTTCGTTTTTTTTTTTTATTTTTTTTATTTTTTTTATTTTTTTTATTTTTTTTTTCAGCTATACCATACTTTTATGATATTCAAATTTCCCAAAAATTTGATTTCAAATCAACTTTCAAAATTCTCAAAATTTGCATCTGGATTTACAAACTCACTCACTTTTCCTAGTTCTTTTATCTTTAAAAAAAATTTACTAACGTTTTTTTTTTTTTTTTTTTTTTATCATGTTAGAATAAACTGCTTTATCTACGTTCGACTTTTATCACAATATGTTTGTGATTTTTATATCTTAGTACACAATTCTCACGTGCCTACTAATTTGAGTCTAGGGATCTTATCCTAGTTCACTCAAACCTTGGCTCTGATACCAACTTGTAACGCCCGGTTTTTCAGCCTGGAATTTACAAGATAATATCACTAGGGATCGTCCCATGATCCAAGCCAAGCGTTACCTAGCCTGCAAAACCACATAAAACAACAGGGTAAGCTATAAAGCTTAGTGAGTAATCTAATCACAGTATGACCTATATGGTCACACACGTTACAGGATCACCGTCCCTGTCAGCTTCACAGTCCTATCTGACTCGTAATTCACACTGTGAAACTACCGTATTACCCGACGTCACTCGCTGTACAGTATCATCCACTGATACTCACTATTAGACTGTCCCACACAGTTTTATCTTACATCGTCACGACTCACCTCTTTAGCTACTGTCACCTCTTTTATTTATTATTTGGTATTAATTTTCACGAATCCTTATACCGTCACACGGTACACCCACTCACTTAACGACTTTCTCATACAGGTATGGTCATAGTACATCTATGATTACCCCGTGTTTTATTAGTATATGGTAAATCATGCCATCCCCCGACATGTATTATATATAATTACTTATTCACTCTGTTCAGTATCATCTTGTGATACTTTCGGGCGTATAACTCGAACTCATCCTCACGATAACATGACTGTTTCCCACCCAAGTATTATTATAATACTTTAATTATACTGCTTTGTATTTTCCTTCAATAATTCCAACATGATGCTCCATGATTTATAAAGTAAAGAACGGCCAGGTAGAAGATTAGTTGGGGTGGCAGGATCCTTTCAGCATTTTAGCCTTTCGGAAAATCCAACAACCAGATCCCAAGTAATCGGCCTAGACACCGTCCTCGTAAGTAAATCAATCTGCATTACTTTTGGAATTATGAATTATAGGAAATAGTTTATTACATCCCTCGTATTTTATAGTTTAACACATATAAACTATTAGGGAGATACGGTAGCGATTACTCACCTGAGATTGGCGTTTTCTCGGAGTCCTGTCGTATTTTCCGTTCCGAACCGCTGACAGTTCCCGAGCACCTCGTTGTTAGCTACCGCTCGTTTCTCACCTCCCATCATCCTCCCTCAACGTATTTTCCTTACCAAAACACTCCTCTATATCGTATATGTGTTTGGTGTGTGTTGTGCCTCAAAATGAGGCTTATGCCCCGTATTTATAGGCCTCGGACAGGCGCATCGCGCCCTAAACCCCGGCGCATCGCGCCCATGCATACGTAAGTGCTTACCTCAACGCGCACTCGGCCGACACCACCGACAGGCGCAAGGCGCGGTGCGCCCAGCTACCAGGCGCGGTGCGCCCAACGAAAATTTTAAAATAAACTAGACTCAATTTGCAAACTTTGTGCACTGGTTTGAGGTCAATCCGATTTTTATAGAATTAATTATGATTTTTCTAAGATCGGCATACAATGCTGATTTTTATATGAGATTGTAACTAATGTTTTTATTTTTGATCTGAAACATTATCCGGAACACGGGTGTTACAAATCTCTCCCCCTTAAAAAGATTTCGTCCCCGAAATCTCCTAACATCGACATACCCTTATTCTCTCTTCCACTCAGCCATCCCTATTCCAACATAATACGGTTGTATTAGTAAGTCCAAAGGGTATTACCACAATACTGGCACATTAACCACCTCTAATCAACTAAGCCAATCTATTGAGACTACAAAGTACTCGTTATGTAATCTCATACACTCATAATACAGACATCATGGATGCAAGGTACTTGTTATGCATCATATAATCACATGTTCACCACATCATATCACAATCCCTACTCTTCACAACTTCAACAGCTCAGCTATTCACCAGACACCCAACTGTATGTGTGTTAGAACTGCCAGCCAATAAAGCCATCACAACACTTGTATGTGGTCCCACCACAATTACTGCTCATAAGATCCACAACACATATGTGGTCTTACCAAATGTGGCCCCACTAAATAAGTGGTCTCAACCACAAGTACTATTAACCCCCAGAATAAATGGTCACAACTACAAGTTACCAGTGGCCCCACGGAATAAGTGGTCCCAACCACAAGTACAAGTAGCCCCATAGCATAAGTGGTCCCAACCACAATACTAGTAGCCCCACCTAATAAGTGGTCCCAACTACAAGTATAAGTGGCCCCACAGAATAAACAGCTTTTCGCTCTAAAGGCTTAACAGCTAACACACATACGACTGCACAGCTCTGCAACCAGTCACATGACACCAATAATCCTCATATCAGTTCAGCCTCCACATACAACTACAAAATCTCTACCCACAATATGATACCATATCCATGGTTACCACCACTTAATACTCACGTATTCGTCCGCACAGCTAATATCAACTAGATATTCAACCAGCTACCTACACAGTTTATCCACGGTTACTTGCTTACGGGTTACCTACTTAAGAGGTATTCACTTAGTCATTTACCCAACACACATATGCTAACAAGATAGTTATCTTGGACAGTTAGCAATATTTTCTCAACTCATTATTTTCATATACTAACAGATTTTAAGTACATGATACACTGATAGGCCACATCTAGCCTATTATGATACATTCGTTCATAGTATTCACTACCTATATGAATACCCTTACGCCACACGACTATGTCATCTGCACTCTCACGAGTTGTTATTATATGTCCATCCCGTATACACGTACATCTCTTGTACGAGAATGGATAAAACTCTAATTCTGCAAACATACGACACCACGTATAAAACCTTATGTTTCTAGCATGTACACGTATATCTGTACGTATACTTTTCACATCTATATACTGCTTTAGTTCTCGTATATCTTCTTCCAAATTATGCCATCCAGTTACTGGATCCCAATTTCTGCTGATACGCTCACATACATCCTCAGCCTTCATCATTATCGTACCACAGTCATCTGACACACTTCGTATATAAAACTTGTTGACCAGCAACTGCAGATGACCTGGAAGCCTCACATATATCTCCATAACTAGGAATGAATTTTTGCGACTTATGCTCTTCTCTAAATAACATCTCGTCTATTTATAGCCGATCAAAATCTAGCTATCAACATCTTCTTTTTATCATCCACTATCTGTGCTTTTCGAAGAGACTTAACGTGTCACTTTTGCACAGCTCATCCACTATAGTCACGTCAACTGTTCATTACTTTAATTATTAAGAAATGAAACGTCACTCGATTCTCAATCTCCTGCGTCTTATTTGTTCCCAATAGACTCTATGATTGCCAATCAATGGACAAATACAGTTTATATACACACCAATTAGCTATACCCTCAGCTTTATTGGATTCCTCATGACCAACTCCCGATTCGAACGCGGATCCTGTGCTTTCAATAGTAGAAGCTCTACTACTATCTTCCATACCTACCCTCGTTCGTTTCAGAACTCGTCCAGAAGTCCCCGATTCACTTTTCACGATAATTTTACCGCCTACTAACTCGTACTTTCAAAATTTTTATTTTAACTCATCCTCTTTCAAAACACCCTCCAAATTATTTTGGACCCAGTATCAGCTTAGATAGTCAAAATCTTTCGTTTTTTTTTTTTATTTTTTTTATTTTTTTTATTTTTTTTATTTTTTTTTTCAGCTATACCATACTTTTATGATATTCAAATTTCCCAAAAATTTGATTTCAAATCAACTTTCAAAATTCTCAAAATTTGCATCTGGATTTACAAACTCACTCACTTTTCCTAGTTCTTTTATCTTTAAAAAAAATTTACTAACGTTTTTTTTTTTTTTTTTTTTTTTATCATGTTAGAATAAACTGCTTTATCTACGTTCGACTTTTATCACAATATGTTTGTGATTTTTATATCTTAGTACACAATTCTCACGTGCCTACTAATTTGAGTCTAGGGATCTTATCCTAGTTCACTCAAACCTTGGCTCTGATACCAACTTGTAACGCCCGGTTTTTCAGCCTGGAATTTACAAGATAATATCACTAGGGATCGTCCCATGATCCAAGCCAAGCGTTACCTAGCCTGCAAAACCACATAAAACAACAGGGTAAGCTATAAAGCTTAGTGAGTAATCTAATCACAGTATGACCTATATGGTCACACACGTTACAGGATCACCGTCCCTGTCAGCTTCACAGTCCTATCTGACTCGTAATTCACACTGTGAAACTACCGTATTACCCGACGTCACTCGCTGTACAGTATCATCCACTGATACTCACTATTAGACTGTCCCACACAGTTTTATCTTACATCGTCACGACTCACCTCTTTAGCTACTGTCACCTCTTTTATTTATTATTTGGTATTAATTTTCACGAATCCTTATACCGTCACACGGTACACCCACTCACTTAACGACTTTCTCATACAGGTATGGTCATAGTACATCTATGATTACCCCGTGTTTTATTAGTATATGGTAAATCATGCCATCCCCCGACATGTATTATATATAATTACTTATTCACTCTGTTCAGTATCATCTTGTGATACTTTCGGGCGTATAACTCGAACTCATCCTCACGATAACATGACTGTTTCCCACCCAAGTATTATTATAATACTTTAATTATACTGCTTTGTATTTTCCTTCAATAATTCCAACATGATGCTCCATGATTTATAAAGTAAAGAACGGCCAGGTAGAAGATTAGTTGGGGTGGCAGGATCCTTTCAGCATTTTAGCCTTTCGGAAAATCCAACAACCAGATCCCAAGTAATCGGCCTAGACACCGTCCTCGTAAGTAAATCAATCTGCATTACTTTTGGAATTATGAATTATAGGAAATAGTTTATTACATCCCTCGTATTTTATAGTTTAACACATATAAACTATTAGGGAGATACGGTAGCGATTACTCACCTGAGATTGGCGTTTTCTCGGAGTCCTGTCGTATTTTCCGTTCCGAACCGCTGACAGTTCCCGAGCACCTCGTTGTTAGCTACCGCTCGTTTCTCACCTCCCATCATCCTCCCTCAACGTATTTTCCTTACCAAAACACTCCTCTATATCGTATATGTGTTTGGTGTGTGTTGTGCCTCAAAATGAGGCTTATGCCCCGTATTTATAGGCCTCGGACAGGCGCATCGCGCCCTAAACCCCGGCGCATCGCGCCCATGCATACGTAAGTGCTTACCTCAACGCGCACTCGGCCGACACCACCGACAGGCGCAAGGCGCGGTGCGCCCAGCTACCAGGCGCGGTGCGCCCAACGAAAATTTTAAAATAAACTAGACTCAATTTGCAAACTTTGTGCACTGGTTTGAGGTCAATCCGATTTTTATAGAATTAATTATGATTTTTCTAAGATCGGCATACAATGCTGATTTTTATATGAGATTGTAACTAATGTTTTTATTTTTGATCTGAAACATTATCCGGAACACGGGTGTTACATTAATTAATTCAAAAGCGCTACTAGAACCCACAGTGGAGGGAATGTGACTATAGCGGCGATGGAGTGGATGCCCTTGATGAAATCTGCTGTTTACGAGTCCCTTCGAATCAAACCACCTATGGCATTGCAATATGGAAAAGCCAAATGTGACGTGGTCTACCGGATGGGAGACGGAGGAGTCCGACGGTGGGGAACAAGCAGTGTGCAGGAAAAGATTTTCTTCCATTACGTCTCTCAAAATAGGGAGGCGCGATTAGGTCCGATTAGAACCCACATCGGAGCTCGTATGTTCCATGATATATATATATATATATATATATATATATATATATATATATATATATATATATATATATATATATATATATATATATATATATATATATATATATATATATATATATATATATATATATATATATATATATATATATATAAATTAAAAAATAAATCAAGGCTAAAATAGTCATTTTACCCTCATTTAATAGAATCCATTTGATGGTAACAGCCATAAGGACCAAAGGTGTTAGTAAAAACAAACCACGGGGGTAAGAATGTGGGATTTGTAGTTTAACGACCAATACGAAAAATACCCCAAACTGCAGGGACCAAAACTGCAATTTAAAAACTCCAAAATTAATTTATTATTGTAATAATATAGCTTTTATATTCCTATTTAATATTAATATAAATACATTGACATATCATTTTATGTTATTTAATATATTTCAGCTAGTTTTTACTAAATTTTATTCTTTATTAGTTATCAAAAGATTTTTCAGCTACTATGTCAATGCAACATTTGTTCCCGTAACGGTGAGTTTCTAGAGTATCAAATCAAAGAACTCATCAAATTGCTTGACATAGGCTTCGGAGTTAGAGGTGCATAATTTGGATCCGAATTTTTGGATATCCGGTTCGGATAAAATCCAATTCGTTGGATATGAATCAGATACCATAAAAAGTTGAAACCTGGTTTATAGGCCGAACTTTTATACAAAAAAAATCTTGATAATTTCAATCCAAAATCTGAAAAAATATCAAATAAAAATTATCTGAAATCCAATAATCTCAACCAAAAATCTAAATATATACAAATAAGTCATCTTAAATTATCCGGAATCCAATATGGAAAAAAGAAAATTAATCGTTTCAGATAAAATGTTTTCAGTTAGGATTAAAATGTGGTTTTGTGCACCTTTACTAGGATAAAATATTTTCAGTTAGGGGACTTATTAAAATGTGGTATTGCCCTGTTGGGTGAATTGCAAGGACCTTTTGGGCCTTGAGCCAACTGTGTTGGGGCAGTATTATCGAGCTATTGGTTATTTGAATTTATAATAAAATTCAACAAAAACCTAAACATGTGAAAGACCTAACTTAATCTATCAACTTCTTCGAATTTAAGATATGCTCTTTTAGGTTAGTTCTCCAGAGGGAATCAAATTTAAATTCACTCACTAATTTGTGAAACATTTTTAATTTGTTATTTGTTATTTGCATACCTACAACTTAATTTCAAGATAAATTCCCTAACTATATCGAAATTCTAAAATGAAATTCATATTGTATTTAATTATGTAAATATTAGTATAACTACCGAATGTGGATATTTGGATGTTTAAAACATTCTAGATATACTTTTGACTTCGATTAAGGTTTATTTATTTTACCATGTTTGTATCCAAAAGACATTTTAGGCCATTCCTAATGACCTTTGTGGCTTCTTTAATTTGTGCATATTTCCCTCAAAGTAGAAAGGCTGGTGAACCTTTGAGTTAGGTGAAGAGTTCCCCCTCTATTGGTGAAAGGACATTCTTTGGAATATGCAATTGAGAGGTCTCACCCACCAATTGAAGAGCCACGTTAATAATTGAAGTTTGAAACAACTTGCTAAACAATTAAAACAATTCCTTTCTCATGTTTGAGCATAAATTGTGTAAATAACTAAACAATTTACCAACTATATTCATATTCGTGTTAATATGAACATATAAATTTGATGATTGTTAACAATTGTTTATATTGGTAATTAACGATTCTCTCTTTGGCAAATTCGACAATTATCTTTGTGTCCATTATGTAATTTATTTTGTTTAGGCAGTGAAGAGATTAATCATTGATTTGACTCCCGCTAAAGCATTATATAAAATCATAATCTATGACAATAGATAGGATTTGTTAACATAAAATCAAACCCATTAATAAATTTTCTATTGTCTGGTTATTTATTTTATTATAAAATTTCATAATTATGATCATTCATGTGTCATTATATTAATTGCTGACCAAAATTTTTTAATCTAGAAGAAAAGATGGAAAGAGTAAAAGATTACGGCATTAGTCCAAATCAAAGTGCTTTAAGTACGAAAGGTGCGGACGAACATTGAAGAACCAAAAACTCTTTCAACAGAACACGTGAACGTTTTGCTCGATTACATACACCAACCAACCCCATTAAAATCTCTGTTCATACACTACAACCAACATACAGATCAAAGATCAAGGGTTTAATAAATATCTTTCGTACTTTTTAGTCAAAACCCAGTTTTGATCTGACGATCTTCGATTCTATATTTTTGTGTCACATTCAATATGATATTTTCTTTGAAGCAATTCAATGTGACGATTCCTGTATGCGGTTCTAATATAATTAATCACCGGAGAAATCCTCCGGCACAGTTCTCGGTTTTACCGCCTCTTTCTAGTCCCAAAGTTAACAAATTTTCTATCGTTTCAAATTCAAAACCCCTACATGTTTCCTCAATTCAAACTTTTGGATCATTACAAACACAATTATATGATGATCGGAGTAAAAATTCTAGTGTCGCATGCAACGCATATGAAGCTGATCGATCTGATGCGGAATTAGTTGGTGAGAAGGTTGAAGCAGCAAGGAAGGTTAAGATCGGTGTTTATTTTGCAACATGGTGGTTTTTGAATGTGATTTTTAACATTTATAATAAGAAGGTTTTGAATGCTTTCCCATACCCATGGTTGACTTCAACTTTGTCTCTTGCTGCTGGATCAGCCATCATGTTAATCTCTTGGGCTACAAAAGTAGCTGAAGCTCCCAACACCGATCTCGACTTCTGGAAATCCTTGTTCCCTGTAAGCAAGTTATTGTCCTTTAGGGTTTATGATCTCGGTTTTGTTTAATTATTCACAAACTAATTTTAGGTATTGTTAATTGGTTTTTCAGGTTGCATTAGCACATACAATTGGTCATGTTGCAGCAACCGTAAGCATGTCTAAGGTCGCCGTTTCATTCACACACATAATCAAAAGTGGCGAGCCTGCTTTTAGTGTGTTGGTATCAAGGTTCATTTTAGGAGAAACATTCCCGTTACCAGTTTACCTGTCTCTTATACCAATCATCGGTGGTTGTGGCCTTTCTGCCCTAACTGAACTCAATTTCAACATGACTGGTAATCACTTTAAAACCTCTGGTACGACTAATTAGGGTTTCAAATTCGGTTCTAATTTCTAATTTGTTGTTACATCTCAATTTTAGGGTTTATGGGGGCCATGATTTCGAATCTGGCATTTGTGTTTAGGAACATATTTTCCAAAAAAGGCATGAAGGGGAAATCTGTTAGTGGGATGAATTATTACGCTTGTTTATCATTGCTGTCACTTTTGATCCTTACGCCATTTGCATTTGCTGTTGAGGGACCAAAAATGTGGGCTGCTGGATGGCAGAATGCCATCTCTGAAATTGGACCCAATTTCATTTGGTAAAGATATATTTACTGTATTTTGTTAATATATATTTTTTCATGTTTGTTGCTAAAAGACAGTTTTATGTTTGTATTGGTTGATAGGTGGGTGGCGGCTCAAAGTATCTTTTATCATTTATACAATCAAGTTTCATATATGTCACTTGATGAAATCTCTCCATTGACGTTTAGTATTGGGAACACAATGAAGAGAATATCTGTCATTGTTTCATCAATTATCATTTTCCATACACCCATACAACCAATCAATGCTCTTGGAGCTGCAATCGCTATCCTTGGAACTTTTTTGTATTCGCAGGTACCGTTTTGCTTTTTGTTTTTTTTTACAATTTAATTGTCTTCAAATTCTTAAACATGAAAAACCAACAGTTTTAGTGGTTTTTTTTTGCTTGTTTCAAGTTAAAACTTAAAAGTAAGGTAAAGCCTAGAGTCTTTGGGAAAAAAAATTGTGGAAGTAGCTTTCACATAAATGGAATTGAAAGCCTAAGTTGAGGGACTTTAATAGTTAAAACTTTTTGTGAGAGACTAAGGTGGGTTGGTGTGTTTAAAACATAATGAATTCTCCATAAAATATAAAGGAAGTTGGCGTATGTTTGGTATTATGGAATGGAATCAACGAGGTAATTGCATTCCATTGTCATGTCTGGTTAGCTCGCAAGAATGAAATTAATCATTCAAACATGTTGTTTTGTTATGTGTAATTGAAAAATCAAATAAAATTGAATTAATAACTAAAAATACTATTTTTATAAATATAAGTTTTAATAAAATAAAGATACGTCGTTTGATAATTTTAGTTTAAACATCTTTCATGCCTTTTAAAAATATATTCTATATTCAAATAATCAAAAAAGTATCTATCGTTTGAAAAAATTTGTGTACAGAAATAAATAATTAAATACCATTAAAAATTAAAGTATAATTATTATAAGGATAATATTTTTGTATGATTGACGATTATACACACAAAAAGCAATTTTGATAGCCATAAATTATAATATGCAATTCCATTCCTTCAAGTAATGAGAAAGAAACATCATTCTTTTATCCCGATGTAATGCTGCATTCCGTTCCTTTTCTGGTTACTGCATACCAAACACTGTCTTATGCATCCATTGGAATCAATTCACAGCTCACACTACTTACCAGTCGAGAATTAAACGAAACAATTTTATTAAACTTGATTTCTCAAAAGGAGATAATTTATACATCATTCAGAAGAAATTTTGACTGAAAATTAAAGGAAGCTTGGTAAGGTTAGAGTCTGGGATATGGTTGTGATAATTTGTACAAAGTCTTTGTTTGACCTCAAAAAACCTTAACATATTTGACTAGAAAAGTCGTAAATTATGAATATTTTTAGTACATTTTTGGCGAATTTGACATATTTTTACCTGTTGAAATTGCCCCCTCTTAACGACTTTACTTTCTTCTGTGAATGAGAAACTTCTCGTACCTGATAACAAAGCCTTAATTGACGTATATATTGAGTTTCATGGTTTTGAGATGCTTTTGGTGTTTATATATAAACATTATTTTTCAACAAGTGGTTGTTTAGATCCTTTTATAAGAAAAAATTTGGACAAAGACAGAAAAGGAAACAGTGGCATGAGAAATCTTGATAGTAATTCTGCACCACTATAATGTGATAAGGTTAAGAGTCTGGGATATTTTTGTCCAAGTATATGTGTATTTCTTTGTGAAAATTATGTCAATTCTGTGTTTGTCAAGAAAAGTCAAACATAGAACTAACAAGATGTTATTTTTGTGGTTCTTGTGATAATTCCTATTTTATGGATTCTTGAAGCTTTTTTTCTTTTTCTAAATTTTGGTTTAAATTGAAAAAGGCAAAGCAGTGAAGAACCAAGGACGGAAGTGGAAATTCACGAGGTCGTTGTAGTGTTGATATTGGTGTATTTACATCCATGGTTGCAGAACAGCAAAGATAGTGGCTGTTGATGTTGTAGATAATAAGAATGGGTGAGTATTTACTTAGTTTTAATAGATAGTATTAGACTTTTTTGCCCCCCAGGGTTGTGGGCGGTAGTAGTGAACTGAGTTCTGTTTTTCTTTCCAATAAACATGGGCAGATTGGGCAACAATTTTTCCATGACATAGCTTTTGCTTAGCCTTCATCGAATGTGAATGTCATTAAAATTTGTTTGTAGTAATAACAGTTTCCGCATGTTTTCCCTTATCTATTTCTTCCACTGAATCTAAGGGGCTGTTTCTCTTTTTTTTTTTTTTTTTCAATTTAGTTTTATGCGAGTAAAGTGGCTTAATGGATAATAATGAACGTTCTGATAAATTGACGCATACATAAATTTTGTTTTGAATAAACCGTTGAAATGAGATTTGAATGATCAATTATATTCTTATATTACAATGAAGATGTACGACATTATCAATTTTAACAATATTCATCAACTTTAACGTGAGATGAGTTTAGGGAAGGAAAAAACAACCATGTAAATAGTTCAGTGTTTCAATGAGTTTAGGGAAGGAAAAAACAAACATGTAAATAGTTAAGTGTTTTAATATATCGACTTGGTTTTTTTCTTAACTTGTTAAGTCATTTTGTTCAGATTAATAAAAAATTCATATGTTGTACAAATTAAGTGCTTAATCAAAAAAATGTAATGTAAAAAAGAAACAACCTTCAAGTGTTTTAAGACTAAAAGGTGTGGTGGGGGAAAAACCTCTCACCACCACTCAATTTTTTGTTTGTCACGGGCATGTCACTACAATAAGCTCTCACTAACTATCATTCGTTTGATTCTTGAAAATGGTAAACTCTTACAAATGTTCATTTTTTAATTAAATAAATAAATAAAACTAGGTAACAATTACATTAAATTAAATCAACCAAATAAATAAAAAAACAAATTCATTAATTTAGAAGATTAAAACGACATATAACAATAAAATTTAAAAGTTCTAAATAAACGTGACAAACTATAAACGACAATACAACACAAACGTACGAACTACAAATGTTAATCCTCCGAGCCATACGAGTTGTTGTCGGAGTTATTTTCGGAAATCTCTTCTTCGTCGACGTCGATGTACTCTTCGGATCTGTCATCAATCGACGCGAACAACTTATCATCTGAAATGTCGACGCTTTCTATATCGTTCTTGTAAACATGCTCCGACAAATCTGCTTGAAGGTTGTAATACAGCTCGCGGTTATGTATATCCACGCTATTTGCTAGGTATTGATCCGTTTCAAAACGGAGTGGTTCACGTTGTGGCAAAATTTCGTTTTCATCAAACCGGCATATCGCTTTTCATTCTTCTTCTAAAATCATATTACGTAATATGATGCACACATATATTAAACCTTCAATTTTACGGTCGTCCCAGGTACGTGCCGGATTGTTAACTATTTGTCAACGTCTTTTGAGAACATCAAACGCATGTTCTATATCCTTGTTAGCTTCTTTTTGTATTCCCTTAAACCTCAACCTTTTTTCGTTATTTGGATGGAACCATGCTTTGACAAAAATAGAATACTCCGGATAAATCTCGTCGGTCAAATAATAACATCGTTTGTATGATATGTCATTCACTACGAAAGGTACGTCATGAGCGACTCCTAGAAATATATCGTTGAATACGGGGAATTGATCGAGCACATTTATGTCGTTGTTAGAACTCGCAACTCCAAAAAATGCATGTCAAAACCAAATATTGGTCGACGTCGCTGCTTCTAAAATTATCATCGGCTCTTTGTGATTACTTTGCATAAACTGACAACGTCATGCATTTGGGCACATAACCCACGACCAATGCATTCAATCAATGTTACCGAGCATCCCTAGTAGCCCATGCTTGTTTTCGTGTGTCATATACGGTTGATGCATGTCGTTGATAGTTGACTTACGTAGATATCGTTTATCATAAACCAACATGATAGCTTTCGCAAACTTGTAAAGTATTTCCCGCGACGTTTTTTCAAACATACGTAGGTACTCATCCCATGTGTTACCTCCTAATCGGAAAGTTAATTGTCTGACTGCCGATGTTCATTTCTGTATCGGTGAAAACCACACATCTAGCATCCCTCCATTGATGGAAATAAGTATACCTTGACTCGTTAACTATGCGTAAAAACAACTGTTTACTCATCCGAAACCTTCGTCGGTACTTAGATGCAAAAAAGGTCATCGGCAAAGTAGTCTTCAACTAGACAATTGTGTCATTCTTCACGTTGTCTACATAAAGGACCGCCTCGTTGTCTCGCTACATGTGAACTTTCCGCATTGTTTTCTAAGTACACTATCGTTCATTGCATCATTTGACCGATAAATTCCATTTCTGGCATCCGATTTGTATCCTCGTATGAACTCGATGATGACAATTGCGAAGACATTCTAAATTTTGATATTTGAGAGTACTTTTATGTATTTGAGTGATGTGTTGGATCTGGGTTGTGTAAAATAAAAAGTATATATTGGAATTTAATTTTAAAAAAATAAATAAATTTTTTATACAGTTGGAATATAGCCATTTGGGATGGGAGAATTGTAAATTTTGTGTGTGATACTGTGCGTGGAAGAAACACTGGCTGAGCCCGCAACCCACGATAGCCCACCTAACCGGGACGGTGTACCTGCACATGTTTGTGATGCCACGTTGGAACCCTCCCCTTGCGGTGTTGGTGCTCCGTTCAGTCTAACATATAGAGATCAATGGTTTAAAAGCTAAATTGGGCTATATTATATATAGTCTACAATTTGCAAAGTTTGAATCTCATTGGTCAATAAATGCAATGTTACATTCTTACTTCCCGACCTTCTCTCAGTTATTTCATAATCTATTTAATCACACTGGTTAACAAATGTAATATGACATTGGTTAACAAATGTAATATAGTCTACAATTTGCAAAGTTTGAATCTCATTGGTTAATAAATGCAATGTTACATTCTTACTTCTCGACCTTCTCCCAGTTATTCCATAATCTATTTAATCACATTGGTTAACAAATGTCATATGACATTGGTTAAAAAATGTAATATGACATTGTTAGTTTCTGACCTTCTTTCTTTATGATATAATCTATCTCAAAATCTATTTTTTTTAAATTGAAATTTTCATATTCTCTCATCGTCATTTCTTAGAATGTAATGTTACATTGTTAGTGCATGACCTTCTCTCTTTATTCCACAATCTATCTCAAAATTTATTTATGTTATACTTTGATTGAAAATCTATATTACCCATCAACTTCGTAATTTCTCATTTGTTTTATCGAAATAAATTAAGAATATTTTTCGTGCAACATGTTGGTTTATAATAATTATAACGGTGTAATTAGTTTTTAAATGGAAAAATATTTAGGCATCATGTTTAATGGAAAATGACATATAGTTTATTAATTCATATGACTTCTGATGTATCACGTACATCATATTTTAGTGGTATGAAGTACGTAAAGGTATAACGCTATAAAGAGAAACAAAATTTAAGAAAAATGACAAAAAAACGTCCGACAAGAAAGAAAACGGATCCCAAAAACCCGCGTGACAAAAAAACGTACACTTGATGTTTGAAGAACGCAGATATAGCACCAGAGAAGAACAAAGCACGAAACTTGTTGAGGAAGCGTTGTGTGTGAAGAAAGTTGAAAGTGGTGGAGATTTCCTTTTGAAATTGGATGTCAACAGAAACCCTAACCTGGTATGCATATTGCCGGAGAAGATTGGGGCATGGCTCTTTGTTAACTTTGAGCGGTGGCGGGAGGAAAAGCAACCAAGAGTGATACATTGCTGAATAACACAATATTTATTTTTAATAGGTAGTTGGGACGGTGAAACAAAACGGATCCACAAAATTGATCCAAAAAAACCGGAGTGACAAAAAAACGTTACACGGAGGAGAAAAAAACACGCAAATTAAATATACATATAAATAACATGTTATGTCTAATTTATGTTGGGTTTTTGACTTATATGGGTAAGTATGTTTCCAAAGTGTACACATTTAGTCACTTAAGTTTTTTTTTTGTAAAATAGATCACTTATGTTTTTTTTTTTGTTCAAATTAAGTCACTAAGACCTATTAAAACCGGTTAATGTGACGTGGCTGTACATGTGTCCTCAAAAGTGAATACCTGGATGTACATGTGGTATCCTACGTGGCTAATAATGTCTGATTTAGTGAATATAAAGGAAATCAGGTCCCGTCTTCATTCCCAAATCGTTGGTTCGATATTTTCTTCCACAATTTCTCAATAATGTCGACTGCTTCAAGTACTTCAAGATTTGATAATCAAAGACTTTGCTACTGCAACCTCCCAAGTATATTGCGCACCTCTAAGACTCCAGATAATCCAGGAAGAATTTTCAGAGTGTGCCCTAATAAACACGTATGTTGATTTTGACTTTTGCGTGACTTAATTTTTTTGACTGTTATTAATAGAATTTGTTTCTGATTTGTTAGAGAAAAGGGAAAAAGTGTGACTTATGGGAATGGGTGGATGATTCTGAGGATGAGAATGAAGATGGAAAAAACAATGCCAAGAAGGAAAAAGCTGAAAAGGAAGTACCTGATGAAGTTGCAGCAGTGAAGAAAGAGGTTTTAGCTCAAGTTCAGGATTTGAAGAAGATGTTGTCTAGCATTAGGCTTATGTTGGTTGCAGTTCTTGCTTTACTCATTTGGAAAATGATGATATAATTGGATGTAATGTTTTGGATCAAGTTTAACTATCTACTCTAATGAATGTAATGTTTTGGATCGGGTACCCTTTTGGATCAAGTATAACAATGAACTACTTTTAACAATCTACTTTTATTGTTAACTGTATGACAGATGTATGTATGTATGCATATGACATAGCATCTACAAAAGATGTATGTATGTATGTATATGAATGACAGATGTATTAATGTATGCATATGACAGCCTGCAAAGTGGTCAAGATTCTTCAAGACAAAAGTTGTATTAAAGACAATGAAATGTAGGTCCAACTACCCTGTATCACTATGAGAATCTTTAGTACACACACAAACCAATTAGATTATATTAAATAAAGGGTACCATTGCTATTAAGTGGGATCAAAAGTTGTTAATACAAATTTAACAGTACTTAATTAACATCAAAAGATGAGCCCACATGTGAACAAAAGCCACAGGTCATAACATTGTACCATTACAAAATAAAGACACAAACCCTAATCAATCTAGTGAAACAGGTTCGTCTTGACTGCAACCACTCCCATCTTTTGGAATAACCATCTTCTTAAGCCCAATCTTTGCGATTCTCTCTGAAGTCTTCCTCACCCTTCCACCTCTAGCTGTCCTAATTACACCATGAGCAGGAGTACTTGGAGCAGGAGTACTTTCAATTGGAACTTCATCAACTGGAACATCATCAATTGGAACTTCATCAGCAGTTTGTTGTGGATTAATTGGATCTTGATCTTGAGTGGCATCAGCAGTTTGTTGTGGATTACTTGGATCTTAATCTGGAATGTTTTCTCATCCTTAACCCAACTTGCCCACAATCTAAATGGACATTTGGGCTCTTTCCCCTTGCAACAATTAACAAGTAGTCTTTCCTTGTCATTCCTTTCAAACCACAGGTCATAGCCATTTGCAACAGCATAGTTGCTAAGAAGCATTTTAAGAGCAGCAGGGTTGGCAAATCTCATACCTATCATTGGAGTCATATTCCTCCAGTCCATACTTTCATCATGTCTAGGGTAGATAGGTTCTTCATGATCCCTGACTTCATCATTTTCTTCCTCATCCACTGGACAAAGAATGTTCAAGAAATGATCATTGACTGTTCTTTTTGTATACACAACTTGCTCATCGTCTTCATGACTGAGTTTGGCACCATCATCAAACTTTTCATCAACTTCCTCATGTTCAGAGTCCTCAATGTCTTTATCTGATTCTTCATCACCAATCCAGTCAAACAATGGTTCATTATAGTGATCAATGTACACATCTATTCTCCTATTAATAGCCCCATTAGCAGCCTCAAGAAATTCTTCATAATCACACTCATTTTGTAAGGAATGCAGCCCCTCAGATAAACTTACTTGAGGAACACAGAAGTAAAGAGTTCTTGATCTTGAAGAGATGTAACTAACCAGTTTTTCCACAAAGCTTTTGAACCCGGAATAGCCCATCTCCTGAAAATTTTGGTCTCTTACTGAAGCAGTTCTCGAGTCGTAATACACCAATGGATTAGGGCAGAAGACTCCATTGTAGTGTACATCAACAATGGGGAAATCATTTGGTTCCATGATCGTGCGAGAAGTTAAATTAGAAGCAGATGAGAGTAATGGAAGTGGGAGAGAAATGGAGTAACGGAGGGAGGTGGGGAAGATGAACGATCGGGATACGAAATGGGGATTTCACAGGTATTACCCCAATTATCCACGTCATACACCCACAATTACCACGTAATTTTTTTTTCTTTTTCTAACCGTAATTTTGGTCGTATAACCGGTATTACCCCAATTAGCCGGTCATAATGATGTATTTTACAGGTTTTTAAAACATAAGTGATCTATTTTACAAAAAAAAAACTTAAGTGACTAAATGTGTACACTTTGGAAACATACTTACCCATATAGGTCAAAAACCCAATTTATGTTTGATTGAGATGAGACAACCTCACTAATATATTTGGATTTACAGGTTTTTTTCATATGTATAGTCTTACTTTTAATTTATATTTTACAGTTTCAGCACCACTTTTATTTTTTTGACAAATCTAATTTTTTTTCTTACAATTTTTGCCTAACTTACCAAGTACTAATTCTTTTTACGAATTTAGTCCAAATAATTTCTCAAACCGGTTTACAACTTTCACTTTATATATTTTAAGAACTTAGCTTTTTTAATATTATTTTATTTTCAAGTTTTTACATCTTATTTTACATTTTTACAAATTTATTTCTACAAAATTATTAGTTTTTAGATATTTATATGTATGCATATGTTTAAGAGTTTTCTGGTTTTACAAATAAATTTCTAATTTTTCTTATAATTTATTATATATTTGCTAGATTGTGATTTTTAAACATAACCTCCGCTGCAACGAGCGAGCGTGAAAAGTGGAAACCCTAGTTTATTAGAGCAACTACGTAATTTTCTATAATAAATTGATGTTATATGTTTACCATTTTTTATGATGTTCAGCCCGTTAGATAATATTATGCGCAAAATAAACTTATTTATAGGAAACAAGTCGAAACTAACACTACTAAAATAACAGTTAGGTAATAATTATAATCTTTATCTTGTTTGCGAAAACAGTAATTTATACATGAGAAATTGTATTCATTCATACTTTTTATTCTTATCCATCCTCCTATCCATGTTAAATTATGACATGTTTTAAAACATTATTAATTTTATTAAATATGACACTTGTCACCATTTAACATGGGTAGATGGGTAGAAATAAAAATAGGAATGAATACAATTTCTCTTTATATATTTACTTGAAAGCATAAAAAAAACAGTACTTGTAATCAATCCTTGTATACATGAAAACGAAGACACAAAGAGAATATTAGTACTCCATTATAGAACAAAAAGAGGGTCATTAACAAGTGTTCGCCCTTTTCAAACCAAAATTTACCTTTTCTCTTTTTTCGTCAATAGCCTTTTCTATGCAAATTGGTAAGCGGGTTAGATCATATCATATCAGATCAAGTCAAGTTGGTCAAACCAAGTCAAGGTCTGACTATTCTGGTCAACCTGGTTCCAACGTTTAGACTATATACAAGTTTACAAACTTGATGTTCCTAGTAAAGGTCGATAATGGGCTCTCCAAGGTTTAAGTTGGATTCAAGAGACCATGGTAAGTTGAAGAGTCGAGCCATGATGTATTTGAAGATCTTGTTCACATTAATGTTGTGTGTCGCACTTGAAAAAAATAACGTTGCTTTCATAACCTTCGCGTATGCCCGTGCCTGCCACATCAAATCAAATGCTATTATATAAGAAACAAAAGTAATTTATTTATTTTAAGAATAATGGAGCACATCAATATTATGAATAAATTCTCTCTTTTGTCAAGATTCTCCTCTGCCCCTTCTAGATATCCATATATTCTATCCTCTCTCTGTATATATACATACATATATACATAAATGTAAATGTGTGTTGTTTGTTTTAGAAAGATTTTATATTGCATATAAACAAAATTCATGACTCATTATTCTCTTGTTTCACATGGCAGCTCTTACTTAAATTCTTAAAAGATCGTATTTGTTTTCTAAGATCTAAAATTTTGTCCAATTTATGTAGAAAGGTATTTTATATTACATCGCACATAAGTTGAGTTAAGAACATCAGATAACATGATAAAACAACTTTTAATATAATAAGTTTGCATCTTACATCAAGGATTGCCTAATGAATTATCAGTTATATGCCAAGTGCTAACAACAAAGGAGAATGTATGTTACTTTGATACGATATTGTGTTTTATTAGGAAAAACAATCGTAATTATGATTTTCTGTTATATAAGAGTTGCTACAAAAAAAAAAAAAAAAAAAAAAAAAAAGATTATTAAGATACATTTTATATAATGGTGTTAAATGGACCTCTTTAAGAGAACATATGTGTATATGGGCTCCACACAGTGCCGGAGGGGATTTTTAATTCAAATCACCCATAACATTACTTGCATTTATCATTTTATCAACTAATTATTTATTGTGTATATATAAAAAGGAAATACCTGAGTTACAATGGTCCATTGCAGATCTGGTGGTAGCCTTACAAAATCATCAAATTTCGTCCCTATCAATACAGGAATTGCAGTCTGCATGCAACAATTAAATAAAAAATTCAGTAAAACAATTCTTTTTATAAAAGTGGCCAGTGACAGGTCGATGCACCTCACCTGACAAGCTAACTTGTAAAAGATGATTATCAACAACCCAAGATGTGTGAAATTATTCCCAACCCAACTTTATATATATATATATATATATATATATATATATATATATATATATATATATATATATATATATATATATATATATATATATATATATAGGGTGCTACTATAGATACACCCTATATACACCTTTTAACAAAAGTCAACTACTTTGAACCAATTATATCTTATTTGTACGGAAAACAATGCAGTTTTAACCAATAAAAAAAAGTTGACTTACATTTAGGGTGTATATGAAGTATAATTGGAGTGTTTATTTGGTGTTTCCCTATATATATATATATATATATATATATATATATATATATATATATATATATATATATATATATATATATATATATATATATATATATATATAGAGAGAGAGAGAGAGAGAGAGAGAGAGCTTTTACATACCTTATTCCATTTTCTTGCTTGCATGTACCATCCTAATACACTGTAAATCCAAGAAAAACAAAGACAAGTAATTAATTGAAGAATTGGTTTAAAAAATTATTAGTGTAAATAAATAAATAAATAATTTACTTGTGGAGGGTGCATCTGCTTGTTAGATCGAACATAAACAAGATTGCGACGGAGTCTTTGCACGCCAATGGGACTTGATCGTTCGACCTCTTGTCACCTGAATTGTATTTTACATATTATATTAAAGTTGTTGGGTGTTTTATTTTTTTTAAAAGATTGAAGAAAATTATAGAGAATTGAAATAAATAAAAAATTAATTACCCCCAACATCCCAGATATTAAAAGCAATTCTTGCTCCACCGAACGACAGCGTCTTATCCATTACATTTAAACCAGCCATCTCCAAGCTTTTGTTCTCCTGTTCATCTCCTACGTATTTAATCTTGAAAAAATATAGAAAAAAAGGTTTAACGATTTAGCCTTTTTTTTACCTCAAGATTGGAGAGCTCTTCAAACCCATAATAAAGTTTTTTTAAGATCTACATTACCCATAGTCCCTAATTCCCTATGAAATATTTCTCTGACTTCTTGTTCATATTAAATTGTGGGAAAAAAAATACAAAAGGAAACATTTTAAAGGTCGAAAATTGGAAGCTTCGTCAACGCTATAATTAAATTATAGAAAACTACAATGCCCATACTTTCTGTAAAATATTTCTAGATTGTTGTTTATGAGAAACCGAGATAAAATACAAAACCATCAAAACTGGAAAAACAAAAATATAAAAACCCCTGAATAAAATATTTCCCATTGTTTCTTGTTTAATCTTGAAAGAAATGGTTATACAAAAGGAAAATGTATTTTTATAGATTGGAAGTATCGTCAAGATCACAATACCCATATGATAAAAGTGATTGAACCAAAAATTCCCCAAAATAAAACTAATTAAACTGTGGAATACAAAGAATAAAACCAACTGAATAATAAAATCACCATAGTAAAAGTAATTAAATCAAACAAAACCCATGATAAAACTATAAAATACACACAATCCGTTTAAGATATTTCTCCGGTCCAGGTTCATATTTAATCTTGAAAAAAACAAAAAATAAAGAAAATTTTTAAAAAATATATATATAGTTCGTTTTCAAATTGGAAAAGCCATCAAGACCCATTAAAAGATTATTTAAAATACACAACACCATCATTCCTTTGTACTTTTTCTCAAAATTAAAAAAAAAAATTAAAGAGAAAGTAAACTCACCATGAAACTTGTTTTTCCAATTTGGCAATCACCCAATAAACTAATCTTGAGAGTAACCAAATCTGAATCTGCTTCATAACCGTTGCAGGTGGTGGCGGGGTTTTCTAGGTCAAAGCCGGATTCCATTTCCTCCGCCGTAGAAGATGACAGCCGAGACAATCTCCGGTACCGGACTGGTTTCCCCATAGAACAAACAAGAAATCTATCCCAGATTAACCTCAAGATTTCTCGAAAAACCGAAACCTTCTGGAGCAGAACACTCCATCTGATGTCTAACCGGAAGATTCTCCGGTAAAGATGTGCCATCTTTCCGGTGGCTTCCTGTAATCTTGATCCATGAAAATACAAACTTCCTTCTTGGCGTCTCATAGTGTGTGTGCAGTGTGTGTGTGCACGATTACGTGTTATGTTATATACGTATGACTTACGGGCGTTAATGGTTGACCCGGACTCTTGTGTTCTTCTTTATGGCAAAACGGTCCTGAAGGCCGGCTTCTTGATTACGCCGAAGTGAGGGCAGTTTCGTCAATTCCCGTGAGAAGCCCATCCTTTCTAGTATACTACACAATCCAAATCAAAAACCCATTTTATTTTTGTCATTTTAACTTAAAAAATCAAACAAATTTTATTTAATTTGAAACGTTATGATCGTGCCAAATTGAACATCTTTAGCTAGTTTTTTTTTATTGCCATAGGAGTTCTTTGTATAAGGGTAATATGCTTTTTTATATATTCTTTTTTTAAAAAATAGATATGATAATATAATGCAGCTAAAATTTTGAGAAAAGGTCAAAGTTCATAAAAATAGAGTGGGGGTTCGTAAATGTTTTTTGAGGGACGAAAGTAATTTTATTTGTAATACCAAAAAGTTTAAACATTTGTATGGAATGTAAAAAGTAAAATAGCGAGAAAAAAAAAAAACCTTGCAATTGTTATGTACGTGTACATGTGTGTGTTTCTTGTAAGGGTGCGCTGGAGACTAGAGAGCACCGACTTAACTAAGTTACTGTAATAAGATGGTTACTATAATTTTAGGAAGAAATACAAAAAATTGAGATTAGAGGATAAACAAGTATATTGAGTACAAAAAACCATTAACAAAACTATAAAATTATCGGCATTTTATCTATGTTGTGTTCAAATCATGGTACGTCAAAAACCAAATATACAAATACGAAAGTATAGCGTGTTCGACATACAGTTTTTTAGAGTTTTTATGAAGCTTTTAGTTTTTACAAAAAAAAAATTTGTACGTCCGTAAAATTTTTTAGTGTTTATTTTAAACAAGATAACTTCTAATACAAAAGTTAATTGAAGTAATTTTTGAGAGTTTTTAGTTTTTCGGAGCTTTTAGTTTTTTTGGTTTTTATATTTCACTTTTGTCGAACAGTTATACATAAATAAAAGATATAACTTCACGCTACCAACTTTTGTTTACGAACTAGTTTTATCAATCACGTTCAAAATCAATCTCAAAAAGATCCATATGATTCATTCAAATTTACTAAATCATAATAAGAGTATCCTAATTTGTTGAATTGATTTGCCACAAAGTTCATATGAAGTGTTGGTTGTTTAAACATCATTGTCTTTTATACATATCCAAATAGGAACCAAATTCAAAAAAAAATGTTGACGTTTCATTTTGTGATTTTTCAATGATAATGTTCAAAAATCTTTTTTGAATAGCATGATTTCATAAAACAACTAGCAAGATGCTAGAAAAAGTACCTAGAATCTTATCAATAAGGCAAAAACTATGTTTAACAGGCTTATCCATGCTAGAACCAAAAGAGTTAACTTTCCTTGCTTCATTGCTAGTAAACCCATCAACTTCATCTTGTTTCTTATAGAACGAACTAGGTTATAAACCCGTGTTAAACACGGGTTGATATTAATTAACCTTTTTTTTTTTTACAAAATTCAATGCTAAAAATGATATTCTTTCTAGATAATTGACTATAAATGAGCTTTAATTAAAATGCATGAAACTTTCTGGATCATATAAAAAGAATCCTAAAAAGTAAGTTTTGGAAGCACGATGTTATTATTAATGACATGTTTTGCATACTTGTATACTAAAAATGATATTTTTTTTCCTAGAAAATTGTTTTATAAATGACCTTCAGTGTACTAAAAAAATAGAAATTTTTCAGATCAAATATGATGTTATTAATAAACTTTTCTGCAAATTTCAATGCTAAAAACGATATTTTTTCCAAGAAAATTATCTCGTAAATGAGCGTCAATTGACATTAACATGAAAGTTGAATGATGTAAACGAAAATAAAACACCACTCACATCTGAACGTGTTGTTTTTATTCGAAAAACGAATGTTCTAATAACTTTCTTTACTGATAATAAATGTATATATTATTTATTAATAAAATTGCAAAAAAGTGTTTACTTGTAATAATGGATGTTATTGTTAAATACATTAACTTTATGTAAAATTAAAATTTATGCCACATGTAAATAATATTTTTTAATTGATGGTAATGAGAAACAATATGTTGTATTATTGAGAAATTACAACTCCCAGTAACTTCATTATCATTGTAAATTTAGTTAAACTGACTTTCATTATATTATATAAATTATTAACAGTTTTATAAAGAGTAACGTAATTTGACTATTTTTTTATAAATTAGTTAATTGTAATTGTATTTTAATCTAAATTGTCAAATTAAACTTTATATAGGTTTTAGTATTCTTTATGTACTTTGTATTTTCAATGAAAAAAATATTTTATGGTGAATTTAATATTTCAACTAATTTCTTACATATATACATTTTATTTTTAAATAGTCAAATAAATAAAATATAATTTAGATTAAACTGAAATTATTTTAATGGACTTATGCAACTACATTCCTAATAATTACAAAAGAAAGTTGTGGTCACGAAGCCTGACAACTCTATCCTTGGACATATTTCATTCTAGCCAGGTCAAAACTCATTACCATTCATTAGGTGTTGTTCAGGTTCCAAGGCCGGGAAAATTTGAAGTTCTTTGGGTTTGGTTTGATTTTTTGTCAAAATTCAATGCTATTGATTTAGGATTTTTGGTTCTTTTAAGACATTTGGATACAGAGTTGGATTCTTTAATGATTCTCTATAATGTTGGATTGTTCTTTGAGAAAATTGGTCTCTTTAGAGTTTATATGAAGTTTTGGTTAGTGTCTCAAAATATTTGACTTTAACCATATATAAGAACTGAAAACAGAGAAATTTTGAGGTTTCAGGACTTTATTAAGGAAGTAGAAACTTTAAGTAAGCATTAATATATTTTACTCATTTTCAGAAAGAATCAATAAATAATAATACAATTTCACTTGTTTTCTAGTTTGGTCGATAGACTTTAAATTAAAGATTCAGATCTAAAACCGTTCAACTTTGAAAATTGTGACAATTCACTAATTACACCTGTTGATTAATATAAAAAATTAAATTAGAATAAGTAAAAGTCCAATTCACTAATTAAAAAAAAGTATTGGTGCAATGTGATAATATAACCATTTTGGTAAATGTAGTAATCGTATAATGTCATTTCTCTCCCATCCTTTTCCACTTTCTAGTACTCAAAACTCTCTTTCCAATGCCTGGATAAATAAATAATGCACAAAGTATAATAGGTAAAGTCCAATATCTTGTATATAATATATTAAAACTCATTTATTTTAAAACAAAAGCTATGACTAAAATGGTACAATTTTAATTGCCGAAAATATCCATCTTTTTGTGAAGTTTCAAAACCTTTTATCCTATTTCCAATACAAGAAGAGAATAAAGGAAGCATAATGTATACTTTTTGCAACTAAGGTTTTTCTTTCCATGATTATCATTTTTATTTGTAAAAAATATAAAAGTGATTTTTATATGGAGAATATCTTATCCACAGTCTCCCAAAGTTCTTCAATGTAGAAATAGACCTGCATAATTTGTTTTCAACCATTGATAATTGTTGAAGGTACTGGTGGCTTTTAGGGTATTGGTTGAATTATCATATTTTTCTTTAAAATTATAGGCGATGGAACCATTGATAATTGTTGAAAGTGACTTGGTTCCTCATTATCCTTACATTGGTTCGTCATTCAGCTCTAAAGACTAATTGGAAACAGAAAGAAAACTGTGAAAACATAAGAATTATCTGATTTAATATATTTCTTTGAAAACAAATAAGTAGTTCTTTAAGATAAATGATATAAGCATCTATGATTCAAACAGTTTTATAAAATTTTGTGGGTAACGTTCTTGCTTTCCACCCAACTATAACAGAAGAAAAAATAGGGAAATCATTTCAAATAACATGTAAAGTTGAGAATCATTTTAAAAAATGGCAACTAAGAACCTTGGATTGAATCTCGGGATCCAAATTGCTAGAACATAACACCCAAAGAGCTTAATTTCTAAAAAACAACTACTTAAGAAAACTAAAACAGAAGGATAATAAAAACGTTCCTGGTTGAGTGTGGTATTTGCAATAACATCTCAAAAACTTCAATCAATTCCCGCTGCCCCTTTCTTGAGTGGCATGTGTTTATTTCAATAACATGAAAGATTGCACATCCTGAAAATAATCTAAGAGATATGGAAACAATAAAAAGATGTATTAAAAACTGTCAAAATAATCAATGAAATTTACATTACATGGGCAAGACTGTAATTTAGTATACAGGGGCAAATTTGTCATTTACGATACAGTGTAAAAAAAAGAAAATGGTAACAACAGAAAAAAAATGTTCAGTAAACACAAACAGTTAAAACTTTATCATTAAACATTGAAAGTACAATGTTATAATCCATCTGTAATTTTATGAAAAAAGATTTTTTTTGATTTACCAAGTAGGTTGCTATTAATAACAGATTATACAAAGAACGTTGCTATTAATCATTTATTCATGTCTGTTATAAAGTAGGTTACTATTAATCATAATAATAGACACGCTTTCTTGAAAAATCTTGTTTTTGTTGATTTACAATGTAAGTTGCTATTCATAGCAGATAATACAAAGTACGTTGCTATAGTTTTGCCATGTAAAGTAGCAACACTGACAAAAATTATAATATGTGAGGGACCATTAATGAAATTTACGTTACATGGGCAAGACTGTAATTTAGTATATAGGGGCAAATTTGTCATTTAAGCTATGGTGGCAAAAAAAATGAATGGTAACAAAAGAAAATATGTTCAATAAACATATGCAGTTAAAACTTTATCAATAAACATTGAAAGTACAATACTAAAAAAGGATGCTTTAATTAACAAACAAAAGGAAGTAAACTGCTAAATTTTGCATTTAGCCTGAGACATGTTAAATGCAAAAAATGGTAATGTACTCCCTCCATATGATTCCATTTTAACATGCTAGAAATAGAAAGGTACTTAGAATCTTTTACTTTATCCATAATTATTTTGACATTCCAGATGGTCCTTTGATATAATTTATTTTTACAGAATGTAAACCATCACAACTAAGTTATGTTCAAGTGTTTGAGAGTGACCTTTTTCGCCAATTTTTTAGGTAGTGACATTTATTCGAGCCTCTAATTCATCATTTGATGTTTTGATTTCTATTTCATTTCTAATATCTCCAACCTAATTAAAAAAAACTTCATCAGTGGAATAGAACAATGTTGACTCTAATACAGAGGCTTATTTGACACAATCGTAACTTAACCAACAATCACAATCATAAAGATCACTTGCTTCTTAGTCAACGTCTGTATTTCTTCTTATAATGAGCAATCTTACAAGCAATCTCTACATACATCTGAACAAAATATAATAGCAACTGAAATAAACATATATTAGTTGACAAATTGTAAAGAATATATACAATAGAAGATTAATAATACTAAAAAAAGGATATAGAAAGGACGAAATCATTCTCACCTGCACACAACCCTTTCTAGTTACGACTCTGTTATCTCATCTCTTGTTGGCTCGACTTTTGGCTTCTCCAAGATGACAACCAGTGAAGGGTTTGCGTTAAAATCAAGCCATTGCACCGAAAGAATTAGGAATTAAGGTAGAACTCATGCATAATTACAGCAAGAACAATATAGACCACAATTAGCAATTGTAATATCGGACTAAACTTGGTTAAATCATGAAAAACATTTAGGTCGAGAAAGCAATGTGTGCACAATAGATTAATTTGGAATTCAGAAATCTTTGTAACAATAATAAGTTTTGAGTGTGATGAAACTGTTTATGATTATGAACCTCCTAGTTTATTTGAATGTAATTGACACCTCCACTTTATATATGAACCAAAACTGATACAGATCAACAAACATATATACATAATGATTAAAATAAAGATTCAAACCCTGATTTGCAGATAAGCGATGTCAACGTTAAATAAGCTTGAATTGCAGAGAACGAAGATAGGAAGAATGACGATCAGAAAAGAAGAAGCTAATCAATTAGGGCCGATATCAAGCGCAAGTAATATACGGTTTCCTAAATTACGGGTATTTATTTGAAATTAATCCCAATTTGTAAGGGATTTTGAAATTCTACATTAGAATAGACGTCAAAGATCGCGTGATTATCCCAATTATCCCGATAATTTAGTTATGACCATAATTTCAGAGTGCTGAATACGTGAGTAATAGAAAGCGTAGAATTAGAATCGTGAGTAATAGAAAGACTGAGCGGGAAAACGAATGGGAAGATGTATAAGAGGCTGCCACGTGGCAGTCTGAATATTGATTTATTAGAATAGAAGAGAAGATGTTCTTTGTCAACCTGTACGTCGTACGATCACCTCTGAGAAACCCGGGGGAAGGTGTGACTGATGGCGACATCACATCCCCACCCTCCAACACCGAGAGCAGCCGATAGAACGGAAACAATGGTGAGATCGCCATCTAAACCCACTGTCGGCATTGAGCTCGTGAAAACTTCCTTCGAACCATCACAATAAAACTGTAGTTTACTAAGAAATTATACAAAATAACCCAATTATACATTTCTTTTTCTAATTTTCAATGAGTTGTAAAGAATTTCTAATAATTTGATTGTTTAACATAACCATTTAATTAGACTTGTATAAAAATGGTGTTTTTTTGGTTATTTCGGTTCGTTAGGTGCTTCGTTTTCGGTATAGATAAAAAAACTACTAATATGTTTTTCTTAGTCTAAAACCAAACTTTCGATCTTTCAAAAAAAAAATCAAAACAAATCTTTTTTCTGATTTTTGGTTATTTCAATTCATGCAGATATGATTCAAACTGAAGTCTTTTTTGAAAATGTCATAGATTACTTTTTGGGTGCGTTTGGATTGTTGGATTATTTTTATAGCATTTTAAATGTATTGAATGATTAGGATTTAGATGGATTTAGATTTAAAAGGATTAAAATATTGTTGGATGTTTGGTTGGTAAAATATAAATTCCATTCTTTTTGCAATCTTGTTTGATTAGCAAATGATTTCAAATATATGTATGTTTAATAACATAAAGACCCTTTTTAATTTTCTAATATAAATTTTTGTTCGAAACATCTACCACTACTTGCCATCGCAAACTTCATCATCTTCCCATCAATTTCAACAGCGACCATCATTGTATTTTCCGACATCATCTTCTTCTTCCTATCCCCTTTTACCGAATACCACGATGCCATCTCCAACTTCTTTCTCTTCCATCCTCTTCTACCGGCTACTAACACTGCACCGTTTCATACGTCACAAACACCCTCCCCCTAAAATCATCAATTGACTTAATCACCAAACCCTCGTTTCGAATTTTGATTTTGAGACTGATCACCTCAAACAGTCGTTCCAAACCCTCGCGGTAAATATTTAGAATCTATCCTCAAGACCGAAAAACTATATGAATGTCGGCACAAACCAGAACGGAGACAGTCAAATTTAAAACTCTCCTCAAACTCATCGACATCAATGGTGTTGCATAATGGAAGTTGTTCTTTGTTCATGAGAGCGTTGCTTTGACTCTTATTATGTAGCTTCTATGCAAGCAGTACGGCCCAATGTAGTTACAAGAGGAGCCATGGGCAAAAAAGTAAAAAAAAAGTTTGATATTTATCTAAGGTGGCGTTTGGTTCGCAGAATGTTTTTGAAGGAATTGGAATCTGGGAAGGAGCCACGGGCAAAAAAGTAATAAAAAAAGTTTGATATCTATCTAATGTAGCGTTTGGTTCGCAGAATGTTTTTGAAGGAATTGGAATCTGGGAAGGAATTGAAATATGCCAGGAATTGGAATCAAATTCCATATTCTGTTTGGTTATCAGGAAATGGAATTGGAATAGTTTATCAGAAATCTCATCAGCGAGTTTACAAAAAAAATACATATTAAAGAAACTGAATTAGAGCTGATAGTTCATAACGAATATTGAATACATAAGTCTGATTACAGAAATCTGATTACAGAAATTGTGAATATGATTATAGAAATCGTGAATCTAATTATTTCAATCGTGAATCATGAACATTAAATCAGGAAAGAAAACAATTACTAGAAAATCAAGTTCATAGCAATCGAGTTTATAGACAAAACGATTACATAAAATTGAATCTTGAATGTTCCCGATTCACGATTTCAAAAAATTGAAAATTGAACATTGAATCACAAAATTAAGTTCTGAATCGAGTTCACAGCAATCGAGTTCCTAATTTTGGTTTCCTGTTCAGCGATAGAAATCCGGAGGGAGAGGAGGAGGGAGACATAGCGTGTGCGAGAGAGAGAGAGAGAGAGTGTGTGTGTGTGTGTGTGTGTGTAACCTAGACGTTGCCAAGCTTTGGAGAAGAAAAAGTCGGCGGGTGTGGGGAAGATAAGAAACAAATTCGACGTGAATGATGTTCATCGATGGTTTTTTACGACAAGTCAGGGGCAATATGGTAATCAAGCAAATTCCTATCTTCAAGGGATTTAATTCCCTCACCAAACCGATGGAATTTAATTCCTTCAAGTCAATGGAATTTGACCCCAATTAAGTAATCCAATTCCTTCCTAAAACTTGAACCAAACATAGCATTCTGAAGGAATTGGATTCCAATTCCTTTGAATTCCATCAGATTCCACCGAACCAAACGGGCCCTAAGCGTATTTGCATTTCGAAAAGACAGAGGATGTGATGGTTTTTTAAAATGAGATAAACATAGGATTATAAGATAAGTACATGTTTTCCAAATCTATCTAAATTTTAAGCCAAACAATGAATTTTGTAGTATTTTAAAATCAAATCCACTTGAATCCTTTTAAATGTTTCAAACCAAACACCCCCTTTGATTCATGCATAAAATTAGCAAAGATCAAATAGAATTGGATTGCTTGGTTACATATATAGTCCCATGATAATAGCTCCTTTGTAATTGTTTTTTTAACTCTTTCCCAAATTGATTAATAAAAATCAACAATCCGCAAAAAGAAAATAGAAACCAATGGCATTTCCATAAATTTTATGTTAAAAATAAAAGGGACAAAATCTTCATAAACAAAATGAACCACTAAACCATGATTACATCTTTGAGGAAGAAGATAGGACACACCAATATTTGTAGCTATCTTAGCTCAAGTTCCTAATGAAATGCAAAGGCTTTCCATAATGACATTTTACTTTTCTTTTCTTGTCCATGCCTTTCTTAAAACGGCAAACACATCCACTCTTAGATACCATGTTTCAATATAAATGATTTTGTAGATGTGTATTTCACATGTGTTATATATCCATCCACATACGCTTCTTCATTATAGTAATTTTGATGAGGTCTAACTTCTTAAGACTAGTTAGGTATAAACATGGTTCTGCATGTTTACTTTAAAGAGAAAATTAATCAAAGGTCAAGATGCTCCGATCAGATAGGCTATCTTTGTTTGATTAATCAGTATATTAGGCTATTTTTATTTAATTAAACACAAGTTAGAAACTTTTGAAATGTTCAAAGAGTTTCAGAACAAAGTAGAAAATCAACTAGACAAAAAGATCAAGATGCTCCGATCTGATAGGGGTGGAGAATATACGAGTCTTGAATTCTGCGAACATCTTAGGAACTGTGGAATAGTATCAAAGTTGTCTCTTCCCAGAACACCACAACATAATAGCGTTTCTGATAAAAGAATCAAACATTATTAGATATTGTTCGATCCATGATGAGTCGAGCTACACTTCCAATAAGCTTCTGGGGTTATGCCCTAAAGACAACCACACATATCGTAAACCTCGTACCAACTAAGAAGATTGCAAATACACCATCTGATATGAGAAGTAGGGTTCGTCCCTCACTAGCACATGTGAAAGTATGGGGTTGTAAAGTCTTCGTTCGTCACGAGACCCATGACAAACTAGAACCCAGATCAGAGAAGTGTTACTTCTTACTTCATTTATATATATATATGTATATATATATATATATATATATATATATATATATATATATATATATATATATATATATATATATATATATATATATATATATATATATATATATATATATATATATATATATTAAATAGCTTATTTGGTTTTCTCGTTTTAACTAAAATAATAAAAATCTAACTAAAATCAAACCAAATATAGTATTAATATTCAGTTAATAAAATTAATGGATAATGATCTATAAGGGTAATGAACTTTCTCTCGTATACACATTTAATCACTTATTTTTTTCCACATTTAGTCACATATATTTTTTGTCCACGTTTAGTCACTTATGTTTTTTTTGCACATATAACCATTACCATTAATTTTTTAGAACAAATATGACTAATAAGTTATTGGTCATATGTGTACAAAAAAATATGTTTAATGGTTATATGTATACGAAAAAAAACATAAGTGACTAAATGTGAACAATTTTAAAAAGTGTATAGGTAAATCAAGCCCAAAAATAAGTTCAGTGACAAAATATGAACAATTTAAAAGTTCGTTACATTATCAAGTCATTATCCCTAAAATTAAATTAACCGAAAGCTAAATAAAATCAAGAGTAAATTACAATTTTGGTCCCTATGGTTTACCAGAAATTACACTAACAGTCCACGTTTTCAAAAATCATGTTGGTGGTCCCTGTGGTGACATAAACATTTCAGTTAAGGTCCCTATGGTGGTAAAAATATAACAAATTTGGTCCCTGGTCCAAGTTAAAAGTCTAATATACCATTTTCTTATTTCTTTTCCATTTTTTTAATTTATTGATTATATTAATTAAAAAAATCACACGCACCCCCCCCCCCCCCCGGCACCCGCGGTCCTTAAACAAATTCACCCTTCAACCTTCATCTAGCTATAATGATTGCAAATTTGATGCAACATTCAAGGGTTCTCTCGATCACCATACTTTTATTTAGTTTTCTGTTTACTCGGCTGTGCACATCGTCGGAAAGTGGGTGTTCACCGAACGTTTGCCCAACCGGATCTACACTCGCTTCGCCTGAGAAAAACTTGATTTAGGATTTCCAGATCACGGAGGAGACAATAAGATCGATTCCACTACTTGTGAGCTTCATCCCACTTAGGGTTTCTGTGAACATCTCTGTCAAGAATCCTAAAAAACACGGCATGAAGTACAGGAACAACTTCGCGGCTCTGAGGTACGAAGGCAAAGACATTTGCAACGTTCCTATCCCTATTGGGACGATTGGCTCCAGCGAAACCAAACAACTGAATCTGACGGTGGCAGTTTCCGTGCGATAAGCCCCTTCTATAGCTCCTTATTACTCATTCGATTACACTTTTAGGTTTCCAATTTTGCAGAGATATTTCTATGTTTGTTTTTTATTGCGATTTCTGAATTGAATTTTACATAGATATGTCGGTATTTCTAGCTATTGAAATTGGATGTGTGATATTATGGATCCTAACAAAGTTAGATATGATGATTTTGATTTCATTTTGGTTTCTAAAATTTGCAAAATAAGGTGTGATTGCAGAATCGAGCCCGTCGATCTATTCTCTACTGTTCGAGGCGTCTACAAGTAAAATAAATTCCAGATGGCTGACTCGCGAGATGTACCATACATCATGGTGGTGGGAACGGGAATAAGAAAAGGGTCGGGATCATTGTCGGGTCTGTAGCCGGTGGTATCTTGTTACTAATCTTGTTGGCGTTACTAGTATTATGGATTTGGAGATTAAACAAAAAGAAGAAAATGAATAAAATGGAAAAAGCGGCAGATTCCGACGAAGCATTGCAGATGACGGCAGTCGGAAACACAAAAGCTCCGGCAACCACCACGACAAGAACACAACCAACCCTTGAAACTGAATATGTCATGTGATCATAATTTACTGTAATCTCGTGGTTCTAAATATTGGGTCATTCTTTGGTGTAGTGTGTGTGGTTCTTGTGTATGTGTTTAAGACATTGGTGAGGCGGGAAGACGATGGTCTGGTAGGGAGGAGAAAGAGAGAGATATCGGAGAGTGGGTGGGTGGGTCAGGTCGGGTCAGTTAAAGTTTTTTTAATTGATTTAATAAATAATTTATTAAAAGAAAAATAAAAAAATAAAAATGGTAAATTAGTATTTTACTGGCCAATTGACCAAAAGTGCAAGATTTTACCCACTATAAATATCATCAACGTAAAATTTCAAAAGTTGAACTGAAAATGTAATTTCTGGAAATAACAGCGACAAAACTGTAATTTACTCTAAAATCAAACCAAATAACGTGAAGAGCATTCGGCCACAATATTTTTTAGGGAAAATGACTTAAAAGGGTAATTATGTTTCCCAAATGTACAAAAAACACCATCGAAGTTTTTTTCGTGCAAAAAACACCATTGAACTAAGCATTTTGTTCACCTTTAACCATTAAGGTTTCATCCATGTTCACAAAACACCCTATGCAACCGGCTTTATCAGGTAAAGGGCTGAGTTGGAAATAACTTGGCATACGTTTTTATGAGTTGGCAAATTTATTTGCTTATATGGCAGTTAAGTAATAATATAACACGACTCCTCTACACAATACCCCAATTTCGATCGTATTATGGAAAAGGAAGGAAGTCGATCTAAGTCTCCTGGCCTCTCATGGAAAGCAGGTCGATATCCACCTCAAGCAACAACAATTCCAAATCAAAGAATGTACTTGATTATGCGAACCCTTGTGGATGTGGGTATCCTTCTAGAATTTGGACATCATCTACAGATAGTAATCCTGGTCGAAAATTTAGGGTTTGTCAAAACTCATTGGTAAGTTTAATTCAATAGTTTATCATCTATTTTTTATACATAATTGTTTGTTTTTATGATTTATTTTTGAAAAAAACGAAGGCCCCAAAGAAAAAAATGTGAATTTTAGGAATGGGTTGAGGATCAACCGAATTTGGAAAATGAAAGAGAATCGAGCTGCATTGAAATGAAGATATCAATTTTGGAAGATGATTTCAGTTTGTACAAGAAGAAGGCTGATAAGGATTCTATGGATTTTAGAAAAGAATTTGATAAGTTGGGTAGGGAAGTGATTATGTTAAAAAATTTAGTTTTGTTGTTGTTTGGTATGTTTGTAATGAAAGTATTAATCTAGTAGCTTCACCATATTAGGGAAGTGATTATGTTAAAAATATTAGTTTTGTTGTTGTTTAGTTTTGTTGTTGTTTGGTATGTTTGCATTGAAATGAAGATATCAATTTTATAGAACTGTATGCAAGTACCTTTAAATGCAAGAAAAGTCAAACTCAAAAGAACAATCCTTTTTCCATCTTTACCCATCGGGCTTTTCATTTGGAGGTGTTAAAGATGCCAATAAGTTGGATGCAGAAATAGCACCCTACTTTCATTTATAACAGAATTTCTTGAATTTAATCCAAGTTAAATGCAAGAAGCAACAAGATAATTTCATTTATAAGCAAGAAATAGCATCCTACTTTCATTTGGACCAAAACTGTACTCAAACCTAGAAAAACAGAAAGTAGGATGCCTTGAGATGTTGCTGCTGTGGTCATCAGTTTAAGTTAGATTAATCTCATTTGGACCAAAACTGTACTCAAATTTATTAGCAAGAAATAGCATCCTACTTTCATTTGGACCAAAATTGTACTCAAACCTGGAGAAACAGAAAGTAAGATGCCTTGACATGTTGCTGCTGTGTTCATCAGTTTAAGTTAGATTAATCTCATTTGGACCAAAACTGTACTCAAATTTATTAGCAAGAAATAGCATCCTACTTTCATTTGGACCAAAACTGTACTCAAACCTGGAAAAACAGAAAGTAAGATGCCTTGAGATGTTGCTGTTGTGGTCATCGGTTTAAGTTAGATTAATCTCATTTAGACCAACACTGTACTCAAATTTATTAGCAATAAATAGCATCCTACTTTCATTTGGACCAAAACTGTACTCATACCTGGAAAAACAGAAACTGTACTTTCATTTGGACCAAAATTGTATTCACAAGAAATAGCATCCTACTTTCATGTGGACCAAAACTGTACTCAGTCCCTTTGAAGGTTAACAGAAAAAAAGGATAACCAATCTACTCGTTAGTTTAAGTTGGAATTTCTTACAATTTCAGTCCCTTTGAAGGTTAACAAAAAAAAGGATAACCAAAAGGTATGTTGCTATTATGCGACATACATTCCTGAGTTTGAAGCAACATACATTCATTCAAAGTTTGAAGCAACATACTTTCAAAGTATGTTGCTATTTAATGAACATACCTTGAAAGTATGTTGCTATTATACGAAAATGATGACATAACTTCAAGTAGGTTCCATTAACTGAACAGAGTTTTGCAATAAACCTACATATAGGTTGCATTATATATACAAAATACAAAAGTAGAGCATACAATTCCCAAAACATTTCCCAAAATAAACACCCATTAGAGTTGGTAAAAAGCTCATTTTCTATGCAACCCCAAAAATACCATAACCATCATTCTTATTCTAAACTAATAGGATGTTCCTCTATGTCCCCACTTCCATCTGCCGTGGTAGCTTTCCTTTTCAGTTTTAACTTAGTAATTCTCTCAGAATGTCCCCTTTGCCTCTTCACTGTTCCACTTTCATGATCCTGGTTTGGTTGAACCTCAACTTGCTCCTGAGATACTCTAGATTCCCTCACAGATTCATCAACAGGTGCACTTGATCCTTCTTCAACAGGTGCACTTGATCCTGGAAAAAATATTAAATTATGGATCAAACACATATAACATTTTTAGCAATAGAAGTAACAAACATTGACCAAGGGTTGGGCATTTGCGTTTGTTGTGGCGTGGATCTTTACAAATACTGCACTTCCCAATTACACCCTTTTTAGTAACTGTATGTTTTCCCAACACTTTCTGATACATCTTTTTTTCTATTCACTGTTGGCCTGCCTGACATTCTTCTATGTTTTGGTGGCAAGATGGGATGACAGTCAACAGTTGGCCACATTTCACTCTCGTTTATTGGTTTTATTGTATATCGATAACAGTTTCCAAACATTGAAGTTGAGAACCAAATTGCAACATATTCCTCTGGATTTCCATTCAAATACAGAATTGTTGCAACGCCATGTAAACATGGAATACCACTGATCTGCCAGGCTCTGCATGTACAAGTTTTGTTGTTCAAGTTAACTGAATAGGCATCTTGCATTAATCTAACCTCATACTCTTGCAATCCACTAGGAGTAACACCCCAATACCTACAAATAATTGAATTCACATTAACTTTCTTTTAAAAACAAAACTTTCATTAAGTAAAAAACAGATAGATCTATTTGTGAAGTACCTCTGGGCTTTCTTCATGTTGTCAATCCTTTTCCTGATTGAGGGACAAATCTCCAAGTTCCACTTTTGGCTTTTCATTTTTTGAGAAAACATCCTATCCATCACATAAATTCTAATATCTTCAAGCATTGTTATTATATGTTTCTTTCTGGCTTGAACCATTGCAACATTGAATGATTCTGATATACCATTTTCAATTGCTTCACAACACCTATCTTCTCGAAAAAAAGCCCTACACCAACTAGGTGGATCTCTTTCAGCCAAGTGTTCGTGTGCATTTATGTTTAGTAACCTAATTTCCCTCATTACAGCTTCAAATCTTTGCCTAGTGGTGGCCTTTGCAGTAGACCAAAACAACTTTCTAAATTCAGCTCCAGAATACTTTTTCTTAAAATCCGCATAGATGTGCCTCGCACATTGTCTATGCTCGGCTTCTGGTACCCTCTCCTTCACTGCTTCAATTAGTCCCTACATGATTAAGAAAGAAAGTTCATTGCTTTAGAAGACACAATTTATCTATCAAACAAAAAAACCAAATATAACAAAATCATTGAATCCTAACCTTGTGTTGATCAGAAATTAAGGTTAATCCTCTACCTTCTCCCATGTCTATATCATCAAGTAATAAGTCTAAAAACCATTTCCATGTATGTTTATTTTCAACAGCAACAACCGCCCACGCTATAGGGTACGTTTGATTGTTGGCATCCCTACCAACAGCCGACAACAACTCACCTCTACATACACCCTTGAGAAAATAACCATCCACACCAATTACGCGTCTACATCCTTCAATACAACCGTCTTTCACTCCCTTCAAGCAAATATACATCTTTGAAAAGTATAGAGTCGAATCAGGCATAATGTTCACATCTATCTTCACCGTTGATCCAAGATTAGCCCTTAACAACTCAGCACCATAACTTCTTAATAACTTCTTAACTTTTCATAGCGTGACACCAAACTTCCTTTGATTTCCTGAAATGCATATTTTTTGGCATTTCTACATTGCCCAACAGACACATTCAAGTTGAATTTTTTCATAACTTCAGCTTTCATTTTGCTGCAACTAATCTTTGGCCTTTCCAATATGTCATTAAGCAAATGTTTTCCAATCTAAGTATATGTCACCATTGACCCTAAATTTACAGCCCTACAACAGTTGTGTTCAGAATTTAAGGACTTGATTTGGAATGATTTTTCACTGCTCATCCAAGTTGCCCACAATCTAAAGGGACAAGTTGATTTTCCCTCACTTTTGCAACACTTTACTAGCAATCTATTTGAGTCAATTTTTTCATACCAAAGTTTGTATCCGTTTGCAACAGCATAATTGGTTAACATGTGTTTAAGTTCAAGCCGATCACAAAATCTCATACCTAAAATCGGAACCATCGTATCACATTGTTGTGTAGGGTCATGAACAGGATAGTGAATAACCGATGAATTATCTTCAGTGTAATCAGCTATACCTTCTGGTGGAATTAGTTTCTTGTTGCACAAAAAAATATCTTCTGATTTCTTAATATGTATTACCTCATCATCTTCTTCATGGTCCACAGAAAACGATTCTGAATGCACCGAGTCAACATCTTCATCGCAGCTTTCAGTTTCTGTCCCTCCTTCTTCATCTTTCTCTTCCTCAATCCAATCCAGAACTGGTTCGTTAGCGTGCTCAACAAACACTTGAATTCGTCCAACATTACTAAGGGCAGCATCAAGAAACCTCGTGTAGTCATCTTCATCGGTCAAATATCTCAACCCATCTAGCAGGGACCTTTGTGGAACACAATAATAAGCAGCAGGTACCCGGTCCTTGACCAATTTCCGTAAGAACAACATCATATCTTTAATCCCCATATTATAGAAATCAACATCTGTAATAACCTGCTTTCGGGGGTAGAAATACGCAATTGGTCGTGGTGCAAATGCACCTTCATAGTTGACTTCAATTTCGAGCAGTTGTCGTGATCGATTGGATGGACTCGCCATCCTTGCCGTGTCGTGATCGATCGTATCGATCGAGAAATAGGGTTTTTTTACTGATTGGGTTTTGGGTTTTTACTGAAGCGTATCCACATAATAAGGTTTTAATTGCCACGTAACAGCTTAACCGGTTATCAATCGGATACATTCACGCTTTACCTGAAAAAGCCAGTTGCATAGTTTTTTTGTGAACATAGATGAAACTTTAATGGTTAAAGGTGAACAAAATGCTTAGTTCGATGGTATTTTTTGCACGAAAAATACTTTGATGGTGTTTTTTGTATATTTGGGAAATATAATTACCCTTTTAAATCATTTTCCTTATTTTTTAGGTACCCTTAGGTATGAGGTGTGTTATTAGTACTGAGTGATGAATGGGGGCCATGTTTTGTTATTAAGCAAAAAGAATGAAGGGAGGTATATGTAACACAACCTCCTCAACACTTCAAGGATAAAAAGATGGAAACGCTCAACTGATTAAGGGATAATTAACTACACACGTGTCGACAAGTAATTGATGGATCTGAATCATAAAAATAATGAATACAATTTATGAAAAATATAATGCAACCTTATCCAAAAATTAAACGTATTTAGTTATTCCCTGTTTTATACTGTTTTAAAAAAATCAAAGAAAAAATAAGATGTAACAAAATTATTTTTTATAAAAATTTGTTTAATGAACATATTTTTAAAATCAATATATTTATATGCGTGTGTTTGTGTGTAATACAAAGATTATAATCGAGCAACATAATCGCTTACCGGAAATTAATCATAATTTGTTTTTCAAGATACGATACCTAAAATATGAATTAACTAAAACTATTTTTACATCAAAAAATATACACGTCTTTCCTATTCCTATGTGGTTTTAATTTTCTTATCTAATGATGATAAAATATTTTGGTAATGTTGACTTTGATCGACTAAATTTGATTTCTAGTCTTCCTTAAAGGACGATAAATAATTTTAACTTATAATTAAATATATGTATAAATAATTATAATCAAACATTATGTATGTTTTTATAACAAAATAAAATACTCTTTATGATACTTAACAATATAAAAAGTAAAAAGCAACCATATTCTCAATGATCATAAAAGCACAATTCCTCAAAACCCCATCTCCCTAAAGTGAGTGCACAACACTTAAAGTTATGCTTTCCGCATATTTTTTATGTATTTTGTTGAGTAAATAATATATTTTATATTTCAAAAAATGTTAAAGTTGTTCACGATGCCAATATAATTATATGTTTTTGGTAAGTGCTCAGATGCCAATCGGGTTAACCCGTTCAGATTTTTGGTTAATCGGATCCGGTTAATCGGGAATTTTAAAAAGAGAACATTTAACCCTAAACTCGTCTCTTATAGGTATGGATAGTCAGGATTCGGGTTAACAGAGTCGGGTTAGTGGGGTTAAAATGATGTATACCAGTGTAGGGACTTAAAATGTAAGATCGATTAATATTGTGTCATTTTAGTAAATCAAATACATGTTTTAGTGATTAATAAATATAATGGCAAGAAAAATTCATATTCATTTTCAAAACATTGATTGAACTTTACTAGCATATATACAAATTCTCATATTATGTTTTATATTTTTTACTATATATGCGGGAGCTTTAACGTATAATGTAGAAGACTTGTAGTGGAAAAGACGAGTCTGATGAAACAATGAGTGGAAAAGTTCTTATTGAACGAATTTTAGTCTTGCTTGTACTACACAAGTAAAGAATAAATAAGGAAGAATGAGATACATAAAAGTTGTAGTATACCCTATTCGGGTTAATCGGATTAACCTGAAACCAAAAACTTTCTTAAAAATCAACCCTAAATTCGACCCTAACTGTAATTCAGGTTTGTCGGGCTATTCATCTTAATAACCTGATTAAGAACTTTAACGATATTAAACCCGACCATAAATACCTTATTCGGATTCGGGGTCGAATCAAGTTGATCGGGTTCATACTTTTTTGACACCCTTAAGTGCAATGATTAATGGGTAAAAAATTTAATGTTTTAAAAAGTTTCATGATTTGGTCGATGCAACAAGAAGTTATAATTAGAGAGCTCGTATAATGTGTCACGCTATAAGATCAACGATATTATATCATATGACTAATATATATATATATATATATATATATATATATATATATATATATATATATATATATATATATATATATATATATATATATATATATATATATATATATATATATATATATATATATGTATGTATATATATATATATATAATTACATATATATATATATATAATATATATATATATATATATATATATATATATATATATATATATATATATATATATATATATATATATATATATATGGCTAAGTTGTGTTATTGACAACAGTTATTGTGACACAGTACGTACAGTGGTATTTTGTAAAAAATGAAGAATATAATATGTTTTTTTTTGTAATGCGAATACGAAACAAATATATTCTCATAGAATTATTGTCATAAAATCTTCTATACGGGTTATATATATATTTTTATGATTCTCATTATGTGAGAATAATTGTATGTCTTTCAAAATGAGAATGAGTAATTAGAATGTGTGAAACACAAGAACGAATAATAATGATTGAAATTGTGTTATAATAATAATTATTATATTAGAATATGTTTGTTTAGTATTAACATTACCATAAAAAACATATTTTAATCGTCATTACCACAAAAAATATATGTATATACAAAAAAAATTATATATATATATATATATATATATATATATATATATATATATATATATATATATATATATATATATATATATATATATATATATATAGTTAGGTTATTTTAAAACTGAAAATTATTGTGTGACTGTGTGGACCAATCAGAATTCAGAAAAAAGTTATTTTTCGTAATTATAGGAGCGGTTACCGGATTTATATGAATTTATTTATTTAAAATTAATTGATTTATATGTCAATTACTATTATACTCATGTCCGAATTTAAAATGATTGGTCGATATTTAGTTACAAGGTAACACAATATTTATTAATATATATATATATATATATATATATATATATATATATATATATATATATATGCTTGCGTTAGTACATACATACATACATACATACATATATACATATACATATGTATATACATATATATATATATATATATATATATATATATATATATATATATATATATATATATATATATATATAATTTCTAGTAAAGAAGTGCCATGATTTGAATATCTATTTTCGTTTTTTATTCATTATTCGGGGGTTGATGAAGGAAACCAGATAGTTATATGAGTGAAAGAAATGGCTTAGAAATTTGCAGTAAAAGAGTGAATATCATTTTCTATGTACAAGAGTTAAGAAAAGTAAACATAAGTATTAGAGACTCTTTACCCCAAGATTGATTAGTCATCATGACTTGAAGCGGGTTCAAAAGATCAACTTTATGGGGTTTTTACTATCTATTACCATATGTCGATTCTTTTATCAAAAGTGACTTTGAAAATGTTACTGTTTTATCTATTTTATATATATTACTTGAATCTCTTATCTATTTTATACATATTCCCCGAATGTATGTTGCGTATTTTTCTAAAGTGAATCAAATGAATTAGGGTTCTATCAAATCAAGTTTTTATTTATTTTTTATATTAATGTTAGCTATTACACCCCATCACCATACTTTAATACCAATATACACCATCTCTCTCAAGTGCGTCCTATGAAGAGGCGATATTTGATCCTCTTTGGTAGAATTTTTATGGCTAAGGAACTTACAGTTCTTTATCAGACACATACGTGAGATCTGGTACCGCTCTCACCCAAAAAGCACATGGTTGGATGTCGTTGGGTATACAAGATTAAAAGAAAGTCTGACGGATCCATTTAACGTTATAAGACCAAACTCATTGCAAAATGATACTTGTATAAGTACGGTATAATTTATGAGAAGACTTTTGCTCTAGTTGCAAAAATGACGACCGTTTGCACTCCGATTGTTGTTTCTTCTATTCGTCAATGTAAGATCTTGCAGATGGATGTCAAGAATGCATTATTGAATGTTGATCTTCATGAGGAACTGTGCATGTCTTCTCCCCAGGTATTGCTCACTAGCCATGTGAAGTTTATAAGCTTCGAAAAGCTTTGTATGGGTTAAAAAAGACCCTCGCGATTGATTTGAGAAATTCTCTATGGTGATCACTTTTCTTGGTTTTAGTCCTAACAATCATGATTCATCTTTATTTGGTAGAAGTACGAGTCCAGGTCGGATTCTCCTATCCTTATATGTCTACGACATGATTATTACCATTGATAATCATGATGGTATAAAGTCTTTGAAGCATGATTTGGCTTATTGATTTTCTATGAAAGACTTGCGCGTACTTCGTTATTTCTTAGGATTAAAATTACTTAATCATGTATTCTCCCCAGGTATTGCTCACTAGCCATGTGAAGTTTATAAGCTTCGAAAAGCTTTGTATGGGTTAAAAAAGACCCTCGCGATTGATTTGAGAAATTCTCAATGGTGATCACTTTTCTTGGTTTTAGTCCTAACAATCATGATTCATCTTTATTTGGTAGAAGTACGAGTCCAGGTCGGATTCTCCTATACTTATATGTCGACAACATGATTATTACCATTGATGATCATGATGGTATAAAGTCTTTGAAGCATGATTTGGCTTATTGATTTTCTATGAAAGACTTGCGCGTACTTCGTTATTTCTTAGGATTAAAATTACTTAATATCCAAAGGGTTATCTCTTTCCCCAAACAAAGTATATTTTTTATCTGTTTGAGCGTGCATGTCTCTCTAACATCACGACTCTTGATACACCCCTAGAGACCAATACTCGATATGCACCAACTGACATCATCCCCTTATCAAATCCGAGTCTATATCGAAGCATTGTGGGAAGTTTGGTTTATCTCACTATCACTTAGTCAGACATAGCTAATGTTGTTCATGTGGTTAGCCAATTAGTCACCGTTCACTCTACTGTTCATTGGAGAGTTGTTCTTTGTGTCTTGAGATATCTTCGGGGCACTCAATTCTGCATCCTTATGTTACCTTCCACGTCCTCTCTTGAGCTACGTGCTTATAGTGATGCTGATTGGGATAGTGGTCCTCATGATTGGAAATCCACCCGTTGTTTTTTATTTTTCTTAGTGATTCGTTGATTTCATGGAAGAGTAAGAAACAAGAGGTTGTCTCACGCTCCTCTACCAAAGATGATTATCGGGTTATGGCTGTCACCACTTGTGAGATTGTGTGGCCACATTGGCTCCACGCAGATATGGGGGTTGATATTCATCAGACGGCCCATTGCATTGTGACAACAATATTGCAATATTGATTGTCAATAATTCGTTTTTTCATGAGTGGACGAAACATTATTGAGATTGACTGTTATTTCACTCTTCATCATCTTCAGCAGGAGACTATCTCTTACAACATGTCTTATCTACCTTGCAGATTATTGATATGTTTACAAAAGCCTTATTTTGGTCTCGGTTTCATTTTTTGTTTAACAAACTCTCGATGTTTATTGTTGTCGCATTGTGAGTTTAAGGGGGAATGTTAGCCTAATAAACTTATTAAGATAATATTATTTGGGCTTTTAAGTTGGCCTTTTAGCTAGGTTAACCCTAGATAGTTTTCTTATTTATAGTTTTCTTTTCCTTTTTTGTATTCATACTTTTATCTCAATAATGAAACCATAGTCGTCTTTTGTCTTTATTGTTTTACTTAACAACATTCTCAATTACATTCTTGACGACCTCAATTTCCTCAATATTCTTCCTACAGTGTAGAGTCCCAAATTCCAGAGCAAAATTTTCATTTTTAAAAGCGGTTCAGTACATAAAATGGGTTATAAAATAAAACCATTCGATTTAGGTTTAGTATTCAAAATTTCTAAAAACCAAAGATATTAAGTCAATACAAAATATTAACCAGCGGAAGACTTGAATACCAAAAGTAGGATGTAATACAGTCGCGCTGCACTCCAATCCTTTATTTTGAAAATCACCTGAAAAACATTTAGGGTGAAAGAGTAAGCACAAAGTGTAGTGAGTTCCGCAAAACATCACACGATCCATCACATAAAGCACATTCATTTTGGTCTATGGGCTTGCCCCGAATAACCTGGATCTCGGGCTTCCTTGATCCGTCATTAATCAACTCATTCTTTGGACTCTCAAGCTTGCATCGATCCGTCTGGCTCTCGAGCTTTCCTCGATCTGCCGTCATACTTTAGTTGCCAGAACGAATCTAATGACTAACACAAACAAGCATAGAAACCTAAGCATACAGCCTAACCCATCGGGTTCCTATTACCTACCATACTGTCAAATAAAATAAAGCACACCCAGCTAGCACACATTACTACACATAGTAAAGTACGACTATCTACACATGTAACATGACATATAGTATTGTGAGAAAACTCACCTGATCCGCCAAGCTAATAGCACTCCACGCGCGTGTCCTCAGATCCCAACAACACCAACCTTCTAATAAGGATAAACTTCATTTAGCAAATCATACACCCTAAACAGGATAAACCCCCAAGACCGGTACCCCGAATCTCTCAAGTTTGACCAAAGGTCAAACTGATCAAAAAGTCAACGGTTAAAGTCAAAGGTTAACACCAAAGTCAACCTTCACTTAGCGCTGCTATCTCCTATGTATAGCGTCGTGAATTCCTTTTTCAGATATAACATCATTATCTTCATAGATAGCGGCGTTATCTCCGATGTTCCGTCCAACTCTTAATACGTCAAGCATAGGTCTAATACCTTCCAGAACTCTCCCAAACAGCCACTAGATCGATAAAGATGCAAACTTTCACGTCCAAACATAACCATGCATACACATGGTCAATATCTAGGTCCAAAAAGATAAAGACCCAACCGAAGCTTAAACATTTAAGGGGGCTTGACTCACTCCCAAAATCAGTTCAAAACTTCCAAAGAAGACTCTAGGGACATAAAGTTAACACCTTTATCATTCCATTCCGAAGATCAAGCAACAAAGGACCAAAAACCCATACAAAGTCTCCTAAAAACTAGAACAAACCTAGTAACACAAAAAGGGAGAACTTTATACTCACAATGGTCCAGAGAATGAAGATATTGTTGACTCAAACTTGTAGAACACCTCCTAGTACCACCATGCACCTTCCTTCTCTTCAAGAAATCTTCCAAAGTGATCTAAAGAGCCAAAAATCACTTAAGGGGGCTAGGAAAAGGGCTGGGAACGTTTCTGGAGGCTGAAGGGTTACAAATGACGTATACCTAGGGTTTGGAGCCCTTAAATACGACCCAAAACTCGAAATCTAGGGTTTTGGTGCAAACAACGGCGGATAGCATCGCTATCTATAAATAACGTCGCTATCCCCATATAATGGCAAGCACGATCTGCCTCATATAGTGTCACTATCTATAGATAGCGTCGCTATCTATAGATACCGTCGTTATCTCTATATTCCCATAAAACTTACATTTTATTAAAAAAACACAACTTCTTGGAAACGGGTCACATACAGTTTGATACAACTTTTTTTTGTCAAGTTTCACTTTCATTCGATTTATGCATCCTTTCCTTCGTCTGGTCGATCTGATGCTCCAAAAAGAAGAATGGTTCTCAAATTCATTATCCTCAGATATAGTAGGTCGGTTGTGCTTGAATCAAGTAGTAAATCTTTTTTATTGGAAGTTGATCCCAATTACTATGTTTGCCAAAGGGAAATGTCTGATTTAACTCATATGATGGCGACATTGTTTTTTATCACAATTTGCTTAATTGAATAGATTCGTTTGAGACTCTGACTTATCCTCGTTTTTCCCCCAAAACAACAAATTTTGTTGATAATTGTTTGGTGAAAAATTTTGGTATGGTTTAGTTTTAAAATTTTTGAAGTTCTGTTTTTAGATTGGATAGAATGAAAATAGTTCTAAAAATCATAATGATAATGATGATTGCTGACAATGGAAGTTGAAGTCTTGGTACATAAGAAATATGTAAACGAACTTATTCTTACCTACTATCTTCCTAGAAGTTGATATTCCCTTTTTGTTTGTCTTGAAATTGTACACACAACACCTTCAATCAGTTTGATTTCATTGTTAATTGCTTGTCGGTAAAGGCGAAGAGGTTGATTTTTGTAGTCGATTTTATTTATGGATGATTGAAGGGGCTAATTTTGGCTTTCCATCTTAGTGTAACTTTGATTCGAAGTTCGGTCATGATTTATATTTTCTGTAAAATCTCATCCGATAAAACCGTAAAAGATGGTGATGTTTTCCGAAAAAATATGATAATTAATATTTTCCTTTTTGCAATTTTTATCCTAAATGATAGAATGCTCATATTCACAAACTTGACGGTTGTGATATTAATGACCAAGGGGCCAAAAGTGTTATGAAACATGAAATAATGACCAAGGACCGCAAAAAACCTTTTAGGACCAAAAGTGAAAAGATTTATTAAACCTCGGGACCAAATTTGTAATTCGCTCAATTGTTTATATCATACAATAAAGCTAATCAATTGTCATTATTTTCGTATTTACTTTTATTTAATACGAAAAACCATATGGTAATTTTATCTATAAGCCACTTGTATTGATCTTATTTGTTTGTCTACTTATGGACATATTAGGAAAGTAAAGGCAGGCAAGGCACTCCAACCAATATTTTATTATTCATAATAATAAAACCAATATTGAACTAAAAGACTAAATATAGAAATATAGTAAAGTTCAAGCATAATAAACAACCATCCTAAAATTGAAGCCTTTGACAAAAATCGAGACAAAATGTCGAAGTGTGATACAATGACCTAAAACCGACTACTCAAATTTATACCAACCAAAGGTATACACTAAAAGCAGAGGTGATTTGAATGACAGTTATCAACTTATCATAACCGACTGTGTAGCAAAAGACCAGTGGCAAAGTCATGAATTTATGAAGAAAATTTAATTTACAAATTAGTTATGGTATTTTGTAGAGATCACAGAATTTTTTATTTGTGATTTTATACTAAAAATTTTATATACTTAATATATAAACTTTATTGAAGCAACAGCGGCTGCTAGTTGCTTGCTGGGTTGCTACCATCTCCCTTATAGTTCTTATTTTAGAAATTATAGTTCCTAAACCCAACTACTTGGTTAGGCAGGTTTCTAATTGACCACGTATGCATATATTATAATAAATTTATTTGTAAAGATTCATTAAACTAGAATTTCTGTTATTGTTTTAGCTGTAGGTGTTGGTTGTATTAGTTAAGAAAAAACAAAAGTTGATAATAATAAATAGGAAATTGAGTTACGATTTCTATTTATCAAAATTCATTTAGCGGGTAGGTTTCTAATCGAAGAATTAGGATTTAGGAAGGCGATGATCTTTGACTCGCTTACAAAAATAATTAAACTTTTTTGTTCCCATATTATCGGCTATCGTTTTTAGTTGTACACGTATTACTAACAATCTTTATTTAATGTATAAAAATATCATTGGTGATCGGTATTAACAGGTTTGCTGATGATTTAGCATTTTTTTCATTGAGATGTACAATTTTTATGCCGAGGTGGACGTCTACTCAATGCCGGTCTAAACATATTCGGGGTAGAGAGAAAACCAAAAAGTAGGCCCTCTCAATTAATAAAGTTTTATATAATGAATGTCTTAGATAATCTTTTTCCTAATTATCAAAATTTTATATAACAACTATGTTTGAGTTAATATATTTCCAAAATATTGTCGGTCACAGGCAAACAATGGACCCTAAATAAAATCCAAGGATTCTATTACAAAAGATTATTATTACTAAATAATCTTCAAAGCCAAGCTCATTCCTCCATAAAAACCCTAGAAATCGCCACTTTCCTTCTCTCTTTTCTCTGAATTTGTCCATATGAAGCAAATGGGAAAAAATCCCCAATTTACAGATCCTAACTTAGTAGAATTTACAAAATGGTCCCTAGGGTTTGTTCCTCCTACAAACAACAACCCCAAAAGGCTAGCCCTTTTAATAAAAGTCCAATCTTTTGAACTTTTGCCCCAAATAATTAAATTCATCTTCAACTAGGTCATTGACTGGGTCAACCCTAAACACTAGTTTGACCATTTGGTAAAAATGGCCCTTCTCGCTAAAACTCTTATAATTGGGTCCTTTTATTGTTTAAAAAAATGTCTAATATAATACTACTTCCCACTACAACCCCTCAACATGATTTATCTAACATCTAAGTTATTGACAAGTCAAATTTATTATTATTTTTTTTATCGATTTTAGCCTAGATTTTTTATGCCCAACATACGGATGTTACACGAAAAATGCTTGGGAGCTATGTTCCTTGCTGTAGTTATGGATGGACAAAACCAAATCTTGCCTCTCACCCATAGAGTAGGTAAGTAAAATAGTGGGGATGCATGGACATGTTTTTTTATCGATGCTCAATAAATCTACCGACCCATCATTAATATAGATAATGTAACACCCCTTAATTTCCATTTCTTTAATAAGAGAAGTTTTGTCCTAAAATGTTTTCAACTTTCAAATATCATGGAACCAGGTCCCATTTAGTATACCAAAAACATAAGTTTCAAGTTTTAAGGGTATACAATCATATCATAACAAAAAGTTTTAACTACCACACAATTCGTGGCCATCTAAATATCCTCAAAATCTCTAATCCTCCAAAACATTATTTGTGGATACATGCAAAATATTAAAGTCAGACTAAGGAGTCTAGTGAGTTAACCTGAGAAAATGACTTTATACTTTATAGTGAAGTTGGACATCATATGCAAAAGTTGCAAAAATTAAACTTGATTTGGACATCATATGCGAAAATTAAACTTCATTTCATTTATATCATCCATACTATCATAGAAAATTATATGTGAAAATTAAACTTGATTTGGACATCATATGCGAAAGTTGCAAAAAAAAATGGAATTTTCTCTCAGACCTTTACTCTACCAAGTCACTTCATCAAAGGAAGGTTACATGACCAAGTCACCATGATATAACAACATTTTTGTGAAAATTTGTTTTCCAACCCTATACACATGTCCAAACCATTTCTAGGCTTAATCCCTTCAGCTCTAATGACTATAATTTATCCATTAACATATTGAACAAGTTCAATTCCATTTCAAATCATTTAAACTTCATAATTTAAGTTCCATTTATGATTATTTAGGTGTTTTTAACACAACACAACATTGTTTGAACATCACAAACATGATTTAAAATTTAAAACTTCTTCAACACCTTGAGATATACTAAATAATCATCAGATGAACTTTTCTGAAACATGTCGAATCTTTTCACTCAAAAACTTAAAGTTCTAATGGATCAATTAGTCATTCCAAAACAAGCTATGCTTTTAAAGCTTCATCTAAGCTAAGGAAAACTTGATATGTTAACAAATAGCCCAAACAAGATCCTAACAACAAATTAATGGATTCTTTTGCATAGAATGACAACAATAGCCCTTTTACTTTCACAAAATTAGTCTACCCAATGATCCTTCCCATCAACAATAGTACACAGCCATCTTTACCCCAAGCGGAACCAAATATGAAACTATAAAATAAAACAAGAATATAAGATTGGAAAATGATATATATTTCAATAGATTATGATGGTACACATCTTACACTCATCAGGGATGTTACTAACGTTTAAAATGATGTATTCATGGGGTCAAGAAATTAAAGACATTTATTTATTAGATAAAGGTTACTTAGTGATTCGATTACTAAGTGGGAAATTAGCCTTGAAGTCTTATAACGTGAAGCATGTTTTTTATGGGGATGTATGTCACATGACTTGGGTCGCAAGTTTTGATAAAAAATATATTTTGGATCTTGTTGAGAATCAAGTATCATCCTTAGAATATCATTAGTATACTATCATTCTCCATAAGATATTTAATCCTAGAGATATTTTTATAAAATATGAGAGTAATGTAATATAGCTCACAAGTCATTTGCTAGAATAATATTTCTACCTAGATACTACTCACTTATGTTTATGGGGGTCAACGTAGGAAGGGTAGTCGACACACCGATTAGGGACAATTTATGCAACAAAACTAAAATATAATGATGAAAGAGGTTATAACTTCACTCAATAGTATATAATAATAAGGAAAATTTGTCAAATAAATTCCTTAAACTTTGCCTCTATTTTGGAAAAAGTCGTTCCTGATTTTTTTTTTTTTTTTTTTTTTGTGATTTAACCTTCCAAACTGGCAAATGTTTGTGAAAATGCCCCCTTTGACCTGACATAGTAAGTCATAGGTTTATTCGCAAGTTAGAAGATTTTTCAGGTTTTTTTCGCATATAAAATGACTTTTCTTCGTTTTTGTAATTGACCTAAATTTCATATACGATGTCCAATTTTTACTAACTTTATATCATTGGAAAAATAGCAAGTATACTACAACTTTATTTTTATGACTTTTGTCTGAATATGTTAGATCTTTCGTTACAATCCCTTAAACATTAGCATAAACTTATTTTGTTCACTTTTTAGTTATTTTCAAACCTTCATATCTTATTCATTATAAATCCAATTGTCTTGAAACTTTTTTGGTATGTTTTTATTACTTCAAATACTATAATTTTCATAATGATTACTTTTTTCTAATTCCTCATAGATTTTGAGATATATAGTTGTAAACATCACATCCCACAATATTACAATATATGTTTGAAAACCCACTTTTAAATGATATCTCTTGTTATACACATCTTTTTCACTTGATTCTTTTTCATATATACTCTTTGAAATATATACTACAACTTTTATTTAGAAAGTTTTTTTAGCAGCTTTAGATCTTGAGTTGTTCATCCACAAATATGGCCCCTTGATAATACTTATATTTCATCAACATTACTTGATTTTTTCTCACTTTACAAGCTTGTAGTTTATTCATTATTTTCGAACTTAATTATAACCCCAGGATTTCTTATTATTTTCGAACTTATTTATGTAAAGCCCTAGTTTCTTATTATTATTTTTTTATTTAATTGTGTAATGCCCCAGTTTCTAAAGTCCAAAGCGTCATCAACATCGGTTCTAATACTTTTCAATATTTAATTCAAATTTTTAGTTTTATATTTAACAACAGCGGAAGCATGTAAAAATTAAAGTAAACTCATGGAGTTTTAGGTTATCTTAGAATACGATTGTCGTCACCAAGTCTAAGTCTTCTCCTTCCATTTCCTATTACCGTTTGATATAATATCTCTTGGGTTACGCACACTTTCTAAATAGGTAAGTTAAGGCCTAATGAGTTCATGGTTTTCATGCAAGTAAAAGCTACCAAATTGAATAAAACAACTTTTTCCATGTATTACTAATCAAAGCATTCAAGAGTATGTTAAACCCAAGGATGCGATCTATGGGAACATTTTATTTATTCAGAGAAGAAACAGATGGTTCGCTTCCTTTGTCTCTTGGCATAAATCGTCCATGTGCTCAAGTGTTTAAATATCTAAGGAAATGATCAAAAGCAGAAATCATCCATGTACTCAAGTGTTGTAGTAGGCATAATTATGAAAAAGATCAAAAAGAATCAACACAATTGGAGTACATATAAAGAAATTATAAAGTTGTAAAATTAGAAGACTAATTTAAGTGATGCTGATGAAAAATAACTATTATTAAGATGCTATTTTGGAGATGAATAAGACAAACTCTGAAGCTACTAAGAAGAAATTTTCTAAATAAAAGTTGTAGTGTATATTTCAAATAGTATATAAGAAAAAGAATTAAGTAAAACGGATATGTATAGTAAATGGGTGTTCAAACACATAAAATATTGAAGTATTGTGGCTTCAAATTAAAATTATTGTATTTGAATTTTAAAGTAATAAAAACATCGAAAAAAGTTGCAGTTTAATTTGAAGTTATAATGAAGGAGATAAAAGGTTTCAAATAGATAAAGTGTTACCTAAATGAGTTTATGCTCATGTTTAAGTGATTGTAGTGAAAGATCTTAACATATTCAGACAAAGATCACTAAAACAAAGTTGTAGTATTAGTTACCACCTTTCTAGGGATATAAAGTTTGTAGAATTTAGACATCATATGTGAAAGTTATGTTATTTACACAAACGAATAAAAGTTATTTTATTTGTGAAGAAGCCCTCAAAAATTGTTTAGGTTATAACCCCCGACATGCTATTTCTAGGTCAAATGGGTGTTTTCACAAACGTTTGTCAATTTGAAGGGTTAAATCACAAAAAAAAAAAAAATCAGGAAGGGCTTTTTCTGAAATAGAAGCAAAGTTAAGGTACTTTTTGACAAATTTCTTATAATAATATATCAAGAGTTTTTATTTCGACCGTGTATATTATATGGTCGATCATGCCATGATAAGAATCTTTCAAAGACCTTAACGTCGTCTCTTTCTATGGAAAGATAGAAGTTTTTCAACAGTCAACTATAGACAATGTGCGATCGATCGTACTTGTTGGCAAACATAATTCTTGTCTCTTAATTATGTTTACGTGTGTAAAAAATCAGTTTTTTATTTCAAAATAATTTCTTGTTTTTCAACGGAACAAACTCTATAAAGCATGTATTTTTAACCATTGTTTCAGAATTTGGACTCTACCAATTTTTTTAACCGAGAACCGATTAACTCTCCCGTTCGGTTAGTTGCAAAAAATTGATTATCAATGAACCATTGAGATGTGGACACTTCAATTAAAAACCGAAAAAATGATCCAACTAAAACCAATGGATAATGTCACTGTAGCCCTACAAACTTTTCAGTTCTGGTTTAAATGGTCCCTAATGTGTTTATTTGCTCTTTTATGGGCTTAAAATCTATATTTACATGCTACACAAGTCCATCTTATCCGTTACAAAATGTTAAGAAGGACTTTATTAGCAGGTGAATCTCAAGTTTACGCCTCTGGAATACCAAAAAACATTAGGGATCATTTAAACAAAAACTGAATAGTTTGTAGGGACATAGTAACATTATCCTAACTGGACTTCCTGTTCATTCTCACCGCTGATGCCGGGTCTAAGCTCCAATCCATGAAAATCACATTCGTTGTTCTAGTCCTTACACACATCATATTCGATATGTTATATATTAGCTAATCTTATGTGAACCTCAAATTCGGAGACTATCAATGATTAAAATTCACTCGATCGTCTGCGAAATTAGCGAAAATGCTTAAACCAAAACACCCACAAAATATTTAAAAGTGGACACCAGAAAGTCAAGCTTTGTCGAGATAGAGACCGAGAAACTAGAAAACACACAATTAAAACGGTTATGAAAGTTGAAAATCACAACATAATTGTGTAAGAGTTGTCGTCAACCACCGAAAAATTAAGAAACTAGTCGATGAAGTATAATATTTTTGCAATATTGACAAACGAAAAATAAAAAATTGTATTCTCCGATTTGTCACTAATAGTCCTCGATGTTTTATTGGTTTAAATAGTCCCTGGTGTTTTTTTTTTGTTGTTGTATGTAGAGGCTTAAAAATTATATGCACCTGTTATTCAAATCCTCAGTACCTTCTATTACCGATAAAAAAGACTGAAATAACAAGTAATATATTGTTTAAGCCCCTAAAAACAAAAACAAAACATTAATGACCATTTAAAGCAAAAATGAAATGTTCATAAAGTTACAGCTACATTCTCCTTAAAACCAACAAAAAAAAAAAAAAAAACAGTTTTTGTAAAATAATATTACAGCAAACAAAAGCCAAAAAGAAAAACTAATATTGGGTTAACATAAATTCTAGCAGAACCGGTCCATTGAGGCCTTAGATAAAAGAGCTAAAAGCCCACTCTCTTTTAAATTGGCATGCTTGAACTTCCTTATATAATGTGAAAATCATTATTAATTTATTATATGATAATATCACATACGTAGATACATAAATTCTTCTTTTTATTTATTTATTTATTTTATTTTAAAGTTAAGCGTATACCTTCATCTTGGATACGAGTAAAATTGTATTAAAAATATATTAATAGATCAAATATAAATATAATTTTTTTAGATTTGATCAAAATATACAAATACTTGAAATATATATATATATATATATATATATATATATATATATATATATATATATATATATATATATATATATATATATATATATATATATATATATATACACACACACACACACACACACACACACACACACACACACACACACACACACACACACACACACACACACATGATGTGCTTGGTAGCGCTCCAACTCATCATCTCGTGCATGAACGGGACAAGTGTGCCTTATGGTCTTATGATAATGAGATGAAGCATTTATAATTATCGTAATTTTAAAGTTTTTGTAAACAATATATTTAAAAAAGATTGTTTATTCGATTGTATTGTAGCATGTTCTTATAATATGTTTTTTTTAGATTTTGTAAACAAAAATTTTACCGTGTTTTGTAGATGCAAAAAGAACAAGCTATGTTGTAACGAGTAGATTTCTAAATTTAAAAATACAAGTATTGTTGTAATGGAAAATTATAGGATTTATTAAAAACATTGCAATGCTTTATTAACATCTACAAAAGTAGGAACGTTGTTAGGAAATAAAAGAATTTCTTTTTATTAATAAGTCTTTTTCCTTTACATTTATTTGCGGGCCTGGTCGAACTTTTGGATCTCCATTTTGGGGCTTTTATATCTAGGAGTTTTATTAGATAGCACCAACTCCAAAAATATCATATGATTTATATCTTTTGGAGGTGTATGTGTATTATTGTTTGATACAATATTTTTGTAAATATATAACATTCAATATTGTGAATATAAACTAATCAATACTCGATGTTATTAAAAAAAATAATGTTTTATAAAAAAGAATAAAAAACGAGACTCAAGTTTTTGAATCTGTTTTAGCATATAATATAAATAAAGTGTAAAACATACAAATTGTATTGGACTTAAACATTAAGTTGAACAATGAGATTCAATGACATAAAATTTTTGAGTTGTATAATTTTTTGGTAAGATCCCTTTTCCAGCTAGTAGCACAAGCAATAGAAGGGGATTACTTGTGGCTAGGTTGACAGACAAACAAAGATTTGATATAGATGATTTTTCTAGCATTCTATTACATAGCACGCAATCAGCCAACTCGAATGGCATGAGCCACATGGAGAGCGAGCCACACATATGGTCTTTAGGGGGGATATGGTCGAAATATTGATCCACATTATATTTTATTTTCTCGTCTCGGGTTGGTGGCAGGGTGGGTACAGGATAAAAAAAGGGGGAGTGATTTATACACAATAATTTTTATCCATACACAGCACTTTAATGTTTTTGTTATATATTGTATAATTCTTCTAAAACATAAATTGTTGTGTACAAATCACTTTCGGATAAAAAAATGTTTATAAAATGTATTCACATCCTTATTTACATAATTACATCTCTGTAGTTTGACTCTGTCAATTTATCTTAATAGTAAATTCATTTCCATTCTCCTTATTTTTGAAAGATCCCGAAAACATATTTATGTAGATGTAGCAACCTTGGGCATTACCGTCGTTGCTTTAGGGGCACGAAGGTTAGAATTATATCAACTTTAATCATAGATGTCTAAGATAAAAGAGTGAGGATGTACACATTCATAATTTGTTAACCTTATTAATAGCATTTATTAAAACAAATAGGGAGGACATATACATTTACAACCATATAACCTTGTTAAGATTATTAAAAAATAATTGTTAAATTCTATAAAAATCACGGTAGTTTTAATTTTTTAAATTAACCGTCGAAATATTTTTTTCTTCCAGAAAGATCACTATAAGTTTTTCTTTATACTGAATTGCAAAAAACAATCACAATATTATTTTTTTCGGATGGTTTTCCTAAAAAAAATTAAATTATAACGGTTAAATCATAAAAACAATTACTTTAAGTTGTTAAATTGAACAAATTCCAAACATAATAGTTTCTATATAACTAAAATTTGTGTACACTGTTTTTTTCTTTTTCTTTTTTGAAAAAGAAAATTTCAATCTTTTAATGGTTGAACAAAAAAATATTTTTTCGATGATGAAATCAAAAAAACTGTAATCCTCACTGATTTTTATAGGATTTTGTATTTACAAAATTAACATGAATTTTTTTAATCAAACCGCTTATCCAGTCATCTAGATATGCATATATCGACCTTTTCTTTCTCAAGCGAAAAATAGTAGGAACAAAAATAGCCTCAAAGGAAAATGAATCACTCGAGCATTCACAAGATTATTTGAGAAAAGAATTATCTTTAGTTTCTTTGATGTGTTTAAACTCAAATTTCCTTTATAACATTTATTAAAATGTATAAAACTGTTTATAAGTTCAAAATCAAGCTATAATGTTTTTTTGAGTGGTACTAAAAACACTCGTATGATGAGACATATGTGTATGGAGGGTCAACCACACACCCACACACTCACACGTATGTCTCTTAGGATGAGCTTTGTGCCCAAACTGGAACCGACCTCGCCTAAATCAATTTGGAACCAGGACCGAATAAGCAAACTTGTAGAGACTAAGAACTGGACCAGAATATGTTAACTGGTGTTGGTGCCGGTTTTTCGGTTATTTTTAGATTGGAACCGGTCAGCACTTCATTGACCAGCAGAAATCGCAAGTGGACTTTGTTGAGGTGACCAAAGATAGCAATGTACTTTAAATTGGATTTCCAAAAATAGTTTATGATGGTTCCAAAAGTAAAAAATAGCAACTTACTATGTATGATTTATAGAAAATAACAACATACTTTGATTGATTTATACACGTTTGCATGCTTGATAAAAAATAACAACTTACTTTTAATACCCTTTTTGTTAAAAGTTTACAATGAATAGCAACATACTTTGCATGGTTTACAATGAATAGAAATATACTTTGCATTCTTTATAATAAATAGCAACCAACAAAAAATTTAACCAATTCAACCAATAAACTATCATGATTAATACAATTCAACCAATTCGAATTCAATGTATACTAAGAACCAATATTTGGCCCAAGGAAAGGAAACTCGTTTGGTTCCAGCACCGACTCTGGGTTGGTCTAGTCCTCCATCATTTTGGGGGGGGGGGGGGGTGTAATTAAGATTTCCTTTTTAATGAATTATATTTTTGGCCCCTTTAAATTAAACAAACAAAATAAAGACAAAATTACACGGTTGGTCCGTACGATTACCCAAAGCAGATGAGGACAAATATGATAGACCCTACATGATTGGCCCATGTGGTTTGCTTTTCTTACATAGTTGGTCATTTTCGTATTAAAATGACATTTATATCCTTTTTATTTTGTTTTATTTTTTCTGTAACTAATCTTAATTTGAACATAATAATAATAATCCCTCCACCCTCACCACCCACACCTAATAAAACCCTATTTTTAATAGATAACTCATCCTCCACTCTTTTATCTCTTTCCATCTCCGACTCTCTTCTGTCCATAACCACCGCTGCCGACCGCCACAAATCTGGTCCGCCACCTCCACGTTCGTGACAATCAGCATACAGTTTTGCTAAATCACATGTGTTTCCGGTTGCAAACTTCATTTATGGAGCTCAAGAACAACTCTAAAATGGATTTTCGTTTTTGGAAGTCTAAGAAATCCAGAAATTAAATATGGAATCAATTTGTATGTGTGTGTTTTTCGTTTCTTAAATAGATTTGTGTATGTGTGTTCATCTCTAGAATTTGATTTGTGTGTGTATGAATCTAAAAAAAGTATTCTATCCTGTAGCTAAGAATAAACCCAAATTTCTGGGGACAAACATGATAAAAAGGTGTGTATGATTCTAAAATCGTTTCTGGAAAGATTTCGGGGCTGGGATGGACATAAGTACACGCAAATCATAGGTGGATCCTCCATTTTGTCTCTGATTTTGATACTTGATTATGATGTCATTAAACATGTTCATTGTTGATGGGGGTAAGTCTGAGCACCATATCCATCCTCATCGTTTTTGATTTCTTTTCTCCTTGAAATCAATCAAGAATATCTTTGACTCTAGATTTCATTTATTCCTGAAATTAGTCAATAACGGTTAGAAGCTTCCCATTTGCTGTTTTCGACCGTGACCCGGACTACGAATACTCACAATACGCTCTATCACAGTACAGTTGAGATGATAATGCTAAGACTATTGGGAGTAACCATCACCCCATCATGGGTGCCACGTCACTGCTACGTCAGCTTTTTTCACTATCACATTCTATCACACAACCATCACACCACACAAGAAATATCTATCACATTTCATCACACCACATCATTTTTTTATTAAAAAAACTCAAAAATAAATAAAAACCTAATTTTTAATTTAAAAAACATTACATTAAAAATAAAACATTACATTAATATTAAAAAAACAACCCAAAAAAAATAAAAATAAAAATAAACATCGAAAAAAAAAACGAAACATGACGACAATAAACGTAAACTAGTTCCTAGCGTGATATTTAGCGCGGACACTTTTCCGCATTGCCAAGAAAATTTCCAAATCTTCGCCCTCGAAATCGGTAGTTTTTTTTTGACAAAAAGTCGATATCCGCGTTCCGTTGTAACTCCCTTTGTGTTTCGGCAAATTGTTGTTGCGTTTCGACGATTTGTTGTTCCACCGGATTCATAATCCCGACCTTGTCAGATTGTAGTTGGACGTAACGATCAATTTTTTCGCCAAATATATCCATCACGCTTGACTCCGAACTTTTGCCTCTCGAACCGGAAGCCGCTTTCTTGGCCTTGTCTCGCCCGATCAGTCGACGGAACGGTTGTTCGTGAGGTTGTTGTAGATACCGCTTACCCCTCGAAATCGTTTGCCCCACTCTTGCGCATGTTCATGAGGTTGTTATAGATGTTAAATTGATTGAGCTTGATTCTCATTTCCCGAAATTTGCCTGTTATTTTATCCATGTTTCCGTGTCTCTTCACCCATTAAGTCGTAAAACGTCGATTGAACTTTATCTAAAAATTTTCTTGGGTTTGCGAGTCCCAGACTATCGGGTCAACGGAAAACGAAATCCACGCCTTCAATTCTTCATTTTTCGACCAATTCGTTCATTTTTCGGCCACCGGTTTTTTTCCTTTCCTCCTTGCGGCCCGGCGGCTTTGGTTGTCTAATTCTTGTGTCTCTTGAACGATTTCGGGAGACACCTGATTCGATTGTGGTGATGGTTGTGACATTGGTGGTTGCGATGATTGCGGTTGGAACCTTTGTGGTTGGAATACGAAAAGTGGTTGGAATCCTTGTTGATACGTATTGAAATGTGGAAATTGTTGTTGAAAAAACGGCTGGTGTGAGATCGGGGACCCGGATTGAAGTAAGTTTACAAAACCACCTCGCGGTGATCTAAGACTCGGGTATTGGTGAGGGGTCGAGTTTAATCTAAACGGATCATACTTACGGTTTTGATTTGAAGATGGGGTGTTAGGATTTTGCTCCATTGAAGAAAAAATGTATGTGAAGAAGAGATATGTTGGTGAATATTTGTGTGTTTGAGGTAAAAATATGTTGTATATATATTGGTAATTAGTTGTAATTTAAAAAAGGTAATTTTTTTTTAAAATTAGCATTCAACGGCTATATGTTTGTGATTGGCTGTATTCGTCTGTGATCCCCATCACCCTCCATCACGATCACGCCCATCACCGAACACCCGAAACGGTGTGCACGCTGTGATAGGTTGCCAACGTGGCCATCACGGTTCGACCGTGATGAGTACTCCGATTCGCCTAATAGGATACCACCTTTACGAGTTGACGTCATGGACCCTCTATACTATGTATACCGGTTGGTCTTCTGTGATAGGGATCTTTTTTAAATACTATAAAAAATAACTAAATACATATAATTAATTACCCACGCACAACTCGTCATCCCACAATCTTTAAAAGAGGGTCCTTCCATTAATTTCCAACGCAACTGCACCGTTTCTTGTCGGATCTTGTATTCTTGTTCTCAAATTTCTTCAACACTGGTTATATAGCCGCACTCACATTTAAAACCCCAGAGGTTCTTAAAGGTTTTCATGATGGGTTTTGTAAGTTCAATTTAAAAGATTCTTCCATTAAAACCTTTCTCATTTTGGGTAAGATTTCCTTCGCTTCTCCCGTTAAGGGTTTCCTTATTAACATGTTAAAAATTGTTTCTTGATGTTTAGCTCAAGAAGTTCACTTTTTAATGGGGTTTCCTGTTAGCATTTGTGAATTTATCTTCTTTATGATGCTTTATGGAATTTGGCCCACTCTTTCTGCACATTTACACACTCTCTCACCCATGGCGGTTGGTTTAAAATCGAATTAAAAAGTGGGCACTAGGGTTTTAATTGTTGTTGTGGAGTGTGGACATTGGATTTTCCATCAATTTTGCAGTTCAAAATTGACGATTAGTTGTTGGGTTTATTAAAATTGTCTCAAATGTCTTGGATGTTCTTAATTGAAACTTAAATTTTGTCCAGCCTGCTCACTCCCGTTTTCTAGTTAGGGTTAATGGCACGTAATGGCCGCCAATTTTGTTGTGATCTCTATAATTAAGTCACTGAAGTTTGATAATCACCAAGAAATGATTTGGGATGCTCAAAAGTTTCATTTAGGCAATATAATATGTACCAATTTGGTCGTCATTATTTACATATTACTAGGACGCAGAATGATAACTAGCTTTGCTCGTATTACCCACGAAATTTTTAGCAATGTTCAAATTTTTTCCTGATGATTTTCAACCGTTTGCACTTTGCATTATTCAACTTGGTGCATTTTGTTAGTTTTTTTTTTTTTTTTTTTTTTGTCTTGAGCTCTATCAATTGGCTGTTTGGGTTTGTGTTTTGAATTGAGTATGGAATGAATACTCATTAATCAGAATCATATAATCAACTTTTATAAAACGTCTTCGAAAAGATGTTGTTCGGATGTATTTTAGAAACTTGAAGTTGTAGTAATCACTTTTGATGGAAATTAGGGTTTGTAGATTTCTGATTTTCTAAAGAACTAATAAATAAAACAAGGTATATAAAGTAGTTTACATTTCTCTTTGATAATCAATTTTGTTGCAAACTGGCAACTAATACGAAACTGATTATTTGACCCCTAAGTAATCTGATAATCAGTTAATCACTTTTAAGACGGCACTTCTAGTCTCTGACACCAAATTAGGTTCTGTCTTTTAGGACATTGTGTAATTGGACTTCAAAATAAAACTTGTCCTGCATCAATAGCTATGTTTGTGTATATTTCAATCAATTTAGTTTGATAACGTTGTAAACTATTCATTGCCAAAAAGATGGATTAATCTGATGAATGATGATGGAAGTTCTATGTGATCGTTTTTCTTTGTTCCTAGTTAGACTCGTACCCATATATTGTTCTTGAAAAGATTATTTGGCCAAAAATGCCAACGTTCAGTTGTAGACGTTAGTTTAAATGTTTCACATTTTCTGTTCAAAACCCAAAATTGTAAACAAAATTTAACTTTTGTGGTATGAACGTGAATACCCCGAATTAATTATTTTGTACCCTAAAAAGATGATTACTTTTGTTGTTGTGGTGCACACCCAAAATTTAATTTTATAATGGTAATGCATACCTTGTTAGATTCACGATAATTATGTTTGTTTCATGAATATACGTGATCCTTTTTACGTGTCATGTACTTATTACTTAATTTTCAATACTTGTAGCATAAAAGAGGTTGCAATTAGTACAAATTCAAGATCCGTGAGCAATAATTGACAATCGATCAAGATTGGTGGGAAAACATGATTCCAACACTCGAATCTATCAAGGGTGGCGGAGGATCCATCAAAATTGGAACCACGGGTACAATCAGTGCCTTAATGTCAAGAGAATTACACACAGTCGAAGATGCATCTTCACATTCCACCATTGAAGCAAGCTCAAGCAACAGCAGCGCTACAAACGAAAAGAACACCGACACCTGCCGGAAAACCAAAACCCACAAAACGAGAAAAAGTGGCCGGAATCCTAATAGACGAAAGGCTTCTTACATAGTTGAAGTGGTGGACATAAAGTGCAAGATGCCCGACCCCATAACAAATCGACTCAAGAAGCTTAATTTCTCCAAGCTTTCAGAAACGAATGGCTAAGCCAATAATCTTTTAGGGTTTTTGTAACGTACCACTGAAATTTTCTCTACGTCAATGGCTGAACACATGCTTGGTACGAACCTGTTCTTTCTTCTTGCCTTAGTGTGTCTGCCATTTTTGCGTGTTTGAGCTGTTTCTGGGATTTCGAGCCTGTTGAAGTACTCGATTTCTTGGATTATGAGTGACCCGACTGTTCCTTTCGTCCCTACCTCAACCGGAGTTTTTGTAGCCATTTTTTCAGGGATGAATGAAGAAGTTGCAGGAACGGAGGTAGAAGATGATGATATTGTGGGCATTTTTGTGGTTTTAGTGATATATAATGTTGACGAACTTGAAATCTTTGCCTTGTGATTTATGTCCAGGGGAATCTTGTTTATGTAAAGAAGATTGGGTGGTGCTGATGTGGCAACGTTTTCTTCATGAAAATGCTGTGAGATGAACATTAAATTTTGTACCAATTATCAACTAACATCTTTTTATAATTGTGGTCCAAATTCGATAAATATTATAGCAAATGTAAATTGGTATATTGTGTACCTCGATAAAAAAAAATATAAATTAATAATTATTATGAAAAAAAACGTTATCTACTGATTTAAAAATGATAAATTTCACTATTGTTTGCTATAGTTTGTGTTTTTTATTTAATTCACACAGCTTTTAAAAGTTATAATGCATGGGCCAAACTGCCATCGTGGTCGAAATTGCATCTAACTTTTACATAATTAATGGGTAAAGGACTAAAGGTGGCACATTTGTCAAAAAGTATTAATGTTTTTTCTTTTCTTAAATCGAAATCTATACTAAAATTTTAAAATATATGAACTGATAAAGAGATATATAGTGTTACAAATCAAGACTTCAAATCAAGATTTAACCCTAAAAACATAGAGTGCACAGCAGAACCAAAATCAAAGACAGTTGCTCTGTTTTGATTTGGAAGAAAGAAAGAGGAAGCAAATAGAAGAAAAATAGATAACAACACACAAGAAATTAACGTGGTTCAGCTTTTGATCAGCCTACATCCACACAGCAACAGGGACAGATTTATTATCAATTGTGAAGGTTACAAAAGGTTCACTCAATTTCTCGATCTCTCAATTCTGCACATTAAATTTAATAGAGCTTTCACACGTATCTAATTCTCTATCTTTGTAACTGCCTTGCAGTTATCTAATAGACCCTATTTATCAGCAATAATTAATATTACTAATAAGTATAACCACTAGAAATTGAGACATATTTATAACATATAGTTTGTCAAGTCTTTTTACGAGCATATTTGAAGTATCTTGTATGGTTATATATATAACGTTACTCGCTTTTGAACAATTATGTTGTTTATAAGTTACAACTCTTTTATGATGTAAATAATGTTAACCCCTATTTAACTACGAAACAAAAAAAATACTTTAAGACAACTTATATATAAACAAATATGACAAATAATTTAAAATCAAACATAGCCTTTGTAATTTGATCATGGCAGAAGACAACACTTGAAACGGCGAGGCCGAAAACAATTTATATTTAAACAAATAAGACAGATACTTTAAAGTCAAACATAGCTTTTGTAATTTGATCATGGGGGAATACAAATGGCTAGGCCAAAATTAAAACCTAACCGTGGAGGTTTTCATCCTTCTCAACCCATCTAACTTACATGTCATATCGGTTTTTTTTTTCTAACCCTCCCAACCCACATCCATCCCACTTAATTAATTTAAATCAAACTTAATTAAAATTAAATTAAAATACATTTAAAAACAAAAATACACACCTAAACTAAAATTAAAATCCTAAAAATAAAAAAAATATTTAGATTAAAATTAATGTTAAAATCCTAAAAATTAAAATTAAAATTAAAATCCCAAGAAAACCCTACATCTCTCATCCATATCGCTGTGTTATCTCTTGTTTTCGACGAAGCATCATGTTCAACATACCTCCAAACAAATGATCACGAGGTTTAAGGAAAATCACTAAATTTTTTTCGTAACGTTTTTCTTAAATTGTTTGCATCTACTCTTCCATGATTTGTGTTTTTTTGGGGTTTCCAACTCCATGAAGCGAAGTTTCTCCTTCTGGTATTGAGATTTGTTCTCAGCCTTTTTTGTAAATGAATTTTTAAGGTCGCGAATCTCACTGACAAGATTAATCATCTTAGGAGTGTTGGAAGATTGAGCTATCGACTTCTTCCCTTTCCTTATTCTTTTTGGGGTTTCCTCAACAGCCACATCTTCAGGTTCAACATTGGGGTTGTCATTCGTTCCTGTGTTGAATACTGGAGAAAGATGTGTATCCGATGAGGTAATTGAAGTGTTGGAGCCGGAAGTCTTGCTTCATTTGGAAGAACGAGGAGGAGAATGATCAACCATCAAGTTAACAGTCAACCACTTTGAATGAAACTTAAGGATTTACCAAGCAGCTTGATATGGAAAATTGGCCCGCTTGTAATGTTTGCTATAATCTCGCATTGCCTCCTTGTATACATCTAGATCTGATGAACCACTTGCTCGTTGGTTCTTCTTCTTGTTGAATAGACATTTGAGGTAATTAACTTTAAGTTGCATATCTTTCCACTTCGAGTTAACTCGATGAATGAGACGATCTGTATCCCGTATCCGCTCATTAAAATTTGCCAGAACTGACTCCCAAAATGACTCGTATCTTTGTGCATTTCCTTTTTCTAGGTCTTCTGATTTGCAAACAAAAGCTTTTGCCAAAGCCGTCTCTTCTTAAAATATAAAAAATCTAATTTTATTTTTTGAAATATAATTGATGTTGTATACCTTAATATCCGTATTTTCCATAAATTGTTGTTAACCGATATGCCTAATTTACTATTACTCGGTGTTTCAAAATATAACACAATTACATTTTTTCCAATTAATTATCATCATACCATCTTTATATTAACCACTTATCGTTTTTAATCTAAGAGTAAATTACACCTTTGGTCTATGTGGTTGGCAAAAAATACCACATAGGTCCTAACTTTCCATTTTCAACATTCATAGTCACTTAGGTTGGCATAATTTACCAAATAAAGCCTTGGGATTTCAGATTCTTTCATGACAGGTCACAGATCAATGTGAAATGTCTTTCTTGCCCTTTCTTATTTCTTTTATCTTTATCTTTTTAATTTTTTTATAATTAAAAAACTAAAAAAACACATCCCATACCTCTCTCTCTCTACGTCTCTCTTTCTCTCTCTCTACGTCTCTCTCTCTCTCTAATGTGGAGTACAAGTAATCGTGCATGGTGTGCACCTGTAAAGCTATATGTGCTGCCAAAACTCGATTCCTTTTAATCATATACAAATATAAAAAAAAAAACTATTATTTTACTTCATCATCTTCCTGGACTTGCCTGAGCTTTTTCCCGGTAGAGTTGGGATACTCTGTTCGTTTCTGAAGAAATTATCGGGATCTATGGCTGTTTTTATCTTCACTAATCGATCGAAATTCCCCATGAAATACATCTCGCCGTAAACTTTACCTTCATTGTAATTGTTCCCGGTCATCACTCCGATGTCAAGATATCTGTAATTCAAGAATGCGCCTCTCGGATTCTTTGATACGAATGGTGTCATGAAATCGTGCATAACCCTGGTTTGATTCAAGTAATCTCTTTCGATTTCAGGATCTGCGACGCTCCAGCCGATGGAATACTGGATTTTGAAAAGGTTGCCGGCGCGGTTGGGCATTGGGGTTGCGTCGGCGGCGATCTCGTTCATTTTACCGCCGTAGGGGTTGAACACGAAACCGAGTCTACCTAATTCGACGAGTTTGCTAAAGATTGATCTAATCCCGGATACTGAGATCGGGGTTTGAACATAGTCGGATTTTCGTTTTCCGAAGTTACTGTCGGACTGGCGGTCGAGGAGAACTTCCGGCGCCGTTGTGTTGTCGAAGTTGGCCCAGTAAAGTACGGCATCAATCCAGCTTCCTTCAACACAATCTTCTTTTCTCATACCCAATTCCGGGAAGTTTTTGGTCATTAATGTAACCAAACTGTCGGAATCACCCAAGTAATGTGCAATAAATGAAGCCCGACCAACTCTCTGCCGGTTCACCGTCACCGGCTGTAACAAGACTCTGATGAATAAATCATCGTCGATGGTAGAGAGAGAGAGAGAGAGAGAGGTATGGGATGTGTTTTTTTAGTTTTTTAATTATAAAAAAATTAAAAAGATAAAGATAAAAGAAATAAGAAAGGGCAAGAAAGACATTTCACATTGATCTGTGACCTGTCAGGAAGGAATCTGAAATCCCAAGGCTTTATTTGGTAAATTATGCCAACCTAAGTGACTATGAATGTTGAAAATGGAAAGTTAGGACCTATGTGGTATTTTTTGCCAACCACAGGGACCAAAAGTGTAATTTACTCTTAATCTAATGTACTAAAATTGAAAATACAATTGCACTATATTTGTAATTTATTTTTAAACCTAACTAAGTAACCATATATATATATATATATATATATATATATATATATATATATATATATATATATATATATATATATATATATATATATATATATATATATATATATATATATATATATATATATATATATATGTATGTATGTATGTATGTATGTATGTATGTATGTATGTATGTATGTATGTATGTATGTATGTATGTATGTATGTATTTCTCTAGTAATTATCTATTAGACAAATAAGTAAGGTTATGTTAAATAGAATAAAATTAGGAGATGTGATTTGTAATTTGTTTATGTTCATGTGTTTATGTTTATTTACGTTTGTTTGTGTTTATTCATTTATTTTAGTTTGTTTATGATTTTTTGTTAAATATTTTGATGAACAAACACAAAAAATGTAATTTTTTAAACACACAAATATGAACAAATATGTTTTATGTTCGTTTTGATTAAAGTTAAACAAACAAAAATAAACAAATATTGTTCATGTTCGTTAGATAGGTTTACAAGTGGCATGTATTAAAGTTTACTATTTAAAATTTAATTAATTATGTTTAGTTAATAAAAAAATTCCAAACATTTACTTTCATTAGATTTGAACAATATGTAATGGATAACTTTTCTTTGACATATACGGTTAGCGAATATAAAAGTACAATAATCATTTGGCATAAATAAATGCAAGGACCCAATTTGTAACATTATCATGAGAAAATATGTAGGGATCAACTTATAACATTTTATGAGAGAGCAAAGACCGATCAAAATAGAGTAATGGGGGATGTTTGTGACTGTTTATTTAATTTAAAAAACATTTTTTATATAAGTGCTTATTAGAGTTTTTAAAAAGTGTTTGCATTGACTTATTTGATGAAATAAGTTTTAAATTGATAAGTTAAAAATCTTTGTTTTTCTTTTTTTTTTTAATTGGTCTTTTTGTTGCAATTAGTCATAAGGAGTTCTAATAAGTAAGGGTAGTATTACTTATGAAATTTAACTTATTTTCTTATGTTGAAAATGAGTTTTAAAAGTGACTATTGACTTATTTACATTTGTCAAACACATTTTGACTTTTTAAAAGCCAATAAATCAAGGGAAAATTACGAAAAAAACTATATTTTAGCAATTTTTCTAGTTTAACCATTAAAGTTTCATTTGTTCTAATAAAACCACTAATTTTTGGAAAAAATTTCAACCCGACCATTATGTCCTAAAGAAGCCGGTAACAATGGCTTCGACGAAACCTTTTACTAAAAAATGGTGTTTTTTTTAATCTTAAAAACTAATGGTTAAACCGAATTTTTGGCAAAATATAGTTTTTTTATTAGTATTAGATAATGTTTACACTTTGATTTATATAAGTACGAAAAAACACTATATTTCATCTCATTTTTTAAGTTTAACCATCAATTTTTTCATTTGTTCTAATAAACCAACAATTAAAAAAAATAGTCCAACTATCATGACCCAAAGAACCAGTAATGACTTCGATGAAACTTTTTCCCAAAAATTGATGGTTAAACTGAATTTTTTTGTAAAATATAGTGTTTTTCGTAATTAACCCATAAATCAATAAGTAGTTTTTATAAGCAATCCCAAACACCTCTAAATAAAAGGTTATGGGGCCGAAATATATAATAAAAAAATGAGGTTATGGACCGAATAAAGTTGAAGATTAAAAACGAAAGTACATGGGGCATAAATTCATAAGTTTTGTCACCTTTTTTAAATTTAACCATCAATTTTTCATTTGTTCTAATAAACCACAAATTAAAAAAAAAAAATAGTCCAACTATCATGACCCAAAGAACCAATAATGACTTTGATGAAACTTTTTCTTAAAAATTGATGGTTAAACTGAATTTTTTGTAAAATATAGTGTTTTTTTTGTAATAAACCCATAAATCAATAAAGAGTTTTCATAAGCAATCTCAACCACATCTAAAATAAAAGATTACGGGCCGAAATATATAATAAAAAGGATGAGGTTATGGACTGAATAAAGTTGAAGATTAAAAACGAAAGTACATGGGCATAAATTCATAACAAGTTTTTGAGGAAATAGGGCTTCGACAGAAAATTGAAAAAGTTCAGGGCCATGAAAAAAACTGCGTTATGGAAAGCTTTTCTCTATATCAGAGCCAGGTTTCGATCCTGGGACCTGTGGGTTATGGGCCCACCACGCTTCCGCTGCGCCACTCTGATTTGATAACGGTAAGCCCTACCTTTAATATATATTGAATACTTTTAAAGGCATAATTGGTAAGATATATCTACTCTGTTGGTGATAAGAGATTTTCTTCGGTTCCTGATACAACGAAGAACAACGATGGCGACAATTCCATGTACTGTTCAACTCATCATCGCAAGTTCAGACACAAAAACCATGAACAATTGGACCCCAGCTCTTCGTAAACTCGATTCCCAGTTTTTGGGTATGCGAAAAGGACTCGGGTTTTGCAGACCAACTTCAAAAATTGGGCCTAGTAGTTGTGGTTCAAGAACCACCTGTTGGTTCAAGTTCGGTAAAAATGGCGTCGATGCTGAGGGTGCTGGTATTTACGGCAGTCAATCTCGCGACGATTTTGACCGGGACGATGTCGAGCAGGTACCCTTTTTGATTATTTGAATGCTGTGTGGAATTTGTTGGTTGATTTCGCGTATCAGAGAATCAAATTCTAGATTTCATTCATTGGTTTCCATGAAAATTTGTGAGTATCGGAGGAAATGTATGGCAAATGACAGTTGACAGCATGGCTACCTGTTGGGGACTATAGTGTCAAGTAAAAAAAGACGATTCATTTGTACCAATATTGATGTGGAATGATGAAAAGTTGCAGCATTGATTATATGATCTCGGGATACCTACATTTGGCCTCAATTGTGGTGAATCCTTTGGTTCATCTCCATTTGCTTTAATTTTGTTGTTTGATACTAGGTGTTTATGGATGTACCATGGTTAAATCGATTGTGATTGAAGCAGTAGTGATCTCATGTCAAACCATTCTATGGTCAATATATCTTTATTGAGATTTTCTTGGTTAATTATAAGTAAAGAGCATTAAACATACTTTTAAAATTTGTTGTGGATTAGGGAAAAATATCTTTACAACTAATATCATTTCTGATTCTTGCTGATTTAACTTCCAAAATCAAGAAAATCCAAAGATTATCATCATCCTGAAAGTGACATTTTACTCAATTTGATGCAGTACTTCAATTACATGGGTATGCTTGCTGTTGAGGGCACATACGATAAGATGGAAGCTCTTTTAAGCCAGAATATTCATCCTGTTGACATTTTGTTGATGATGGCTGCCTCTGAAGGTGACAAGCCCAAAATTGAGGAGTTGTTGAAAGCTGGAGCCAAGTATGATGTCAAAGATGCGGGTGGAAAGACGGCACTTGATAAAGCTGTAAACGATGAAATCAAGAACTTCATTCTAAATTATTCCACTCAAAAGGCATGATCTGATCTTGAACACCCAAATATTGTTGTTATTATGTTCTTCTTTTAGCGAGATTAGATTTAAATTGTATAATGTCATTGTTATTTTGAGATAATATATGTTTGTTAGCAGAAATGCAAATGTAATTGTTCATGAACTTTTCTAAACCAAATGGACTGTGATATCCTTCCTTCCGATCAAATTGAAGATCATCTTTGATTTGATTCAAACCGGCTGAAATTGACATAAGTCTTTCTTAGTTGACATAAGGCTCCATGAGAGGTTGACTCTTAACATATACATTTTTGCTTTAGTTTTCAATGAGATCTTGTATTGGATCTACAAAGAGATGTCATGGTGTATGCTTTTTGTCTATGACATTGTGGGTGACAAAAACATCGAGTGAAAAACAAAAGGAAGGGACAAAACACAAAGATTAGAGCCAAGCACAAGGACTATTCGAAAAGTGTTTTTTTTTTGTTTTTTTTTTTTGTTTTTTTTTTTTTTTGCAAAAATGATTGTTAACTTTTGGTGTTAGCAAAATGAGTTTTTTAAAAAAATGTTTGTATTAGCTTTTATGGTGGAAAAAGTCAATATTGATATGTCAATTTTTTTTAAAATGTTGGGTTTTGCTTATACATGTAAATAATGACTAAAAAGGATAATGAATGAGTTGTGTATTATTAATGAGAGGTATTTGTGCTTTTTTATGTCAAAAGGCCAAAAACAATTTAAAAAATAGAATTACACCTACTTCTTGAAATGGCTTTTTAAAGCTTTTAAATTTTTAGAGGTATTCTGAAAAATGTTTTTGATTTACCTAAATACTATTTTTAACATGACAATAAATCAATATGTCACTTTTCAAAAGCTTATCCAAACATTCCTAAAATATATTTAATTAAAAATGTATATCTTTCGAAATATCATTTGTCCAAATATATAAAATGTTCAAAAAGTTGGTAGATATATTTCAATAAGAAATTACAAAGGCAGTTGGGGGTTTCAGTTTCCGATTTTAAAATCTCATTTTTCCAGCTCCGAATCTTGATTGTTGCTTTCACGTTGGGTATTTTTAAAATCTCATTTTAAAACCCTTCCTTCTTCTACAATCCTGATTCAATTCTCGCACCACCACCGCTACCGCCACCGCCACCGCCACCGGTACCACCGCCAATTCCATTTGCTTCCCCCAAACCCATAAGCACAATGTCGACCAAACATTTAAAACCCACAAAACCCCCAGTAATACCATCTCCACCGCCTTCAAGATCGTCTTCACTATCTGCTCATCTCGCCATGGTTGAACTCAAGCAAAGAATCTTGACATCACTCTCCAGACTCTCCGACAGAGACACCCACCAGATCGCCGTCGAAGACCTCGAAACCATCATCCAAACCGTCGCACCTGACAGCATCCCAATGCTCCTCAACTCCCTCTACGACGCCACTAACGACACCACCACCAACAAACCCCCCGTAAAGAAAGAAGCAATCAGACTCCTTTCCTTCCTCTGCGCCACCCATACCGAATCAGCTGCCAGTCATTTGACAAAAATTATAACCCACATTGTCAAGAGGCTTAAGGATCCTGATTCCGGTGTTAAAGATTCGTGTCGTGAATCAATTGGGCATCTTTCTTTTCTGTATTTGAAGGGGGAGAGAGGCGATAACAATATTGGGTCTGTAGTTTCTTTATTTGTGAAGCCTCTATTTGATGCTATGAATGAACAAAACAAAGCGGTACAAGCTGGTGCAGCATTGTGTATGGCTAAAATGGTGGAAATGGCTTCTGATCCACCTGTTTTGGGTTTTCAAAAGCTTTGTAGTAGGATCTGCAAGTTCCTTAATAGCCCTAATTTCTTAGCAAATGCTGCTCTTTTGCCCGTGGTTTCAAGGCTTTCTCAGGTCTGGTCAATGCTAGCTAATTACCCCTGTTTATAAAGAATGTCATAATCTGCAAATTCATTAATATCCCTAATTTGTAAAACGTTCATATACTTGTTGCAGGTTGGTGCTATATCTCCGCAAGCCTTGGAGCCGCTGCTTCAAAGTATTAATGACTGTCTCAATAGTTCTGACTGGTCAACTCGAAAGGCAGCTGCTGATACGTTGATTGTCTTGGCTTTGCATTCAAGTAACTTGATTAAAGAAAAACCAACTTCTACAATTTCAACACTTGAAGCATGCCGCTTTGATAAGGTTAGTTTTTCAATACTCACATTCTTCAATTCCAAGTTTATACCCTAATTGGAAATTGTGGATTTTTCAGATAAAGCCTGTTAGAGATAGTATAACGGAAGCACTACAACTATGGAATCGAATTGCAGAAAGCTGTGAAGACCAAAAAACATCTGGTCATGGTGAAGATTCTGAACAAGAAAAATTGTCAAGAAAAGACCTTTCAAAATTGGATGCTAAAAGATTAGAGACCCCAGCAAAGAATGGCGAAACAAAGTCTCAAAATGTATCCGAAAAGACAACTGGAACGAGAAAAAAGGGGCCTCCGTTAAGCGATAAGGAACTGAACCCCGAGTTTTTTCAAAGACTTGAAACGAGGGTTTCAGGCGAAGTGGAAGTCATTGTCCCCCGTAGATTCCTCAAATCTTCAAATACACAAAACGAAGAGGACCCAGACATCAATGTCAATAATCCAGGGTCAAAGTCAAAAGAGACCTACCAGCCAGATGAACCGGTCAACTCGCAAATACAAGCTGGTGATCCGTCTCCGAGAAGGCGAGAATTTGAAAATAAAGGAAATTTGTTGGGAATTCAGAGGCAATTACTACAATTAGAGAGACAACAAGCTTATATCATGAACATGTTGCAGGATTTCAAAGGTGGGTCCCATGATGGTATGGTGACTCTGGAAAACAGAGTGTGGGGTCTAGAGAGAGTCGTACAAGACATGGCACGCAATTTTTCATCAGTGTCAATGTATAGTCAACGAGGTAGTAATTATATGATGGGAAAGTACAATGGGTTCTCTGAGTATTCTAACATGGGTTCAAGTAATAGGGGTATGGGTAGGGGATCTTCTTGGGACTATAAACATGGCCAAATAGGGTTAAGAAGAGCCATGGATAGCAGGTTGCCTAAAGGGGTTGGGCCTTCTGCAAGAAGTGTTTGGCAAGCTTCAAAAGATGAAGCGACTTTGGATGCAATTAGAGTCGCTGCACCTGAAATGAAAGCAGATGACAGTGTTTTGACTGCTTGGAGAAATGCCATGGATGGAGTTGGTGAAGGTGACATGGATATGGCGTTTTCTGAAGTTTTGTCTACTGGAGATGATCTTTTGCTTGTGAAGCTAATGGACAGGACAGGGCCTGTTGTTGATCAGCTGTCGAGTGACGTGGCAAGTGAAGTTTTACATGCGGTTGCCCAATTCTTTTTGGAACCAAACTTGTTTGATATCTGTTTGTCGTGGATTCAACAGGTATGGCCTTTTTATTTGAGAAAAAATCTGAAACTTTTGCTTCATAAATATTGGATTTTTTTTTTTTTTTTTTTTTGATTTTGTCATGTTTACAGTTGCTTGATATGATTGTGGATAATGGAAAAGATGTCCTGGGAATTCCTGAGGAAGTGAAGAGGGAGATTTTGGTAAATTTAAATAAAGCTTCATCAAGTATTGACCCTCCAGAGGACTGGGAAGGACTGTGGCCTGACCAACTTTTATTGCAGTTGGCATCAGCTTGGGATATTAATCTGCAACAGCTACACAAATAGTAAATAAGTGATTAGCCTATCTTGCATATTATACAAGATCAAAACTATAGGTATTTGATACATATTTACCAGCGATTGACATGAAATTTGTATAGATTTAAGTTTTATATAGTTGTGTTCTAATTTCCTTTTTCTCAAACTATACATTAATGGCTTGGTTTTTTCAAACTATAAGTTGATACAATTATACAGCTCATTTTGTTAATACTGTTAGTTAGTAGTGGTAGTTACTTGGTTGATGCGGCTCATGTTAGTCTCCTCTTTGTACGATCAGATTGTATAAACACGAGTACATTTCATATTTCTCTTGTGTTTCTTTTTTGCAGTATGGTATCAGAACATATGTTTCTTTGAGATTCTCTCTGGTTTTCATTTTTCTTGATCCGTTCATACTTTGTTCTTCATACTTCATTCATTTTGATTCAAATTGATAATTGATTCTATCAATTTCTTATCTTTCTCATTGAATATTATGTGATTCATCATATCATTTATCTCCTTCCAATCTGATCATAAATCACGATGTCTAGTTCTTCGAATAATGCTACTATTAATCCAATACAAATGACGATCCTTATTCTTAGAATCAATGCTGCAGAAACCTTATATTTTTGGAATTTTTTCTATTGACATTTTTTTTTGTCATTTTCAAAAAAGCCCGTAAACTTCTTTTAATTTTTTCGTTCCAACCATTTTAACAGATTTATTAGTAATTGACAATTTTCTTTTGAAAAAACCTAACTTTTTCTTTTTATATAAACCCTTGTATTAACTTTTTTCTTGTGGACAATTTTTCGTTTTAGCTCATAACTCACATGGTCTTGTTTTTGCTGTTTTCAGAACAAGACGAAAGGTTTTTGTATCTTTAACTGCTATTTTTTTGAAAGGGTCTCTTTTAAGAAGGGTCTCCGAGCCAGTTTTCACACATCTCAACTAATCTCACGTACGAACATGAAGCTTGCCTCATGCCTTGGAGTCGTCGCAAACGAACCTCTACGATAACAAGAGCGTATGTGGCGGAGTTCAAACGTGGGCCAATGAACTATCCAACACATCTTCCCACGCCTTACCAATCCAACACCGCCTTTGTTGTTATGACTGTTAATTTGGAAACATAATGTCTTGTGTCTGCTACTTGGATGTAATTGTATAACAAATAGTTATGTATCTACTAATTTCGAGACCGAAGGTTTTGCATCTGTCAACCTAGATGTAATCGTATCACAAATGGTTATACATATGCTAATTTGGAGGCTGAAGGTTATGCGTCTACTAATTTGAAGACTAAACGGTCTACATTTGCTAACAAAAGGTCTGCGTATACTAATATGAAAATGAATAAAATGTAATGCCCATCGAATTCGTCAACTCTGCTATTATTGATCTGTGCATTGATGTGAAAAAATTAAGTCCTAAAAGAATCTAATGACGTTATTATGGGTCAGATCACATGAAAGTTGAAACTAGATTTCCAAACATTAGTTGGAGTTGGAAAGGTGTGTTTTTGTTTGATTATGAAAACAATCTAAGATGTCCATTTTGACAACGAAAAATTTGATGCAACCTTTCTCCTTGTTTTGAAAAGAATCTAATGTATCCTTTGAAAATTTAATGTTGAAACTCAACGATAGCACCATGAATAACAAAAGGAATAAGGACACATGAATTATGAGCCAAAACAAAAAAATGGTCCAAATGAAAAATCGTCAAATATAATGGTTATTTTGAATAAGTTAGTTTTTCTTTGAAAAAAATTGTTAATTATCGGTGAACCTACTAAAAGGGTCGAAAAACCAATAAATTGAAAAAATATGAGGGTTTTTTGGGAAATAAAAAAAGGTTTAGGTTTTAACAAAAAAATAAAAATATATGGTCTTTTATAGTATTAAACTTTATTTCTTACATCATTCCAGTGGTCCTGGTTTAGTATTAGACCAACCGGAGCAGTCACAGGGAACGAGTGTGGGGTCCAACGTCTCACCCCACCACGCACAGTTGGGGTTGTGACCACGGTAATGGGTCTTCCCCGGGGTTGTGACACTGTGCAATGAACTCAGCCGTATTTCCACTTTAAGCCCATGGACTTTTGTACAATTTAAAAAGAAGCCCCCCTCCCCCCCCCCCCAAACCGCTAATTCATGTTAACGGTAAAAAAAATAAATAAATAAATAAAACCTGGAATTTCCACTTTAAGCCCCTGGAATTTCCCAAATACCGCCGGCCGATGGGACGAGATGCCGCAAAAAGAATAGGAAAAGCGAGTTCGTCGAGTGCGGGAGGTGGCTCGGAAAATACGAAGACGTCACACTTATACGGGTGGAATTCGAACGCTACAATTTAAGTGTCGCCGAGCGGATTGAGTTGGACAAAAAAGCGTTAAAATAAAAACAACGAGCCCGGAAAGAACGTCAAGGATCCCGTGATAAAAAACAACAACATTGTGAAGAAAAACAACGTCTAAAAGATATTAAGTTTTTGACGTCCAATCCGGAGGAGGGTCTCGAGGGGCGACAACGGGAGTTGGTTTTAAAATTGAAAGCGGATATTATGGGAAAATATGGTTTCTAGGTTGTCGTTTAATTTTTTTCGTTTTTCATTTTATCGTTTTAGTCGTATTTTTTTAATTTGTAGGTTGTCGATTTGTTTTTCGAATTTAATTTAACGTTTGTCGTTTTAATTTCCGGTTGTAATTTTTAATTAATGAAATGTTTTATTTTAAAAAAATTATTTGTTTTAGTTTTGTTTATTTTTTATTTATTTAATTAAAACAAAAAAGTGAGTGGTTATCATTTTCTAAAATTAAAGGGGTAAGGGGTTAGGAGTCGCGTACGTGGCACTCCAACCCCTTGGGGTGAGTGGTCACGGCTCCTCTTGGTTTTAGGCCTTCAGGAGTGCCCTCTCACCTGATCTCATTTTTTGTCTGCCACCTCAGCATCCAGTCAGCAATTCTCTCTCCTCCTTCACCCCTGGAATGGTTACATCTCACTTCATCTCACTTTTTAATTTAAAAGTGAGATGACTTAAATGCATTATAATTATGATGTAAAAGTTTCAATGTGAAGATGAGACCTTAGAGAAGACAGCCCAAAAAGAAACATACCATTTCGAGCTAAAATGAAGAAGTTATACCCTTTTTCAAATGGCAAGTTATTGAATTTTAATGATTTTATGTCCAACAACTCATATTTGAGACTATGAAATTTGAGTTTAAATGTAGAAAAATAGATGATTCTTGATTTTGAGATGTAGCCCGGACAACAAAGAATACATAGCAAAACAACCAACTAAATCTGAGTTCATATAAGGTCATGAGTGTCCAAAATTGAGAAACAATCTTACATTGAGCTCGTTAGAAAAGTTAACAAGCCTAAAAATTTAAGTTTCAACTGCCTATATATATAGGAAATAATTCGGACTATACTTATCGAAATCAGTTGATTCTTGAGCCTAAGAAGTAACAAAGATATAGGAGAAGGCGTTGAAAAATGAATAAGCTCATTTGGAGCTTGTATGAAAATACGAGGGTTGGAAGTTGGCCACCGACACATTTAGTAATGATACTTTTTTTATTTACAAAAACAGGTTTTACGACCAAACGTAAAGAGGAAATACAAAGATTAAGGCCAAGAAGTATTTTTAATGACCAGTAAGTAATTTGGAATGGTCAAAAAAATTATCGGGACGCTCGTGTGAAAATTTGCAAAAATATATAGTTTTTGTAAAATTTTACATAACATCAAATGGCCTACTTTGTGTAAGTTTTAAACCAAGCAATACAGACTTGGTTATGGGCAAGAAGCAAAACAACAAAAACAATAAGAAACAGGGGAGAACATGGGAGTTTTTCTGAAAGCTTAAATTCTTCTTCTTGACTTAAAAGAAAACGTACAGGCTATTTAAAGGAAAACTAAAACTTGGTTGTTAAGCAACCTTATTTAAAACAAGATAAACTCTACCGGAAATTAATCCTTATCAATCCTAATTTTAAATTCAAACTATACTTATCTATTTTCTTTCTGGATTATCACTTCATTCACCCCCCTAATCCAGAAACTTTCACTTCAGTAACTCCCAGTAGCTTCCGCATTTCTTCAAACTTTACTCTGTTCAAAGACTTTGTTAGTATATCAGCTCGTTGGTCGTTCGTTCCAACATGCTTAACCACAACATCACCGTCCTCTACTCGTTCACGTATGAAATGAAACCGTGTATCAATGTGCTTGCTTCTTCCGTGAAATACCGGGTTTTTCATTAACTCCAGAGCTGATTTATTATCCACATGTAGTACAATCGGACTAAGGCTTTTACCGGTTAGCACTCCAAGCAGTCGACGGATCCAGATGCCTTGGCAAGTTGCACTGGTTGCTGCCATAAACTCCGCCTCACACGACGATAATGCAACACATTTTTGCTTTTGCGAGCACCAAGTAACGAGATTCTCATCGAGGTAGAAGGCCATACCAGATGTACTCCTTCTGTCATCTATATCTCTTGCCAAGTCACTATCGGTATATCCCGTTACACCGCTCTTTATCCCGTTTCTAGTGTACACCAAACCAAACTCAGTAGTTCCTTTAATGTACCTCAATATATGCTTCACAGCTTGTTGATGTTGTTTAGTTGGCTTTTCCATGAAGCGACTTACAATTCCCACCGAGTGTGCTATGTCGGGTCGAGTATGCGTGAGGTACCTCAGACCTCCTATGATGCTTCGGTATGAGGTAGCATCTACCAGTTCTCCCTCTTCATCTTTAGTTAATTGCAACTTCGGTTCCATGGGATACTTGCAAGGATTGCAATCAAGCATTCCGGCCTTCTTTAGTATCGACTTTGCATAGTTAGTTTGTCTCAATGTGAGCCCATCCTTCTGTTGGTTTACCTCGATGCCTAAGTAATATGAGAGCATTCCAAGGTCGCTCATTTCAAACTCTTTACCCATTTGTTGTTTAAACTTCATTACTTCATTATCGAGATTCCCGGTGACTATGAGATCGTCAACGTACACACCAACTATTAGTATGCTACCGTTTCTTTTCTTTGTATAAACAGCATACTCCTGTGGACACCTTTCAAAACCCAGTCCTTTCATGCACCTGTCCAACCGAGAATTCCAAGCTCGTGGAGCTTGGCGCAACCCGTACAACGCTCTGGCTAGCTTATATATGCTTCTTGGTTTATCTTTATTTACGAAGCCCTCTGGTTGTGTTACATAAACTTCCTCCTCCAAAGTTCCATTTAGAAACGCTGATTTCACATCTAAGTGGTGTACTTTCCAACCATTCGAAGCTGCAAGGGCGAGTAGGATACGGATTGTTTCTATTCGTGCAACGGGTGCAAAGACTTCATCGAAGTCTATCCCGTGTTCTTGTACATACCCTTTAGCGACTAGTCTCGCTTTATATTTCAAGATCTTTCCTTCCGGATCTCGCTTTATTTTGAACACCCATTTTAGCCCAATGGGTTTTCTTCCTTTTGGTAAATCAACAAGACTCCAGGTTTTGTTTCTTTCAATAGCATTAAGCTCGCTCTTCATTGCATTCATCCAATCTTCACTTTCACTTGCATTTGCATAGTTTGAGGGTTCTTCTTCATCATGTAAGAACAAGAGCTCATCACAGTCTTCATATATATTGACCAGGCTTCGATATCTCATTGGTTCTTCACTTGTGGTTGAGCTAGCACTAGACAACTGGGGTGTGTTTGGTGCTTCTGGACTGTTTTGAGGAGTGTAGATTTCGTTCTCCTCCAGATCAGGTTGTTCATTTGCATCATCATGTTGTTCAAATGAACTAGTTTCAACCAGATCATCGAAGGTGAACTTTATACCAGGAGTGCTTTTGATTTTTGAGTTGGTATTCCACTCCCACTCTTTTCCCTCTAAGAAAATAACGTCCCTACTCACGCGAATCAAACCCGTCTCTGGATCGAGTAATCTATACCCTTTGGTTCCCTTTTCGACTCCCAAATGGACCATCTTCTTACTCCTGTCATCAAGTTTTTTTAAGTGCGTTCCAACAACCCTTACATAAGCAATGCAGCCAAACACCCGTATGTGATCAATGTTTGGCTTTCGACCGGTCCAAAGATCGTATGGTGTAGAGTCCTTCATCGCCTTTGTAGTTATACGGTTTAGTACATATACGGCATGGTTAACAGCTTCTCCCCATAAAGCTACAGGAACATTCATGCCTTTTAAATTGCTTCGCGCCATTTCTACTACCGTTCGATTTCGTCTTTCAACGACCCCGTTTTGCTGCGGGGAGTAGGGCGTAGTGTAGTGACGGTGGAGTCCGGTTTCATTGCAATAGGTGGTAAATATTGTTGAAAGAAATTCACCACCGCGGTCAGTACGTAGTGTTTTTAGTTTGGTTCCGGTCTCAACTTCAACTTGGGCTCGAAATGTTTTAAACACTTTTAGGGCATCGTCTTTATTTTTCAGCAAATATACCCACATAACTCGAGTAAAGTCGTCTACTAGTAGCATGAAATATCTGTTACCTGATGGTGTCGGTGGTGTAATCGGACCACATAGATCCCCGTGTACAAGCTCGAGTCTTTCTTTTGCTTTAAACTTTGCTTGCTTTGGATACGATTTCCGAGTTTGTTTGGATATTACACATACTTCGCATAATTGAGATGGAACATCCATCTTGGGTATGCCGTTTACGAGTTTTGTGTCTGACATGTGCTTCAAGGCTGGAAAGTTTACATGACCAACTCGTTTGTGACAAAGCCATGCTGTCTCGTTTTGCTCACCAAGTAAACATTCAGCTTTGATTTCTTCCAGGTTTATCTTGTAAAGACGATTGCTTGACTGCTGAACTTTCATTAGTAGCCTTCCTTGTGGATCATGGATCCACAAATATACACCATGCATTACAATTCGGTCACCATGCTCTGCTAGTTGGCCCAAACTGATTATGTTACTGCACAATCTTGGAATATAGTAGACTTCTTTTAGCATACGAGACTTCCCGTCTTTGCTTCTGAAAACGATTGAGCCCCTCCCCTCTATTCTTACTTGAGATCCGTCACCAAATTTTACAAAGCCTTTAATAGAATGATCAAGATTTCGAAATTTGCTTCTATCTCCCGTCATATGGTTACTCGCTCCATTGTCGAGGTACCATAATGTTGATGTGGTTCGATTTTGATCATCGGTTCTCAGTTTCGGTGTTACCTTATCTTCGTTCAAGAAAACTTCGTCTATTCTCTCGTCATCGATGGTTGTCAGTAACAAAGCAGGTTCTTGGTCATTGTTTTCTTGGGTGAGGTGGGCTTCGTGGTTTCTTTCCCGTCACGGATTCTTGCATTCGGCCGCGTAATGCCCGTATTCTTAACAATTGTAACATTGGACCTTGGATTTGTCCCGTGTTTGCGATGAACTCGTGTTGTTTTTGTTTTGGTGGTTACCACCACCTCTTCCTTTGCTGTAATTATTCCGTCCTCGACCTCGTCCTCTACCACCACGATTACTATTATTGCCTCTTTGTTTCGTTTTCGCATCTTCTTGGCTTTGTTTTTTCGATCGTTCAACCCATTCTTCATGTGTAAGTAACAACTTATTTTCATCGGGTTCTTGGTGTATCTTGATCCGAACTTCATGAGCTTTCAACCTGCCAACCACCTCTTCAAAGGACATATTTTCAAGATCACCGAATTGTTCGATCGTTGATGCGAGTTGAACAAATCTTGAGGGTACGGCTCGAAGCATCTTCTTCACGATGTATGCCTCTTCCATAGTCTCACCGAGAGCACGTATGTTGCTCACAATGTTTCCGATCTTGGACGAGAAATCATCTACGGTCTCTGATTCACTCATTCGTAGGATTTCAAATTCAGCTTTAAGAGTTTGTACCTTGGCTGTCTTTACACGATCGGCACCCATGTAAAGCGTTTTGAGCGTATCCCACAGTTCCTTCGCCGTTTGCTTCTCCGCTAGCGAAAGTAGGATATCTTCGGGAATGGCTTGATAGATGACAGCCATTGCCATCTTATCCTTTTTTGCATCAAGGGCACCCTTTGGCTCAACAGCATCCCATACGTTCATAGCTTGCATAAACACCTTCATCTTAATTGCCCATGCTGCGTAATTTTCTCTTGTCAACATCGGGTAATGAATCGAGACTTGCCCATCCTTGTTGGCCATCGTATCTTTCTTTTTTTGATACTTTGGCATGCACCAGATTCGCTCTGATACCAAATGTAAGTTTTAAACCAAGCAATACAGACTTGGTTATGGGCAAGAAGCAAAACAACAGAAACAATAAGAAACAGGGGAGAACAGGGGAGTTTTTCTGAAAGCTTAAATTCTTCTTCTTGACTTAAAAGAAAACGTACAGGCTATTTAAAGGAAAACTAAAACTTGGTTGTTAAGCAACCTTATTTAAAACAAGATAAACTCTACCGGAAATTAATCCTTATCAATCCTAATTTTAAATTCAAACTATACTTATCTATTTTCTTTCTGGATTATCACTTCACTTTGTAGCCTCAAATGCCTAATTTACCGATGCCCAAATTGCGTTTAGCAACATCTATAGAGAGCACTTGCTACAAAATACAAAATACATAAAGCAACATGAATCAGGACAATCTAAGGAAGTCGCACTAAGGTGGTGAAAAATAAAGAAAAGAAAAATAAAATTCGCACTAAGGAAGTCGGGTTATAGTAGGTCAAAGAAAAGAAATCCATATATTTTTGACCCAACACGTGAGAAGCATGATAGAACCCCCCCCCCCCCCCCCCACCCCGCAATACACCCACCCACCCAGACACTGTACGAGGGCGCATGAAGGCCACCGTCGGTGTGTGTCGGGATGAAATATATAGTTGTAATATACAAGTGACTAATGCACCTCTGGCTATGTGGAATGAGAGGGATGAAAAAGATCTATTTCCAATATTAGGAAAAAGAAAGGATGAACCGGGAAGAAAGAGAAAAATATTGATGTGACGTTAATGTGGAGCGTAAGATGGAAAGAATAGGAAATACTTGTTCCCTCCACCATAACTAAATAATTTCCATCACTAACCAACAAATTAGCGATAATTTCTACCATGTCTGGAAATGCTGTTTACTGTAGTATTTTCTTTATTTCAAAAGATTAACGTTGTTTAGCTTGAAATGTTATTATTTTTAATAATAAGTTCTCAAAATATAAATGTACTATCTGTTAAAAACAATGTATCCAACAAAGGTATGTATATAGCAGTAGTTAGATGGTTCGTTGAAAATCAAAATGAGGTACATGAGAATTTAGATATATGATTGATTATTTTTATTGTTATCCAACTACATAACTAAACATGTGCCAAAAATCGATACTAATTTTATCAAAATTTTTGTATTGATTGTCTGTGACTTTATTTCTCTTCAAATATGGAAATCAAAACGTGAAAGAAGTAAAGCGGTTTAACAACTCGATTCAATTGAAACCAACATATTTAACTCTTTAGCTTTTTTGATGGGTTAATTCAACTAGATGTCACTCTGTCAATCCAACAAAGTCAAGTTGTTTAATCCAGGACTTATGTTAACATAGAGGCATCAAATTTAACCCATTTATTTAAAATAGGTAAAATTTGAATTGTATTTAACTAATAACTCGTTAATTTGATAAAAGAAAAAAACTATAAAGGCCATGCCAATAAAATCAAAAAGTTACCAAAATAAATTCTAATGCTTGAAACATGATCCTGATAGTTTTATTTTTTATAATATATCTATTTTTAGTGATATTAAACCAGACATTGTTTATAAAATACAATATAAATGTCAACTAGCACAGTCGACTCATTTGACATGCACGTCTAAAATTATCCATATTAATATTAATGCGACCTCAAGTTCACCCGTTTGCCGACCCGACTGTGTTTTTGAATCTTAGGAAATGTACGCAACGAGTTTTATGGCGGAGAAGTCGGCGCAGAAGCCTCCACCTCCTCCGTCGAATCGGAGTTTGGTTCGCTCCATGACCGTGGGCAGTGGCGGATCCAGCCTCTAAACCAAGAGGGGTCCAATACATAGACTTCTTCAAAAAAATCTCAAATGAAAAGCAAATTCAAGTTTTTTTCTATGATAAATAGAGTAAAAATGGAGTGAAGTGGGGTCCCTGCACCCCACTCAAAGCCTCTAGATCCGCCCCTGACCGTGGGCGCAGACCAAACTTGCGGAACACCATCATTTCCAAAGCCTCATACACCCTATGCTTATCCAAAAACCCATCCCAAAGCCCACTCACAATGCAGTAATTCTTATACGGTGGCTGGTGGTGACCGGCGTGATGTGATCGGGATAACAACACTCCGGCGTCTTGTAGCGCCACCACTATTGGTGGCAGCTTGCTTTTTGTTCCATGAGCCCAAGCATGGAACTGCTGGCTAAACATGATGCTCCCACTAGCCACCCCCAAAAACGCCATCACCACGGGTTTATCATGGCAGATCAGATCAATCGGTAGCACAATGTATGTTACACCAAGAGCTAACGCATGCAAGTTATTCGCAACCTGACGTTTAGTAATCGTCCAGGGCCATTTATGGTGGCCCAGAGCCATGTCACTTTGCAAACCAATTAATGGAGTCGAGGCATCACCATAATTATCAATGCCCCAATGGTATATACCGGTAGCAAGGTCCGCAAACAAATAGCCGGCGAATCCAGCTATGACAGGTTCGAGCCAGATGTGTGATTCGATTGATCCGATGATGGAATTGGCTAGGGAAAGGAGTACTGTGGTGGATCCGGTGGCCACCCATGCACGGTGCGCCAAAGTAGATTTGAGGCTTGGGTCATCGATTTTGGGTGGAGTAACGAGTGGTGTTGTGTTGACGACTAGTTGCTTGAGTTTCGGCCTAATCTTTGGTGGAGGTTTTACGGTGCAATAGACACGGTGGTTTGGGTGGTTGTGTTGGTGGCCGATCACAGCAGCATGTAGAGGGTGGTGGTGCTGGAGTAAGATGGACATAATTGGGGTTCGAGTGGGAGCTAGGAGGCTAGGTGAGACCGTTGGGTCTATGTAGATTAGAATGAAAGAGTGGCTAGGGTTGGTTGTGGCCTTGTGGGTTTATGAATTATAATCATTGATAAAGAGTTGCTTGGACGATTATTGATTAGCTGGTTTATTATCGTTGATAAGGAGTTGCTTGGAAGATTATCGATCGGCTGGTATACAATAATGTTCTGGTTATACTATATAAAGGAAACTTAACTTCTTTTAAAGGAAACCTAATAAAATAATAAGCTTCATTAAAACAGTGTTTTCTGCGATTATAAAATATGTTCTTAACTAAATTAATGGTTTTTATTTGAAGCGCATATCAATTGGGTAATTCAAATGGCATCAGCGGCCGAACACAATGAGGGCCTTGGAGGGCCATGGCCCCTCCGTTTTTTTACCTTCTAATTAGTAATGTGTATGTAATATCAAATTATTAAATACATTCAATGTTGGAAAACGGAATTAGGTTGATAAGCTGGAAAATTGCTTATTTATTCATTCTGTGAAAAGTGTTTCCTACTTCTCATTTCTTTTTTTTTAAGATAATTAACATATATATCCACCTTTGTTATCTCACTCTCCGATGTGGAGATTATAACTCCCTTCTATCTTATTTCGTAGATTATATTATATTCGTTTTATGTAAAATATATTTTGTTTATATTTTTTGATATGGCGATTAGTTTACAAATGACGCAAAAGTTAAGACGATTTTGACTTTGATGAACAGTGGAAAAATATATTTTTTTATTAATTTTTTCGTTTAAAATTTTGATGTCACAACTTTGAACCAAAAGATTTTTTATAGCATTTGGTTTTGAAGTTTGACTTTCGGCCCCCCAAGTTATAAGACTCGTGTTCCGCCCCTGAATGGCATCGTCTTCAAAAAAGATATTTACAGATGAAGGAAACAATGATAGTGAAGATGAGGATTATTTAGCAACTTCTACCGATAATGATTCCATAGGTTCGGTAAGTTGTCACATAGAAGAGGATATGTTTATAGATGCCCGATATGAGGTAGAAGCCGATGCTTCCATGACGAAGACGGTAACCGATCCTTTATTGTACTTGTTATGACCTCGTCATAAAGAAAATGCAGAATTGTTGAACTTATACGAAGGGGATGAGTATGAAGAAGTTTATTTGATGAAGAATTACAATTTAGAAGTTTGGTTGATAAAACATGTAGTTGTATTGACTCTCAAAACATGTAGTTGTATTGACAGGTTTACTTATGTAATTTGATGTAATGTTCTTAATTATGTAGTTTGTTCTTTTTATTTACAAGGACCAAATGTGCGCATTTTTTTTTTTTTTTTTTTTGTTGCAAAAGTCGGACAAAGAGTGGAAGAAAGTGACAGCAACCTTTTTTTCGAAATATGGTAGAAGAAAGTGACAGCACCGGAAAATGGGATGGTTCTGCAAGTGAGGTTTTATTCGGCTGCAATTCTCACTTTTGTCCATCTAGGATAGTTAATCGTATCATATTCTTGCATGTATTATCTTTATATGTTTATGTGAATAGCTTAAAATAAAATCGGAAACGGAAAATCAAAACAAGCAGGTGGCAGAGAGCATGTTGCTAGGAAATGCTAAGTAAAAGGTGAAAAGGGTCGTATTGATAGAAAGTGTGCCAAACGGATTTTTTTTTTTTAAATTGGCTTTTTAAAATGTGCTGAAATTGTTTAAATTTGTAGTTTTCGATAATTGTCATATGGTAAATCGTGTACCTATTCCAAAGGTACATCATCATATTATTGTACTTTGATTACAGCGGATAAAATAGCAACGTACTTTGCAGAGAGTGTACAGATTAGTAATAAACTTCAATATGTAATATTGAACATTGGTTGTTTCAGTCTAGTCTTCTTCAGATCCGATTTTCATCATCTTCGTCAAAGCCATTTTCACATTAGATCTTCTTTTCCGCAACCATAAAGCATCAAATGAAGTAGATGGTCAAGAAAAATACCTGCTACATCGATCTTCGGCTTGAAGATCGAGGCACAAGATGACAGACTTTATTTACACGACAAAAAATGAAGGCCATTAAGGAGATATTGCAACGCCGTTCATTGATGATCTACTGCTCTCGACTTAATTTTTCTGGAGTAATTAATTTTTTGACTATTCGTTTCTCAAGAATTTCGTTTTGGAGACAAGACAAAAGAATTTTAATGAATTTTGAATATAAAAAGGTTTGCAATATTAAAAGGCTACAACATCGCATGATTTAAGGGTTAATCACGAGTTATTTTAAATTATGTGTTAATATGTAAACCAACATTATCATGCAATCAGGAATTATTTTAAGGGTTAGTCATGAATTGTTTTGTTATATATTTGTCATAAATACGATATATAATATAAGTATCATAGGAAAAAAGTACAATAGACATACAAATTCAAACAAATAAAGATTTTGCTTATAGAAAATAAAAGTAATAGACCGTCACAAACTAATAATAAAATAAAAAAGAATATTCAAAAGTAACTATTCGACGTCGCCGCTAATATATTAATGTGTACCCGCCATTTCAAGGTATGCGATATAAAATAAAATACAAAAAAATATATATATTCAAAAAAAGAACCTAACTATGTAACCACATCATACAATTTAATCAAATGAAAATGACGCATGTTCATTTATAAACATATGTAATTTTCATGTGTTTATAAATGAACAATAGATCATTTTCATGTGGTTCTGTGGTTAGATTGTATAATTTGGTTATATATATATATATATATATATATATATATATATATATATATATATATATATATATATATATATATATATATATATATATATATATATATATATATATATATTAACTTCCAAAAATTACAACCCACAAATATTTTTTAAAACATATAGTCAAGTCACAAAGTGATTTAAAAACATAAAATTGTCAAGTTAATTCCAAAACACATAGTTTAACATAGGAAAAATAATAGTAACAACGGAAGACTAAACACAAGTGTGGATGTCATGTAATCAAGCTGGTCCTTTCCCGTCATTCTTTGAAATACCTGCAACAATTTTAACTCTCGTTTATGCTTTAATCCCTTCTTTTAACCAACTTCCTTAAAAACAAAAAATCAAGTTCTTCAAACCCCAAATCAATTTTTCCTAAGTTCCATCTTGCCAAGTGTAAGTTGGGGGACACTTTCTACACACGAAGACTAAATTTGGACTTTACTCTTGCTATTATTTCATTTTTATATTAATGGTAAAATCGGATCTTGTATAATATTTCATTTTGATACGAATGCTAAAAGGATCTTATATAATATTTCATTTTGATATGAATGTGAAAGGATCTTATATTAACTAGTTTATAATTCCATTGCAATCTATTTCTTTATAAATTTTATTATTTAATTAATCTATATGTGGAAGTATTGTGCATGGTCTTGGAAATAGGAAGAGTTGACCCGGTTGATTTTGGCCATAACCAATTTTTTAATGTTTAAAATATTATTAATATTATTATCTGAGATAACAAAAGAACATTAAAGACCCCACTTGAAATGGATGTTTAGGAGATATGGTGAGAAAAAAATAGAAAGTTTTATATATAACTAGGTAGGATAGCTGTACGTTGTTGTGGTTATGGGAAAACAATATAAAAACTGAATATGGAGAAACAATTTAGACAACACATTTATTAAAAGAACGATTTGTAAAATATAAAAATTCTATAAAAACATAAATATATATAAATTGGAATAATTTTACAATCTTGTGTAAAAAACTAAAAAACAAAAAGGATTTAGAAAATAATCATAAAAAAACTTAATTTGTACAAATAAGTTGAAAAACGTATTTCTATGCAAGTAAGTTTTAAAAAAATGGAGAAACAAAATTCTAAAATAAGTTGGAGAAAATATAATAAAAGTTTCCACTAAATCAATAAAAACTGAAATATGAACGAAAACTATAAAAATAGAAATATGGATACGACATTGTTTAAAAATTAGCCAAATATGTAAAAAAGAAAAAATGATGGGGCAAAAATTGTAATAAGGAAAAAAATGGATGTGTCAAAGGGTAAAAAAATGAAAATTTTAGTTAAAAATGTAAAAATATAAAATTGATAGGGGCAAAGAGAAACAATATTAGTGCATTTTAGTCTATGATGTATGTTAACAAATTAGTAGATGCATTTTAGCCTTGAACGATTACAAAGTTGCCGGAATTGTATGTATATACAATAAGGTCACATATTTCCTACTTGTTTTTCTAAATCCGGGTCATGTGGGGGTAAACATATGTGTTTATATACAATATTGGAAAAATTATTAAAAAAATATTATATTTTATTATTTTCCTAGTTTAATCATTAAATTTTTATTTTTCTAAGAAAATCATCAATTTTTAGAAAAATTTTAAATCTGACCAGTTTGACCTCAAGAAGTCAAGTAACAATAATGGTTAAACCAAATTTTTGACAAAATATTTTGTTTTCTTTCGTAATTAGTTCTAGATAATGTTTACACTTTAATTTATATAATTACGAAAAAACAATATATATTTCATCATATTTTCTGGTTTAACCATCTAATTTTTATTTGTTCTAACAAACCACCAATTTTTAAAAAAAAAATTATCTCAATCATTAATTTATTATGACCGAAAACCGACAATAACGACTTCAATGAAAATTTTTACCAAAAATTGGTAGTTTTTTCTAATTTTTTAAAAATTGGTGATTAAACCGAACTTTTGACAAAATATAATATATTTTTTTATAATTAATCCTATAATATTTGCGTATGTTTTTGGTTTGTTTCACAACAATGCAACTAATTTACTTTCTTTATGTAAATGGGTAGCCATTTCTTAACTTCGTAACATATCAAAATGACATTTTCTTTTGTTTTGTTTCTTCTAAAAGTGACCAAGTTGAAAACAAATTTGTTGAGAGAAAAATATATTCGAATCAGTGTAGTTGGTCCAGGAAAAGGACTTGTTTTTAAGATACACAAGGTGGGATGAAAGATAAGAGTGGTAGGGTGTTGGATATTGGGTAAGGTTTAAGTGGAGATCTGGATACCCCTTGGATCGTGAGAACATTTTCCGAACTGATATTTCTACCCTATTCCCGGGTTACAAGAAATTCAGCCTAGGATAATCCAAGAGGACACTCACGAATCTAGGCACAGAAAACGTGAGCCAAATTGCTATGGAGATCTGAGAGAGTTTGATAAAAAAATGAGAGCTAAAAGGGTGTCACTCTCCTCAATAAGGAGCCCGTATTTATAATAAACGAGTGGAAAAGGGTTTTGTCTAGGGTTAGCCGTCATGGGCTTTAGGGTTGCCGTCATCGGTTTCTTTGGTAACAAGTCACAAATTTATGAGGGATTTAATGGCAGCCAGGGGCTCGGCCCCTGGAACCCCCGCTAGGGGCGCTACGCGTAGGCCCGCCAAAGGGGTGCTGCCCCTTTGGAAACCCTGAACCCAGGGGCGCTGCCCCGGACCCCCGACTTGTCGTCGAACCGGCTATTTATTCGATCTTATACATGTGTACACTCCGCACATACGCAAACATATATTAGAGTACAAGCTAAATAGCCCTTAGCTCACTTGTGAGTTCCAATTACATAAAATGACCTGGTGACACTAAAATCACCAACATAAGGGAGGTACTAGTGGTACCTCCAAGATCACAATTTATTATGGTGAAAGATGAGGGTTGAGTGGCTTCACCATCTTATTGAACTCGTCACCTTTTTTCTTTCTTACCTTGTATCATATATTTTTAATACACTTATATATTGAGAGTGAGTTATAAGTTAGGAAAGTTTGATTTGAGATGAAAAAAAAAAAAGATATTACGTTTATATATCAAATAGATTATGAGATTTATCAAAAATGGGCTATCTCCACCTATTGGTAAAATAATCCTAATAAAGCTTTGATTCGTCCCGATCTTATTTGAAGTGATGACCCTCAGTTTTAAAAATTCTGGAGCAACGAGAAGTAAGTGCTCACATGATCTTAAGGGTTATGCGCATCGCCATATGACTCTCCATTTATTGGTACAGATGTAGAGTGATTTCTTCGTCATAAGTTTTGATTAAATGACCATCACTCCAACCCACACATCCCGAAACGGATATATCAATTTTATATGTAATTCATTAGTCCATTTTTTTATATTATTATTTTTAAGTCAATTACGTATGTAAAAAGAGTTAAATGATGGGTAAATTGCATAAAAGTCATTAAGTTTTCTAATTTTCTCGATTTTGACACTGCATTTTTAGCTTTTGCAATTAAATCATTATGTTTTCAGAAAAGTTGCAATTAAGTTATTATGTTTTCCAAAAAGTTGCAAAAATGACCATATGACCGGATGGTAACAGGTCATATGGTCAGATTTGCAATTTTTCAGAAAACCTAATGACTTAATAGCAAAAATAAAACATAGTGTCAAAATCAAGAAATCTGAAAAAGTTAGCGACTTTTAGGGTTTATTTCATAAAAAACCCTAAATTTTCAACTTTTTTCTGTTTAAACCTAAAACTTTATTTTTTTTTCCAAAAAAACCTAAGGGTGCGTTTAGTTGCGGAAAACTGTTTTCCGTTTTCCATTTTTCATTTTCAAAAAAACGAAATGCGTTTTTATTTTCAGTTTTCTATTGAAAATTTAGAAAACGCGTTTAGATAAAACCGATTCCGTTTTCATTTTCTATTTTAGAAAAACAGAAAACGTGTTTAGATATCTATTTTTTATCAATTTTCATTTTCTAATTTTTGATTTGGGGATGTGCGGGTAAGTGGGTAGGGTGGGTGTATGGGGGTGGGGTAGGGTGGGGTGGGGGTATGTGGAGGGTGGGGTGGGGGTAGGTGCAGGTGGAGGTGGAGGTGGAGTGAGGTGGGGGTGGGTGGTTGGTGGGTGAGGTTTGGGTGGAGGTGGGGTAGGGTGGAGGTGGGTGGGGTGGGGGGTAGGTGGAGGTGGAGGTGGAGTGAGGTGAGAGGTGGGTGGTGGTGGGTGAGGGTTGGGTAGGGTAGGTGGTGGGTGGGGTTAGGTGGGTGGGTTAGGGTAGGTGGAGGTGGGTGCGTGGGGGTAGGAGGTGGAGGTGGAGTGAGGTGGGGGGTGGGTGGTGGTGGGTGAGGGTTGGGTTAGGTAGGGTGGGTTAGGGTAGGTGGAGGTGGGTGGGGTAGGGGTAGGAGGTGGAGGTGGAGTGAGGTGGGGGTGGGTGGTGGTGGGTGCGGGTTGGGTAGGGTGCGTGGTGGGTGGGGTTAGGTGGGGTGGGTTAGGGTAGGTGGAGGTGGGTGGGGTGGGGGTAGGAGGTGGAGGTGGAGTGAGGTGGGGTGGGTGGTGGTGGGTGAGGGTTGGGTAGGGTGGGTGGTGGGTGGGGGTAGGTGGAGGTGGGTGGGTGGGGGTGGGGGTGGGAGGTGGGTGTGGGTGGAGGTGGGAGGTGGTAGGTGGGGTGGGGGTGCGTGGGGGTAGGGTGGGGTGGGTAGGGTGGGGTAGGTGGTGGTGTGGGGGTGGGTGTAGATGTAATTTTAGGGGTGTAGGTGAGAATGAGTGTGTGTGTGTATGTGTTTTTGTATATTTTAGAAAAATTTTGGAATTAGAAAAATTTAGAAAACAATAAATTTGGGTTTTCCAAAATTTTCCAAATTCTTTGTAATTTTTGGAAAATGAAAAATTTTCATTTTCTTGGAAAACTTTGGAAAAATTGACGAACTAAACGCGTTTTCCGATTTCTCATTTTTCTTGGAAAATTTTTCCGGAAAACAGAGCAGTTTTCCGCAACTAAACGCACCCTAAATTTTGGAGAAACTTTTTAATTTATCCCCCTAACCGGTTTTACAGGTTATACATATTTTTTTTTTCAGAAAAAACCCTAATTTCTTTTTTTTCCGAAAAAAATACTCAATTTCAGTGATTTTTTCACAAAAAAAAAAATGTTTCTTCGTTTTTGTAATTGACATAACTTTCATATACGATGTCCAAATTCTACGAACTTTATATCCCTGGAAAGGTCGTAAGTAGTACTACAACTTTGCTTTACTGACTTTTGTTTGAATATGTTCAGATATTTCGCTACACTGGCTTGTTTTCTTATAATAGCTGTATCTTTTGCATACGAGCTTTGTTTTCGACGTTCTATAAGTCGACGGATTCGTAAACACGAATACATCGTATAATGAATATTATTTAAACCAAAATATTATTTGTATGATTTATCGAATTTTACGCTACTATAATCTATTATTCGAAATTATAACGTTTACTCGATAATTGATTCGAAATAGCGTATTGTACTATTATAATTTCCAATAATACATTAGGAAAGTTATGAAAATTACATTTCAACGTATTATCCTAATTTGCGCTCTGGTTGACCTTTGTTGAAAATTACTTACGACCTTTCCACGGATATAAAGTTCGTAGAATTTGGACATCGTATATGAAAGTTATGTCAATTACAAAAACGAATAAACATTTTTTTGTTGAAAAAATCACTGAAATTGAGGGTTTTTTCCCGAAAAAAAAAAAATTAGGGTTTTTTCTGAAAAAAAAAAAAGTATGTATATACTGTAAAACCGGTTAAGGGGATAAATTAAAAAGTTTCTCCAAAATTTAGGTTTTTTTTTTGAAAAAAAATAAAGTTTTAGGTTTAAACAGAAAAAAGTTGAAAATTTAGGGTTTTTTATGAAATAAACCCTAAAAGTCGCTAACTTTTTCAGATTTCTTGATTTTGACACTATGTTTTATTTTTGCTATTAAGTCATTAGGTTTTCTGAAAAATTGCAAATCTGACCATATGACCTGGTAACCTGTTACCATCCGGTCATATGGTCATTTTTGCAACCTTTTGGAAAACATAATGACTTAATTGCAACTTTTCTGAAAACATAATGACTTAATTGCAAAGACTAAAAATGCAGTGTCAAAATCGAGAAAATTGGAAAACTTAGTGACTTTTATGCAATTTACCCTTAAATGATTGGTATTTGTGGTTTGCCAAAAATTGCTATTTTTTGGTCTAAAAAGTTTTAGACTAAAATCATAGGTCCAAAAAGTCGATCTTTTTGCAAGTTTGGTTCAATTTTTTTTAAAAGTATTTAAAATGATTGTTTTACCATTGCTTATTTCTTATTTCCTTTATTTTAATTTATTTTTATGGCTTTTTAAATTAAAAAAACTAAAAAAGAAATAAAATAACCCATCCTCACCGGTCCCCTTCCCCCCCTCTCTCACACTCTCTCTCTCTCTCTCTCTCTCTCTCTCTCTCTCTTGCTTCAGATTGGTGTTGTTAGACCTGATTCATCCTTTCTCTCATCTATCTCTCTCTCGATTTCCAAACACATACAAGATCTGAACTCAAGAATCTTCATGAACACACACATTGATAATTCAATTTCTAAGAACCTTTATCGTTTTCTCCATTCAGCCCTCACTCATCCCTCTCTCAATTTTTGAAAACTCATCAGAATGAGAAAATAGGATGGTGAGTTTCTCGAATCAACATCAAATCAGACATTGACGAAAAGCTTCGATCACCTCATGCTGACCAACAAACAAGCTCAAGTCAACATTTGATACGAAATGGTGTTAGAGTTGAAGGATTCTGCTTTCAAAAGGATGGCGATGATGATGATTCTGCTTTCAAGAAGACGGAGACGTGTTTGGGGAGGAGATCAGCTCAATTTAGATCTGGATGGTGGTGGTAGCGATTTCAAGTATTCTACCATATTAAGTGGAGCTGTGATGGTGGTGGTAGCGATTTCAAGTGATGGTATCGATCATATTTATGAAGGGGAGAGGTGATGGAGATTCTCCAATTTCTATAGAAAGGAGACGAGTACGATGACGAAGGAGGAAGGGTTTGAGTCAGATTCAAAGGGGGACGTCAGCATCCTTTATGAGATTCGACTTTATAGGTTTGTGTATTTTGACTATTTTACCCTTAACCGTGGTTTTTAAATTAAAAGTAATAAAATTCTTTTATTTTATTTACAAGAATGTCATTTGATCACATCCATTGATTCTCTTAATCTAACAGCCCAAATTCAGTCCTACAATCACACTATAATTAACAATTTCATTTAATACTAACTATATATATATATATATATATATATATATATATATATATATATATATATATATATATATATATATATATATATATATATATATATATATATATATATATATATATATATATATATATATATATATATATATGGACAAAATGACTCTGTAGCCCAACCACGTTTTAGGTTCGGTTTTAAAAGGTTTCTAAACATTTTTTTTGCCTTCTAGGGGTATAACGTTTACAATTAAAGGTTCAAAATATCCTTCTGTCCCAAGTGAAGCGGTCATCCAGTTACCTTCCTACTCATTAGCATAATCATCATTACCAGATTTATCTCTCTTTTTCCCCCTCTCTCAGAAACACATATACGTCTTCATAAGATCTGAATCCCACCTCTTTATTTATAATGTTTCCATCACAATAAGCCCTCACATTCACTACAAAAACTCTGTTGAAAGGGTCTTAGGATCCAGCACCTTTGTTGTCATCGGCTATCTAATTGGGGTCGATAGATTTGCCATCGGTGGATCCTGTTGCCATATTCACGCATCCGACAGCCTCCAATCAGACCATACTGTTAAACCTCCACCACTATGCATTTGACCTCTATCCAACCGGCTACAACTTAACCCGATTCAAGAGACTCCATCCTTACGATCGCAACGCGTCCATCGGATAATCCCAATCGGATATTGCAGTACCCATCGTTTTCTTCAAGGGCTTTCTGTTTGTTCTCATAGACAACACCCTTTGCTTTGAAAATTATGTAATTAGGGTCAATGATGGCTATTAAGTGGGGAAATTTAATCACGGGTAATGATAGGAACAACGACAGAGGTGGATCTTGGATGTTAGTTCCCTTAGTCGGCTTGATTTCTTGGCATCATAATTTATCTAGTTTTCCCTAATCCCTTAAATAGTTAGTTTATATTACTAACAATTTTTTTTTAGAAAACAAAAATATTTAGTTTATATTACTAATTATTGTTTTTAGAAAACAAAAATTTGAATAGATAGTTAATAAAGGAGTTGAAGCGTTTGATCAATAAGAATGTAAGTAAACTTTTTGTAGTGCTATTAATTTATTCATTTGTTAAATATAGCATCCTAATTTCATAGTTGCTAAATTTAGTGAACATGTTTTACTCAGGGGACGATAAGAAGAATTACATTAATGCCGATATTGATGATGTTCATAAAGAATGAACATCTTTTGTAACGAACTTTATTATTCAATAATAATTTTTTATTTCACATGACTAAGATATTTTTTATGACTTGATATACATATATATATATATATATATATATATATATATATATATATATATATATATATATATATATATATATATATATATATATATATATATGTATGTATGTATGTATGTGTGTATGTATGTATGTATGTATGTATGTATGTATGTATCAAACACGTTGAATGATGACCCATTTGATGATGATATTTGAATAGTTCTATTAAGAGGATATCAAACCGCTTTTAAAATCGACATATTTAATCTAATTTGTTTTAATCACCGGTTTAACTAAATCCAACCTAACTAACTCATATGTTATTTTGGTATCTAACGTTATGTATTTAGATCAAACAATCTGAATAAAACCAACCTAGCTAAATTATAAATTAGTTTAACTGCGAAGCCAACTTACACAACATCTTTACCTAATAAGTTATTGGGCTAATAACATAAAAACCACTGTAGTTTGGTCAAAATTCGGTTTAAGCACTAAATTTTTTTTTGTTCTAAAAAAACCACTCATACTTTCAAAAAAATTCTTAAAAACCACTCATATTTTTAAAAAGATACATTGCGACCGCTATAACAAATAAAAGTCAAGATTTTATGCTGCCAATTCGTAACACTTCTTACCCCCGTCACATTCAAAATTTAGTTGATTCATTTTAATACCATATGCATTCACAACGTGACCGAAAAGTTGCACTTACGAAGACCAAACTCACATGTAAACAATTTTATGTATCATTTTCACTGCAATGAAGTTCCAATATTTGCTTCAAATGTCGATATGAAACTTTTCATATAATATTTCGATGAAAATAATCTTTAAAAAATATAAAATAAAATGAACAGTGGTCAATATAGAATTTTTTGAAAGCATGGGTGGTTTTTATAGAACAAAAAAATATATTGGTTAAACCGGATTTTTAGGCAAACTACAGTGGTTTTTACGTTATTAACCCTAAGTTATTTTGATAAGTTATGATAGCAATAACAAAAAGTTAGAAAAACCAAAATAGTTAATTTATTTGACCATGATTTAGAGGCTGTTTTGCAATGCTTATTTTAAAAAGTTTATGTTTTTGTGTAAAAGTGATTATCATATTATTCGGTATCACAATAGTGTTTAGAAAAGGGTTAATGATCCATAATGACAACCAATAACACAAAATTTACCCATTAGGTCACTCAACTTTTAATTGTACCCAATAAGTCACTAAACTTTTAATTTTGGTTTTATAATACCATTGTTTTAGATTTTAACCACAATTTTTAGTTTCAACGACACCTCTGTCTCCGTCGATTAGGCTTAGAACATTTACCTCAACCCATCCAAGTCCTACCACTTCGATCAAGTCCAAAGCCTATCCACAATATCATCACAACTGTACCACCTCGACCACACCCTCACAACTCTCCTCCTCTGATGCCCAAATACGCCTCCGGGCGCCACTCCTCTCTTCATCGAAGAGTAGGAACCAACTATGAGTTCTCTTCATAGCTATTTTAACCGGGTATAAACGGTTAAAATTAGAGACAATTATATTTCAGAACCAAAATTGAAAGTTCAGTAACCTAATGAGTACAAAATTGAACGTTCAATGACCTATTAAATGCAATTAAAACTTTAGTGACCTAATGGGTACATTTCATATTATTAATTGCCATTATGGATCATTATCGCTTTATTCTAAAACACTCTTTTATCTTATATGATACCAAAATGCAATATAACATTTTAATTGTCTTATATGTGGTACCAAAAACACAATATATCAATAAATTCATTATGCTTATTCATAAAAGTGACAAAAAACGAAGGGGTACAAGTGTAAATTGATAAGTGTGTCATTAGTCATGAAAGAGAAAAATAGGACTAATTTTTTAAGATTAAAAAAACAGTAAAAATACAAAATTCGTTTCCACGGATAAAAACCACATCCAAATAAATAAATAACTTATAAGCACTTTCAAATAAATGGCTATAAATAAACATGTCAAACAAAGTATGCGATAATAAGATAATTATTATAATTATATATTAAATCATAAATCATCCATCAAATACAAAATAATAGTGTTGGGTCAACCCGATCAATTAGAGTCACATTCGTGTTCCCGACCCAACCATTATGCGAAATTCATTTTTACCCAATTGATATCAAGTAAACGAGAATCAATGCTATGTAAAATGGTGTTTTGGTGTATACTGTACTTTTATTTATGAATTTCATCTTAGGAAATGGATCAAGTTTTATGGCGGAGAAGTCGTGGTCGGAGAATCTTCCGCCTCCTTTGTCCAATCGGAGTTCGGTTCGCTCCATGATCGTGGCCGAAGACCAAGCTTCAGAAACACCACCATTTCCAGCGCCTCAAACACCCTATGATCATCCAAAAACCTATTCCAAACCCCACTGACGATGCAGTAATTGTTTTTGTACGGTGGCCGGTGGTGGTCGAGGTGTTGTGATCGGGATACTAACACACCAGCGTCTTGCAACGCCACCACTATTGGCGGCAGCTTGCTCTTAGTTCCATGAGCCCTCGCATGAAACTGCTGGCTAAACATGATGCACCCACTCGCCATCCCAACAAATCCCATCAACACCGGTTGATCATGGCCGATCAAATCAATAGGTAGCACTATATACGTTATAACACGTGCTAACGCGTGTAAATTATTCGCAAACTGACGCTTGGTAATTATCCATGGCCACTTATGGTGGCCCTGAAATGCTTCGATTTGAGAACCAAATACTGGAGTTGAAGAATCGCCATAATTATCAATTCCCCAATGGTATACACCGGACCCAAGGTCCGCGAACAAGTAGCCGACGAATCCAGATAAGATGGGTTCGAGCCATATGTGTGAGTCGATTGATCCGATGATGGAATTGGCTAGGGATATGAGTACAGAGGTACATCCGGTGGCTACCCATGCACGCTGAATGCAAGTCGATTTGAGGCTTGGGTCATCGAGTTTGGGTGGAGTAATGGGCGGTGTTGTGTTAATGGCGAGTTTATGGAGTTTCAGGTTAGTCTTTGCTGGAGTTATTGCGGTGCAGTAGATATGGCGGTTGCGATGGGGGTGGTGGCGGCCGATCACAGCAGCATGTTGGAGGTGGTGGTGCTGCGGTAAGATCGACATTATTGGACTTTGATGCGGGGGTGGTTTAGCGTGTGGATTTTATGATCGTCGATTCAGAGTTGTGTGGAGGATGTGTGGCACACGTATTAAAAGGTTATAAGATATATATTTCTTGGAATGGAACATACAAAAATGGCACCCAAGATATAGCGAGGATAACTTTAACGCTGTGTTCCCGAGTTTTAGCATGGAGAGAAAAGAAAAGAAAATAAAAAAGGAGAGAAAAGAAGGGAAGGGAAAGGAAATGAAAGTTATATTTTCGTGTTCCCGAGTCGAAAGAAAATTAAAGGAAAGAAACGTTTTATGTGTTACCGAGTGGAAATGAAGGGAAATGAAAGTTATAATAAGTGTTATTTTTACCAGTAATTTCATTTCCTTCCAAATCCTTCCAAATCGGAAGGAAAGTTAGGAGAGAATATTAACCCTCAAATTCCTTTCTTTTCTTTCCACTTCCTTCCGTAAAAAAAACTCGGGAACGTAAAAACTTTTCTTTTCCTCCCAGTTCCACCCAATTCTCTCCCTTTCTCTCGTTAAATGAGACTCGGGAACACAGCGTTAAATGGAAGGCACCGGTTTCCAAGAATTGCTTTAGATATAGGTTACTTGTTTTATTTATAAACGATTAAATATGTTTGCTTAGCAAAAACAAAATATGTTGTAATAATTATTTCTTATAAAGTAGTATTTTTTTTGCATATTTTATGTCTGTAATATAATATTTTTATATCATGCAAATAATATTTTTAACCTAATCAATTTGTATTTATTACACTAGAATTAAAAACTTAATTGACTTAACATAGTTAAATTTTGTCTCATCCAACCTATTTTGACATTATACTCCTTCAACATGTTTCGATCTTTAAGAAATTATGTCTTTGCTGTATTTTGCAATTACTCAATAAGTTTGGATAAAAATGATAAAGTTATATATGAAGATCAAATAAATTGAAAAATACAAATTTCACAACATTATTTATAAATAATATATATTTTATTGTTTAAGTTGTTTTAATTTCGCATCTGCATATCTCACGGGTCAAAGGTCCAAAATCTTTCGAAGAAATTCGAACAATAAACTACAAGAATAAGTGTCATTAGCGGCGACATATGTCGCCCCTAATACCCCTGGATGTCGCCCCTAATACCCCTGGATGTCGCCCCTAAAGCCTTTAGGGGCGACATGTCGCCCCTAATGCTTCGTCGCTAATACTTATATGTCGCCCCTAAAAGTGTCGCCCCTAATAGTGTCGCCGCTAAAAGTAGCATGTCGCCCCTAATAGTGTCGCTGCTAAAGATGTCGTCACCAATAAGCTTTCTGTTGCTAAAAGTGTCGTCGTTAATACTTATCACTCCTAATAGTTGTTTTTTTTTTCTTTTATTTCATTAAGTTCTCAATAGTTAAGAACTTAATCAATTCAGCTACTCCATAAAATGCAGAAAATAAAAACCATCCACAATTAGTTATATTATCCAAAAGAAAAACAATCCATAACATATGTTCTAAAGTTATATCTAACACAAAATACTAAATAAAACATAAACTACTCGTGACCACTAGCGTCTTCATCATCGTTCCCTTCATTATCATCATCATCTTCTTGCAACTGTCGAATGAAATCTTTAAGTTATTCCATTTTTTTCGGGTTGATAAACAACCGATCAATAGGGTCCAACTACAAAAAAAAATAATAATAATAACATATTAACATAGTACCAAACTTCCAAATTTGTAACAAGTACTAGCCAAATTATCAAGTACACAACAAATGTATTAGGTTATTAACAAATCAACGGTCAACCAAAAAATCGTATAAACATTGTACCAAACTTTCCCTTTACATCGGCCATTAAATATGTAATTGCAATCCAGAAGAAAAATATCATCCTACTTTTGTTGTTATCTATTATAGCAATCTAAAGAGATCATACCATAACAATTAAGTTCTTAACAATAATAGAAGACATCAAAAATTAAGCATATCATGTAATCCATTAACATTCTCATACAAATTCAATCAAGTGTTCATATCAACAAATCCATATACAATCTTATAATTTCATATACATTAACTAACACAAAATCTATACAAATTAACACAAAATCTATTAAATGTTAATATAAAAAAATCTAAATACATTATCACATTACTACAATCAAAACTTAATATGCATATATGAAAAAATCCAAATGTTCAAACAATTGTTCATATCAAAAATCTATATATAAATGAACACAAAATATAACTAACTAGCAATTATAACCAACATTAACAAGAATTATATACATTATCATCTACAACCAACATTTTATTTCAAAAAGTAAACAACAACTAGAAGCCCAAAAATCCACAAAACCCTAAGTTTAAAATATGAGAAATACCTTTCTAGTTGAAGATTAGTAGTTGATTCTTGTTAGGAGATTGATTTTCATCCAAAAAAGCTTCAAAATCCCGAGTGCTCCTTGCCAAAATCGCTAAGTCGAGAGAGAGTGAGAGAGAGAGAGAGAGAGAGATTGAGTGGTATGAGTAAACAGAAGAAGTGAGCCCCCTGTGGGTTTTTGCTATTTAACCCTTTAGGGGCGACACCTTTAGCGGCGACTTAGAGCATCAGGGGCGACATCAAAAATTTTAGGGGGGAAATGTTGCCGCGTGTTATTTCGACCATCGGATGAAACAAATATTGAACGGTTAGGATCAAAAGTAGTGGCAAAATCTGGATAGAGGTTTTAGGGGCGACACCTTTAGCGGCGACTTTAGAGCATTAGGGGCGACATCGAAAATTTTGGGGGGGAAATGTTGCCGCGTGTTATTTCGACCGTCGGATGGAACAAATATTCAACGGTTAGGATCAAAAGTAGTGGCAAAATTCGGATAGAGGCTTTAGGGGCGACACCTTTAGTGACGACATAACCTTTAGCGACGACACGCAACCCGCCAAGGCTGGTGTCGCCCCTGAAGGGTATGTCGCCCCTAAAGGTGTCGCCCCTAATGCCTCTTATTCTTGTAGTGATACTACATTACTTATATGTCTTCTTCGTCAGTAACTTCTTCGGTCATTGTATTTGTTACATTTCCAGCCCATTCAACATCAGGATCAATATTCATGTGGAAATCCTTCATGTCAACATCAATATCATCTAACACATTATCCTCGTCCACAAGAAACTCACTATCTTCTTCACTCTCAACCTCATCACCATTGTTGCTTTCATCATCACTATTGCATTCATCATCCCCACTATTGCTTTCAATCTCAACTTCATTTTCAGTTATAAGCAACTCAATATATTCTTGATTTGAATTTGTTGGCATAACACTATGCTCAATTTCATGTTCAATTTCTTTATCAAGTTCAACATTATGAGGTTCTATTTCAGATGTATCTTTATCAGGTTCAACGATTAGTGTGGTTGTATCTTTAACTGGTTTGGGGGTGTATCTATTTCGGGTGTATCTTTATCAAGTTCAACATATCATGCCAATTCAAAAGCAATATTTTTAGCAAATTGGCTTCGTCTATTTCAAATATATGTAGCTTACATGGGTTTGGGGACATCGTGTATGTATGTAATTTTGTTTCTCCATGCTCATTATACACGTCGATTAAATTATATTGACCAATAAAAGTAGCCAAATGGTGCACATCAACGTCCGAAGCCAAGGCAAATAGTCCAAAATCCTAATCCCCCATAGGTCGCTGAAAATGATAGTAGAGGGTCGTTATCTCTTCACCAATATGCCATAGTTCTTCCATCATGTCGTCGATGTCGTGAATAGAGAACTTGTCAATATCTAGCAAATCAACATAAACTTCTTTTCCCTTCAGATACTTTCTTCTAGAAAAATAAGTGAAATGTCCACCGTGATGTAATCGGATTGAGAAAACCGTCAGATGTCCACCTAAGATTGAAAACATTTACAGGTATTAGAACAAATAACTTCGATTATATTTGAAATATTACGAAATCCAAGCTATTAAACATACCTTATCTACGTTGAACGTCGATTTCACCCATTTTCGCACGTATTTTCCAAGTCGTCATTGTTGATCGTCCTCCTTGGAGTACGGTTTTTGCTTGGATTATGGTTTAAACATGATTGTTACGAAAGCATCGTCTTAAATGTGTGTGTGTGTGTGTGTGTTTTGGTGTTGGACAAACTACTTTGTAAACGATTGTGTTCTTCATGGCTTGTTTTTTTGGAAATGACAAAAATACCCCCATCGTGCCAGGCACGTGGGGGGTTCTATCATGCTAACTGACGTAAATGTTAACATAGGGACCATGCGTGACAAATTTTCATTTTAAGGATGGTCCGATTAAAAAAAATAAGTTAAGGACTAGAAGCATAAATAACCCTAAACCACAGGGACCATCCATATAATTTTTTCTAGTTTTTATGAAATTAACCCTATTAACTATAATTATAACCAAACCAACCTACTTAATACATAACTTCTTTTCAGAGGACAATCCAATTCGACCAGCGTATTTAGCCCATTATTTATTTTGATACGTTATCATGTCAAGCGTCAATCACAAAAAATATTCGAAGACCAACCCAACCCGACTAAATATATCCTAAACCATGATTTAGCCCATTTACAAAAATATGTCAATTTTAGTTTATATTCGGTCAAAGTGTCAAGTGACAAATAGATAAAACTATAAATAATAGCTAAAATAAACAAGTCAAATTGATCGGAAATTCATCAAAAGTACATAAAATGCATCCAATGTTCAAAATTGTTTTACATAGAATATATATTAGAACTTTACCAATATATAGTTATTTAAATCGTATAAAATCGTAAATTACTTTCAAACCTCAAGAAAGTGAACAAAAATGTCAAAATAGTCAACCCGATTCAGTGTGACTCACTTAATTTACATTAGAAATCACCAGTTTTAATTCGAATTCGCATTGACCTGTCCGTTATGCATACTCTATTTTAAACAATTGATCCCTATTAATCATTGCAATGAGCAATGGTATACACTTCTATTATGAATTTGGATCTTAAAGAAATGGATAACAGGTTTTATGGCGGTGAAGTTGTCGGAGAGGCCTCCGCCTCCTCTGTCCAATCGGAATTCGGTTCGCTCCAAGATCGTGGCCTTAGACCAAGCTTGAAGAACAACATCATTTCCAGTGCCTCAAACACCCTATGTTCATCCAAAAACTTGTTCCAAACCCCACTCACAATGCAGTAATTGTTGTTGTACGGTGGCCGATGGTGGTCGGCGTGTTGTGATCTGGATACCAAAACTCCGGCGTCTTGCAGCGCCACCACTACTGGCGGCAGCTTGCTCTTAGTTCCATGAGCCCAAGAATGGAACTGCTGGCTAAACATTATGCATCCACTAGCCATCCCCACAAACCCCATCACCACCGGATGATTGTGGCCGATTAGATCAATAGGTAGCACTGTATACGTTATAACACGTGCCAACGTGTGTAAATTATTCGCAAATTGACGCTTAGTAATCGTCCAGGGCGACCTATGGTGGCCCTGAAATGCATCAATTTGCGAACCAAATACTGGAGTTGAGGCATCGCCATAATTATCAATGCCCCAATGGTACACACCGGACCCAAGGTCTGCGAACAAGTAGCCGGCGAATCCAGATAAGACGGGTTCGAGCCATATGTGTGAATCGATTGATCCGGTGATGGAATTGGCTAGGGAAATGAGTACGGTGGTGCAACCGGTGGCCACCCATGCACGGTGAGCCCAAGTTGATTGAAGGCTTGGATCATCGATTTTGGGTGGAGTAACGAGTGGTGTTGTGTTGATGATGAGCGGTTCAAGTTTTGGCCTAGTCTTTATCGGAGTTGTTGCGGTGCAATAGACACGGTAGTTGCGGTGGTGGTGGTGGTGGTGACGGCCTATGGAAGCAGCATGATGGATGATGTGGTGGTGCTGGGGTAAGATGGACATTATCGGGGTTTGAATTGGGGGTGGCTAGGTGGTTGGGGTGGGGGTATATGTAGATTGCAATGGAAGAGTGGTTATTGTTGGGTCTACGTGGTTTTATGAGTGTCTTAAAGAGTTGTGTTGACGGTATGTGGTACACAACACACGTTCAAGGTTTATCACAAATATTTTATGGACAGGAAAAAAGGCGACACAAAAGCGTTGCAAAAAAATTCATACGGAATAGTTTAAACCGGTCGTCCGTTTCAATCAATTTGTTTATAAAATGATTTGATTTGTATTTTTTTTTTATTTATATCTGAAGGATCATATAGTTGAACTGAAAATTTTAGTTAAAAAGAATGGGTAAGGTAAGTCTGAAGTCTCTTAATGTATCTGTGATGCATATAATCAGGTAATTATTTTACTAGAAGAGCTAGATTAATGTTATAACAATAAAATTTAATAATCGTACATAACATAGTAGTTGTATATATAAAAAAAAAAAAAAAAAAATCCTAAAATGGATAAAATGGTGTGAAGCCAAGTCGATAATTTTTCAATCTCTCCATCCAGCATATATGCGTCATATGTGCCTCATATGTAAAGATACCGCAGGCTTCTTTTATGATGAATAAACACCTCGCAATTTGCACCACAAAGGAAGTATCCCCAAATCTTCAATGCAAATACTAACTTAACCAACCGTAAATCATGAATTAGGTAGGTTAATTCATGTACCTTCAATTGTTGTGATGCATAGGCTACGAGATTGTCCCTTTACATAAAGTCATAAACACATATCCCTAACCTACACCTAATGCATCTCTAAAAATTACGAAGTCGTTCGTGCTTTGTAAAGAGACACGACCGACTTGTCACATAGTCTTTTTTTTCAATTCCTCAAACACTATATTATGCTTTTAGTCTATTCATAGGAAATTCCTTCTTGGGTATAGGTAATCAATGAAGCCAATAACGAAAAGAAAAACTTGGTAAATATTCGATTGTATCTAGATAATTCCAAAAAACTTCGGACCTCCGTGGGACTTTTTGATGCTTTCCTCTTCATCACTACTCGAACATGTAAGGCCCTAAGCTTTATACATTCATGGTTAACCACGTAACACAAGAACTGCACCATAGAATCAAAAAACCGCACTTGGAATATTTTCAATAAAGCTTTGTCTTGTTTGTATTTCCAAGACTTACTACAATGATTAAAAGGTCGAGGAACGACTTACAAAATCAATTAGCAGTTAACAATACTATGTGTCTTAACAAGAACCCAATACCAATTAGCAGTTACCTAAGAGTACCACAACACAATATCCGAGATGATACCCTTTGTTCAAAATCAACATATATATTAGGTTTTCATACAATATAAGCATTCATGAACTACCCATACCCTTTGAGACAACTTAACAATACTATGGGTCTTAACAAGAACCCATAATTCCAAGACTAACTTCAAAACATCATGAAGAGAAGCTCTTTGAAAATTTTGCATGTCGCATCCCACTCATGGACGCATCACGTTTAGTGTATCACTATGCAACCCATCATGACACAGACTCTACGCATCACGTTTTTTTGACCCTATGTGTCAAGTTTATTGCAAACATCTAGACTCTGGTCCGTTTCGTTCCAAACCTTATCAAATCCTTGCCATAACTTCTTTTACTCATTCTTCTGCCTTACGGTTCAGTTTGAACCTCTAAAAACACTAAAAAAAACTAGTAATCACTACTTATAAACATCATCTTTCTCTTGTTAATATTTATTCTTCAACTAAGATCATAATAATAAGTTTCATACCTTTAAGGCATCGGAGGAAAGATGAAAATAACAACTTGGAACTCTTGCAAAAATCTCCTCCTTCACTTAAGCTCTAATTTCTTCAAGGGTATTTTGACCCTAATCTTCTAAGAATCCTCCTAGATGACCGAAGGGGAATGCCATATTTCCCTTCAAAACGAGCTCAAGACTTCTCATTTTCTGTTCCCCTAGCTTCTAGTATGTTTTGTTTACAAGGATCAAAATGGCCTACTTAGGCACTCCCATCTCATTTAATCTGCATTACCGACGTGTCACGTCACCTCTCTAGACACGTCGCGTTCCTCAGCGTCACTATATTTCTAACTCACGCATCGTGTTCTACCCCATATCTACATTAGCATTGTACTTATAACTTTACTTCAAGTTCGACATTATACTTTCATGGACGTGTCGCGTCCACTAGGATTATGCGTATAATCACCGGCCAATATTCAGCTTCAACCCATTCCCACACTCGATACACATTTTAGGCAATTTAGTTACAATACTATACACTAAACAGCATATGATGATTTCTTAGTAAGATAAAATGTTTTAATCATCTACACATTCAATAATAGTTATAGTCATTCAGCTATTAACTACAATATAGTTTAAAATACTTACTAGTCATAACACGGTGCTACACAAAAATACGTATTTATTGGCAAATTAGTTACAAAAAATGTTAGGATAAATTAGAAATTGAGGTGTAAACTTTTGGACTTTATAGAATACCAAGTCAACAGAAACCACCACGTTAGCGCCTAGCGGTAACCTATTGATGACTTTCTAAAAGTTCAAATTTGAAACGTTTTTTTCTCACAATTAATGACAAATCAATAACAAAAAAATGTTAGGGAAAACTAGAAAATTTAGATGTAAACTTTTGCACTTTTATAGAATTAGTCCTAATTTTTAAATATGTTTTGTTGAAACAATTTGTATTATGGGATTAAATCTGCGACTATTTTGCTTAAGATGAATTTTATAAATGGCTATCTGAAACCATCTATACCAGGAAAGTGATATGTACACAACAATTTTTATCCATACACAACAGTTTATTATTTTATTTGTATATTATATAAATTTTTAAAGCATACGTTCTTATGAATGGATAGAAATTGTTGTATACGAGTCACCACCCTTTCTTATGGTTCCAAAAATAGTATTTTAGTGAAGAACTCTTAAACACATGTTAAAATCATAACCAACTATAATTTTTATGCTTATTAAGACTATGAGATGTGCATTTCTCGGATCTATTAAGATTTAAGAGTTAATTGCATTTTTAGTCCCTATGATTTGCAAAAAAATTGTTACTTTGGTTCAAAAAGTTTTAGACTAGCATCATTGGTCCAAAATAAGAATTTTATTGCGAGTTTGGTCCAATTTAAAAAAAAATCCTTGGAATGATGATTTTGCTCTTAATATTTCCTTTTTCCTTTTCTTTTAATTTATTTTATGCCTTTTTGATTTAAAAGAATAAAAAATAAATAAACCCCCTTTCTCTCCTCTCCTCTCTCCCATACGCTTTCCTCTCACCTCTCTTCTCTATCTTTCTCTCTCTTGCTTCAAACCCAGAAAACCTACAACCCCACCTGCTAGGATTTGAATTCTCACTAGGCAACACACTCGCCTGATGATTCACCAAAAAAGCGAGACACTGCAACCCTTACACACATTAGATTTCAAGAAACTCATATTCATCAAACTCCAATAAATCATTCAATTTTTGTTTTACGAGATATCATTCGTTTCCAAGAAACCATTCGATTCCAAGAAACCCACATCCATGTTCTGTGTGTGTTTTTCATTTTTGAAGAAGTTATGTGTTGAAGAAGGTGTGGGCTAAAGAACCCATGCTATCGAAGAAGAACAGTGAGATGATCAGAAGTGAATATGGAGAAAGCTTATCACAAAAGAAGGGGATGGGGAAGGGTTTTCGTCGTTGAAATGGGTTGTACCAAGCACCGGTGGGATAAGGAGTTTTAGGGTTCATTAAAAGGGGGAGAGAGAGGGGGGAATGGGTTAGGATGTGTTTATTTTCTTTTTTGTTTATTTTAAATAAGAATTGATAAAATAAATTAAAAGAAAAGAAAAAAAGAAAATAGAAAGGACAAATATTAGTCAGTATTCTTTAAAAAATGGACCAAAAATACAATAAATTTTTTTTTTTTTGGACCAATAATACTAGTCCAAAACTTTTTGGATCAAAATAACAATTTTTGGCAAACGATAGGACCAAAAATGCAATTAACTCAAGATTTAACAAAAAAATTATAATCTACGATTCCTAAATTAGATACTCGTATCCGTCAAGACTCCAGACTTCGGGCGATCTTTCGAGTCTGTACTCCACCATCATGGCATTCCCTTCATCACCATCGTCCCTTCTTCCTTCGAAACCCCGTTACGCCATAATAATCATAACCTTCTTAATCCTCACTTGTACCCATGTTCCAAGAGTACAACCTCTTACAGCACCCATTCTTCCACATGATATTCTTCCATTGTTACCCCGTCAAGTTTCATGGTCCATTCTCACTTCCCTCCGAGCTGCGACCGATCTTTTGCCCACCTTCGTCGGCGCGGCCTCTGTTTCCAATAATTCTTATATAAATTGGAAAGGCTCTTGCTTTTATGAGAACTCTGCTTGGTTAGAGCTACACAATAAAACCGGCAGTGAATTTGGTGGAGGCACTCTTCATATCAAGGTTCATAATACATACCGATGCATACACATCTGTATTACTTTTTTGTTTATTGGTTTTCGTCTATCTCACATTTTTTTATGAACGATCCTTTATTTTTTGGTAAATTTGGAATTTTGATTTGTGTGGCATGTGGGTTATTGATTTCTTGATTCTTGAGTTGCTGGTAATAATTTTTAGTACATCTTTTCTGGTACAGAGTTTAAATATTTAGGGTTTATTGAAGTATGCTATTGTAAAGATTCACACTTTGATAGGTTTTATGTATGTTTGTTTTCTTCTATGCGTTCAGTTACATCTTTTTAATTTAGTGATCCTTTATTTTGGGGAAATTCTGTATTTTGATTCTTTTTGGTATGTGGATTATTGGTTTCTTGATTTTTTAACCATCAGTCATATTCTTGATATGAATCGAAGCTAAAAAAAAAATTTAGTATAGTTTCCAAGGTTTGGAGATCAACTTTTTAGGTGTTCTTAAAGCATGTTTGGAGTGGCAGGTTTTGACCAATATAACAATGTGTTCAATGATGCTAGTAGTGTTCACAAACCGGTTGCTTGTTTTGTTTATCATTTGCTTGTTAATACTGTTTAATCATGTGCAAAACATGAAAAATATCATTCTTAAATTTCTTAAGGGGGTGTTTGGGTGTGTGATTATTGACACTTGAATAATCTGAATTAAATCACTAGTTGATTAAAGTTATGAATAGTTAGGTAATTGTAATAATCACTTTATAAGTGATTGTTGGGACATCATTGCATTAATCATGACATATGACAATCAGTCAATAATTGATTGTAGTAGCTTTTTTTATTTTTAACATTATTAGTTCTTATGAACACAAGTTTACAACCTTACACATGTTGTGGACTCGATTAAATTGTGCACGTTAGTCAAGTCTTATCTAATGATCCGACCTTCATGTATAATCAAATACATCACAGTGTAGTGGGATGCTGCATTTGTTGTTACCCTCTTTTTAGATTGATATTCTTAGATTCTTTTTCTTGTTGCCTATGAATTGAATTTGTGTAGCAAGTCTTTGGTAGGAAGCTACTAATAACTCTCCACCATGATTCTAAGTCGATTACAAGGTTATTGCGCTAGAGGTTGTTTCTTTTTTACTTAATGTGTTTAATTGATTAAGCACTTAATCTGGACAGCTGTACATGGCTGTTTCTTTTTTACTTAATCTGGAAAGAATGAATTAATGAGTTAAGCTAAATAACCTGGCTTAATGTATTAAGATACCAACCTTTTACCTATTTGCCCTTCTTTTCCTCCCAATTCCTCCCATTTTTAAAATCGATGTATATTGTTATTTGTTAGACTTGATGAATATTGTAAAATATGCAACCTATAAAATGGTCATTTAGTCTCACTCAGACGGTTTACCATCTAGAAAAAGAACAAACTTTATGTGTACAACACTTTATTAAACATTCAGCCACTTTACCCATACAGGACGTGCTATTTCTTTTTTTCTTTTTTTCCCATTAAGTCTTATATGGATAAAGTGGCTGAATACCTAATTTCACAAATGTTATTTGACCCGTTTTCCCATTTGAGTAAAAATTTTAGGCACCCCAACTATCAACTGTCATAATCCTACTATGTGCATTAAAAGCTTTTTAAGTTGCTAATACTTTGTTCTTCTTTTTAGGTAAGTAATGCACACAGTTGGACATGTATGGATCTTTATATCTTTGCTACTCCATACCGTGTGACATGGGACTACTATTTTTTATCCCGTGAACATAAAGTCGAGTTTAATGAATGGGAAGGAAAAGCCGAATACGAATACGTAAGTTACTCATATTTCTTGACACCAACTCTTTCTCATGTATCTTAATAAACCTTATTTCTTCCTTCTTGAAGGTGAAACGTAATGGAGTTTCCATTTTTCTTTTGGAAGCCGGAATGTTAGGAACCCTTGAAGCATTGTGGGAAGTTTTTCCATTGTTTACAAATACTGGATGGGGCGAAAGCGCGAATCTTGCTTTTCTAAAGAAAAACATGGGAGCCAAATTTGAAGAGCGACCCGAGCCATGGGTAACTAATATTACCATAGATGACATACAATCAGGAGACTTTCTTGCAATATCCAAGATCCGCGGGTTATGGGGCGGGTTTGAGACTCTTGAGAAATGGGCATCCGGGGCATATGCGGGTCACTCTGCTGTTTGCTTGAGGGACTCTGAAGGAAAACTATGGGTTGGAGAATCTGGACATGAAGATGAAGAGGTCATTAATCACTTTCCAATCTAATTATCTTGTTTTTTTTGTGTTTTAGGTTATGTTTGTTAGGTGAATGAATTGGATTTGTTTACAAATTTAGGGTGAAAACCTAATTGCTATGTTGCCATGGGAAGAGTGGTGGGAATTTGAGCTAACAAAAGATAACACGAATCCACATATTGCATTGCTTCCTTTGCATCCGGATCTTCGGGCCAAGTTTAATGAAACAGCTGCATGGGAGTATGCAAAAAGTATGATTGGGAAACCGTACGGTTATCATAATTTGATATTTAGTTGGATCGACACCATTGATGGAAACTATCCACCACCATTGGATGCTCATCTGGTATTCCCGTTCGCTCAAATTTCTGGTTTTTGGTCATTTTCGTAGTTTAGATGGGACCCACAAAATGAAACATTGGTATTTATTTAGACAAGTGTAAAGTATATTGGATTATGGTACAGGTTGCTTCTGTTATGACCGTATGGAACCAACTACAACCTGAATATGCTGCCAACATATGGAATGAAGCCTTGAACAAGCGGCTTGGTACTCAGGTATTGTACTTCCAATTTTTTTTCTTATTAAGGCATTATACTTTGAAAAATTTTCTTTATTGGATATTATACTTTGAAATCTATCCAATTATTGTATATGGATGACATTGCTATAATTGGGCAGATTTATCAAGGCACAGGAAGAAATGAAAGTAGGATCCTATAATAAACAAATTTAGTGAAAGGAAGTTGCTATTTCATTGCAGGGACTTGACCTTCCGGAGATCTTGGTAGAAGTTGAAAAGCGCGGTTCATCTTTTGCGCAACTATTAACCATTCCAGAACAGGATGACTGGACATACGTGGATGGAAAGTCAACTTCTTGTGTTGCATTCATCCTTGAAATGTACAAAGAAGCTGGACTCTTTGGTGATCTTGCAAACTATATTCAAGTTACTGAATTCACGGTGAGTTTTTTCCTATCATTGAAAATCCATAAGTGATGTGTACCCTTTTTCACTTGATTGATATCTTTATTGACATATATATGCAGATAAAAGACGCTTATACCCTCAACTTCTTTGAAAACAACTCAAGTCGTCTCCCAAAGTGGTGCAATGATGTGGACACGGTCAAACTTCCGTATTGTCAAATTAAGGGGAAGTATAGGATGGAGCTGCCCGGATACAATACTATTGAGCCATACCCACATATGGCTGAAAGCTGCCCGTCGATGCCCCCAGATTACTTGAGACCCAAGTATTGCTGAAGTTACCGACCAATCATTGGTAGTACAGTTTAGACAAATTTATCAAAGCGTTGTCGTTGTGTATATTCAAGGATTTCGACACGTTAAGTAGCAGATTGTAGGGATCGTCAACTTAGACCATAAAATTCAACTACATAAACATCTCTTGTCAGTTGTCACGTAAAATTTGTTATTTTTCTTATGATTTTGGGCAAGTATTCATACTTTACTTATGTATGTCTAATTATAGAATTATTTATTCTATGGTGCTCCAGGTCTATGCTGCTTCTCTTCTCCACAATACAAAATGAGATTCCACATACAATATAATGTCTTAGTGGTACAATGACCCTTGCCATAGAAATATCACTTCCCTTGAATCTCTTTTTACATTTTAGTTGTTGTTTATTTGATTATTTGATGTTTTTGTTATATCATATGCTATGAGCTTACCTGCCAACCATTAAAGCCTTTTGAGCCATTTAATGTCTATAAACCATCTTCATTGAAAAATGAAGCCATATTACATTTTCATGAGAGAAATTTAAATTGAAATTGAATACACTTGCTGGGTTTGACAGGGTATTAGATAATTTATCTTTAGCTGTACTTGTAACAAAACCAAAACGTGGCTTAACGTGGCTTTGATGTCCAATAGTAACGTGTGGATACTTTGTTGGTAGCAAAGTATGGTATAGTCCCAAAATTTGTTTTACTATTTTCTTAGAAAGTGCCAAAACATGAAATAATCCCATGCGACGAGTTTAAATCCATTTTTAAGGTATCACATGTTGGCACCAATTTCCTGTTTTAGATAACCTTTAATTAAATATTAGTTATCTTACACTTGTAAATTGAAGTCTTATTATGTTTTGTTTGGAGTGCTAATTTAAGTAAGATGTTGCAGGATTTTTATGTAGAGTGGCTAAAAAGGGAACCAGATGAATGCTTTTTTCTTAAAGTTAGGACGTGGTGAAGGAAACTCGAGTAAGTTGTAATGGTTGCCAGTTGTGTAGTGAAAATGTTTTGTGGCTTTTAGCATGTTTTATCTTAAAGTTTATCTTTTTTGCATTCTTTTGTAATTCTTTTGTAAAGTTGTTCAACTAGAATTCCAATCTTTTTATAATACTTCCCCAAATTCCATACCCAAGTTACAAATGTGGCTTTTAGCATGGCTCTAACAAAGTTCGATGGATAATGTATTTTAACATGGAATTTGTCTATTTAGAGAGTAGAAACAAAAACTATAGAATGCGTTCGATAAATGATATCATCCTGGTTTAAACATAAATTATAAACTTTGTAAATTATAATTTAAACGTAATACCTTTATATATATATATATATATATATATATATATATATATATATATATATATATATATATATATATATATATATATATATATATATATATATAGAGTCTGTTTCAAGGAAGAACCAATATTTTCCTAGGAACCGTACGAACTTTTTGACTGAAATTTTTTTTTCAAAAAAAATGACATAATACATCTAGCCGTTTATATTTAAGACTTTTTGTCAAAAAAAATTTGAAAAATAAAATGTATACACGAAATGTGCATATATGCATTTTTTTCGCAAATGTGTATATGATCACGTTTCGTGCATATATACACATTTCGTGTATATATATATATATATATATATATATTATTTTTTCAATTTTTTTTACAAAAGGTCTTAAATATAAGCGATTAGGTGTATTATGTTATTTTTTTTTGAAAAAAAAATTTTCAGTAAAAAAGTTTCTACGGTTCCTAGGAAAATATTGGTTCCCATTTGATATTTAGTCTATATATATAACTTTAATTTGAAATTCTTTTTCACTAGACATCATGCTGGTTTTGACAATGAGATTTAATTATTTGATTTGGAAAAAAAAGAAAGTGAGCGATCTATGGTTGAGATAAACGAAGCAAACATGATATTTTTACAAGATTTTCTTAAAGTAGGGTACCAAAAGGATTTTCTTAAAGTAGGGTACCAAATGGACAAGAGGATGTGATAGCTTTATATATAAAACTTTATCCGATTTATAGGGATAGGATATTTATGGTAATTTTTTTTTGGGTAAAGAGGACGGCACCTCTGGCAAATTTTATTAATAAAAAGAATAAATACAATTGAAGGCTGGGGACTCCCCACCTAAGAAACAACAAAAACCCATTGGAACATGCCCCAATGGACAACAAGGCTATACTAGGAACCAAAAAAGATTTTGGAACCAGAGAACATAACAGGAAACATAAAAAGCAAACATCCTGCAAAAAAACAAACAATACAAGCAGAGAAAAATATAGTAGAAAAGATGGGATAGGAGAGAATAATGGTCCACAGTGGATAATAGGATGTACATCACTCAACGTTAGGGGAGGGACCAGACCCTTTTAGCCAAAACAACATTTGGGGAAGGTTTCATAGACAGACTCATCAGTCTACAACGGACATCATCAATAATAGACTTGACAACAGCATGATACGAGCTTCTCTTATTTTTAAAAATCCTGTTATTTCTTTCCTGCCAAATGTGGTAGATAGCTCCCGCAAGCACAAGTCTTCGGATAACGGACCAGACGTTTTTACCCTTAGAGATGGGCTTCAGAAGATTGATGATATCCGACCAGCAATTTGTGGGGAAGGTGAGGTTCATAACATGCTGAAGATCATGCCAAACCATAGAAGGGAAAGAACATTCAAAGAAAAGATGAGTAAGGGAATCAGAACAATCTCCGCAGAAGGCACAAATGAGGTTGGGAGAACCAAACAACTCCCAGCTTCTGATAATTTACATGCAGTCTGTTAAAAGCCGTAATTCTCGCAATCGTATTGACTCCATCCAGGATGCCCAGGGCAACTGGATCTCTGGGGATGCCCTCCCCAATCTATTCGTCTCCCACTTTCAAAGTTTCTTGGGCGCAGCCCACCCCTCCCTTGCTATCCGTGACCCGTGTGTTAGTTCTATATGCTCAAGGATGATCATAAAATGATATTACTAATAATACATGATCCTATAGGGTCACACCAACAACAAGTTTGACACCAATTGATCATTTAGAATGTTAAATTTTGATTTAACATCAAATGATACTTAACTTGCAATTTAATCTTGTAGGTTATTATTATTTGAGGTAAATAATAATAACTACAAAATTAAAGGTTGATTAGTAATTCATATGTGATGAATTAATTAAGTAACAATTAAATTGTTTAAATTGTTAAACGATTTAATTGATTTATAAGTAAGCCTTTTATTTAATTTAATTAGTAAATTAAATAATATATATATATATATATATATATATATATATATATATTGTTATATATATATATATATATATATATGTATATATATATAATTATACAATTAAGATTGTATATTTAGATGGTTTATTTATATATTTGATTATGGGTTAAATGTTATTCCATTAAAGAAATGAGAAGATGTATTATTTATAAACTTATAATTATCTAAGTTTTATAAATAATAACAACCCACTAGCACTTCATTAGTCATCATATAACTAGCCATATTGGAAGGAAAAAAATGCATTAAGAACTTAAAAGAAAAGGAAGATGCCTTGTGTCTTCTAGCTTTTGATTTTAGAAATCAAATGGATTTTTTTTTAAGCTAGTTGCATGTGCTTTTCTTTTGCTTTGGTGGGATATAATGTGGACGGTTTTGAGGGCATGTGTACATCATTCTTGCTTCAAAAATCAGCCAAAAACTCTCCTAAAGTTCTTAGAAAGAATTGGTCTTTGGTTTCATAAGAAAAGGAGTCATATCTTGCAAGTTGTGGAACTAGCATTCAAGGGTGTTCAAGCTTGTGGTGGATCAACTATAGAGGGATTCTAATTTGATTCCTAGCTATCAAAATCATCCAAAACAAACCCAAGAACAAAGGTTATGATCTTGAACTTAAACTATGTTTGTTCTTCATCTTATCTCTACATGCATGTAGCATGATCCTCTTGAAAATGGAATTTGTGTTCATGATTTTATGCTTCCGTTGCAAACTCTTGTTTTTGAAACTAATTACATGAACCATGTTTTCCAACACCGTGTTCCCTCTTCTCTAATAAGCTCTCCCCTCTTCAGTCTGCCGCCATGCTTACTCCTGTTACGGATAAGGAGGTTAAGTCCGTCTTGTTCCAGATGGGCGATGATAAAGCGCCCGGCCCAGATGGTTTCACGGTTAAGTTCTTCAAGTCAGCTTGGGATATTGTGGGGCCAGATGTCTGTTCGGCGGTTAAGGAATTCTTCTCTTCTGGTAAACTCCTTAAATCCCTCAACAACACCGTGCTTGCTCTCATCCCTAAGGTTGACTCACCGTCTAAAGTCACTGATTTCCGCCCCATCGCCTGTTGTAATGTTGTTTACAAATGTATCAGCAAGATCATTGCGGATCGTATCAAGAACCACCTCTCTTCTCTCGTTGATGAAAACCAATCGGCTTTCATTCCAGGGCGCCTTATCACTGACAATGTTCTTCTTGTCCAGGAGCTCATGCGTGATTATCATTGTCATCGTGGTCCCCCCAGGTGTGCGTTTAAAGTCGATATCCAAAAAGCTTACGATACGGTTGACTGTTTTTTTCTTCGCACCATCTTGTTTGGGTTTGGTTTCCCCATTCGTATGATTGGCTGGATCATGACGTGTGTCTCCACTGCTGCTTACTCTGTGAGCATCAATGGTAATATGCACGGATTCTTCGACGGTCAAAGGGGCATTCGTCAGGGTGACCCCCTCTCTCCCTATCTCTTCACTCTTGTCAAGAAGGTGCTTAACCTTATGATCAAAAGAAACATCTCTGACTCCGATTGTTTTAAATTCCATCGGCAATGTGAGGACCAAAGTATCACCCATGTATGCTTTGCCGATGATCTTCTTCTCTTCTGTCAAGGCGATAGATCTTCTTCTCTTCTAACAATACAATCAATAGAAGCTCTGCGCCTCTCACCAATATTACGTGCATATGTTTTGATATCTAGTTATCATATTTAAAGTTTGAGTAAATTATACAAATGGTCGGTTTGGGATAATTTACATGCAGTCTCTAATTTTTTTTATTTGATCATTCATATTATTTTGTTTTGTTTTGTTTCACATTTAGTCCCTATTATACTTGAAATGAATGATTATACTGCTCTTATTTTTTTATAAATTTACTTAATTATTTATTGTTTATTTATAGTTTTAGAAAAAAAAACTCAACCCTAACCCCACTTTTACCCCAACCCCACCTTTTCTAACTGATATACACTTCTTCTCATTCTTCTCTAATCTCTCACGTATTCATCACCAAAAACCCTCGCTTGAAACCATCTTTTTGCTCACGCACAAAAGCACACTTCCCGGCGAAAATACAACAACAACAACCACCATTCATATTCTATCAATATATGTGGTGATGATGTATGTGGGTTTAGTCGAATCAACCCACCACACCGTAAAACTGTGAAGAAACCGGTGATATTGAGCATCGCAGATTTCCTGTCGTATGTGACAGCCGGTTGAAAAAAAAGCACAAGGAACATGTTGGGTGTCTACCCGACCCCAGTAATGTTAACAATTCATTGCATTTAATATAATACAGATTAAGTTTGAGTTTTCTTTTAAATTTATAAACATTGAAAATTTGAAACTTACCTCTATCCGGCCCTAGGTTTTCATATCTTCAAATTTTCAAAAGTTTGAAAATTTAAAAATATTGACAATTTAAAAATAACTAATGTTTTCATACATTCGAAATTTGAAAATTTTGAATTTTATTGAATTTTGTGATATTTAAAGTCACCAAATTATTTCAAAATCTTTATGATAGTTTTTAGAATTTTTTGAAAATTTTGAATTTTTTTGAAATTGGTAATATTAAAATAGTAATAATCATATTTATAAGTTATTTATATTTAACTAAATTTTTTATTGAACCGCAAATCTATATTCTACTCATACTCTTACTCTAATTCACCTATAATCCATATATTTCTCCTAGTGGAGATTGAACCCTCAACCTCAATATTCGAGGAAGATGCCTCACCACTTGGCCAAGATGCCATTGGCATATTTAACTAAATGAATTTAAATTTACAATCATTTGTGGGTTTTAATTAAGACTATTCCAACCGGTACTTTTAGTCACTTTCGTTTAATGCCTATGTTATTTTACAAATAAATTCAATGCATACATGATGAGTAACTTAATAACACATAAATGAATTATTGCAATTAGTCATAAAATTTTAAGTTGTATTTGATGAAGCTTGACTTATAGATAAACATTGCGTGTTCAGTGGAACAAGGTTCTCGAAGGAAACTATTTTACATCTATGTTTTGTGTAGATACAACCATATTACATGTCGCTAATGTGAGATTAGTCCACTTAGTAGGAGCTTTGTCCTCTTAGACAAGAGGTCTAGGATTCTGGTACAAGCGTTTACTAACTAGGTGTAGAACCATCAAATTTTATTAGTTTTCTTATGAAAAACTTGCATTTTTATTTTCTTTAATATATGTAATCCATGTGATTGAATATAAAAAGATGAAAAAGTATGATATGAGTCATAAACATCACTAAATAGCACGTAAACAAGTTAAATTGAATGGAACAACAATTGTGTACAATGATTTAGAAGAAATTAAGTTGCTTGGACTTTTATTTTTGTTAAAAATGTGTTGTTTGAGTGGTTCTACACCTAAGCTTAGGTATAACAGCCTCATATATATATATATATATATATATATATATATATATATATATATATATATATATATATATATATATATATATATATATATATATATATATATATATATATATATATATATATATATATATATATATATATAGTGATGGGATCAACATAGAACCAAAATTATGCATAGAAACATAGAACCAACTTTTTGACCCTTAGATCAAATTAAGATGATATGATGGTAAAATATAAAATACCATTTAATTATAAAAAATTAAATAATCTGTTAAGTCCCATAAAAATCGGGATTTTATTAATCAAATTAATATATATCCAAAAATATCACAATCTTATCTAATCAATACAAATCAAATCTTAAAATTGATATCAGTTTCCTAATTTACACGTAAATGTTCATAGGTGAACATTGTGTTTCATATTTATCTTCTAGAAAGATTAGGATTTTCTGGATCAAAAACAAAAAACGTGTCTTGTTCATCAATAATTGTTCCTGATTTTCAAGGTGATTTTCGGTTAATATATGTTCATGGATGAACATATGTTCATGGATGAACATATGTTCATGGATGAACATTTGTATAAAAAAGCATGAAATTAGACGTGTTAAAAATGTTTATAACTGAACATGCATGAGCATATATACATTTATATAAAAACTCAAATCTTCATAACTGAACATGGATGAGTATATATATAAAACTCAAATGAACATAACTGAACATGGATAAACATTTATACAAAAACTCAAAAACCAGTCACTTGTGAACATATGTTCATAGAATAACATATGTTCGTAGATGAACATTCATACAAAAACTCGAAAACAAGTCACTTGTGAACATATGCTCATAGATGAACATATGTTCGTGGATGCACATCTATATAAGGATGAACATTCATACAAAAACTCAAATGTTCATAACTGAACATGGATGAACATTGATACAAAAACTAAAAAAAATTGATCACTTTTAAACATATGTTCATCGATGAACATATGTTCATAGATGAATATATATACCAAAAACAAGAAATTATTCATGTTCATACATGTTCGTAACCGAACATGTATACAAAAACTAAGAAATTAGTCTTGTTCACTATTATGTTGCAATCAAAACAGATCACCACCACCATCATTGTTCTCCTTTTTGCTGCAATCGCATGCCTTCTTCCTCCTCTCTTCTGTTGCAATCGAACACCACCACCATCATCATTATCGTTCTCTCTATAGTTGAAATCGAACACCACCACCACCTCAGGTCGCCATCGGCCGGCCTTTGAAGCAACTACATGCCATCGTGGTGGAATTCGGTCGGATTATCATGGTGGAATTCGGTAGGAGCTTTTTTTCGTGAAGAGAATGAGAGATGGACCGATCTCATCCTCTCTGTATATTGATTTTCAATTTGGAATGCCTTAAAAATAGGAAAGGAAGTTGATGATTTCAATCCTTTCCTGAATAAAAATAATTGTAAAAAGTCTTATTTACCCCTCCAACTTTATTTTAAAATTAAAAATAATTTTATTTAAATCAAATAATCATATCCATTGTTTAATGATCTAATGGCTTAAAATGGGGTTCTATGGTTCTATGAATAAAAATGTGTTCTATGTTGATCCTCTACCTATTTCCCTTTGCCCTCTCTCTCTTAAATCGGACACCTCCATCTCCAAACTCAAATTCGCCAATGACAATCGCTAAAAACTAAAGTCGGCACTCGACAGTCTTCGTCGCTGAAGTCGGCAAGCTCCACCAAAAGTTGAAAAAGAAGAGGGATAAGAGCTGCAACCAGAAAAAGATGATGGATAAGAGCGAAGATTTACAATTATAATTGTGAGGAAATCTGTTTTACTATTTCTAGGTTCTCGATTTGTTTTCACAAACCAAAATCTCTCTAACTTTTGTGAGTAATATTGACTTCATGTTTTGCTTTTATAATAAAATATATTGGTTTTATCAATAAGCATAAAAGTTTTATGTTTCAATATGCAATTTTTGTACACAGTTATGAGTACGACGAGTTAATCCAATTGAGTTTTATAATTTAGTAACCTAAGGAAATAGGGATATAAAGTTTTCTTTTCATATGTAATTATGGATTTCTGATTCAAAAAAGTTGTTAAACCAACAATCAATATTGCTAAAATATAGTTGTTATTCAAATCCAATTTATGTTAACAAAAAGTAAGCTCTTAAAATAAATTTGATTGTCATTTTGATGAAGTTGGTAATTTCAACTTTATTAATCATCAATCCTACTTTGGAAGTTTGTATTTGTTAAGATTGTGTTTAATTTAATATTTTCGCATGAAAGGGTATTTCTGTAGAAAGACTTAGAAGCATAAGGAGCTGATGTATAGTTGTTACATTTGATATTCGCAGCTAGATCACACCACCTTCAAGCTCACATCGACCGGTAGGTAAGTCATCACTGATAATTGGATTTTTTGACTTTTGATTCATTTGAATTGTACACTGATAATTGAAATTTCGATTAGATTAAATATATCACCTTTATTTGGAAGGACTTTATAACAATTTCTCAAGGTTTCTTAAATTCTTGAAGATGAATCAGATCACCTCAACCCTAATTTACAGTCTAGATGGATATCTGGTGGTTGTGGATTAAAAATTGAGTATGAGTTGTAATAAAATACCTAAAACTATGAAATATAATCCATATAATGCCATATATTTCTATTCATGAATGCGTAGAATCATGATTTAAATCCTAACAAACCACACAATCGAATCATAAGCTCCTAGACTAAAATTGTATTACAAATGATATTCAATAATCACTTTAATTAGAATTTTTTTTGGTACAGGTAATCACAAAAATGGCTATTAAAAAGAAGCAAGATTGGCAAGAGAATTTTTTTGTACATGTAATCAAGATAATGTTTTTGTTAAAGTATTAATCATTGATGATTAACACATGTTAATCATTAATAATCAACACATGTTAATTAACAAGTGTTGGTGCTTTTGTTACGGTGTTAATCATCGATAATTAGTATTAGATTAAAAACTAAAATAGAATGTGTTTGTTACAGTGTTAATCATTGATGATTAACACATGTTAATTCATTGTTTCTGCTTTTGTTAGAGTGTTAATCATCGATAATTAGTACTAGAATAAAAACTTAAATAAAATGTGTTTGTTACAGTGTTAATCATTGTGATTAACATATTTGTTTGTCTTTGTTATTATTGAATTTTATATTATTAAAGCTAACATAACATTTTCTAATGTTTTTTTTAGAAATGATGTCCAATTAAAAATAATTTGTGGTTGTGATCTGATTCAAAGTGGAGAAAGAGGGCTACGACTGATTCAAGAAAAGTGTTGAGATCGGGATGGATTTTGTGACTTTTTTCCATTGAAATGATTTAATCATTATTAAAGATAATCATGTATAAATGTTCATTTTTCTTTGAAATACTCTAATCATTTGTATATAAATGTGTAATTTGATTTTTCTTTACAGTTTTCTTATCTAAAATGCTTTAATCACTAACGAATATAACTGTATAAATATATGAAACTTGTCTTGATATATAAATATATATATATATATATATATATATATATATATATATATATATATATATATATATATATATATATATATATATATATATATATATATGTATGAAACCAGTCTTCATATATTCATTAATGGAATGCAATCGAATATAAGAAAGAATAATGATTTTTAATTTTAAAAGAAAATTGTTAAAAAATATTTGTTTATCATTTATTAATAAAAAATAATTAATTCGTTTTTTTCGTAATTACCAAACAAAACCCTAAATTTTAGGATATTATGATTTCATTAAATTATATTTTAATTCAATTAAAATTTGCAATTACTAATATGCCTTTATATATTGATTGGTTCAGAATCGTTCTCACGTTCTCAACCTTTTTATTGTTCTCATTTTAAGGTTGAGAACGTGAGAACGATTTTGAACCAATCATTTCAATCGAACGCACCACATTTGGTCCTACAATCATACAATAATTGTTAAAAGTATTTGATCCTAACCCCTATATATATATATATATATATATATATATATATATATATATATATATATATATATATATATATATATATATATATATATATACACACACACACACACACACACACACATATATATATGAAGATGACGGCCGTTCTTAGGGTTCTATCATAATTATAGGCTTTTTTAGGTAAATTGGTTTGTTATTTTAGGATAATAATTTAATTAAATGGAAAATTCCGAAATTAAACCTATCGATTGATTGGTCCAGAATTATATATATATATATATATATATATATATATATATATATATATATATATATATATATATATATATATATATATACTAGTTATGAGACCCGTGTCTTACACGGGATGATACAAACAAAAGTATTAATTAAGAATATCTAAACATTAATAATTTTACATAAGAAATTTGTTTGTGTATTGTGACATCTTGCTTTTTATTTTAACTATTACGACTTTGTATTTTGATAAATATAATTGATTATGAGGATGTGTGATCGTGTGACCAATTTTAGACCATTAGATGAAAAGAATGAATGGTTAAGATGATGATGGCATGATCGTAATTAATTGAAAATAATAATTATTTTTAATTAAATTAAATCAAAAAGGGTAAATTGGATATTTTGTTGAAAAATATATAAGAAAATTTTGGAATTTTAGGATATATAAACCAAATTTCAGAGAAATTTAAAAATCAAAATTTAAAATTTAAAATTTACATTTTTGACATTCATATTTGATGTCTATTTCCTGGACATTAATTTGAACTCTTTTCATTGATAAAATTCGAGTTTCATTATTAGCATTTTCATTCTTGAAGAATTAGACATGAATTTGAACTCTTTTTAGGGATAAAATTCAAATTCCATTGTTACCATTTTCATTATCAAAGAATTATAAATGAATTACAAGTGCAAAACTGATATTCTTGAAGAATAATTCTTAAAGAATAAGAAAATACACAACATTCTATGCTATATAACATTCTTTACTAAAACACAATATTATATCCAAAATTCTTGAAGAATATACATAGCATTCTTAAAAAATGTGTGAAGAATAAAATATATCAGGATGTCTGCAAAATATTCTTAAAGAATATGTACGTATGACTGCAAAGAAAACCGAACAACAATCCATAATTCTGCTTCTTCAATACTAATTTCATCTGGCTTCTTATCATTCTCCCCTGCAGAATACAAAACTACATCCATAAAAAGGAAATTCATCTATATTAGCCAAGAATATGTATATACTAAATTTTTTCTTTTGAGTATGAAATGATGGCAGGTCCACTGTAGCAGAAGAAAAGTCAAACGATACAAAATATGATGACAAAATGTACATAACAATCAAAAATGCAAACTAAGGAAAGAAGTGAAGCAGAAGTTCATAAATTACTACACCTAATTATAGTTTATAAAATCACTAAATGGAAAGAATAACGAGAATGAGATAGAATTTCACAATTTATATAACATTCTCTAAGAATATAAACATTACAGAAAAATGTTTGGTCTTCATATCATATTCTTTTAGAATGAGAACATGATGAGAATGATTGAAATTAATAAATGAGTCAAAGTGATAGTGTATGAGAATTCCTTCCATTTTCCAATTCAAACTTTTCTTCCACCTCTCATCCTTTACTTTTTCTTTCTCAATTCTTCTACTTCTGCTAGTAGTTTTTTTCAATATGAACAGCTCCACATATCCCAATTTATACTCTTCTTTTGAAAGAATATAAATGCACTGCATTAAAAACACTCATTATTTAAATATGAATTTGCAAATTCTTTCGGAATAATGATATACTTACTTGACATCTTTCTATAATTCTATCTAAAGAATGAACTTGTGATATAGTATTTAAGTAGTTTTATCCATTTTTTGAATAAATACAACTACTATGAGATTAAAATACATTGAACGCATCAAATATGAACCAACCATTCTTTCAAAATAAGGATAAATGTAATTTAAATTTTGTTTTTTTAAAAACTTGTCTTCTACGTTGTCCTAAAACATATTCCTTCGTCAAAGAATCACTATACATTTTCATTGTCAACGAAAAACCAATATAATAATGTTTAATTGCTTTTTTCCAAAAAAAAAAAAAAAAAATACTATAATAAACATCAATTTACCTCGAAGCGAAGATGCAAAATTGTCGGAGCTAGAGTTAATGGAGATATACGTCATTCTTCTTCCTTACCCAAATAATTTATCATCTAAGAGATTACTACGGCTGACTAATTTTTTATTGTGGGAAGCTTAATTGTATATTAAAAACTAGGCGAATGCTCGCGTGTTGCGCAGGAAAATTTTATTAGTTAGAATATAAACAAATAAATGTTATTTTTAAACCAAATTAAAAAAGATTATATAGAAACTATATTCATTATTTTAAACTATATGATAATACATACATATGTCATAAATTTGGAAGACAACGAATTATAACAATTTTAATGAATAAATACAATGCAGCAAATAAAAATGAAATTAATATGGTTTAAGATAAAAAAGTTATCTCAAACCATATGATTTTAATAGTCTACCAACAGTTTGTGCTTAGATAAATTTTTTTGTAAAATTTCAAAATTAATTTTACTTTTATCTATTTCAAAATCAATTTAAAGATTGTGTATTTGGTCATGTTTTAATTTCGAATATTTAATTTAAATTAATAGTATATTTTTTGGTGTATAATGGAAACAAATTACATTGTATTATATAAGAGAAAGAGAAAATGTCACATATATATATATATATATATATATATATATATATATATATATATATATATATATATATATATATATAAAGCAATGTGAGATAAATAAAAGAAACCTCAAATTGATGTGGTAAAATATAAATCATTTTTCTTGAACCACATTGATTTGAATGACTTTGTTTATAATAGAAAATAGATTCAATAAGAATACATAAAATATATTGATTGAATGACATTTGAGAAAATTAGAAATTGCCGTTTTTGACCATCAATATTGTATAAAAAATAAACGTTCAAAATTGCATTATTCAACACAATGCATGCGATTTTGTGCAACTTGATGAACGAATCCATGGCTCATCTCGGATCAAGTAGCTACATTTTTAAAGTTCGACTTCATTAAAAAAAAGTAAATTTTAACTATATATTTCTTTGAACATTAATATTTGGAACTGTTTACAACAGTGAAAAATATCTAAAGATTTATATAATTGTTTTAACTTGAGGGATACCTTTATTTATAGAATAAAAAAACTTCTTAAGTTGGTTTATAATGACGTTGTGGGATCAAAATTTCCTTCATAGTGTGTTATTTTGTGTCATTTTCTTATCCCACATCGCTTAAGAGACAACTGAAGAGAAATCAAACATCTATAATTAAAAAGACTAATATATTTTTCATCCCACATAGCTTAAAAAACAAATTTGAAGGGAAATATAACATCTATAAATAGAGAGACTAAAATCATTTCTCATATATTTGTTCGTTTGTGTTCTTAATTGTAACCAGATTAGGAATCAGTTACAACATTCCATGAATATTTGCTTTAATTTTTAGGACCATTTTCATAAAATTTGGACGGGTACTTTTATGATATCAACATAATATGGTGAAAAATAATATGGTGAAAAAAGCATATTTTTATGATATCAATATAATATGGTGAAAAATAATATCAACATAATATGGTGAAAAATAAAATTTAATGTTAAACCATATTGTTTTAAATGATATCATTTATAATAGATAGTTAAAACATTAACAATTGAAAATTTCTACGTATATACATATTGGTGAGTCGAAAAATGTTTACACAGGTGTCACTTTTTACAAATGACATACTATAAACTTCCAACGTAGTCAAGTTTTTAAAAGTTTTAACTAATTTTAAAATTTTCTATGTATATACATATTGGTGAGTCGAAAATTGTTTAGACCGACGTCACTTTATACAAACGACATATTATAAACTTCCAACCTAGTCAAAATTTTAAAAGTTTTAAGTCATTTTAAAATTTCTACTTATATACATATTGGTGAATCGAGGAATGTTTACTCCGTTGCCAGTTTTTAAAAACGACATAGTATAAACTTTCAACTTAATCAAGTTTTTCAAAGTTTTAAATAATTTAATTTTTACTTTTGAGTTTCAATACTTTTTAGATTTGAAACTAAATAGTAAAAATCTTTGAAAACTTGTGATAAAAGCATATTTTAATGATAAAATGTTCCTAATTAATAATAGACTTAAAATATCAAGTTTGAAGGATAATTGATATAAGAACCCGTGAAAACTTGTAATAAAATATGTAAAATAATCGGGTAAAAATGGCGAAAAGTTGTAAAAGGGTAAAACGGTCTTTTGACACGTTATGAAATTAATATGTAAAATAATATGTATTTGTGAAATAATAACATAAGAAATAAAGTTTATGTGAAATTTGGAGTTTTACCGCATGAATAGTGAAATTTGACCAAAAAGGGCAAATTGGTCATTTGGCATGAAAATGACCAAAATGTCAAGAAAATGTTAAGTTGGGAGTAATGAAGCATAAATGGTAAAGTTATTACCTTTGGATCATTTTTGTAGAAGAAATGGAAGGTTAGGGACTAAAGTGTAAAGTTTTTATAAAAACTAAATATATATTATATGCTAGTTATTATCCTCATTAGTTCAAGAATCCAGTAAACTACTCCAGAGAATTCTAGAGAGCACGAGAGAAAGAGCAAAGAAGAAGAAGAAGTTCAAGGGAATTGTCAAGAAATCAAAGGAATCAAGGGTTGGAATTAGTGATTCCAAGGTAAGGTTTCTCTAGTTTTAACCTAGTTTTTGGGTATGTGCTTGAATTTGGTCTTTTGATGGAATTGAAACTACAATTGCAGTTATAAATCATGTGGGTTAAGTAACTAATGCTTCCAATAAGCCATTAGTTAAGAACTTAACTCAGAAACATGAAAGTAGAATGCTATTCTTGAGAATTTTCAAGTTTAGCCAAGAACTTTAATTTCTGTAATTGAGTTATTGAAGTGTTTTTAATGGCTAAAAACCTGTTATTAGTCAAGGGTTTTAGTCCTAGAACAAACCCCAGGTGATTAAGACTTAGAATAAGAGCTTAAAGCCTCAAAACTGCATGCTACAGTGCCAAATCGCGACTGATCAGGAGCCTGCCCAGGCGCCAGGCGCAGTGCGCCCAGGACCAGGGCGGGGTGCGCCCAGGCGCAGTGCGCCCCATACCTGGCGCAGTGCGCCTTCAGTCAGGGGCCAGACAGGGACCAAAAATGTTAAAATTTTCAAATAACTCAAACACTAGAAACCATAGCTAGACATATCCGATTGACCTGAAATTTTAGCCATAACCCTAAAATGGTATAAGAACATGTCGGGAATGGTCAAATCCGTAATTTGACCTTGCGTAAAAGTTACTGTAGCGGCAGAGGCCAAAAGTACTATTCTTGTCAAAACTTAATTTTGAAATTTAAGCTAGACTTGTCCAATGAACTCCAAATTTGAAACACAAGTCTAATATAGCCTAATATTTCATGAAAAAGAGTCGGAACTGAAATACGACACCTCGGGGGTACTGTAGCAGAATACGCGTATTTCGGAGAAAACGATAAAACGAGTTTATTAATGGTTATACATTTATTATAACCCGTAGTAGCATAGTATTGCACTCTTGTGCTGTAAGTTAGTTGTTATATATATAAATTGAATATAAACGTATATCTTGTAAAAAATAGGTGGTGGTTCAAATACGGTGAACCAAGCGAAGGAAAACGGAGTGCAAAAGACTAACTGATCCCTAGGTGACTCGAGGTGAGTGTTATGTGGATTTTCGAGTACATAGCTAAATGAATTTTATTTAAAGTATTTTGGAGTCAAAGTGGTTTATGTCTTTAAAAGTATATTATGGAAAGTATGATTATAATGTGAATGAAATAGAACCAGAAATACAGTGACTAATAATGTGATTGGCTCATGATGATAAGTTGCTTTAGTATCCGGATAAAGACCACGGCCTGCTGCGGTAGGGGTGGCAATAAGACACTACTGGGATGGTACCTCCCGTCGCGAAGTAGTTGTCTTACCTTGATAGATGAATCTGTTTCATGCTATTGGGGAAGTAGTTATACGGGTGCGTCTCGTATAAAACCTACGGGTGCGCTCGTAGGAATGTACCATCACAAAATAAGGAGTACCTGTGGGTGCGCTCACAGGAAATGTGAAAATTGGAAATTTAAAGGTTAATGATATAATTGGTAAATTGTTTTGGGTCTAAACCCATAATGCTCACGAGACATTATGTCTCGCGTATTTGTTTTAAATGTTATGTACTCAGGTAAACTGAAAGGGCGTTAGAAGAGTCGGGTGTGGGACTGTAACATGTGTTATTGTGAAAAATGTATGATGAACAGGTTTGAACCGTGGTTGTGAAACAAATTCGTGATACCCCGTTTGTAATGTAAATACATGGTTTGTTTTCAAACGTTGTAATAAAGTTTGTAAAAAAAATTTGTGTGAAAATTGGGGTGTTACAATTGAAGAAAATGAATTGTATTATATAAGAGAAAGAGAAGAGGTCATATATGTATGTGAAGCAATGTGGGATAAAGAAAAAAAACTCAAGTTAATGTGGTAAAAGATAAATCATTTATCTTGAACCATATTGTTTTGAATGGTTTCTTTTATAATAGAAAATAGATAGATGTAGATATTTAAATGTTTTACTTAAAAAAATTATGTATATTGAAATTTGTTTTGAATTTAACATCATATTTGAATTAACCATTTAATTGTATTATATCATAAAATATATTGTTAAAAACATAATTTAGAATAAAAATGGGTTTAATGTAGTATTTAAAAAGAAAGTTGAAGTGTTAGGGGTTTCAAATGAATGTGGTGATAGGAAAAATATCTCTTTTATAAGATTTTAATTGTATTATATCATAAAATATAATGTTAAAAACATAATTTAGAATAAAAATGAGTTTAATGTAGTAATTAAAAAGGAAGTTGAAGTGTTGGGGGTTTCAAATGAATGTGGTGATAGGAAAAATGCCTCTTTTATAAGATATATAGATCATGATCCAATATATGATTTCTTTGGACTCGCTGAAAAGAGAAAGAGACGGAGGATGATGTGAAGAGCACTTGAAAATTGCTAGCAAAAAGAATTTGACATATAGGAGTCTGGATCAAATAAATTGAAAGGTTAAAGATCAATTTTGAAAGATTACAGAGAAAATATATATACGTAGCGAGGGGTTAAAGAGACGGAGAGAGATCAGAGAAAATCGATAACACTTACCGGTGGTGAGGACTATTTTTGCCACTTTGATTCGTCAGATTCAATGGGACTTCTCGTTAAGGGGGAAAGAAGAATGGTGAAAGGGGTATTCGACTCGTATGATCGGCGAAGAAGATCAGAGATTATTCACATTAAAGAGTGGCCGGTTCTTTAATTCTCCGATTACAGATAAGCAAGGATTGAAAATCGGCGATGGTGTAATCGTGTTCTTCATTAGCGATAACCTCTATAGAGCATTTCCAGAAAGAAACGATTTGAGAAATATCATCATTCCATCGCAGCAATCGACCGGAAGAAAATAGGGATGAGATATTTTGGGATCAAGGGTGGACGTGTTTTTTTGTAAATCGTCAAAGTATTCCATAATTATAGGTTGGAGTCATACTTAGTTACCAAAATTTTAGGTATTTAAAATTAAACAATAATTTATTTAATTGATAAAATTACAAAATTATCCTTATGAATTGATTGGACTAGAATGAGTCATACATTCACACAATATTTAGTGTTCACATATGAACCTTCTATATATATATATATATATATATATATATATATATATATATATATATATATATATATATATATATATATATATATATATATATATATATATATATATATATACATGTATATATATACTAGTTGTGAGACCCGTGTATTACACGGGTTGATTAAAAGAAAATGTTAAATAAAAATATCCAAACATCAAACATTGTACTAACTTAAAGTAAATAGCATACTATTTTAAAAATAAACAAAAACACACAAAATTGAGAATATAGAAATGTAATATAAATATATAAAAGTAGAATGCTATAATACACAAATAAATTGAAGTACATTGCTATATCTTGCAATTAGTGCTTAAAAAATCTTGATTTGCCATTGGGAAAATACAAAAATACCTAACTCACAATTGCAATTTGATTTTTGAAATCGTAAAACGAAATTTGGGGTTAAACATTTAATTGACAGTTTTGTATTAATAAAAGCGTAATTAGGAGAGATAGAATTGTAACGGCCAATTTAACCGATCATTAAGGAGTAGTAATGAACAAAATTTTTTTATTTTTTTAAGAAATTCAAAATCATGAGAAAAATGACATGTGGCCAAATGAATGTGGGGGTGACATGTGGTTTTGAGTTACTTATTTATTAGGATATATATATATATATATATATATATATATATATATATATATATATATATATATATATATATATATATATATATATATATATATATATATATATATATATATATATACACTTATATAAGTTTTAGGCAAAACAAATAAACTTAACCCTTATGTTCACATGCAACCTAATTGAATCTAAGTTTTTACTATTTGAACCTATAACTAATACCTAAGAGGATTTACTCATATTTACATAAAAACTTATTCATATTCACATATCAAAATCATATTGTATTTAGAATTTACTTAGAAGTTTTTTGCTACTTCAATATTTTGACCTTTATAATGATTTTACTCTGATTCACAATAAAAATTATATACATTCACACTACAATTTACTCAAATTTACATATCAAAATCATATGGTATTTTAAATATAATCCGTAATATGAATATTATTAATTTAGTTAGAAATTTTTGAACAATTCAACATCTTAATCATTTATAATGAATATACTATGATTCATAAGTTAATTCCATTCACATTCACACAAAATCAATTTTTGTATATCAATATGGATCTCTATTTGTAGAAGATAAAAATTTATAAATTTCTATATATTCAAATTTTTTTTCGATAAAAAATAAGCCCTAAAAATTAAAAAAACGAAGTGGGTTTTTTTATAATTCGGAAGATGCACGTCCACTGTAAAATGTATAATCGTGTGGATTATATTAGTATTTTGGTACCATGGTTTATATTAGTCCATTGTTGAACTTTTGTCTCTCTCTCTCTCTCTCTCTCTCTATATATATATATATATATATATATATATATATATATATATATATATATATATATATATATATATATATATATATATATATATATATATATATATATATATATATATATATATTATATATATATATATATATATATATATATATATATATATATATATATATATATGAGGTTAAGTTAATATGAGACCATTATAATTCGTGAGTTTCCTACCATTCATTTTGTGTGTAAAACAAAAAAACAAAAGAATACAAAATAAATGAAAAAAAAATGAAAAAATTATATTTATTTATTATTTTCGTCATTTTGTATTCAAAAAAATATAAAATATAAAAAAAGTTTAGCTTTTTTTTGCATATTCTAGTAGAATATTAGACTATTCTGTGTAATAATCTATTAGAATATTCAACATTCCAGTGAATTTTTTTTATTTTTCCAAAAAAAAAATTAGAACCTTTTTTTATTATTTTATTATATTTTAGATAGAATAAATAGCGAAAATTAGTAGAAATTTTTTTTTTTTGAAAATTCTCATTATTTTAGCCTATTTTAATTTTTTTCTATCTCCAAAATGAGTGGCTAGGATTGAGTCTCCCCGTCTCACAAAATTTGCATGGTCTAATTTGAACTTCTATATATATATATATATATATATATATATATATATATATATATATATATATATATATATATATATATATATATATATATATATATATATATATATATATATATATATATATATAATTTAGAGAGAGAGAGAGAGAGTTAAGATCTTTTGAGAACCAACTTCACTCCGAGAACCCGAAAAATCTCAAACCGATATTTTTTTCAAAATACCGACCACATAGGCGTCTTAGACGCTCAAAACGGGCCCGGGGCGTTGAAAAAGATTTCCGAAAAAAACGGTTTTTTTTTTTTGAAAAATTTGTACATGTGCAAAAAAATAATTTCTACATGTACAAACTTTTTTATACATGCATTTTCTTCAAGTTTTTTTTATGGATGCCTTTCTAACACATATTTAAGGCGTTTCGTAAAAAGAATTTGAAAAAAAAAATGTACGTATAAAAAAGTTTGTACATGTAAAATTTTTTTTTTTGCACATGTACAAAATTTTCAAAAAAAAGCCGTTTTTTCGGAATTTTTTTTTTCCGAATAGGCTTATATTTGAGCGTTTTAGAGACCCCAATTTTTGATTTTTCGAAAATGTTGACCGTTTTGGAGTTCTCGGCGGAAGTTGGTTCTCAAAATATCCTAACTAACTAACTAACTAACTATATATATATATATATATATATATATATATATATATATATATATATATATATATATATATATATATATATATATATGTATATATATATATATATATATATATGTATATATATATATATATATATATATATATATATATATATATATATATATATATATATATATATATATATATATACATATATATATATATATATATATATATATATATATATATATATATATATTGAGTTAATATTAAATATATTTAACAATTATTGTGTGACTGTAGGACCATTCCTAGACCACTAGATTAGAAAAATAAGTGGTTGTGATCAAGGTGACATTTTTGTAAATAAATCAACTAAAGAATGCGCTTACTTGAAAAAACGGACGTATAAGGGTATAAAAGTAATTTTGTGAAATCAACAGGATTTGCAGATTTATCGATTTCTTTTCATAAAAAATATATGTGATTCAATTCCGATTTCTCGATTTCTCATTCGTTGTTAACTGCCGATTTCTCGATTACGCTTAAATTCGGATTTCTTGATTTCTCGATTTCTTGATCATATTATGCTTTGTTTCACTAATCATGCTCTACATTCTCAGAGAATGGTTCATAAAATTTTTGTTGACGTAAAAAAATAGTTACATAAGAGTTTTCAAAGCTAATTCTCAGATAATGGTAAGCAATGTCAACGGTAAGTAAGTGTAATAGCTTGTTCATGAAGAATTCACAAAGAATGTTATATATGTTTAATAAATGTAGTACAAAGACTAAAGATTCTTGTAAAATATTTATACCATTCTTTGAGAATGGAGTAATTATATATGTTTACAGAAGGCTGGGAACTGCTATATGGAAAGCCTCATTCTCCGAGAATGCCCCATTATCTAAGAATGCCCCATTCTCTGAGAATGAACGTGAAGGAATGCTACTGCATTCTCATAGACATTCATCCCCATTATCTGAGAATGCCTTTCCAAAACCCAGAAGAAAAAAAAAGGCGAAGATCAATTTTTTTTTTACGAACAATCAATTACGCAGATCCACCGTCTCCGCCTCCATCACCGACCACCGCCGATCTCCGCTGCTACTATCAATTGCGCAGATCCGCCGACTCCGCCTCCATCACCGACCACCGCCGATCTCCACTGCCTCCGCCTCCATCACCGACCACCGCCGATCTCCGCTTCCTCCGCCTCCATCAGTTCCGATCTCCGCTTCCTCCGCCTCCATCAATGTTTGATTTGATTTTGAGTTAGGGCACGCCAGAAGATTTGTTAGCGTATTATTAGTGATTGATTCAATTCTCAAATTGCCCCTATCAAATGATTGGACCACAATTAGTCCTACAATCACACAATAATTGCTGGATGTATTTGAACATATATATATATATATATATATATATATATATATATATATATATATATATATATATATATATATATATATATATATATATATATATATATATATATATATATATAAAATTTGGATGACTTTGCTTAATTTCCAAGTAAAAAGGAACCAATAATTAATAACCAATTCTTGGAAACTGGTGCTTTCGATTAAAGTTATCCTCGTTATATATCCTTGAGGACTTGGGAGCCAATTGTGTCGTCTAGTTATCCTTGTACATGTACGTACCACACATCGTCCACACAACTCTGAATCGACGATCAAAGTCCAATAATGTCCATCTTACCCGAGCACCACCACCTCCAACATGCTGCTGCGATCGGCAGCCACTTGGCAAAGACTGCCCCGAAACTCCATAAACTCGCCATTAACACAACACCGCTCATTACTCCACCCAAACTCAATGACCCAAGCCTCAAATCGACTTGGGTTCAGCGTGCATGGGTGGCCACCGGATGTATCACTGTACTCATTTCCCTAGCCAGTTCCATCATCGGATCTATCCACTCACACATATGGCTTGAACCCATCTTATCAGGATTCGTCGGCTACTTGTTCGCGGACCTTGCAACCGGTGTATACCATTGGGGAATTGATAATTATGGCGATTCCTCAACTCCAGTATTTGGTTCTCAAATCGAAGAGTTTCAGGGCCACCATAAGTTGCCATGGTCAATTACCAAGCGTCAGTTTGCGAATAATTTACACGTGTTAGGACGTGTTATAACGTATATAGTGCTACCTATTGATATGATCGTCCATGATCAACCGGTGCTGATGGGATTTGTTGGGATGGCGAGTGGGTGCATCTTGTTTAGCCAGCAGTTTCACGCGTGGGCTCATAGAACTAAGAGCAAGCTGCCGCCAATAGTGGTGGCGCTGCAAGACGCTGGGGTGTTAGTATCCCGATCACAACACCTCGATCACCACCGGCCACCGTACAACAACAATTACTGCATCGTCAGTGGGGTTTGGAATAGGTTTTTGGATGATCATAGGCTGTTTGAGGCGCTGGAAATGGTGGTGTTTCTGAAGCTTGGTATTCGGCCACGGTCATGGGGCGAACTGAACTCCGATTGGACAAAGGAGGCGGAAGATTCTCCGACGACGACTTATCCGCCATAAAACTTGTTCTATTTCCTAATATTGACATTCATAAATAAAAGTTTGATATTCAAAATAAAAGTACAGGATACACCAAAACACCATTTCTCATAGCATTGATTATCGGTTACTAGATATCAATCGGATAAAAAATGGATTTCGCATAATGGATGGGTCGGAAACATGACTAATGAGTTCGATTTGATCGGGGTTGACCTTACACTATTTTCGTTTATCTTATTTTGTGTTTGATGGATGATTTATGATTTAATATAATTATAATCATTATCGTAATATCGCATAGCCATTTTTTTCAATTTATTTGACAGTGCTTATAATATTCATTTATTCGAATGTGTTTATTATTATACGTGGAAACAAATTTTCTATTTTTACTGATTTTTTAATCTTAAAAAATCAGTTTTTTTTTTTTTTTTTTTAAGAAAAACACAAAAATATCTAATCTTAAAATTTTTTATCCTAGAAAAGCTAAATATTAGTCAAATCCCAAAAATAGCCTAGAAAATCCAAAGTGAGCTACTCTCACATGCGATCTCGCCTTATCACGTGTGATCTCCCCTGTAATGTGCGGTCTCCTCCTTTAGTGTATATATATATATATATAGGGTCCCGTTCCGGTGAGGACTCTTTTTTCGGTGAGGACTCGTAAGGACACCTTAAAAAAATTGAAAAAAAATTTAAAAAAAATACAAATCATAAAATCAAGAATAGTACTATATCATGATCCTAAAAAAATTGGAAAAAAAAATTTGGATCATTGAGAAACAGTAATGATCCACAAAAAATTTTATTTTGTGGATCATTGTTTCATTATAAAAAAAAATAATGATCCACAAGTTTTTTTTTCGAATTTTTTTTTCTCCAACATAGTACTATGATCCATTTTATTACTTATATTTTTGTTTTATTTTTTTTCAATTTTTTTAAGGTGTCCTCACGAGTCCTCACTTTAAGAAGTGTCCTCACCGGATCGCTTATCTATATATATATATATATATATATATATATATATATATATATATATATATATATATATATATATATATATATATATATATATATATATATATATATATATATATATTTATATATATATATATTCATCTATTTGTTTTTGAAATTGCTACCAATAATTTTCTTCCCCCCCCCCCTACCCCGTCCTCCTTTTTTTAAAGGTTTGGAGGTTAGTGTTTATGGTTAAGATAAATGTGTGTTATGTTTTTATCCACCTTTGAAGCCTCATAGTTTGTTTATCCGAATTCCGATTTAGCTGATTTTTTTTGCAATGCGGACTATATAACTAGAGGAATTCATAAACATATTAAACACTAGATATATATATATATATATATATATATATATATATATATATATATATATATATATATATATATATATATATATATATATATATATATATATATATATATATATATATATATATATAGAAAGAGAGAGAGAGAGAGAGAGAGAGAGAATTACGATTGGGTGAGGACTCCAATTTCAGTGAGGACAAATCTGGTCTTCTAATCTTGAAAAATGGGTGGCTAAAATTCATTGTGAAAAAATTGACACATCTTAAAAGTTTAGGGGCTAGTTCTCTAAAAATTAAAACTAGCGAGTGGATAAGACAAATTAAGAAGGGTAATATAGTAATCTGATCGAGTACCCCACCCCCATTGCGACACTTGTCACAATCTCGTTTGCTGGATTTTTATATTCAACCAACTTTGTTTTTGGGTCATAACTTTTTTTCTTTGTAAAAAAATTCTGAAAAAACAAAAGTTCTTTAAATTTTAATTGTCTACAAAACAAGCACCACAATGAAAATTTGAAAAAAAAATTATTTTTTATAAAAAATCCAAGATTTTTAAAAAAAAATCTGCATAAATTATGAAAATTTAAGGGATCATTGTAGATATTATATTAGTAAGTTTTCAAAAAGATTTTTTTTGAAAAAAAAAAGGTTTTTTAAGTGTTCATCTTTATATTTTTAAGTAAAAAACTCATCAAAATAGCAAAAAAAATTTACATGATCCAAAGATATTAAGAACCAAAACATGTTTTATGATTCAAACTGTTATAAACTAATTATTTTATTAATCAAAACTTATCAAAATAACAAAAAAATATACATGATCCAAAAATATTAAAACCAAAATATGTTTTATGATCCAAGATTCAAAATTCATTATGATCCAAGATTCAAAACTTGTTATTATTCAAAATGAGTTAATAAAAACATACGAGCTTAAAACGACAAAAAAAAAACAACTGGAAAAAAACGAAAAAAAGGCTGATAAAAAAACTGAAAATAATATTTTAAAAATAATAAAAACAAAAAAATGAAATAAAAAAAACCCGGCTAAATTATGTTGTACGGACATGAGTAGCATGTACTTATGTAACGCCCCAATTTCAAAATTTTCTAAAATTCATTTATTATCAAAATTTCAATAAAACATTTATTCCAAAAGTAAATCCGTTCGACCTATTTATTAAACCAACAGCGGAAACAATTGAAAATCATAACATAATTCATTAACATAAATTTTCTTGTATACGATGCGCCGCCGTCACACCTTGCCCTTCCCTTTGTCAATCGATTTACCTGAAATATTATAAAAACAACGGGTAAGCTTAAAGCTTAGTGAGTCCACAGATTACCATACATGCCCACACATTAAACAACCCGTCCTCGAGAACGACCCGACCCTACCCGCCATACAACAGCTACGGGCGTCCATCATACAACAGCTATGGACACGAGAAGGTTCTACCCATCATACAACAGCTATGGGTTCCCGGTTATGGCCCAACCCATCATACAACAGCTATGGGACAAGACAATAGTCCAACTCGCCATACAACAGCTACGAGGGGACACGCATCAGTACTGAGCCCAACAACAATAACCACAGATATAGAGCAAATCATATAACTGTAAACAACACACAAGATGCCTAACATGCAACATCATATAGTAAGGTGAGGATACTCACCTGATTCGAAACCGCACAGATATTCTCTAATATCCCCACTTAGCTCGTCCACACACCTAAATCCCACACACATACAACATATCAATTACTGACTAGGCTCTTACAGACCTGTCTAAAGGTTAGACTCACTATTTGCCATCAAACCGTGGTCAAAACTAAATTCCTGGACAAACAGTCGCTCGCCTCGGCGTGGCTCCTCGCCCTACGCGCCGCGGCTACCATTGCACAATTACGGGATTTCAGCCGAGTCCGCGCCGCTGACTTAGCCTGTCCGCGTCGCGGCTCGTAACATTCCAAAATGTTTTTCAGTGATTCACAGTACATCAATCGGCTAGGGTTCCTTTCTACACCCTTCCTGGGATCAGAAACTACCCTAAGGTCACTTCCTTATGGACATGCAAGTCCATGCATGTCCTTGGTTCAAACCCTAAGGGCTACAATCGTCTAAAGCTACAAACCAACGAGTAACACCATATGACGGGATAAAAAGTAAAGTCAGAAGAGTAAATCTTCTTACCTTACTTCTGAAGGACGGAGTGATGCCCACGATCAGTTCTAAACCTTCTCCCGCGTGGATCTCCTTCTTCTAATCTCCCAAAACCTTCAACACCTCGAGACCAAAGAGTATCTGCCGAAACCAGACACCTCTACTCTAGAAACTCTCCAAAAACACGAACCCTAGGGCTGGGGTCCTTTTTATAGGCGTTTAAATCCGAATTAGAGTTTTTCATGACTGCGGCGCACCGCGCCGCGGATTCTTTAGAACCGCGCCGCGCGTACAAATCCTACGCGATTCTAGATTCTTCCAAAAGCCGCGCCACGGATTCCTTCGGGCCGCGACTCGGCAGACCGGGTCTTACAATTCTCCCCCACTTAACTGGATTTCGTCCTCGAAATCCGTGCCGGTAAATAATTCTGGATAATGCCTCCGCATTTCCTCCTCCGGTTCCCAAGTCCATTCGGACCCTTTTCGATGCTGCCACTGAACCTTCACTAATCCTATTGTTTTATTCCGCAAAGTCTTTATCTTCTTTTCAATGATGGCAATTGGTCGCTCCACATAATTTAGACGTTCATCTAATTGAATATCCTCCAAAGGTACTACTGTGGATTCCTCAGTCACGCACTTTCTGAGCTGCGAAACGTGAAACGTGTCGTGAATCTGACTAAGCTGTTCGGGTAGCTCCAACCGGTAAGCTACCTCACCTACACGGTCGACAATTCGATATGGTCCAATGTACCTAGGGCCAAGCTTTCCTCGCTTCCTAAAATGAATAACTCCCTTCCAAGGTGACACCTTTAAAAGAACATAATCCCCGACTTGAAATTCGAGATCAGACCGTCGCCTATCCGCATAACTTTTCTGTCGGCTTTGAGCGGTTAACAATCTCTCTCGAACCTTCTGAATTAAGTCAGTTGTCTTGAGCACCACCTCTGTACTTCCCAATACCTGCTGGCCAACCTCACCCCAGCAAATAGGTGTCCGACATTTTCTTCCATACAACATTTCAAAGGGAGCTCTGCCAATGCTCGCGTGATAACTGTTATTGTAAGAAAACTCAGCTAAAGGAAGATGGGAATCCCAACTCCTGCCAAAATCGATGACACATGCCCTAAGCATATCCTCCAGCGTTTGAATCGTCCTTTCACTCTGCCCATCCGTCTGAGGATGATATGCTGTGCTGAAATGAAGGCGAGTGCCTAATTCCTCATGAAACTTCTTCCAAAACCTAGACGTAAATCGGACATCCCGGTCGGATATCACCGAGACCGGTATACCATGCCGAGAGATAATCTCATCTGTGAAGACCTTAGCCAATTCCTTTGCAGAGTAAGTCTCTTGGATGGGGAGGAAATGAGCACTTTTGGTCAACCTATCCACGATAACCCAAATAGTGTCCATACGTCGAGGGGTTCTTGGCAACTTCGTGATGAAATCCATTGTGATATGCTCCCATTTCCATTCTGGGATCTCAAGAGGCTGCAACTTACCATGAGGCCGTTGGTGCTCGGCCTTGACCCTACGACAGGTCATGCATCTTTCTACAAACTCAGCTACTTCCCTCTTCATACCTGGCCACCAATAATATTCACGCAGATCCCTATACATTTTAGTCGCTCCAGGGTGGATAGAGAACCTGGATTTATGCGCCTCCTCCAATAGGGTTTGACGAACCTCGCCCAGCTTCGGTACCCAAATCCTCTCGTGACAAGTCAACAAATCCCTACTATCTTTGACCATAGCTGCCAACTGACCCACAATCCTCTCACTTTTCTGATTCTCGCTCTTGCTTGCTTCCACTTGGGCTTTCCTAATCAGCTCAAGCAGCGGTGTCACAATTGTCATCCTTAGACAAACGCCCCGAAGGGGTGCACTCGAAGCCTTACGACTTAACGCATCCGCTACCACATTGGCCTTTCCAGGGTGGTAGTGTATCTCACAATCATAGTATTTTAATACATCCAACCATCTTCTCTGTCTCATATTGAGGTTTGCCTGATCCATCAGATACTTCAAACTTTTGTGGTCTGTGAAGATGGTGCACTTCACTTCATACAAATAGTGTCTCCAAATCTTGAGAGCGAAAACGACCGCTCCCAATTCCAAATCATGAGTAGGATAGTTAGCCTCATGGGGCTTCAACTGTCGCGAGGCGTAAGCAATCACCCTGCCTCGTTGCATCAAGACTGCCCCCAATCCCGTGATTGATGCATCGCAGTAAACTACCATATCCTCCATGCCCTCAGGCAAAGTCAAAACCGGAGCTTCACACAATTTCCGCCGCAAAGTCTCAAAAGCTTGCTGCTGCTCTTCACCCCACCGAAAAGCAGCATTTTTCTTAGTTAGCCGGGTCAAAGGTACAGCAACCTTTGAGAAATCTTGGATGAAACGACGGTAATAACCAGCCAGACCCAAGAAACTTCTAATCTCCGAGGGAGTCTTCGGAACCTCCCACCGCATCACGGCCTCTACCTTAGCCGGGTCTACCATGATTCCTTGCTCATTTACAATGTGACCCAAAAACTGAACCTCCCGTAGCCAAAAGTCACACTTGGATAATTTTGCATAAAGCTTCTCTTTCCTTAAGGTCTCTAATACTTCCTTTAAGTGCTGTTCATGCTGTTCCCTGCTCCGAGAATAGACTAAGATGTCGTCAATGAAAACTATAACTGACCGATCCAACATCGGTCGACACACCCGATTCATTAAGTCCATAAAAGCTGCAGGTGCATTGGTTAGTCCAAACGGCATCACTACAAACTCAAAGTGGCCGTACCTCGTCCGAAAAGCCGTTTTCGGGATGTCTTCCTCCCGAACTCGCATTTGATGGTAACCTGACCGCAAATCAATTTTTGAAAACCACGAAGCGCCCTGCAGTTGGTCGAATAAGTCGTCGATACGAGGCAATGGATATCGATTCTTCACCGTAAGCTTATTCAACTCACGATAATCTATGCACATCCTGTTGGAACCATCCTTCTTCTTAACAAACAAAATAGGCGCTCCCCATGGCGAGCAACTGGGTCGAATAAATCCCTTATCTAATAATTCCCGAAGTTGAATAGACAACTCCAGCATCTCTGGGGGCGCAAGACGATACGGTGCTTTAGCTATCGGAGCCGCACCGGGAGTTAAGTCGATCTTAAATTCCACCTGTCTCTCTGGCGGTACGCCAGGCAGGTCCTCGGGAAAAACATCAGGAAAATCCCGAACCACTGGTATATCACCTGCTTTCTGCTGTGGCTTCCTTTCTTGTGTGTCTACAACATAAGCCACAAATCCCGAACCTCCATGCTGAAAATGTCTGCGTGCCCTAGCAGCTGAACAGAAAACTGAACCTCGATTCCTTCTCTCGCCCTGCACAACCAGCTCTCCCCCACTTGGGGTTTGAATCCACACTCGCTTGTTTTTACAATCGATCCATGATTCATGCTGACCCATCCAATCCATACCGATGATGACTCGGGAGTCACTCAACGGTATAGGGATGAGATCGATCGGAAACTTTATTCCTTGAATCACGACTTCGCATCCCCGATAAACACTAGTCGCTTGCACGGTTTTATCATCCGCAATTTCCACTTCTAACGGCTGATGAAGAGTTCCTAAAGCAATACCGAAACTCTTTCCCAACGCGGCAGACACAAAAGAATGACTAGCACCCGAATCAAATAGTGCAAAGGTAGGCGTAGAGTTGACTAAGAATGTTCCTAATCAAAGCATAATAGACATATTAATTACACACATCACAAACACGAGGCAAGTAAAGAAAGAGTACCCGTGACGACGTCGGGCGCATCCTGTGCCTCCTCGGCGGTCATGACGAATGCTCGACCCTTGGTCTTAGGGGCTTCCCCTTTCCCCTGCCTACCATCGGTAATCCGGAGTGTAGTGGGTGCCGAATTCTGAACCACTCCCTGAGTCAGACGGGGACATTGGGCCTTGAAGTGGCCCACTTGGTTACAATTAAAACAAATCTTGACCTCTTGCCGACAATCCTTAGCATAGTGGCCCTCCTTTCCACACTTATGACATATTAGCACCCAGCAACGCCCCTCATGATTCCTTCCACATTTACCACACTTACCCTGGCTCCTTTGCCCTTGCTTTCCCTGATCTGCCCCTCGAAATTTCTTCGACACCTGCTGAGTCTGAGTAGGCGCATGACGCTTCTGCTTTTGTTGGGTTTCTAGTTCCAACTCTCGGGCTCGAGCGGCCGCTATCATATCAGTAAGAGTTTGGTGCCTAGCAGCAGACACAAATTCCCGAATGTCTGTGCGAAGCATTGCCAAGTATCGGGTCATCCTCATGCGCTCGGTTGCCGCAAACTCTGGACAGAAGAGTGCCCGTTCATTAAACTTCTTGGTGATTTCCGTCACCGTCTCAGTAGTCTGGGTCAGATTTAGGTACTCCTGCGCCAAGCGTTCCATTTCCACCTGTGGAACATACTCCAATTTGAACTGTTCCTTAAACTGCGGCCATGTAATGGCATCCGACTGAGCAGGAGTGAGATCTTTCGTTCGTATCTCCCACCAATCTTTCGCATCCTCTCTTAAAAGATTCGTCGCGAACGTTACCTTGGAGTTCTCATGACAGGAACATGTGCGGAAAGCACCCTCCACTGCGGAAATCCACCGCATGCTAACAATCGGATCCCTGCCCCCATCGAACATCGGAGGCGAACAAGCCGAAAAGTCCTTATAACTTGCATCCCTCGCACGTGACGTGCCCTGAGTAGCCAGTCGTTCCTCGAGCATTGCCCATAGCTCAGCCTTAATCGTGCCAAAGAACTGAGGTATCGCAGCCAACACTTCCCGCGAAACCTCCTCCGCTATCAGGTTACGGAGATTCTCATCAGTCGGTCCTCCCCCACTCGAGGCACCCGCATCTGGTCCACCGTTACTTCGAGTGACTGCCATTCTGAAATGCGCAACAGTTTCTAATATCAATACTCGGGTCACTCCTATCTATCCAACTACTTGACTTTTTAGGACTTTGTTTGACTACTCTTGACTCAAGCGTGAATCCTGTGCTTTCGGTAATACTGGCCTGGTACTACCTTCCACACCTATTCGCCCTTGTTCCAAGTTCGTCAACCATCCTCCTAAAACGTCACACACACTAAACCATTTCCTTTGACTCATGTGGTCATGCACCGTGGTGCCTAATCTTTTGTTCTAACTCTCCATCTCACACGTGCCTAATAGAACTATTGCTAATGTCATCGAGTCACCTCACGGACGCACAGCCGTACACAATCAGGAATAAGATAGACGTTTGAATAACTGATCTACCCTAAAGTCACAACCAAACAAGGAACAGCCAGTAAGGCCAGACCAAGAATTCTTAGGCTATCTTACCCTAATTGTATATAACCTACCAGCATTCACTAAGCAACCTAACGACAGTAGCATAAAATTCCAAGGCAGCACAGAAGGCACAAACAGTCTACAGAGTATATTATCCAGGCAGCTTTACATCCTAGCACAATACATTTTATCACATAACACAAGCTTGGCATGGGTAATTGGGAATCACAAAACTTACTTGAGCTCGGCTGACGGTTCGCATCGCATCTTCTTTTACTTTAATTTAACCTTCCAAAAGTATTTTCTTAATAAAATCGCTCAGTCCTAAGTTTGAGTTTGGATTCCCCATACAGTTCATCCAAATCCCTCAAACCAAGGCTCTGATACCAATTTGTAACGCCCCAATTTCAAAATTTTCTAAAATTCATTTATTATCAAAGTTTCAATAAAACATTTATTCCAAAAGTAAATCCGTTCGACCTATTTATTAAACCAACAGCGGAAACAATTGAAAATCATAACATAATTCATTAACATAAATTTTCTTGTATGCGATGCGCCGCCGTCACACCTTGCCCTTCCCTTTGTCAATCGATTTACCTGAAATATTATAAAAACAACGGGTAAGCTTAAAGCTTAGTGAGTCCACAAATTACCATACATGCCCACACATTAAACAACCCGTCCTCGAGAACGACCCGACCCTACACGCCATACAACAGCTACGGGCGTCCATCATACAACAGCTATGGACACGGGAAGGTTCTACCCATCATACAACAGCTATGGGTTCCCGGTTATGGCCCAACCCATCATACAACAGCTATGGGACAAGACAATAGTCCAACTCGCCATACAACAGCTACGAGGGGACACGCATCAGTACTGAGCCCAACAACAATAACCACAGATATAGAGCAAATCATATAACTGTAAACAACACACAAGATGCCTAACATGCAACATCATATAGTAAGGTGAGGATACTCTCCTGATTCGAAACATCACAGATATTCTCTAATATCCCCACTTAGCTCGTCCACACACCTAAATCCCACACACATACAACATATCAATTACTGACTAGGCTCTTACAGACCTGTCTAAAGGTTAGACTCACTATTTGCCATCAAACCGTGGTCAAAACTAAATTCCTGGACAAACAGTCGCTCGCCGCGGCGTGGCTCCTCGCCCTACGCGCCGCGGCTACCATTGCACAATTACGGGATTTCAGCCGAGTCCGCGTCGCGGCTCGTAACATTCCAAAATGTTTTTCAGTGATTCACAGTACATCAATCGGCTAGGGTTCCTTTCTACACCCTTCTTGGGATCAGAAACTACCCTAAGGTCACTTCCTTATGGACATGCAAGTCAATGCATGTCCTTGGTTCAAACCCTAAGGGCTACAATCGTCTAAAGCTACAAACCAACGAGTAACACCATATGACGGGATAAAAAGTAAAGTCAGAAGAGTAAATCTTCTTACCTTACTTCTGAAGGACGGAGTGATGCCCACGATCCGTTCTAAACCTTCTCCCGCGTGGATCTCCTTCTTCTAATCTCCCAAAACCTTCAACACCTCGAGACCAAAGAGTATCTGCCGAAACCAGACACCTCTACTCTAGAAACTCTCCAAAAACACGAACCCTAGGGCTGGGGTCCTTTTTATAGGCGTTTAAATCCGAATTAGGGTTTTTCATGACTGCGGCGCACCGCGCCGCGGATTCTTTAGAACCGCGCCGCGCTTACAAATCCTACGCGATTCTAGATTCTTCCAAAAGCTGCGCCGCGGATTCCTTCGGGCCGCGACTCGGCGGACCAGGTCTTACAACTTATATCCTTGAGTCTGTATTACGTTCCATGGACTAGCGCCGCATGCGATTACGTCAAATCCAATAATTACGTTTGACCTTATTGCCCTTAAGGAAATGAGTGGACGAGAATTGTCATCGCAGTCCTCACCGGATCCGGACCCTATATATATAAAAGGAGGATCGTGTAGGAACACAAAATCCGGCAAGAACCGCAAGGACAAATCTGAACCTTTAATCTTGAAAATTAGGTGGATTAGATTCAATTTTTGAAAATTTGAAATTTGTGAGAGTCAAGTCATGGTGATGATTGAATCTAAACCATCACCAAACTCTACCAATCGCACACTCTTGACACCGATCCACCTTTGGGACGATGACCAAGAGGACGCCGAAAATATGGTATTTGAAAACGAGAAACACGGTTTTCTCGCCACTCATGATCCATTAATGAGTGGAAGATTGGATGTTATTAACACAATCAATGAGGAAATCCAAAAACATACCAAGATTATGCTCTCTGATCCCATCAGATTGGAGAAAATTTTGTTGTATTGTAGGACGAAATCACACGCTGCAAACAACAGTCAAGATGCAAGCACTCAGGAGAAACACAGTACACGGAAAGCATTAGGGGCGGCACTGGACGCGCTCCGCGTCAAGCCGATGGTATTGAAGCAACACCGACGAAAAGATCGAACTTGGAGGTTTAAAACAACTTCTAAGCTTTCATACGGAGAAATCAGAAAACGGCGGCTGGGCGGAAGCCGAAAGATCGGCAGGCCATTCGACCCAGGGAAGTTGGAGGAGTACTGGGTCAAGGAATGGATGGTGATAGCTGAAATTCAGTGGAGTCAGATGGTGTACAATCCGTCGTAGCCATTGTATACCACCACCAATGTATCAATAAAATCCAAGGGAATAAATGAGCCAAGTGCGATAGTTGTCAAAACTTTGAAAATATGCGTAGAAGTAACAAAATACTATATAGAAACCCAATTTGTAAAACACAATCGTTTCCAAAGATCCCACATAAACAATTATAACTATTTCCAAGACTGTGAATCTTAATATATATATATATATATATATATATATATATATATATATATATATATATATATATATATATATATATATATATATATAGAGTTAGGATATATTAAAAACCCTAAATATTATGTGGGTGTAGGACTTAATATGGTCCATAGATCTAATCAAATCTGTGATCAAGACATTAAGGGCAAATCAGGTATTGTAAATATTTTCACTAAAATTAATTAACAGTAATTTATGATTTTGTGAGTGATTTACGTGAACTGTTACAGAACTCAAGAAGGTCTGTGTTTGTCGACTTTGAACATTTCAATCATTCTTTCACCTCTCCAATTCCATCCATATTCGATAATCTTCACGGTCTTAATGGATAATCAATCATACCATTCGGACAAGGATAATGTTATGGATCAACCAGTAAGATCAGAAGAAGTTTTGAGGACAATCACGATGAAGAATTCGTTTCTAATTTATACGATGAAGTCGATTCTGTTGATATCAATCAAGGTTAGTAATTTAATTTAATTTCTATTTCAATCAACATCTATTCTGTTTCAAACGTTTTTGTTACTGATTTCGTTATTGATTTTATATGATGCAGATTTCGTTTCTAATATACACGATGAAGAGGAACCTGTTGATCTCAATCAAGGTTAGTAATTACCTTTTATTTCAATGTCAATCAATATCAATTCGGTTTTTTACCAATTTAATTTTGATTTCATTTTTGATTGTATTACAATACTTTCTCAGATTGAATAAATATACACGAAATTGTATATTCTGACAGAATAACATTTGTTTTAGAATGATCCATATACTTTTGATGGGTTTTTTATGTTTTGATATCGTTAAAGCAATTAATTGTGTATGTGTTGCTGATTATTCTGACAGAATGATATTATTATTACAGTTCTTGATTAACATGAAAACTATAGTAGTATTTTTTTTATGATGTAACAACATATTCTGACAGAATAGCATTTGTTTTAGAATGATCCGTATACTTTCGATGGGTTTTTTTTATGTTTTTGATATCGTTAAAGCAATTAATTGTGTATGTGTTGCTGATTATTCTGACAGAATGATATTATGATTACAGTTCTTAATTAACATGAAAACTATAGTTAGTATTTTTTATGATTTAACAACATATTCTGACAGAATAGCATTGGTTTAGAACGATTCATGTTATTGATATCGTTATTGTTATTGATATCGTTATTGTTGTCATTATCATATACATGTCTTTTCAGTTTGAATAAATATACATGGATTTTAAAGAAATTAATTGTGTATGGGTCGGTGATTATTCCGACAGAATGTTACTATTTACAATTCTTGAGTAACATGAAAACTATAATTAGTATTTTTCATGATGTAACAACATATTCTTACAGAAGAAGATTTACTTTGAATGCTACAATTGTTCGTTATCATACAATACATATTAGTTTTATCCATGTAATATTACAGAATACGATTTGTCGACCTTGATATAATTAATTTGGATGTTTTTTTGTTGTATTGTCAATGATACATTTGGTATGTCCTTTTTTGGTTTAATTGTCACTGATACAATAAGTTGCCATGTATGTTACAGATGAGTATATATACATACCAGAAGTTCCAGATGTTTTAAAACCAAAAATCAAAGCAGTTTTTCCTTCCCTTGATGCAGCAGTTCAAATGTATAAAACATATGCATTGGAGGCTGGGTTTGATGTTAGGAAATGATCAATCAAAAAGAAGAATGATGATACAATTAGAACGAGATATTTGTTATGCAATAGAGAAGAGAAACCTAATACCGGTATACTTGATACTATGGACGTTCAATAGAATAAAACCCAAAGAAGGAAAGACATATCTAGGATAGAGTGCATACACTTTAAAAAGGAATGTTTTTGGAAGTCATTCTGCCAGAATAAATATTTCAGAATGTAATTTTTCATAATTTTTCTTTATTTTGATGTATTTTAGTTCAAATAATGTTATTTAATTGATATATTTTTGGTCATGGGATGTTTTTCTATGATATTCGTCAAGCATAATGCTTTCTTTGATGACATTCTGCCAGAATAGATAAGTAAGAATTTATAACAGCAAGAACTTTTTTTTGATATATATTAGTTCAAAGAATGTTGGTCTTTTTATGTATTTTAGTTCGGATAAGTAGTTCATAAAATATTTATTTATGACATTCTGCCAAAATGAATATTTCATAATGATTCACTCAAGAATGACTAATTTTTGAAATAATAACATGATGATTCTCATAAGAATATCTGAAATTTGGAAGATGAAATAAATAATTTAATTATTAAATTGATTTGATCAACTTTACCAAAAATAAGGTACTTTCTATTTTTTTCCTCGAAATAAAATGTCTATTCTACCATTTTGTAACCGTTTTTTAAAAACCATTTAGTAATAAAATGGATAATTACAATTGTTATAGTTAACATGGATGTTAAATTATTTCACAGGTGGACCAATATACTACATACCAGCAGTTTCCGAGGGTTTAAAACCAAAAATCAATCTAATGTTTGCATACTTTACTAAACCCCGAAATGTAAATTACAAAAGCTAATTAACATAAGTAACAACATTTCTATAAATCAAACACTCTAAACGGACAATTTCTGCTGTCATGATCACCATACTGATTGCATACTTTACAAAATCTCTTATTTTGATACTCGACATCCTCATCTCCATTCTTAAACAAATAAATATTTTGAAATACTTGAAAATCTTCCAGCACCATATTGTATGTTATACTTTTAATCACTATTGTTTTTGGAGGTATGTTAGGCGTAACAACCTTTTCTTTTAGAGGTACACCTTGTAGTGGTTCTGCTTCAATTACCATGTGTGCTCTTACTCAATTAAGAAGTTAAAGGTTAGTAAAAAAACTACTTGATACACCAAATGGTTCAACTAATCCATATTGAAAACAAGAAAGTGCAACAACCCTTATATTCTAGCAGAATCGAAACAAATATGGATATATTCTATCAACTAAAGGCTAAATACATTCAATCAGAATACACATTCCTTTTTTGTCCAATTTCAATGTAACTTACATAAAATACATTCTAACAGAGTACACACACACGTTCAAACCAAGGTTTTACACTTCTTTTAAGAATGCATAACATCTTAACAAATTACCATTCTAATTCATCTACATTGACTTAAAGAATTATCATATTCTATCATAAACACATACTCATTTAAGTTTTCTAACAAATTAGCATGTTCTTTACACAAACAAGTGATTAGATTCTATCAAAATTCGCATACCCACACACACATTAACTTTATTCATAACAAACTTAACAGAATAACAATTTTAACAACAGTCACATTATAAAGAACGGACAGACGAATTACATGTTATTTGACTTAATTCTATCTAATTCTATCTAATACCATATTCCAAAAGAATTCATCTTCAATTATAACAAAATCACTATGCCCGGTTTTTTACTTTGACTATAACAAATTACCATTCTATATCAGCTTCATTGACTTAAAAAATTATCATATTATAACATAAACACATACACATTACACTTTTCATACAAATTAGCATGTTCTTTCCACAAACAACTTATACAATTCTACCAGAATTCAAATACACACACACACACACACAGACTTAATTCTAACATATTACCCTTCTAATTCAGCTTCATAGGCTTCAAAAATTATCATATTCTAGCAAAAAAACACACACACACACACATTACAGTTTTCAAACAAATTTCCATGTTCTTCACACAAACAACTTATTCAATTCTACAGAATTCAAATGCACACACACACCCACTGACGTAATTCTAACAAATTAGCATGTTCTTTACTAACGAATTCCATTATACTTTGAAGTCAAATACATATTCATTCTGTTTAATTCTAACGGATTGAATATGCCCCCGTAACTTACTTTGCATCTGACAAAAAATCATTCTAAATCAGATACATTGAATTCACAATGTATCATATTCTATCATAAACACTTACACCTTACACTTTTCTAACAAATTAGTTACAACACACATAAACAAGTTATTATATTCTCTGAGATTTCACACGCACATAAACACACATTTCATTAATTCTAATAGAAACAACTTTTAATTCTTACATAATGGCATACCCTTGTTTTTTACTTTAATTCTAACTTACATCAACCTCATTCTACCCTCAAACCCTAATCGTAAATTACCATACAATTAGTAGCATTCTAACACTGATTCCAAACGCAAAATCATACATGCAAACTGAACTCGCCCAATTTTATTTCATTGAAAACTGATTACTTCAAAATTTAGAATAAGACATGCCTTTCGGAGGATTAACAAAATCGTCATCCTCTACATCCAATGTTGTATCGATTGTGGTCATAAACTTGTTCTTGAAGTTTTCTCTAAACCTTGAACTTGATCTCGTCCCCTTCATTTCGTCAGAATAAGTTTTACTTCTGCAATTCAAGCTCCGCACTTCCGTCAAAATCAGTTCTACAGCAGTGTTTAAGGGTTGCTACTTATCGAATGATTTGGAATGGGATTGTGATCAGTTTAATTTGAAAAAAGATTACATTGAATCCGTAATCCGATTTCTTTGAAATTGAAGAGCCGTTTTTTTAGGAGACGTGATCAAAACCTGGGAATGAAGGAATATGATTCCTTGATAATAGCTCCTTACCTTTTATTTCATGTTGTTAGAATACCCAATTTTGCCCTTAGTTGCCCGGTTTATAAGGTTTTCTTATTTAATTTTTATTTTTAATTCTAATGAAATATTAATTTTAATCTACTTGATCCAACGGTCCATATTCTGTCCTACATCCACACAATAATTAGAATCCTTAATGTATCTTAACCCTATATATATATATATATATATATATATATATATATATATATATATATATATATATATATATATATATATATATATATATATATATATTTATAGGTAGGATCAATTGAGGCCAACGAAAATATTGAGATCGCGATATTAGTTCTGGACCAATCAAATTATAAGAGCATATTGGTAATTATGTATTTCAATTAGATTATATCAAAATTTTAGTTTTCTAAAATCTAGGATTCTGATTCCTAAAATCTAGGATTCTGGTTGTTAGTTACCAAAAAAACTAATAAATTAATATTTATTTTTTAATAATATCAGATTATATAACGTCAATTTTTTTTTACTTTTTTTATTTTTTTATTTTATTAATAGATAGTAATTACCATTTTTCGGTCAAAATATATTTTTCATTGTATAATTTAATTTATATGATTTCAATCATTAATAATTATAAAACACAATGTAGTTTTATATTTATATTGATTAGTTTTTAATATATTTGTAGACATGAAAAACTTCGAATACAGTTGTAATCATCTATGAATATAGTTGTAAATATCAAATGAACAGAACACACTGCGAAGATAAATAATGCAAATATTTGTAGAATAAAATACAGTTTTAATCATAAATGATTACAACACAATGTAGAGAAAAAAACACAATGTAGTTTTAAACATCGATGATTACATCACAATGTAGCCAAAAAATACAATACATTTTTAATCATAAACAAATAGTGGCCACACGTGATCATTGTTATTCTCGGATTCAAACCTGCAAAATCGAGTTCAATGATATTAAAAAAGTAATTTACAGACTATATTAAAGTTGCACAAAAGTTATAATCGGTATTCGAATCATCTATGCAACCTTAGTTATAATCATAAATGATTATAATCATATTAAATCTGTTGAAAGTTATAATCAGAAATGATTATAACTATGGTTCTGTTTATTTATGCAGACATTGTTATAATCATAAATGATTATAACTGATGTTCTAATTAATATGCAAAAATATTTAGGTCAAATTCTCATAATTATAATTTGAATGACGACTACAGAGATCAAAACTGAGCACACTTCACTTTTGGATGACGACTACAGAGATCAAAACAATGTTGCTTTGATTTTTCATGTTGCTACCATCACACACAAAAGAAAGAGGGGCACTCATGATCATTATTATTGTTGGATTCACACCTGTAAAATCAAGTTCAACGACATTCAAAATAAAAACAACTCATAAGTTATAATGTTATGTATATATATGTGCACTGATGATTAAAAATAATAATAATAAGTTACTGTTACAGTGTTAATCATTTCATCATTGATGATTAACACTGTTCATCGTCAATAATTAATACTTAGACGTTTAATAAAACAAAGATACATATATAGTATTAATCAACAATGATCAACACTATAAAACAAAATTTCCAAATGAAAATCAGAATGAAACAGAGCATATATGACCCAATTACCAAATAAGAAAAAATTATTACTAAGTTGTGGGTCATCCTAAAAAATATTGAATATTATATTTGATTAAAGTAATGAAAATAATATGTAGTTTACAGGAAACTCAAACATAAAAGTTTTGATCTTCGTCTTTTACTTTTCATATTTTTTTAAAGAAATATCGATATTGACAGCATTGCAAGCCATGTCTTTGTGTCCATGTATCACATGAATCACAATTATGGCCTGACAAAAAAAATGTCAACAATTAGAAACAGACAGTGGAGAGATGGTGAGAACGAATTATCAAAGGGATACGAAATAAGATTTTTACTAAAATGGAGTGATTCCTACCTCAACTGCTTTGATGATAATTAGAAGCGGACGATGGAGAGACGGTGATAATGCCGTCGTCCCGGTGACCTAATTGAGTGTCGCCGATCACGCCAAGCTCCTTCTGATTACTATCTCAAATTAGGAACAGAAGGTGGAGAGACGATGAGAATGCCATGGATTGTTAATTTACCTCCGCCCTTATAGAAGCGACAATTGACGGAGAAGTGGGCGATGGATCAATTTACATTGGTGGGAGATCGGGCCTTAGGGAACCTTCATCGGAAAAATGGAGGATGATTCTACTGTTGGCGGCGGAAGACCACCTGCGGGCATGGTTTTTCTGGTTCAGATCTCCGCCTAAGCCATCATCGTGCACGCCGATTTCAATTCTCAATCTCGCACCCTCTAATCTCTTTTGTTTATTTATGAATTTTGTTCGGTAGCGAGAAAATCACAGAGGCAGTGAATATGATGAAAGATAGCTAGGGTTTGACAGAATTGTACGTATCCTCTTGCCATAAGAAGAGGGACGGCTAGAAAGAAAAAAGGGAGAGTGTGAACGATAGATTATAAGAGTTCATAAAATTAAGAAAATTTTAATTACTTTACTACCTTTATGTAATATTTAATTTAATTTAAATGTAATTATAATTACAAAATACCCCTTTAATAATAGCTGTAGATATGAAATATTAGAAGGTCTGTCGCGGTCTCAATCTTTTCTTTGGTCTCAATCTTTTCTTTGGCCTCAAATTGTCCTGACTCTCTCTCTCTCTCTCTATATATATATATATATATATATATATATATATATATATATATATATATATATATATATATATATACTCACACACACATACACACACTAAAAATACAATAAATACAAGCCTAGAATATATGTGAACGTAACAACATGGTAAATGTCTTCATATACATTAAAACAACTGGGAATCACACCATGGACTCTTAAATTCTTAAAGGAATCATGCCCTTGATGTTTGAGATGCCATCGACTCCGACATATGTAGCGAACTTAGATGAATACATCAAGATCCGACATTTGTGGAAACGAATTAACCTAAGAATCGACATTTATATGCAAGCAAGAATACCATATAAACATCTATCTAACTGTAAAAAAATATGTGTTTCTGATCATGTGGTATGTTTGTAAGCTTTCACCTCAGGATTATTCTTTGATTGCTAGCTTAGAGAAATTGCGGAGAGACAAAGAGATGGTGACGAGAAGAGCTTAACTGAATCAAAGAGAAAAAAGAGATGGCGGCGAGAAGAGCTTGAACCAAATAAGAAAAAGAATGAGATGTCGACAGCCGATCCGTGATGAATTAAGCCTGATGCTAAGTAAACACGATAGAGATGGCGACGAGATTATTACTCCCAAGGAGTTCTAAGCCATAAGAACGTGATCATAAATCTCAACGGTAGGGGTGGGCACGAGCAATGAGTACCTGCTTTTGGAACCGGAATTGCCTCGTAACTATCGATTCCGGAACCAGAACTGAGTTCATCGATTCTGCTTCCGAAATTGGAACCGAATTTATTAGTCCCGAAACCGGAACCGAGTTCATCGATTCCAGTTCCTAACAATAGGAACCGCAAAAAACCGATTTCAGTTCTTATTTTTCCAGAACCGTTATCTACCGACATGCACTCCCCTGTGTCATCTCAACTCAAGTATAGCATCTTGATATTTATTATATTTACAAATCAAAATCAATCCACCCCTTTTCTAATTTCATCTCCATTATAGCATTTTGATCTTTTTGATTTTTATATATTAAAATCAATTCATCTTTCTGATTTTTGTTTCCTTTATATGTTCATGAATTGTAGGGTTGCATTTACTTTGTGGTTTGCAACTTATGTCGTAATAAACTATATTTACTTTGTCATGTGTAACTTTTTAGAATTATTATTGGATTACATTTACTTTGTTTTTTGTAACTTGTATCGTAATGAACTAGTTCTAATAGTTAACTTTCTACAAATAGTATTTCTTTTTGTAACGAGCAAACTAAAAATCGGCGTAACCGGGTTACCCGGTCCCCAAAACCGGAATCGATGGTTTCAGTTCCTAATATTTAAGATATGCTTAGATCGGTTTCGGTTCCAACTTTATGGGAACCGTCGATTCTAGCCAAATTAAGCGGGTACCCACCTATGCTCACCATACTCAACGAGATAAGACGACAACGAGATCATCACATCTGAAAATCCTTCGGTCTGCCATGAAGATTGGCAGATGAATTTCTTTCCAAGTTTTGGTAGCATGGATAAGAACAGGACGAGTTTGTGGATGAAAGGGTCTTCAAAATCACAAAATAATCCCTTAATATAATGAAAATATCACAATAAAAGAAAGCATAACAATATGGGCATTTTCTTCATTTTACAGGAACATTATGGAATGATATGGATGGTAAATACGAGAGGGACCAAGTGCAAGATTTGAAAGCCACAACGACCACTAGTGCAATGTTTTAAAAAATATGATCAAAACTACAATTTGATACAATCCACGTGGACCAAAACTGTAATTTATTCTACAATATATGAATGAATAAATAACACAACGATTTAAAAAAGGGTTAATGTTAAATTTGATAACTTAACTTTTGACTTTGTGCTAATTTATTTTCTCAACTCTTTTTAATTTTTAATATGTCACCGAACTTGTTAATTTGTGTCAAAGTGATTATTAAATTTTGTTGTGGTCACTTAACTTTGAAATTGTGCCAAAATGGTCACTGAAGTTTGGAAATTGTGCTAATTTGGTTTTATATGTTTTTTTAGAATTAGTTATTACAAATTTAACTTTTATTTAATTTTTCATGTTTTTTATAATTCGTTTTATAGTTTCATTTTTACTTTGTTTTTACATGATTTTGATAAAATTGAAGTAAATAAATGAAGTTGTATAAATTGATCTTGAAAAAAAGATGCAAAAACAGAAGTTATAAAAACAAATTGTGAAAAACATATAAAAACAAAGTAAAAAATAATATTAAGAAAACAAATTATAAAAAACATATAAAATAAAATGAAAAATAAATTTATATACATGAATTGTGAAAAAGAAAACATATAATACCAAATGAACACAATTTTGAAAGTTTAATGAGTATTTTGACGCAATTTTGAAAGTTAAGTGTCTAAAAAAAAGTTTAATGACCACTTTGATTTAAACTAACAAGTTCAATGAGTTTTTAAAACTAAATGAAATAACCGACTATCTGAACACAAACCAAAAGTTAAATACAAAACTTGAGCTCTAACACTATACATGATGGTGCATTTTTTTCTTTTATATATATATATATATATATATATATATATATATATATATATATATATATATATATATATATATATATATATATATATATATATATATATATATAGAGTTAGGATCTTTTGAGAACCACAAGTCCCCCGAGAACCCGAGAACTCCCAAACCGATTTTTTTTTCAAAAAACCGACCCAATAGGCCTCTAAAACGCACGTTTTTAAGACTTTTCGAAAAAAAAATTTCCGAAAAAAACAACTTTTTTTTTTAAAAAACTTTGCACATGTACAAAAAAAAAAATTTGCACATGTGCAAACTTTTTTATACGTACACTTTTTTTGAAATTGTTTTTACAGAACGCCTTAAATATATGTTAGAAAGACATCCATGAAAAAAAACTTGAAAACAAATGTACGTATAAAAAACTTTGCATATGTGCAAAGTTTTTTTTTTGTACATGTGCAAAGTTTTAAAAAAAAAAAGTCGTTTTTTTCGGAAATTTTTTTTTCGAAAAGTCTTAAAAGTGTGCGTTTTAGAGGCCTATGGGGTCGGTTTTTTGAAAAAAAAAATCGGTTTGGGAGTTCTCGGGGTGAAGTTGGTTCTCAAAAGATCCTAAGTCTATATATATATATATATATATATATATATATATATATATATATATATATATATAGTGGCGGAGCTAAGAAGGGGCTGGGAGGGCCATGGTCCCCCAACTTTTTTTACTTAGAAGCATAAATTATATGTATATATTTGATTTCATATATCATTGTTTTCTCTGCCCCCAGGTTTGATACACAGACAAGTATATATGTCAAGAAAGCAATTTTTCTGATTAATCTATCTCAAACAAAACAAGAATATCATTGTAGGAAACTAAAAATTAGGAAAACCACATAAATTATTAACAATAAAACCGAAAAAAAATCAAAGATACTCCTAATAAAATTAGGATACGAGTTGATATATATAAACTAAAACTCTATAAAAAAACCATATATTTACAATTACTAACATCTTAAGAAACACCAAACCGGCAAACCCTAAATTGGAGATATTGTTGCCGGAAATAACCGCTCACCGGAAAGAAGAACCGATCATCGGAAAGTTAAAAAGCTTCTCACCGGAAAGTAAAAAAATTGTCGATGCTTTTTCACCGTTTGTGATTTCTCTGCTCTTCGTCTTCGTCTCTATACTCTCGATTTGTGGTCGGCAGATCTGTTCTTGAGCTCACTGTAAGTATATTTTAAATTCTACTCCGATTTGCTTTTTCACTTGCTTGCCTTTGGAATTAGGATGAGCCGATTGCTATATATAAAATATGATAGAAAAGAATAAAGGGATTAGGAAAAGCTAGGGGTAGGAGTGTGTCTGTCGTTTGCTTTTAAGTTTTGAGTAGGCATATTTTGGAAAGTGTCATGCAACTCCACTTCAATTGTCCTATATTACTATAATAATATAAAAAATATATACATAACAATTAAAACTTTTGAGTAGCCTATGTTACGAATTTATGATGCAAATTACATAATCTAGTTGTTAAGAATATATATTTGTGTATGTTAGTTGTTTAATTTCTATTTCTAATAATTATTAGTTAATTTTATATTGTTATTGAAGTATAATTATAATTGTTGTTAACGTTTAATTATAATTGTTGTAAAAAAGTTCTAATGAATTAAAATAATTAATTGTTTGTTAATTATAAATGTTAACTACTATTTCATTTGATTATTTGTTGATTATTAGTTAATTATGTTATGTAGTGTAAGGTAACATGAAAAAACAATCAACTATTCATGGCTTTTTTAAAAGAAAATATGCAAGTTCGTCCAAAGATACCGAAGAACCACCAACGATTGTTTTAGATGAAAATACCCCTATTGTCGATGTTCCCGTTACTGAAAACCGATCCCAAAAAGTGCGCCTTGAATTGAATGAAGTTGATCTTAGTACACTAGCACGAGATCCTGCTGTGCGTATTCAGATTTATGATTATCCAATTAATCAGCAAGACGTTGTTCGACGAGCTTATATGAAGCTTTGTCCGTTTCAACCAATACTTCCTGTATATCCAAAATCTGGAAAAGAGTCCCATAAACGTAGTTTTCAAATTTCTTGGTTTAAGTTATTCCCTTGGCTTGAATATTCAGAGAGTTCAGATGTTGTGTTTTGTTTTCCATGTTATCTCTTCAATAAACCTTCTTCTGGAATGGGATACTATGGACAACGAGCATTTACTAATGATGGATTTCAAAAATGGAAGAAAGTTGGTGGGAAAAAGTGTGCTTTTTGCATCATATGGGGACTGAGTGTACATCTTTTCACAATGTTGCACAAAAAGCATATGATGATTTGTTGCATGAGACGCAGGATATACGGAACGTGTTTGAGAAATTTACATATGAAGATCGTAAGAAGAATAGATTGAGACTGATGGCTACTATTTTTTCAGTCCGTTTGTGTGCCTTTCAAGCAGTTGCATTTAGAGGTCATAATGAAAGACCAGATTCCATCAACAAGGGAAATTTTCTTGAAATATTGGAGGCACAAGGTGCTTTTAACAACGAGATGAAAGAATTGCTTCACACTGCTCCAAAACATGCATCATATACATCACCAACAATTCAAAAGGAGATTTTGAAGCTTATCTCAAATAGGGTGAGACAAATGATCTGTGAGGAGATTGATGGTGGAAAATTCTGTTTATTTGTTGATGAAGCACGTGATGAGTCTAACAAAGAACAAATGTCCATTGTTCTGAGATTTATAAATAAAGATGGCTTTATTATGGAGCGTTTCTTTGGGCTGGTTCATGTTCCTGACACTACGGCACAAACTACTACGGCACAAACTCTTAAGAATGGAATCTATACAGTATTGGCACATAATAATCTTGATTTTAAGTCAATTCGTGGCCAAGGGTATGATGGTACAAGTAATATGAGAGGTCATTTTAAGGGGTTGCAAGCATTGATATCAAAGGATTGTCCATATGCATATTATGTTCATTGCTTTACCCATCGATTGCAATTAGCATTGGTGGCCGCTTCACAAGGAGTTATTGCATTACAAAAGTTCTTTACTGTAACGCCAAAAACATGTTTATTATATAATTATAATAAAAAGGGCAAAATGGTCATTTTACCTCAAAAGGGTAATTTGGTCTTTTGGACAGAAAAGGACTTGTTTTGTAATAATATTTTGAGTTTGGACTTAAAATGTTATTAAAAACTGAAATTGTGTCATAATATTTGAAGATTGTGGCAAAAGTCCTAAATATGCAACTCTAGGGACCAAACTGTAATTTCTGGAAGTATAAAAGCTTGGAAGCTTCTTCCATTTTGTGCAGAAAATTGGTGTGTTACGGGAAGATCTCTTTGTGTGGGAGTTGCAGAATTTTGAAGGGATTCTTGAAGATTTAAGTTTCAAAGTTGGATTATAGCTTCAAAGGGTAAAATTGGAAGTTTGAAAGGTTAGTTCTTCAAGTTCTTACTAGTTATTCTTGATGAGTTTTGTGGAACTCAAAAACTGCATTTGCAGTCATGATTTCGTTGTTAAGTTGATGCAATACTTCCATTAAGTTATGCTAATAAGGATTTAACTAAAGAAAATGGAAGTAGATTGTTATTTTGGATGAATTTGAAGATTTGGGGTTGTTAGAACTAAGAACCCTAATTCTTCATATGATTGATTGAGGGTGTTTTGATGGTTAAAAACCTTGTTAAAATGTAAGGTTTTAGCCTAGGAACAAACCCCAAACGATTAAGAACTGAAATAAGGACTTAAAGGACAAAACAGCAAGCTACAGTGCACAATTCGCGACTGGACAGGAGGTCTGCACAGGCGCTGGGCGCAGTGCGCCCCTATCCAGGCGCAGTGCGCCTCCAAGCAGAGTCCAGGCAGGAACTTTGAAATGCTATCTTTTGTTTGGCTTGTCCGATTTAGCTCAAACTTGAACCGTAGGCTCGTTATGGTCTGAAAAGTTTGGGAAAATTTTTATATTGAGTTTTCGACCCCTCGGGGGCACTGTAGACCGATCCGAATGCCTCGGTGAATAGTAAAATTCATATAAAGTTAGTAAACGGAAAGTTTATTAACTAGGCATTGTTTATAACGATATTATATTGAACTCTATTGTATTAGAGTTAATTTGAATGGCTATTAACCTATAATCATTTTGATAATGAATGGAATTATAGGCACGGGACAAAATCCTACGGATTTCATTTCACGACAAGGAACAACAAACGCTAATTGTAGCAAACCTTCAGGTGAGTAATCTCACTATTATCGGATGTAATATGTGTTATATGAGCAGCTGCAAATGGAAATGAATTTGGGGGACAAAAACGATAAATTACATGATTCGATATATGACAAGACCAGATAAGCCGTGAGTCTATTCTAGACAAGAACGGAGCTGTGAGTCAACAATAATGACACGACAAGACCAGATAAGCCGTGAGTCTATTCTAGACAAGAACGGAGCTGTGAGTCAGTCGATAATTATGGTACGACAAGACCAGATAAACCGTGAGTCATTGCGATGGCAAGAACGGAGCTGTGAGTCGAACCTATATAGACAAGACCGGATAAGCCGTGAGTCATTTCGATGGCAAGAACGGAGCCGTGAGTCTAGGCAACAGCGGGATAACCCGTGAGCCATATATGATTTTATATTGCATGATATTGCTTAATGGATTTTGTATAGAGAATTTTATTCTTATACATGTTACACTTGTTATGATTACTCATTGGGCTTTATAGCTCACAGTTTATTTGATATGTCCCTGCAGGTGAGCGTGACCCTGCCAAGGGAAAAGACAAAGTCCGTGACTGAGGACTTAGCATTTGAAGTAACGACCCGGCTTGAAGAATGTATAATATTTATGTATTGTACTTCGTGATACACTTGTACTCGTATTTTGTTAACTAATACCCCATACTTATGGTTTTTATTGTAAAATATTTGGTTTGAAAAATGAAAAAATTTTGGGGTGTTTTTGTTAATAAGTCGGGTGTTACATTTACTAAATTATCTTTTGTTATCAATGTTGTTGGTGCTTCGTCCAAGCACACTGACCAACTAAGAGATGCACAAGTGGATCAAATGGAATATTTTAATTCTATTGGTGAGTTAGAGACTGGTAGAGGCCTTAATCAGATTGGTACATTACAACGAGCTGGAGATACAAGATGGAGTTCTCACCTTAAATCTGTTTCAAGCTTAATCAAGATGTTTAGTCCGACTTGTGAGGTTCTACTTAAAGTTATTAAGGACGGCACGGGTCCAATAAAAGAAGATGCAGATTCGGCATATGAGATGATTACTACATTTGAATTCATTTTTGTTCTACATCTCGTGAAATAATGGAAATCACTGATTTACTTTGCCAAGCTTTACAAAGACAATCTCAAGATATATTAAATGCATTGAGGCTTGTTGCATCCACGAAATTGCTATTGCAAGAATTGAAAGATGAAAGGTGGGATGATTTGATTTCTCATGTTAAGTCATTTTGTCAGGCACGCAACATCGACATACCTGATTTATCTTCTTCATACTTTAGTCGAGGGGCTCGAGCTCGTAATGAGAATAATGATCATACACTTGAACATCATTACCGGGTAAATATTTTTCATGAAGCAATTAACACTACTAGAAAAAAGGCCTTTAATGACACGCAATGCGTGTCATTAAAGGGTACAGATGACACGCAAATGTATGTCAAGGAAGCCCCTGTCATAAATGACAGATGACACACATTTGTGTGTCGTAAATTTACGACATACATTAATGACAAACCTTTATGACTTACAATGTAAGTCGTAAATTTTTTTTAAACAAATAATATATATATATATATATATATATATATATATATATATATATATATATATATATATATATATATATATATATATATATATATTATTTATATATATATATATATATATATATATATATATATATATATATATATATATATATATATATATATATATATATATATATATATATATATATATAACCAAAGCTATGCAACAACCACAACAACCATGTCAATTGTGAATCACGATCATTCAGTATGCCCAATATCTAAATATATACAACTATAAAACCATCCAAGTAAACTTTTAAAAAAATTTAGCTTAAAGTACATTCCCTTTTCCAACCAATAGTTTCCAAAAAAATCAACATAACAAAAACAATAAATTCAAACAGAACAGCATCGCCATTAACCTTCTACTTCTACTGAATCGCCCTTTCCATCATTGTGTTTCCGCTGCTGTAAAAGCCATATTTGCCACCTGCACAATAACACATCAGGTGAAGTTTTTGAACTTATTGTTGGATATGGGATCAAAGGGAACATAAAAGCATACCACAAATGCAAAAATACTTACAACAAATCAATAGAAATGCAAGCATTTCTCTGTGACTAAATAAACCCACTCATGTAGCATTCATACGTACAACAATAAAAACCTATAATATGTGAAAATAGGTACCATTAACAATTAGTGAAATAAATAATTGATTGATGTTTATAGAAAAGATTCTCATACGAATAAAAATAAGCAATCAAATTAGTTTGGTAAAGAGATAGTGGGGACAATTGAGACTTACCCCATTTCGTTGTTTGTTTATTCTCCTACCGGTGTAACCCAAAAAAAAAACTAACCAGAACTTTGAAGATTAGCCAATAGGTCAACTAGCCATACCAATATAACAAACTCATATCCAATCAGGATTCAAAAATTCAAAAAAATGAAACTCGCCATACAACCACTGATCGAGATCCCAAATCGTAAACAAATTAGTCAATATGACAAACTCAGATTTAATCGGGATTCAAAAATCACACTTAACAATCTAAACTTCCAACCATAACAATTAGAAAATCAACATCTGTAACCCAAAAAAAAACTTACCAGAACTTTGAAGAGTGAATGACCTCCACGTGAATCTTCATCGGACTGAAAAAAATATATCACTAAGAACTTAATAATTAGCGTGAACGCATTCTTTCAAACAAGCATAAAAAATACAATTAGTAACAAGCCTGCTCTGTAGAAACACATGACCAAAGTGGACTCTTAGAAACCCTAAATCGCCAATCAATTTCGTGAGTTCTAACAAATTAAGCATGAGAGACGGTGACAATGACGATGTGATGATTGGAGTAACGTAAATCGCCGGTCGGATTCGTGAGGGTGAGACCGGCCACACCAATGAGCATTTGAGATTGATGGTTTTTAGAAACCCTAAATCGCTAGTCGATTTTAAGCGATGATTTGAAAGCAACTGAAACCGGGAGAGGGAAATAGAAGTGTAGTATGGGAGAATCGGAGAATACAAATCAGAGAATACGAATCGGAGAATACGAGTCTAATTGTTGATCCTTGAAGTCAGTACATGTGATCCTTGAAGTCAGTACATGGGAGAATTGGAGAAGAAGAAAGCGTATGGGAGCTGAAGAGAAGGGAGGCGTGGATGAGGTGAGAAAACCCTAGATATCAGGTTGGGATGGGAAGAAAAAAGGTTGAAGCGTGAAGTACAAGAGCAATCCTAGATGACATACTTTTTTATAAAATGACATAAAAGTGCCTCCCGTGTTTTTTCTTTCTTTCTGATTATGACATTAAAATATGACATACATTTATGTATGTCGTAATCATTATAAAAGATGACACAAATTTACGACATACAATTATGTATGTCATAAATTATTCAGATTTTAAGGAAGATGACACTTTATTAATGACATACGTTTTTGTGTGTCATAAAAGTAGTGTGTGTCATAGTTCGTATGTCATTAAAAGCTATTTTTCTAGTAGTGTAATTGTCAATTAATGGAACTAGATCACCGGTTTAATGATAGTTCAATGGAGTTGCTTCATCTTTCATCAACTTTAGATCCAAAAAATGCTAATGAGCCTTATAGATGTGGTGATGTATGTCAATTAGTAGAGAAATTCTATCCTGAGGACTTCAAAGGCAACGAGAAAGTACTTTTGAAGATGCAACTCCAACATTACGAGGTCGACGTTGTTCAACATGTTGAATATAAAAAATTGACATCTATTTCAGATTTGTGTCAATGGTTGATAAAGACTAGAAGAGCAACACATTTTTATCTTATTTATCGAGTAGTTAGTCTCATACTAACTCTTCCGGTTTCCACTGCTACAACAGAGAGATCATTTTCAGCAATGAGTCTTGTTAAGACCAAATTACGAAATAAAATGGAAGATGAGTTTTTGAATGATGCATTAGTTTTGTACTTAGAAAGGGAGCTTGCAGAAAGATTAGTTTAGAGACAATTGTGGAAAACTTTAAACATGCAAAAGATCGGCGAGTTCCACTTTGATAAACGATATTAGACTGTTTCGTATTATTTTTTTGTTTAGATTTTTTATATGTAAGAACTTTAATCCAAATTAAGCTTGTTAATATGGTAATTTTTTGAAGTTATGGTCTCGGCCCCCCTAGTTCAAATACTTGTGTTCCGGCCCTGTATGTGTTCCGGCCCTGTATGTATATATATATATGTATGTTCCGGCCCTAGTTCAAATACTTGTGTTCCGGCCCTGTATGTATATATATATATATATATATATATATATATATATATATATATATATATATATATATATGTGTGTGTGTGTGTGTGTGTGTGTGTGTGTGTGTGTGTGTGTGTGTGTGTGTGAGATACGTACGTATATGTATATGTATGTATATATACAGTTATTGTGAGGTTACAAGTGATCTAAACTTAATTTTTTTATGTTCTCGTTTCATTGATTATCTGTAGATTATTGCTGCACACTTAAGGATTGTTGATGAATCACATGGGATCTCGATAATTTTTTTTGCTGAAACTTTTGAAAAGCCGCCACGAGTTGAGTCAGCTGGTGACATTATTCAGCTTTCTAATGTTATGGTACTTTCATGTGTTGCCTTACTAATGTGTCAAGTTATTTTTGTGTGTGCGGTGTTTATATTCATTATAATGATTATAGTTACATGGTTGTGCTTGTTTAATCTGTTATGGTACTAAATATCTAGCTTTTTTCTCGGTAGCAACCACTTGATTCTTTTTGTTTCTTCTTATCAGGCGAGACTTCATGAATCAGAGGTGAATGCTGTCTGTTACAAACAGTTTTCATCATTTGCTTTATATAAAGGAATTGATGGTTCTTCATTTGTACCTTATCAAGTTTCGTCTAAGTTTCATGGCAGAGAACAAGACAATAAGTTTATATCGAACTTGAGAAACTGGGCATTTAGTCGCCAACATGGGACAGGTACCAATTGAAAGTACCTTTTATCACTTGTTGAAAAGCTTGAAACTTTTCTTATCTCTGACTGAATACTCAAGAAGCATTCCTAATTTTGTACTTTATCATAAATCATGCAATTGACAGTGTCAACGGATTCCTTATTATTGAGAGAAATCCGCCAAGGAACTGGATTCAGTGATTTGTAAGGTGATATTTTTTTAGAGCTTCAATATATTTGTATGGTGTTATTTGAGCATCGTTGGTGTGATGTGTAGGTTGTTCATATATGTGAAGTCAGGGAAGGTGAGTGGATGGTTTTTGTATGGGATGGAACTGATGCTCCACCACTGAATGTTGAGGGAAGGTGAGTGTTTGGTGGTCAAACTCACGTGTTGACCATATATATAGTGGTACTGAAACATTTACATTGCAGGCTTGAAGAAGAGCTGAAGAACCCTATTCCTTTGCAGTTAGAAGCAAGTCCTTTGTCAAGAGAAGTTTTGTGTGGTTTCCCAAGTGTTGGGACTGTTTTGAGGATGACTACCGACCCACGCAGTGAGAGGCAGCTGGGTCTTCACACCCTGAAAGCAGCAACTGGCAAATGGGTTCACTTTAAGAATATAAAATTTGAAGTTTGTTGTGGTTAGTGGTGTGGAATTCTGCTGTCGGCTACTAAGTTCAGTTATTTGTCTAATGACAGTCAACTTGTTAATGACTACCAAAGGTTCCGTTCAGTATAATACATATTTTAAATCATCTGGACTGAAAATGTTAACATATTTATTTTATCATGTGATTCAGTAAATATGAAGAATGGTATAAAGGCCGATGGACTCGCATGCCATGGTCGAGCTTCCCTAAGCTTTCTTGTGTCACAGGTTTAGCATTCCTACATGCTTATATGTGATTTTCTGGCTCCACTCACACTTCAAGGACTATCAACTATGTATGTGTGTGTGTGTGTGTGTGTGTGTGCATATGTGTATGATGATCATAGACCCATTAATTTCTGCTTTCTACATCTATATGCAGAGACCGACCATCAGAAAGTGCCTTTTGTTACACTGATGGACATGCTCACCCATCAAGAGGTATGGTATAACATTCTTTGTGTACTATTCATGCCTTTCTTTTACGTTTTGCTCAGTAAATTTAATTTCTTATATGGAGCACATATGTGTAAATTTGCTTTATTTGTAAGTTAAATTACAAAACCCTTCTTTGTTGATACATGGTATTTTAAATATGTTGGTACGTTACTTCTTATAATGATATCATAAATGTGTTGTAGGTAATGTATAAATTCAGGTGTGTAGTCCGGGTAGTGGCAACATTTCCAGCTCAGCCTAGCGACTTCCGTGGTCCTTGTAGCAATTACATGCTTCGACTCACCCTTGAAGATCCTACGGCCAGAATCCATGCATATTTATATGATGAATATGGGGTATGCACTTGTTGAATAATGTGCAAGTGCCGACTTTGTTTATTAAGTTGCCATTATGCATCAAGTAAAAAAGAAACAACACAATTTTTTTATTCTCTTGTAAAATCCAATGTGATCAGGAGAAGTTTTTTGGAGGCTATCCTTCCAATGATAAAATGATAAAACTGCACAACACGTTGCTTGGAGTTGAAGAAACAAATGGCATTACAAATGAAAAGCCAAGAAATCCGCCTTGGGTAGACTGCTGCTTGCAATCTTATTATGTTGACAAGAATGACGTCTGGGGTAGTAGAACATATGGTATTTTTTATACCAAACTCGTTGGCTGTGATGACATCTAATGTTGTATTTTTGTTTTGATGTTATGGTTATCCTTTCCTTTTGTGCAAATATTAAATCAATGCATCATTTTTATACTAGTACATAAAGTAGATTCTCCATTGATGCATGCTATTCTCCGTCTGTCTAATTGGTAATTTCTTTATAAATACAATATACCTTTGAAGATGGAAGGTGATTGATGATACAAATACGAGACTTAGTCACCACAAAGGAGGGACCACCTAGACCTCTACAGGTGTATTCTAGAAGATTAAAAAGGGCTATTACCGTTATATTTCTGTTAGTTTACTTAACCATAGTTTGTAACTTGGTTAGTTAGTTAACTTAATCCCAGCTGTTAGTCTGTTACGTGTACCTTAGCTCAGGATGCGTAGTATAGGCTGTAGTATAAAAGGATCTTCTTCCTTGTAAGAAGTTAGTGGGATGAATAACACAATCCCTTTCATTTCTGTTTCTCTTTTAATAAGGGCAAATGGGGAAAATGAGAAAAGTGGCTAAAGTCGGTTACGGAGAGAGAAGAGAATAAGAGGGGAGGGAATATTTCTGTTTTGATCATCATGTTATTTTGCTATGTTTGTATTGGCTCCTGAGCATCACGCTCTGTAAGAGAAGGATCATCTCTTTGGGCAAATCTTTAATTGAAAGCCTCATTCCTTAGTATCAATTCAACGTCTTTTTCATTCCATTTAATTATTACATCACAAATTCTCATTCTACTATTACTGTGCACTTTCCCAAATCTGCATCAATTGATGTGTTGCTTATAAACTTGTTGGGAAGTTTATTACGGTTTAGACAAGTTGCGGCTACTTTTGAAGTTGTTTTTCTTGAATTTAACCACTACAAAGCTATTATTGTTTTCATGTTTGAGACAAATTAAATTGCATCGGTCTTCCTTTGGGTTGAAAGGTTGCTTCTAACCAGCCACCATTGCTCACGTTGAATGCCAAAGTTAGGTTGCTTTTGCTTTCAGATATTTCCTGTTGGATGAAAGAACATATCATTCTTCATCTATGTATTTGAGACAACTTGGTCTTGGTAAGGTCCTGAATGCTATGCTATGAGATCAAATTTCTCTTCCTTGCTTTGCATATTCTTGTTAAGATTTTTTTGTTAGGGTCAAATTCAATTTATTTTGACTTTCTAGACGGCCTAATGTACTAAACTACGAATTAAACCCCAACATTAGTTTACTAATGTTTTTTTGCAACCCTCTACTACGAATTAAACCCCAACATTAGTTTACTAAAGAGAGAGAACAAGAAGAGGAAAGCCGGTTTGCTTTATGCGATATCATCATTGATTTAAGCTATGATTGCAACTTGTGTTTTCTCAAATGAATTATGTAATTCAATCATGTATTTATATATGTTACACTTTATAATTAGTATGTCAATTTACAAGGTAGTGTAAACTTATTTGTCTGCTACTTTCATTTCTCCCTGTTACAATTTTGTCTTACTAAGGCATTGTATTTTAGAAGAGACAATGTTATAAAAGCCTTTAAGTTTGACAGAAATATTTTGTTTTACCTTGTTACGTATCTTTGGTTCATTAAAGGCCAGGTTTTTCTTTTTCTTTTTTTCATTTCTTTTTCATTTATGACTTTTAACATGTAAGCAACCATGTAGATGATACCCCTCAACTAATGAGATGCGTATGTGGATTCCTTAAGTTGAGTTGGCATGACATGGCAACCAGTTCTATTACTCCTTGCTATATAACGATTCCTCAAACCTATATTATCAGTCTATATTTTTTCCTCGCTAGAATACCAACATCCTCAACAAAATCAAGTTTCAATGGGGTTTCTCGATGCAACAAGGGAGTATTTACATGTCGATGTGGTGATGTCTGCTCTATTTCTGTTTCACACACATCGGATAACTCGGGAGGAAAATTGTGGAGCTGCCCTAATTTTCAAGTAACAATGAATTTGTATATTTATTTGTACCAAGTCGTGTGAGATGGGATAAATGATTAAGAAAATGAATGAATGGACGAAGTAAGAGAAACAAACTATGTGATCCACTCCATTTATTCCTATGGTTATGTTATTTTTCATGAAATTTGTTTGTATTTATTGATAAACCAGTTATAATTGATTAAGATTGTATAATGTTCCATTCATAAATTAATATAATGTCATTTTATTGTCAATTAGCAATACTTACATGATTTAAAAATTGAAAAGCTCTTCTAATTGGATCGATTTTATCCATCTTTTTTGAAAGAAGATCCATATATCTAAGGATAACAATCAGATATCGTTATTTTTATATAAGAATTGCCAAATAGACACCATATGTTACTAAATATATATTTTTATTCAAAGTTAAATTTTTTATTGTTAATATATGAAACCGTATTGTTTTTCAGAAAAATTAAATATAAATATTAAAAATAGTTTGAACTTTTATAATAAATATGAGATTTTATTTATCACCACCTTTTCATATATATCAAACTAAACCTTGTGACTTTTAAATAAATAAAAAGTCGTTTGGAGTTCAAAATGAAAGGACATAGCTAAAATAAATGAGAAAAATCTATAAAAGCATAAAAGAAAGGGAGAAAATGCAACCCAATCAAAATAGGGCAAAATACAGAAAAACCCTACTATTTATCAGCTCATATTCAGAAAAACCCTTCAATTATCTATGTTTGCAAATTAACCCTTTTTTTTAAGTTGACCTTTCAAATTAACATTAAATCCCGGTTTTTTATACTATGACTGGCTTTTTTAGTGACCTGGCAATTAAAAATAAATAAAAATGACATGGATAGCGTATGATAATATACAAGTCATTCCCACAATACGTGAACAAGTGAAATAGGGTTTTATCGGTCAAGAATGAGGAGTGGTACCCCTGATGTCGAACTCCATCTCCATCTGATGGAATACGAGTAGGTGGATTTCACGGGAAAGTAATACAAGTAGGGTTCGAAATTTTTGATTCTCTTACAAGTAGAAGGTTCGAAATTTTGGATTCTCTTACAAGTAGGCAAGAAGCGACAAACACAAAGCGACAAACAGGTAAATAGATTTTTATTATGAATTTTTTTTGTTTTGAAATTTGTCGTAGGATTGGTTTCTTCTATTACGTATTTAAGTGGTGCCCTTATTAATGCTTTGTCATTCAATTTTCATTGCAGTAGGAGTAATGGTTATTAATGTATATAGTTGTCATTTAATGTCATTGCAAATATGTCGTAGGGTAACAATATTTTTGATATTTTGTATTTTTTGGTCTTTGGTTTTTAAAAGTGGGCTTCTTGTATTTGTAGTGACCATGGCTTCGTCTTCGGCATTTAATTCGGGTGAAGAAGGAAGTAGTGATAGTGAAGACGAGGAATATGTTGAGTCTTCTACGGATACGGATTCCATAGGGTCATTATCTCTTGACATAGAAGAAGATATGTTTGTAGATGCCCGAGTTGAGGAAGATGTTGATGCAAGTATGACGAAGACCACACATGATCCTTTTTTATACTTCCTATGCCCTCATCATAAGGAAGATCTTGAGTTACTAAAATTTTATCAAGGTGATGAGTACGAAGAAGATTTTTATGATGATGATTTACAATTTGGAAAACATAACTGGAATGTGGATGAAGGAAATCCAAACATTGGGGTTGTATATAATATTCACAACCCCTTTGTTGATTGGAGAAAGATGAAACCGGAATTGGGAGAGAAATATGAGAGTCCCGAACAACTAAAATTTTGTGTTAAAAACTATGCCGTGGCAAATGGGTTTCAGTTACGTTTTGCTAAAAGTGACCGTGATAGGATATTGGTGGTTTGTGGGAAACAAAGTGACAAAAATAAGTATCCGTATAGGTTGTATGCTTCTTGGATTGGAAATGAAACAACTTTCCAAGTTAAATCTTTAAATGATAATCATATATGTGCACGGAAATTTGACTTTGGGGCCCTGGTTACTCCCTCCTGGATTGCTAAACACTATGTGTGGGAGTTCATAAAAAATCCCACTATGAAAATAAAAGAATTGAAATCCGACATTCAAAGGAAGTTTTCTTGCAATGTAAGTACTGCACAGTGTCAAAGGGCACGAGTTAAGGCATTATTTCTAATAGAGGGGAAGCTGTCAGACCATTATGCAAGAGTATGGGATTATGGCCACGAAATTTTGAGGTCAAATCCAGGTAGTACGGTAAATATTGGAGTGAAAAGCAGTATGGATGGCAATTATTTTCAACGTATCTACATTTGCTTTAAAGCCTTAAAAGATGGTTGGAACAATGGTTGTCGTCGGGTTATTGGATTGGATGGTTGTTTCTTGAAGGGACGTGTTAAAGGAGAGCTATTATCTGCAATCGGACGAGATGCAAATAATCAAATTTATCCAATAGCTTGGGCCGTTGTAGATGTTGAAAACAAGGAAAACTGGAAGTGGTTCGTTGAACTGTTAGATGCGGACATTGGTTCTGAACAAGGAAGAGGTCTTACTTTGATTTCTGACCAACATAAGGTATTATTTTACAAACTTTAAAAATTTTCATGCAACATGTCCAAAAAACAGGAGAAAAAAGAAAAACAGAAAAATAAGTGTTTTTAAAAAGTTCTTGTAACCTGTCCAAAACAGGAAAAAAAGGAAAAAAGGAGAAAAAAAAGTGTTTCTTAAAATCTTATTGTAATTTGTCCAAAACAGGGAAAAAACAGAAAAAACCAAAAAAAAGGAAAATGGGAAAAAACAGATAAAAACAGGAAAAAACGAAAACAATCAAAAATGGGAAAAAACAGAAAAAAAAAACAGGAAAAACAGAAAAAAACGGTTTTTTTAAAAAGGTTCTTGTAAGCTGTCCAAAACAAGGAAAAAACAGAAAAAACGGAAAAAACGAAAAAAGTGTTTTTAAATGTTTTTTTTGTTATTTATCCAAAAACAGGGGCTTGTAGAAAGTGTGAAGGAGGTAATGCCATATGCCGAACACAGACAATGTGCGCGACATATTTATGCAAATTTCAAGAAGACTTTTAATGGCGAAATGTATAAGAACATGTTTTGGCGATCTTGCATGTCAACCACGGAAGAAGATTTTAATAGTAACATGGAAGAATTGAGAAAGTTTAACCAAGAAGCTTATGATCATTTGATTTTAAGGGATAAAAAGACATGGTCTAGGGCATTCTTTAAAATGGATAGGGCTTGCGAGGCAGTTGAGAATGGGATTTCTGAGTCTTTTAACTCTGTGATACTGGAAGCAAGAAGAAAACCGCTACTTACCATGTTAGAGGAGATTAGATTATATTGCATGGAGCGGTTTGAAGTTATGTCAACCAAAGCACAAACATGGGAAAAGGAAATTTGTCCAAATATACTTAAAAAAATGAAGCATTTCCACAGAAACATGAGGTATTGTCAAATTTTCTTTAAATTATGATTGGTTTTAAAAGTTTGGTTTATTTTATAATTAATAACATAGTTTCCTTATTTTGTAGAAATTGGCTAGTGTACCCTGCTGGTGGAAGTGTGTTTGAGATAAGAAACGGATACGACGCGTACAAGGTTGACTTAAATGCACACTATTGTAGTTGCAATTTATGGCAGTTATCTGGCATTCCTTGTGTACATGCTAGTGCAGCATTGAACTACAGTCACATTGATCCTGAAAATTATGTGAGTACATGGTTTAGTAAGGATAACTTCATTGCAGCATATACTAAGACAATCGATCCCATGAATGGAAGTAAAATGTGGCGAAAAACACTTTACGAAAAGCCATTGCCACCAAAAGAAAGGAGGATGCCCGGAAGACCTACTATCAAAAGAAAAAGACATGAGACCGAAAACAAATCCAAGTATCCAACTGTTTCGAAGGCGGGGAGATCAAAAACTTGTCGCAAATGTTTACAAATTGGCCATAATTCAAGAACATGCAAAAATGAGAAACAAGTACCCCCTCCCAAGCCAAAGAAGCCCACCGGAAGGCCTCGAAATGACGATTTTGATGATCGTAATAGGGGTGAAAGAAGAGGTGGAAGAGTTCGTAGGGGGGGCAATAGAGGAGGAGGTGGAAATAGAGGAGGAGGTGTGAGAGTTATAATAGATGACAATGATGATTTTATGGATCGCTATATGGGTGAGTATTATATATGTTAAAAATGGAACATGTTATTTATGATTATTTTAATTACACTAATGTTTATCTATTCTATATAGATACTCAAAATGAACAGGTTATTTATGATGATGATGGAGTCCCTAACAGTCAAACACAAGGTAGTGTTCCTGAGACACAGTGTGCTGCAGACGGAGTCCCTAACAGTCAAACCCAAGCTAGTGTTCCTGAGACGCAGTATGATGCAGACGCTGGTCTTCAAGAGGTTCCAGTTAGAGATGAGGAAGATTCTGATGATTTTTGGAACAACATACCAAACGATTGCTGGAACTATGGTAACAAGAAAGACTGAGGAATAGGTGAAATTATTAGCCCTTTTTGTATAGCGGGCAATGTTTAAAAAACTTTCTGCGTTTATAAACCCAATGCAGTATTTGTGTACTTTGTAGTGCCCTTTTGGAAACTCAATGCACTTTGTAGTGCCCTTTTAGAAACTCAATGCACTTTGTATTGTCCTTTTGGAAACTCAATGCAGTATTTGTGCCCTTTTGGAAACCCATTTATGTGAAAATGTTCAAAAACACGGACCAAAATCTGTTAAAAACCTGCAAACAGGGACCAAATCTGTTAAAAAAACTACAAACAGAGACGCAATCTGTTAAAAACCAGAAACAGGGACCAAAACTGATAAAGACCTGCAAAGAGGGACCAAATTTGTTAAAATCCTGCAAACAAGGACCATATCTATTAAAAAACTGCAAACAGGGACCAAAACTGTTAAAAACCAGAAAACAGGGACCAAAACTGTTAAAAACCAGAAAACAGGGACCAAAACTGTTAAAAACCAGAAACAGGGACCAAAACTGTTAAAAAAACTACAAACAGGGATGCAATCTGTTAAAAACCAGAAACAGGGACCAAAACTGTTAAAAACCAGAAACAGGGACCAAATCTGTTAAAAACCAGCAAATAGGGACCAAATCTGTTAAAAACATGCAAACTTGGACCAATTTTGTTATAAATCTGCAAACATAGACCAAGTTAAAAAACTGCATTGTTACAACAACAAACTAAAGTACATTATTATAACCACATTTCAAACTAAAGTACATTGTTATACAACAGTTTAAACATCAGATACAACAATTTAAAGTAAAGTAAAGTAAAGTAAAGTGCATTGTTATACAACAAAAAAAATCAAAGATACAACATTTTGTTATACAACAAAAACAAAGATACACCATTTCAAACTAATATACATTGTTATAACCACATTTCAAACTAAAGTACATTGTTATATAACAACAAAAATAAAGATACAACATTTCAAACTAAAGTACATTGTTATAACCACATTTCAAACTAAAGTAAATTGTTATACAACAACAAAAACAAAGATACAACATTTCAAACTAAACTACATTGTTATAACCACTACATAGTACATAACCTTACAACCTTAATACCCAAATACACCAATTGAAAACCAACCGATAATGAGAACAAAGACAAATGCCAATAAGCTTACAATCACTCTAACCGCATCATTTCTCTTATCCGGGTTCTTGCCCTTTGATTTAAGGATAAGCTTGTTCATTTCTTCTTTATAGTAATCGCTCAATTCCGTATCAACCCAATCAAAATACCTGCAATCTTTACTTGTATTCTGAGTAGAGAGGCAGAAAGTAAGTCAAAAAAACACTTTTACAATCATAACTACAACTCACAGTGACCAGATTAATAACATACATAAAATCCAATATCAATATCAATTCAAGTGAAACTGAAACAGATGTCATCTTTAGCAGAGAGGTAGAAATTAGGTTAAAATACTTACCCAATTAGGACACTTGTAAAATCGTCTTTTAGGGTTCTTAACTGTAGTTGATACCCACATTCTCGATTCATATCCACATCTACAATAATCCTTATCTTCTTTTTGTTTCAGGTGTTTTACCGGTCTGCAACTAGCATTTGACGAAGATGAATAAGAAGCAGCCATTGATTCGAGGGTTTCTTTCTTCACTTCTTCGCACCCTACAAGAAGCAGCGACTGATTAGCGAGACTAGAAATCGCGACTGATTCGACTGTAATACAGCGATTGAGTGGTGCAGCAACTGATTAGCGAGACTGATGAAGCGGACTGGTGCAGCGAACTGATGAATCGAGAGAGTAGAAATCGGCGACTGATATAGCGAGAGAGAAGGAAACCGAGTGAAGCGAGAGAGAGAGAACTGTGTAATGGGTTTTTTTACCGGTAATTTATATTTAATGTTATTAAACCCATGTTGTATTATCCATGTCATTTTTTATTTTTTTTAGTTGCCAAGTCATTAAAAAAAGCAGGTCACAATATAAGAAACCGGGAATTAATATGAATTTGAAAGGTCAACATAAAGAAAATGGTTAATTTGCAAACATAGATAATTGAAGGGTTTTTCTGAATATGAGCTGATAAATAGTAGGGTTTTTCTGTATTTTGCCCATCAAAATATTAAAAAAACCGCATAAAATGAGAAATTTTAGTCTGTGTCTGCCCTTGACCCATATCGTTCTTCCCTGGCTGAATCCATTTTGATCAATAGTAATTGCGAATGAAATGTTCGCTAATTTTGGATCCGGAATTCGTTTACGAACCGGAAGCAACCCCTTCTTCTCCATATTCAAATCTCCACAGAACCCGCCACCCGTCATCATCAATCTTTCTCAAAACCTAACCCTAGCAATGGCGACTCTGTCTGCTCCTGATAATCGAAGACCCACATGCCCGTCTTGTTCAAGACCAACCAGCTTCTGCCTCTGCACTCGACTCAAAACCCCAGTTCTTGAAAACTCCATAGCCGTCACAGTTGTCCAACACAGTTTAGAGAAGAAACACCCACTCAATTCAGCTAAAATAGCAACCCTAGGTCTGAAGAACGTGGATGTAATTTGTGTTTCAGATGTTCTTTCTGAAGCCCACTTCGATTTACACTTGTTCGAATCAAATCCTGAAATGCGTTCTCATGATTCAGTCGAAAATGGCAAAAAGATTGAACCTGCTGATATCAGTTTTACTATTGAGAAAAAGGGTGTCGTCACGTCTCTTGTGAATAATTGGAATCAAATCCAAGATTTTGATCAGCTTTTGGTCGATCAATCTGCCATTGATGGAGTAAGAAATGGGCTTACTGTGAAAAAGATGCAGAGAGGGAGTGATCACAAATACGTGGAAGAATTTGTCATCGATGTTCCTCCAGGATCATTGCTACTTTTCCCAAGTGAGAGTTCGATTGGGATAGAAGATGTTAATTTCAAAGTCAAGAATTTGATTGTATTAGATGGAACATGGTCTAAAGCCACAAAGATGTACAAAGAAAATCCATGGTTGAAACTGTTGCCACATCTGAAACTGGATATTGATAAGCTGAGCTTGTATGGTGAAGTGAGGCGACAACCAAAAGCTGAATGTCTGTCATCGATAGAGAGCATTGTTTATGCACTCAAGGCAATTGGGGGAGAAGATCTTGAAGGTTTGGATTGTTTGTTGGATGTTTTTGAGTCGATGGTTGTAGATCAAAGGCGATGCAAGGATGAAAGATTGAAATTTGAAAGCAACATCAAATCTATGTAGAAGACTATGTTATGATTGATTTTAGGTTGTGCTTCAAATGTTTATCTTTGAAAAGTAAAACGATTCAATGGGGTTTATGTTGTTTAGAGAATCTCGAATGGACAATTAGAGTGAATTTTATGTTGTTTAGAGAATTACGTGCTTATTTGGCATCTATGTGGCAGCAGTTTACGGGTTATGACCTGGGAGGGAAACCAACTCTTCTATATATGTTTTAGATGTCCATCTTTGAAAAGCAAAAAGGCTCAATGGTTTATGTTGTTTAGAGAATATTGAATGGTTGATTGAAGTTGCAACTTGGAATTATGAAGACTACATCTTATAAAAAACTAGAGTAAATTACAATTTTGGTCCCTGTGGTTTGCATGAAATTTCACTCTTGGTCATCCTTTTGGTTTTTCACGTTCAATGTCTCTGAACTGGTTGTTTGCTTACACATTAGGTCCTTCGTCCAAGTTAAATGACCAAACTGCCCTTTTATAATTTCTTTTTCATTTTTCTTTTAATGTAAACTTTATTAAACTAATTAAAAAAAATAAAAAAAGAAAACAAAGTGTTGATCTCTTGCTCGGAAGACGGGTTTGATCTCTTGACGGCCACCATCATGTTGCCATCGACCACACCTTTTTAAACCTTCCCCAAACCTCCAACTCCGATTACCTTACTCTCGTCGAAATTATTAGTCGCACCTGGAAGCCAACTCGTGGCACCTGGATCTGATCCCGACACTCTTCTTCTCTTGCGAATCACGAATAACACCACAGCTGCAACCCCGACAGTGGCGGCTCCACCAACCGCACCGCCAACAATAACCTGCTTGCTACATTTTCTATTTGAAGCTGCTCGATTTGCGATCAGTTGTTTCTGCATCATCTCGGATGGAACAGGAATACGGCCGGCCAGGTTGGTTTTTGAGTCACTGAGTTTAAAAACCTCCAATCCGAACAATGGGTTCAATGATTTTTTTGCCCTTTTGACGAGCTTCTGCCAATGTAGAACAGGTCAATTCCATGAGTAATCGCATTGCAGATATCGAGAGCATTAACCGTCCGATCAAAGTGCTCCGGGATTAGCCGGTGGAGTGGGGATTTAGCGAAGTTGCTAGCATCACGCCCCTAGATCACAACCGCCTTGAATTCCGCCTCGCAACACAGAAATTGTCTCAAACGACGATGTTTTTCTTCTCGGCCTAGCCTGTGCAGAAATCGTCGAGCATCTCAGAGTTCTCGCTGACTCCGTCTCCCTGCTGAGTAAAAGGTGCGACTATTAGTAACCTTGATTTCTGATTTGGGTTTACGGGAACAAAATAGTTAGAATGGATTTCGTTGTAAAGCAAAAGAAGAATCGATCAGCAGCACTTGAAGAAGGAAACGATAGGTAGAAAGTTTGGAATTGGTTTATGATCTGATCTGGGTTTTTTATGATTTCAGTTTCACCGGTTGAATCTGTTTTTTCGATGATTTGTAGTAGTTGTTCGATTACAGAAGCAGATGCGTTTGGTTTGAAAGCAGCTCTTCTTAGATCATAATCTTCTTCTGCTACACCCCTGTTCAGGGGAGGCAGACGCAGGTGGTGGCAGAAGGGGAGATCGGGGCGGCAAACGCAGGTGGTGGTAGAAGGGGAGACGGAGGACTTCGCCGGAAAAGGAGGAATGAGATTTGTTTTTTATAATTTAATAATTACTAAATTATAAGAAAAATAAAAAAGAAATTAAAAAGGGTATATTGGTCTTTTTACCTGGCCAAGGGACCAATAGTGTAAGCAAAATAACAGTTGAGGGACCATCAGCGTGAAAAAACAAAACGATGACCAAATGTAAAATTTCATGCAAACCACAGGGACCAAAATTGTAATTTACTCAAAAAAACTATAATATAAGTTTATAATATATATAAAGACTTCTTTATGTAAAACATATATTAGTTTATCTGTATTTGGGTTTTTTCTTTCTTAAATTAAAGTTATGGAAGTTTAGCTCGAAACTATGTTCATTAATATTTATACTACATTAAAAATGAAAAATGGTTTCTAAAAATAGAAACTCTTAAAATTAAGAGATCCAAATCTTTATGCATAGAATACAAGTTTTATAGCGTATACGCACAACTATACCGTGTCGCCTCAGATACGGGCTTCCACTCCGTTCAAAAAAATAAACTTTGAATTGTTCATCTGATCCCCTATTCTGAAATATGGATTCCCTCATCTCGCCTATAGTTTCTTCCGTAAATACCTAAATCCACCACCAACTAATTCATACTCAATCTTGGTAAACCCTAGCCGTCACCGTACAACCAGTGACACCATCGCCGGAGCACTCACTACTCACCACTACCATTCCTTTTTCTCACATTACTTGCTCTTTTTTTATACTCTATCTACCTTCTCTCTGACATTCCGCCATTCATCACCTACATCCGCTTGTGCTCCACATGTTTGAGCGGTCACCACACACCACCACCACCCTCTTTGTCAATAACATCGCCATTCACCCCCTTTGGCCTACACACACCCATCAACCCTCATTATGACCACTGCTACACAGTACCATCTCTTTCTGTCGATGCACACACATTTGCCACAACACACCCATAAACCATCAATATAGGGTTTAATTTGAGTTCGATTTTGATTTCCATCTTCACCTAATTTGGTCTCAGTAAATTGGCAGCCTCTTATTTTGATATGTTTTTATCTGTTTTTGATCTTTTTGTAGAAGCAGGGATATGATTTTGAAGGTGATGAAATCTGAGAGTTGATGAAGATGAGGTGTTAAAGAGTGGATTTGGAAGAATAAAACAAAAGGTTTAAATAATTTGGGATTTTCTCTACTTTTAGCTTCTTTTTTTTACTTTTGTTTGTTTACCATGTCCCTCAATTAAACATGAATTCACTTTTTATGTACTTGTGTTCACGTTTGCTAAAAGGTATTTTGGTGTTTCCTTTATTTGCCATGGCTGCTTCCGGAAGAAAGGTTCATCGAATCTACACATATGGGTGAGCTTCAAATCTGTATTTGTCTCCCTGGTCATTTACATGAACTACTTAATTCTCTGGCCTAGTTATTTAGTGGCGATTCAGTTTATTTTGCTAAACAATCTTAGAATCACTTTTGTTCAACAGGTAAATAGATTTTTTTTTGGCATCAGGTACAAAAGGATAGAAGTTTTTATCAGCTTTTACCAACTCTGTAAGTATGCACAATTTCTTCACGATTCAAAAATGTTGTTATGCTCCAATTCAATCATGAATTATCTGTGTAACTTGTTTGATATCATTATTGCTAGATGTATATGTTTATAGTTCCCCATTTTAATTCATGGGGCTAGCATGGCGATGTCTAAATTGTGGTTCATGTTTAGACTGCTATTTCTTTTGTTTATGTCATTTCCTTGGGTGTTGAAGCACTCCATGCATTTGTACAAGACGAATCTGAGCACAAGCAAGCCATTCTTTATCACTTATCATCACATAATTAGTATAGTTTAAAGAAAGTTTACGCATTGTTATTTACATTTTATCATTTTAAACGCAGGCATTACTTGATCGTTTCTGCAGTTACAAACTTGTTTGTGAATCTCATTGGCATTTGGTTCTTCAGAAACTATGCTCATGTTACTCTTTGTAAGTTTTGTCTTATTTTTTGGACATGTTTCATGATATATATTGAGGTTATGTTTACATTTGAGAACTATTCTTAGGATCTTTTTTCATCATATTTCTTAAGGCTAAAGGTATTTTGGTCATAAAATATACAAGAAAAATAAACTCAAAATGTTCATGAAATTTCCGAATTTAATTATTAATATGAATAAAATGATACTAAACACTGGAAATTTGGTTTTAAATTATATGGGTAATAGCAATTTACTTTGCTATTACGATTTTAGAATTGGGATTATGTTTTTAAAATTGATAATTGATATGAATTCAAATTAAAATTCCTTAGTTAATTGGTTTTCCAAAAGTTCAAATTACAATGATGTGGCTTTGATCTTTTTGGATGAAAGGGGTATTTTGTTCAGAAAGGAAAAATGTAGGAAAAAATATATTTAGGTTGTAACGTTTAAGGATCTTTTTGGGTAATAGTCAAAGGTGTTGTTTGATGCTGTCTGATGTCAATAATGATCCAAGTAATATTGGGTTGGTCGAATTTCGTTTTCAATCATGTTCTGCCGATGATGGGTACCTTGTTGCTGCACTGAAACTACTCGGTCATAGGTCATAACTATGCCCTTTTCCCGAGGCTTTCAAGAGGTGTCGGAAATATTTTGGTCGTCTTCTTCCTTAGTATAACAATCATCAGATAGCTTTTGGTTAGTTCCATTTAATGAGTTGATCGTTAAGGCCATGCAGAAACCTAAACTACATTCGCCGACTGCTAAAGTGAAAGTTTGGGCAGCAGCTGCAGTTTTGGTGAAGTTATCATGAGCTTTTCCAGTAATCACATGAAACGTTTTCGATGATTTACCGCCAAGGCTTAAATCCAACTCCATATTAGAATTCACAATACCAATATGAGAGAGAGTTTGTGTGTGTGTATCACTCCTTAAAATATATGAATTAAAAAATAGAATTAGGGGTAAAATACATTTAACAGAAAAGTTAAATGGTAACGGACGGAGGGACCAAAACTGCAAAAAAAATGCCAACCACAGGGACCAAATTTGTGAAAAAACAAAACTTGGACTAAAAGTGTAAAACCGTGTAAACCATAGAGACCAGAATTATAATTTACTCAATATATTATTAAACTTTTGACAACTGAAGTCACATTTGCTAAAAAAAATTTGTGTTTAGCAGTTTTAATAAAACTGGTATGAAACCTAAGGTCAAAGATTTCAGGAAGCACTAGAGTTAAATGCTACTAAAGTTAAATGGCAATGTGGTGATGATGTTGTAGATTTTGGAAGTAGGATGCTAACATTATAAAAAAATGAAAGTACATTGTTATTTTTTTGCATTTAGCCCAATCAAAGGCTAAATGCAAGATTTAGCAATGTACTTTTATTTGTTTCCATATATAATTTCTTACATATTAACATAGATTTAGTTATCCAAATTCTGGAAGTATGATGCTATGATTAGAAAAATATGAAAGTACATTGCTATTTCTTGCATTTAGTCCCTGATTGGGCTAAATGTAAGAAATAACATTGTACTTTCATATTTTTCTAATCATAGCATTGTACTTCCATTTTTTATCAAATATAGCAACTTACATATTAAAAATAGATTTAACAGGTTTTGTTCCACAGTTTTGTGATGGTGTCGGGTGAAGGGTTGAAGATACAGAAGATGGGGAGTTGAATGATGCAGATTTTAGAAGTGGGTTTTGATTTTGAAGATTTACCATATACAATTCACTCTTATCCCGTATCATTTTGATCTTTTGATTGAGTATATATTAACAGTTGATAAGATACATTGGGGAAGAGATTGGTTTGCAGCTTGAATTTTAGAAATCCAAATTCCCCGATTCTCGTTTCTCCCCTCCCTTATATGTCGGTTGTTTCTATCTCTCCTCTCCCCTATACTCTTATAAGATGTCGTCTGACGCCTCCCCAAACAGCCTTCACAAACCACCACCACATGTTCATCTGTAAGTCATGCTTGCATTTAACAAATGTTTGTATTTATTAAGTTGGTATATTGATCGGGTAGATTTGATGCTTGTTATATTTATTAGGTTGGTATATAGATATAGGTGATGACAAATAGTATGTTTGTAAAGGGTTTGCGTGTCTGATTTAGGCACCAGATGCGGCTTGGAAGCATGATATGTTCGGTGTTGCAGATCAGGTCATGACCATCTGCGATTGAAACTGGGATGAAACTTTACATATCAAACCTTGATTACGGTGTCTCGAATGGCGATATAAGGTGATTGCTACTTTATTTACTTGTGATGGCTAATCGTGGCTAGATCTGGATAGCGTGCTTCATTGTTTGGATTTAGTTTTTGATATAGGAGAATTCCCATTTGGAATCGATGCAAACAAATTGAGATTGTTTTGTCTCTTGTGGTTTAGTGATGTGCAACTAAAAGTTGTTTGTATTTTGTCAAAACCCACCCAACTGGGGAAGGACTGCAGAACCTTTGTTTTTATTGAATTTTTTTTAGTATCAAATTGTTACCGGTTTATAATTTTGTTTTAATTCCAAGCATCAATATGTAATATTGCTTTTAATATCATGGTGTTCCTTTGTTTATTATTTAAATGAAGAGATTGTTTTTTTACTGTCTTTATTTAGGTCATAAATATTGTTTTCGGTGATATTCGTTCTTCACAAACTTATGTGTTCTGCATAGCAGACCTTATAGTTTTTAAATTCTGATCACTCATAAATCTTATTAGTAAAATGCTTTCTTGGTTTCGATAATTGTTTATAGTTTCAAAATGTGTAAACCAATAATTAACTTTGTCGAATTGGACCGTATATGGTTTTTTTGCATGACAAAATGACAACAAAAAAAAAACTTCATATAAGAATACCGAACGTCATCATAAGAATGGGGGACCGGGTATAAACACATAAATTAGATTTTCAATTTTTTAAGTCCGCTTTGAAACTAAAAAAATAATTGGTTTGAAAAGGTAAGCACATAATTAATAATCTTTAATAGAACTAGACGACCTTAACAGCCAGTTCCAATATATTTCTGTGATATATACTCACGTGATCATTTGTTTTCCATTTATCACAAATAACATGGACTTTATTATATTTACTACTATCGACTACCGACAACCTTCACCACCGCCAATACATATCATATTATTTATTAAATTCTATGGTCTTTTATTTATTTTAGCAAAACACCGAACCAAACAGCATGGTCCTTGCTCCTAACAATTTGTGTCCCGTTGCTTTGCGCGGGTACACAACTAGTATATATATATATATATATATATATATATATATATATATATATATATATATATATATATATATATATATATATATATATATATATATATATATATATATATATATATATATATATATATATATATATATATATATATAATTAGGTTCGGGTGAGGACTCAAAAATTGGTGAGGACTGCGAGAACAATTTTTAGCCTTAGGATTGAAAAAATAAATGGATGAGATTTAATCTTATTTATCATCAAAATATCGCGAGATAATATGGTAGTTTGGTAATTATTAACGAGATTTTGAAAAATTCCGTCGAATATTAATTATTTGGAGGGTTAAAGTGTAAAAGAAAATAAGAAAAACAAATTAAAAATCAGAAAATATCTCACCTCACGTGCCTCTCCCCCCACCCTCTTTTCTCTCTCTGCCACATGTCGCCCAGCCATTGGCTGGACTTTTATTTTTATTCCACCCGTTTTGTTTTTTGGCTATAACTTTTTTTTCTTTACAAAAAAAAATTCTGAAAAAACCAAAGTTATTAAAATTTAATTCTCTACAAAATAAGCACAATCATGAAAATTTGAAAAAAAATATTTTTTAAATTTTTTATTTTTATAAAAAACGAAGAAAAAAAATATTTTCGAAAAATTATGAAAATTTGAAGGATACTTCTACTCACTGTAGTAATGACTTTTGTTAAAAAAAATTTATAAATAAGTTTTTGAAGTGTTCATATTATAATTTTATCAAGTATTTTTTTTCTAAAATACAATGGAATTTTTTTATCCAAATTCAAAAAATCAATACGATGATTCAAAATATTTATGATATAAAAAAGTTATGATTCAACATTTTATGATCATTAATTTGTTATGATCTAAAAATATTTTGATTCAAATTTTTTTATGATTATTAATTATATCTTTTATGATTCAAAATTAAATGAATCAAAATACATGATTCAAAATTTGTTATGAACAAAAAATTTACTTAATTAATATATTATTGATCCAAAATCATGTGATTAAAAATGATATGATCCAAAATACTTTGATTCAAAATATATTGATCCAAAATTTTATGATCCAAAAATAATATGATTCAAAGATGGTATGATCTGAAAATATTATGATGCTTGATTTTTTATGATTTAAAACTTTTGTAATTATTAAACATTAAAAATCGAACCTATATTTAGTTCAAAAACATAAAAAGGTAAAAAAAATATAAAAAATAAACCAAAAAATAAAAACAAAAATAAAATAACACTAGTAACTTGAAATATGTAGTAAAAAATTAAAAAATTAAAAAAACGAAACATAATAAAAAAATTAAAAAATTAAAAAAATAATAAAAAATAATAAAAATGAAAAATATAAAAAATAAAACGAAAAATAAAATATAATAAGTGAAAATCGAGTATATATACATTTAGAAAAAAATTTAAAAAAATTAAAAAATTAAAAATAATAAAAATAAAAAAATTAATAAAAAACGAAAATAAAGAAAAAAACCCACTTAAATGTCGTTCTATTGACGTTCGTCGCATGCGATTAGATCATCGAGTCCGTATTACGTTCCACGGACGTGTGTCGCATACGATCGCGTCACCTCTAAGTAATAGGTTTGACGTTTGTGCCCTTGACGAAGTGGTGGTGGAGAATTGTCCTCGCAGTCCTCACCATTTTTTGAGGGGTCGTGCTATAAATACACTCCATTTCATTTTATACCCCCCCTGATTTGACAATCAAATTTGATTTATTCCAATTTTGTCTTTTGTTGTCTTTTCATTTATTATTATTATTATTATTATTATTATTATTATTATTATTAGCTTTTATAAAATTATAATCGTTCGTATTTATTGATAATCCAATGTGTTCTTTTTTGTCGTTCGAATTTATTCAGTCGTTTATAAACTAATTGGTTGTACGTATAATTTATTATTTATAAAATCTTTCGGGTTTATATCGTTTGTAGGTAATCGAAATTCACGTTATTATTAGTCGGAAACCGTCATTTTTGATCCGTCGACCCAGTTGTACAGCATATCCGTTTATCCATGATTGTTATTTTTTTTACATTCGTTCAACCATTTTGATATAAGTTGACATAATTTTATAAAATTATAAACGTCGTTCGTTGTGTCGTAATTACTTTAAAAAATTATTGTTTTATTGTTACTAAAACGTAAAAATTATAAAAGCTAAATTCATTAATTCGACATTTGGTCAAACTTGACATAACCGTTTTGATATAGTTTGACATAATTTTATAAAATTATAAACGTTGTTCGTCGTGTCGTATTTACTTAAAAAACTATTGTTTATTGTTATTAAAACGTAAAAATTATAAAAGTTAAATTCATTATTATTGTTTTTCTAATAATAATAATAATAATAATAATAGATCAAAATATATTAATAAAAGAAAAAAAGAAAAAGACAACAAACAAACAAAATAAACAAAAAAAATTAAAAACAACAAAAAAAAAATCAAATCAGGTGAGGTGTAATTAGACTATAGGGGGTTATGTATAAAATCACCCCTTTTTGAATCATCATCGGATCCACACCATATATATATATATATATATATATATATATATATATATATATATATATATATATATATATATATATATATATATATATATATATATATATATATATATATATATTACCATATTAAATTATGTTTTGTACTTTTGATATCTAGTTATCATATTTAAAGTTTGAGTAAATTATACAAATGGTCATGTGGTTTGGGATAATTTACATATAGTCTCTAATTTTTTTTAACTCGGACAATTTATATTGTTTTGTTTTGTTTCACATTTAGTCCCTGTTAAACCTGAAATGACTATACTATTCTTTTTTTTAATTACATTATTATTTATTTATAGTATAGAAAAAAATCAACCCTAGCCCCACTTTTACCCCCACCCCACCTTTTCTAACTGAGATACCCTTCTTCTCCTTCTTCTCTAACCTCTCACGTATTCATCAATAAAGACCCGTGTTTTGAAACCGTCTTTTTGCTCACGCACAAAAGCACACTTTCTGGCGAAAATAACAACAACAACAATCGCCGTTCATATTCTATCAATATCTGTGGTGATAATGTATGCAGGTTTAGTCGACTCAACCCACCACACCGTAGAACCGTGAAGAAACCAGCGAGAGCATGGCAGATTTCCTGTTGTATGTGTCAGCCGGCAACACGGTTGAAAAAAAATGCACAAGGAACATGTCGGGCGTCTCATTAAAGGTCACAGAAGCCCTAGCTTTGCCTATTACTTACAATATGAAAGCTACCTCTGCTAGTAACTATGGAAGTAAGCATATCTAATATCCGCCCTAATTTTGTATATCGTTAATCTATATGCTTGTTTCTTCTGTTTTTCGAACTTAAACTTCTTGATTAATTATAGTACTAAACTCCTAAATCCATTTGCTGAAAATTTTGTTGGAATCCCATCGTTTTCTACACGTTTGCGGCGTTTCAAGAATTGATTTTGCTGAAAACAAGTTATTAATTAATGTTGTTTGGGATCAGGTCTGCTTTTGATTTTCATTTGGTTATGATTTTGATTTCAGGTTTAATTTTTGGTCACTACTGATGGTGCCAAAGGTAAACCTGAAATTTTGGATTGACCGAAACCGAATAACCATTTTTTTAAACCGAAAGACCGAACACAAATCTGTATTCAATATTGAGAAGGGGAAATAAAAAAAATTAAAACCAACATAAAGTATAAGCCAATAATAAAAAAGTTAAAAACAATAGAAAATGTTATAACAGTCATTTCAGGGTTTAGCAGGACCTAACACGAAACAAAATGATTCTGAGTTAAAAAAAAAAAAATAAGGACTAAACACATAAATTATACAAAACTCGTGTAATTTACTCTTAAAGTTTTATTTAAAAAAGTTCAAAGAAAATCCTTTTTTTTTTTTTTTGATAACCGAGGAAGCCATCCGACCCGTCCTTTGGACGACCCGACTGACCCAACCTCGGGGCAACATGAACATCCGGTAAACTCATATGCCAGACAACCCACCCTTTAGGTGTACCGGTAGCTATCCCTAATTGAAACCGGTGTGAGTCGAACCATTAACCTCTTTTATGGAAAGGGGGGAAAGCTACCAACTCGGCCATGAGGAGATGTTAAAACCTTTGTTTCTTTGCAGGAAAGCAGGCGGCTCTACCTCTTCCTCCTCTCACAAGCAAATGCTAAAGCTTTTTTCACGGCGGCGAGACGACCTTCACAGCCACAACCGACCACCAGTCCTCTTTATCTTCCGTCAGCTAACAAAATCCCATTTTGAAGACGACCCACCCTTTTCCCCAATCATCAAAACTTTAGAACCCCAAAATAAGAAGAACAAGAAGCTCAAAGAAGATACATCAAACAAGAAAACCCACACAAAATTCCCTATAAAGTCGAATTTACCCTTTGATTTCAGGTACTCGTACTCTGAGACCAACCCGTCCATCGAACCTATTGGGTATCGAGAAACCCCAAAATTCTCTCCTTTTGGGCCGGGTCGACTTGAACGGAAATGGACTGGCACGGCGGCTCCGTTGCAGCAGGCAGTCGATATGGCCAAGGTTGAAGAAGAGAGGAATGCGGTTCTTGGGAATCCGTTATCAGAGGAAGAAGTATCGGAACTCATTGAACGATATCGGCACAGTGATTGCTCTCGCCAAATCAATTTGGGTAAAATTTACATCTTTACTACTAGATTGTAGCAAATTGATTACATATTCGTGTATAAAATGTATTTAATCAGATTAAATTGACCTTTATGATGTGTTAGGAAAGGGTGGGGTTACCCACAACATGATCGATGACATCCATAACCATTGGAAGAAAGCGGAAGCTGTGAGGATCAAGTGCTTAGGAGTTCCGACTCTTGACATGGACAACGTCTGTTACCACATTGAGGTTTGAACTCGCACTTGTTTTACTAAATTGAATGATTTGAATCCTCTAACAAAGCTCTTAGCTGACAGATTCATAGAAATGCAGGACAAATCTGGCGGGAAAATCATACACAGGCAAATTAACATCTTGCTACTGTATCGTGGACGAAATTACAATCCCAAGAATAGACCTGTAGTTCCTCTAATGCTATGGAAACCATATCCGCCAATTTACCCGAAGCTCATAAAGAATGTTGCTGATGGCTTGACGTTTGAAGAAACGAAAGAACTGAGAAACCGAGGACTCAACTCTCCACCACTGATAAAACTAAGTATGTGAATCCAATCCCTTGGTCTTAAATATTGGCCAAATGACTTAATTACCCTTCAAATTTAGGGAATTTTTTTTTACTAATAGGATTTTGGCATTGGTTACATTACATATGGTGCAGCTAGAAATGGTGTGTATGCTAATGTGGTTGAAAAAGTGAGGGAGGCATTTAAAGTGGAAGAGGTAGTGAGGCTTGATTGTGCCCATGTGGGGATGAGTGACTGCAAGAGGATTGCTGTGAAGCTAAGGGTATGTGTTTTCTGGTATAAAAAGTTTTGATTTTTAACTTTTCTTTAAGATAAACATCTGATAGTTTCAATGTTGGGTCTTGACACAGGATCTGGTACCTTGTGTCCCTATATTGTACAAAGATGAACAGATCGTTTTATGGAGTGGGAAGAAAGTTACGGAAACTGCTTTGTTAGTATGACAATTGATTTGTAATTGTTACAAATTAGATAGTGTTTGGTATGCACTAACCGGAGAGAGACAGCATTATGGCGGAATGAATGAAATCGTCCTGTTTGTCTTGTTTCGTTGTTTGGTCTTGAAATCCTTGTTTAACTTCCATTGATGCAAAACAAACTGAAAATAAATTCAAAATTGCTTCATAACAACCACCGAACAATATCTCCAACCCTAAAAAGAATAAGATACACGCACAAAATATCGATCAATATGCTTTGTCAAAATGGAAGACAATACCTAAGAATTCTAACCAAAAGCAAAGTTACGTGAAACTATCTACACCAAAATTAGAAACCTGAAACGCTTAACGATAACCCTTTTGTTTGTACACAATTCAACATATAGGAGCTGAATTTAATTGGCTTTCAAAGAGAAGAGGGAAAAACTACACGTATAAGCACAAATTGGTCCCATTCCATCTACTCAACTCCTCATGGCATTAAAGTTGTTGCCAAAACCGGTTATGAGCTTTGCACTATCCTATATTTCTATATCTCTTAATACATGGAAGATAGCAGAATTTTGTTACTGACTCATTCTTTCGGTGCAAATTTGACCTGAATTCTTTACTCATTTAATAAATACATGTTTCTGTTTCTGATAAACATCCTTTCCAAAATGGGTCTTCAACAAGATGAAACCTGCACCAATATGGGGCTTCAACAAGATGGATTTTCAAAAACCCGCACCAAAAGAAATCATATCGTGAAACGCCTCCTTGCCCTTGGATCTGATTCTGATTCTTGATGTAGGAATCCGTTGTGTTTCCGACAAAGGACATAGAAACAAGAAAGGTCTTCGGTGGCGGTGAGGAAGTTAGGTCCATGGTGGCGGAGACAATGAAATAGGTTGGTAGGACCCATTTAAATGTAATCTTCTCTTCTATACCTAATAAATGAAAATAAAATATGCCACGTGTCAACTTATTAAACCACCTTCTCCTTCCTCCACGTGTACTATGAAATTTTCAAAAACATCAGGAAAAATAAAGCTAAAAATCAGCAATAAATATCACGAAAATTAAGTTTTGTTTAACAGATATGTTTAAAAATTCACAAAATCTCGGTATTATTCAATTTTTGAATACTGATTCCTTGTTCTTCGCCTTCTCTTTCTCTTTCTCTTTCTCTTCTCTCTACCGGTCTACCCTCTTACTCTCTTTCTCTTCAAATCTTTCTTCACTTCCGCTCATTCATTTTCCCGCTCAAAGTTCTTTTCTTCTTAATTTGGTTTCTACTAAATCGTCAATTTGGTATTCTATTCCTGATTTTACTCCTAGATTATTGTGGTTCATCCTCATCACCTCTTAAATCAGGAATTCGTTTATATGATCTCCGAATATTTGTGAGTTGATTGAGGAAGATTCAAATTTAAATCCCAAATCCGCTTAGCTTGCCCAACCCTTATATATGGAAAACTAAATCACCTATGGAAATGACTAATTGAGGAAAATAAGGGTTGCCATTTGTTCTGATTTTGTGCCGCCTGTAATGTTTAATCCCATTCTTTCCAAAGAAAAATCATTGTAAAGTTTTCTTTAAGTCTTCATGTGGTGCATAGTGGGTGTTGATTGCGATGGTAGCATTATCGACTCTTTCTAGATATGCACTCTCTCACGTCATCGTTGTCAACTACATCCGGTCAGTAATATCGATGAAGGGAACCAGTCGTAACAGGTCAGCCTCCTATCTCTAGTGTCTCTGTCACACGATGTTATCGCTGCACTTGGGAGCATTAACACACATTTTTGAAATTTGAATATCGTCGATCTATACCTGTCAGATTACAGATAACGAGTCAACTAAATCGCAATTAATGAACCAAGAATCAAATCCAAAATTGAGTGGAATAATCCACATCAGAAGCGCCTCATCTTTTATCCGCGTCTGTCTCCGCCGTTTACCGCCATCACATTCACTGTCACCGCCTTTTAACTCAATCACAATCACCTTCTTTTGGATATCATTACTTTGATTCGAGTATTTTGTTTGTTCTTATGGTTTTTTAGGGTTATGATTGATAGAATCTGTTGTCTCTTCAATTCTTTCAGGGTTTCGATTTTTAATCTTACATGTTCTAATTTCTAATTCACTAAGAAGGAAGAATCGTTAATAGACGATATTTTTGATGAATTGAATTGAGAAGAAACATGAATCATGAATTGATGGTATTCACAAGAGCTAAACAGGGAAAGGATATGATTTCAGGTTAGCTTCACCTCCAAAAACCCATCTCACCATCATTAATCTTTCTTCTTATAGGATTAATATACAGATTTCACTCTAAAATAGGTATGTTTGCTGATTCTCCATACTTCTAGCATCTTTGTAACAAAGTTGACATAGACGAGATGATGCTTTGTAATTGATTTTTATTGTATTTTCCTGTATACAATATGTTCCTCGTGCCTTTTTATTGAACTGACATGAGTTATACAATAAGAAGTCTTTAGAGTAAACCTATGTACTGAATATACTACATACTAAGATGTCTACTGATTATTGATATGTTAGAGGTAGTAGGCGTTGGTGGATTTGGATGCATGTATAAATCTTGGCTCGATGACAATTTGCTATATGGTGGTTGTCTAGATGGCATAAAAGAATCCCACCTTAATTACTGTTGTTCTTTTGTTTCGTATTTTTTATAAATTTAAACTTTAATTTTATTTATTCTTAAAAGTTTGTGATTTGGGGATTTTGTGCGGAAGGAGGGGGGATCTATTGAGTAAAATCTTTTATCCGAATATAATAACATTGCTAAATGCTAGGATATATGTTCATGACAGTACACCAAGCTGCTTGATTATTAGTTGATGCATAATGGATTTTGGAAGCTCAATTATATGGTGGATCACTTTGTTGGTTTAATACGAAATATTGTTTAAAGATTTACTTCTTTAGTCAAAAAATTTAGTGATTGTGTCAGGGATCATATTAGAGACTTGAAGATGTAGGTGCTTTTTTTTCTGTTTTTTGTAATTTTCTTTTTTGAATCTTTGACTCAATAACATGAACTGGAATTCACCTTTGCTTGGTAAACCAAATTGACTTTTCCCTTAGTTGTATAAATGACTGAATATCCTTTTTAAACATTTTATTCATATTGTAGTATCTTGGCTTCCTTTTTCAATCATCACTCTTTGTAATTTATTGTACTAATATGTATATTTTATTTTGGGATTGTTTTCATACAGTTTCATGAACAAGAAATTATTATGAGGACAATTTAAGTACATCCTTAAGTATTCAAAACAAGATTTGTAATAAGGAGCTCGATTAAGGGAAATTGTATCATTTTTCATTATCAAATGCTCGGATGGATATATATACAGACCAAATAGAAGTATAGAATACAATGAAATTGAATTCCACTTAATTTCTTGCCAATCAAATACAACATATTTCAGTTCTTTTATATTTCAATTTCCCCCAAAACATTTTGCAATCCAAACATCCTATTATAAGGTGCTTCATGGATATATCGATGAAAGAGTTGATCAAGTCTCAAGTGGTCTTTTCATTGAACTTTCATAGTGGTTCATTGCACGGTTAATGGTTCGCTATACGGTTTGGTGCGGATTAAGCTCTCATTAAACATGTGCCATATTGGCACTTCCATAATTGAGGTTTAATCTATGTTCCAATTCATTGGACTCCCATTTTGGAAATTGGATAGCCTGAGTACTCACTTGACCTCTTTTTGCGATTATGCAAAAGTCAAAACCAAAAACAGAATTCCAGTCACGTCTAAACCAACCCCAAAACCAAAAGTGGAATTAAATTTCAAAATTAAATTCAAGATCGGCTTTCTTGAATCCAACCCATGTATAAAACATCTAAAATAACCATCTCATTCATGTCGATTTAAAAATACAAAAAATATATACATAACACGAAAAAATATTAGACTCCAATATTTCATACTTGCTGAAAAATCCTGAATTCAAGTCACTATTTACAAAAATAAATTCAAAAAATATGTTCAATAACTAGAGCTCGATTAATTTGCTAAACATACGCATGTAGAGGATTACTCTGGTATACTATGAAGCGCAGGTCTCCATGAACGTTGATTCGATTCAAATCTTCCATCATTGCCGTTCATTAACCGAGTCAACACCTGTTGTAACGTCAATCCTTGCATCTCCTGCATACCCAGTAACTCCTCCAGCTGTTTCTTCGTTATCTTAATCTTCACCTCCGTTGTCCGTCTTTTACCGTCAGAAGAAGAAAACCGGTCATCGGAATCTCCATCTCCGGCCACCACTTTCTTTTCTTCTTTACTGCTAGGTTGGCAGGAAAGTAGCGCTCTTTCCGGGGATGACACCGGAGAATCCCAGTAATCGCCGCCCCATTGGTTGTCGTAATCTTTTTTCAAGCAGTTTCCCATTCGATTTCTTGGATTTTCTGAAATTTAACGAAAAAACAGATATTATTTGGGAATCCGAGTGGGTTTTATGAATAATATATAAGGCCGGAGTGATGATGTGTGGATATAGATACAAAAAGCGTGTATATGTAGGTTAAAAAAGAAGGGGTCAAGGAGATGTGGGTAGCCACGTAGGATGGTATCAGTGTGTCCTACCTGGCTGGTGCAGTACGTATGGTTGGTTTGACCCTATCCAACCACCAAACTAATAATTAATGGTACTTATCCAGTTATCATCCTATAAAATAAGGCGGTGTTAAAAAAAACCTCCAATAGTGTTTTTATTTTTGTGAAAGCAAGCAAAATTATATTAGAAGGCTAGCAAAGAATCGATGAAGTCTTTGCTATTTATGCCCATAATAAACATTAAAACATGGCTAGTCATACCAAGATGTGCAAAAGCTCGGTCCTACCTTTTAGGGAATTCATTATGATTAATTCTTAGTCAAGTATGGTTTGATTAATCCTGCAATATTTTGAATTGGTCATATAAATTGAAATTGCAGTCTTTGTTGTTTTTTAATTGGGACCAACAATTTTGAAGGAAATAAAAGAAATTATCCTTGTTTACATATTAATTACAATAATAAAGTAAGAATCATGTGCAATCAAATTTAAATTAATCATATCTCCTTCAATCGGTCAAATACAAAAAACAAAAAAAAAAAAAAAATGACACATGTAGAAATAGTGTATGTTTATAGACCATGTATCCATGACCGTTAATCTTAATTCAAATTCTATATATAAATATAGTCAACACCTATTGTGACGTCAAATATTGCACCCTTTTCGTACTCAAAAGTCCCTTGAACTGTGTCCTCATTATCTTATTCGTCACCTTCACCATTGATAATATTATACTGGTAAACCTAAAACTGTTTGAAGAAAAAAACAGTATAGTTTCTGTCCCAAAATAAACACTATAACATGCTCTTCCTCGGTCATTACACAACCCATACATTTGTAAGGTAGTTTAGTCGATCTGATTTTTATCTTCTTCGATCTCTATCATTATCTTGTGTATATCCACAACTTGTCGTGCATATTCATTATTTTTTATAGTTAAAATCCAAAGAAAAGTTATAATAATCAACAGTGTTGATTTCAAATACTAATTTTTAAAAAATAAATGTGTTGAAACAACCATGCGAAAAAAAAATGTCACTGAGCTAAAATTAGACACTTAAAAGTAGTCCGGGAGACATATAAGTTGTAGATAAGAAAGTGACGTTGATTGGTTAATAGCCGGCCTAACGGCCGGACCGGATATTTTGTAGGTGTGAAAGGGGGGTACGAACCGGATCTAGCAGATGTGAACACGACTTTGGTACTATGATTCTTTCTTTTGTCCGTGGGTGTGGGGTGCATTTCCAACGTGTGGTTGTTGTCAAGTAAACTTAGAGTTGAGTTTTAATTTGTTGATTTATGTTAGGAATTATGATTAATTAATTTATGGAGTTCTGTTTATTAATTTTACTCATGTAGTTAACTCGTACATGTGAGCGAATTTTGAATTGGGGTATCGTAATTTATTGTGATTTACAACTGAAGAGGACAAATTTACGTTAGAACTTGTTACAAGAAAATCAAACATTGAAGATGCGCAGAACTTTTTAATCAAATGAATCTCTGATTTGTTTCCGTTAGCAAATTTACATTATTATTTTGAAAACATAGTTGAAAAGCATAGTGCGCTTTGAAATATATCTTTTCCTGATACATTTAGGTAAGAAAATTAAAAGTTATTCGTCATAATCGTATTATTGTCCTCATTACTTATCTATAAAAGTCTTAATTGTGTTCTCAATCATGATTAATCTATTGATCACAAATTCACCTACTATTCTAGATCCGTACAATTTTTTTTATCCAAATGAAAGTACTCTCTTGGTTTGTTTGAAATTATAAATGATAGTTTATTGTAATTACAACTTGAGGATAAATTTATGTTAGATTTTAACATACAATTTTTTAGTAAAATATTCAGAAAAGTCTAAATTTTAGTATTATTTAGGAAAAAGTGATGACTTTATTAGAAATCTTTATATGTTTAAGAGTTTAGTTGGTAAAAAACTCTCATCCGGTTGGAGTGAGTTTTTCGAAAATAAAAAGACTTTTCAATGGCTTTTTTAAAAATATAATTAGGGGTGTTTGAGATTGCATATTTAAAACAACTTATGTTTTTTTTTAAAAAAATTATTAGCTTATATTGTGTCAAAACGGAGTTTTAAATAAAGATGTTTGTATTGGTTTATCTAGTACCAAAACAAAATAAGTTAATAAATTATTTTTAGTATTTGGCAAATACTTATTTTATGTGTAATGATGAAATAACTTATTTAAAACTCCTTTTTAAATCAATAAGTAAGGAGAAAGTACATTATCAAAAACCCATTACTTAAATAGCCTAGCCTAGCTGGGTGGATGCACCCGGGTTATATACCCATGTGATGGGAGGTTTGGAGTTCGACTCCAACTAACCCCATGTGGGGGATTTTCCCTGGGCGGCGAATAAACAGGTGGAGGGGAAAGGCTTTGCACCATAGGTAATCACAAACCGCCCTGGGTGCAAGGCTGAGTACCCTCAAGATGTTAAAAATTGTCGTTTCCAAAAAAAAATCGGTAAGTGCTTTTAGTATATTCTCATATCCAAATACTTAAAAAAATTATAATCGGTACCAAATCACAATAAGTCAATAAACACTTATCACAAATGTTATTGAATATACTATCATTACATAAAATAATGCTCTCTGTTTGATCTGGAACTTTGATTGAAAAAATACAACAATATTATAGTAAGAATACAATAACATGTGGTGACTTTTTCGAAATAGTACTCTCTCTCCGATCTAGATTATCTAGATTATGTAGAAATTATTATAATATTACAATAAAAGTATAATAACAATATAGTAAGAATGAGAGAAAGGTATCAAATTGCACATTTTGCATTTTGTCCTCTAAAGCATAGGACATTAGTGACCTTATTATATTATTTGCATAGTTAATAGTGATTTTAGTTTGTTTGCAAAGTACATTTTTCTTCATAAAAACTCGAATGCATGAAATCAATTGTTAATTATAATTATTTATTAAACTTTTTTATATTTTATGACACATACAAATTACTATTTTTTTTTGTTATTACCGGTAATGATTTTTCACATATAACTTTTTTTGTTATTGTTCCATTATGAAATTTTATATACAACTTAAGGTTATATTATTATTCTGTTATGAATTTATACATACAACTAGCTGCATATTTATATATTTTTTATTTAGTCACTGCTTAAAAGAACCCAAAGAAATAAACATAGTAAAGGCCAAGACAGAAAAATTTTAGTCAATACTGAAAATATAATAACATATTACACACACACACACACATATATATATATATATATATATATATATATATATATATATATATATATATATATATATATATATATATATATATATATATATATATATATAGTATAGGTCCGCCGGCCGACCTACTGCTTTCCAGCCTGGACTTTCCAGCCTGGACTTTCCAGCGAGGACTTTCCAACCGGGACTTTCCAGCGTGGACTGCCTTCCAGCTCGCTGGGCTACTTTGCCTGTCAGCCGGCCTAGCTGTGCTAGCTGGGCCTAAGTTGAGCCGGCCCAGGGCCTGACCTAATTGTTCCCTATAAATAAAACATGAGGGAACCCTAATTCCCTAAGTTATCAGCCTCCACTTCTCTCCTCTACACACAATGATGATTCTCTCTGGCCAAGAGAGATCATCTCTCTTCGTTCACCACACTAACTTGATCGTCGGAGCCGTCTCCCGGGGCTCACGCCCTGGGGCGGTTCTAACGGTTTTGTTCTCTGATGGCAGCTAGGAACCGAGTCGGGAACAAGATGACGGTACCACACCAGATCCATGATTCAGATCTAACACCAAGACCCGACCCTCGGAACCGAGTTCTCATCATTGGCGCCATCCGTGGGACCTCGAGCAAATAGCCATTGTCGCCCAAGGTTCAAACTTCATCTCTTCAATGATCTTACAGATCTGATTCTCAAAGGTTTTAATTCCTAAAATCTTTTCAAATTTTCTTCTTTTGTTCAAAAGCTCGAACAAACAAAAGAATCCTAAAAAAAATCTCTTGTTCTTGTACCTTGAATACGTCCGACTCAGTCGCAGAGAAATTTATATTGCTTTAACTGTCTCAAAGATCTTATTTCTATCCAAAAAGAGAAAATAACAGCTCAAACCCATTTTAATACTATGAACCGATGAATCATACTGTGAACCGATGGATCTTTCAAATCCATTCGATAAAAGGAAAAGAGGGTTTGTGTGGTTGAAACAAATCGAAGTTGATGAGGAGTACATGGCTTTGTCTCTTGATTCGGTCAAGCTACAACAACACCAAAATTACCTGCCCTAGTTCCAGTTATACCCCTCATTTTACGCTTCTCAAATCAATTACATTAGAGTTGCTTTTCAGATGTTCATTTTCAGCTCTCCTCGTCGAATCGATAAAATAAGATGGAAGCCTTGAGATTTTACTACCTGCTCTGGGTACAATCACTTCAAAAACCCACCGTCAAAATCAGATTCAAGAACTCATTGGAGTTGTTTTTTTTAACGATCTTAAATTCACCAACCGGCCACATGGAATATTGTCGGTCTATTGACGACGAGCTTCCACCATCCAACCATACTCACCACGGCAAACGAAAACGGAAAAGAAAACTCCTAATTAACGAATATGGCTTTCAATTTCTTAGAAAATCCAATTCCAGTCATCTTTTGATCGGTGTTGCAGCAGTGGGGCGGGTTAGGTCATTGCCGCCGGAGAAAATAGGAGAGACTACTAAGAGCTTGGCTTGGGGGGAGTAGCTTGCCACCGTCGGAGCTAGAGGAATAGTCGGGGTGTTCAGAGTGTCGGATCTTTGGCCGCCGGAGAAGGGGATGGTGCCATCCACCGCTGGAACGAGACTATAGGCGGAAGAGGAGGCAACCAGGTATCCTTCGATCTGTTATCCGATTCACTAGGTTTGTTTGGTTGGGCTTGTTAGCAAATTTGATCTGTATCACCACTGGACTCTTTTACCTGGGCTTTGATATATGGGCTGTCATTTTTAGTAGCTAAACTCTAATCTGTGGGCTAGTAATTGTTTATATGGGTTTTAGGTAAAATGGAATTTGAATAACTCAACTAGTAATGGAATAATTCTAAAGTGAAGCTAGTTTAATTAGATGACGAATGGAGTTAAAATTCTTTTATTATTATTTTCATTTAAACAATCATTTATCTAAGATACGAGTTTATTTAATTAAACATGACCTAAACCCATTGTGATAGATAACATGAGTTTTAAATCGAGATAACTAGATTAATTCAAAGTGTTTTTATTTAATCAAGCAAATATTATTTGAGATATAATATTATTTGATTAAACATAATTTAAACATGTTATTAGCATTAATAGGGATTTTAAGGTGAGTTTAAGTCACAAATATTTGGATATATGTGGCTTTTGGGTAAAAGCATCAATCATTGAGTGATGTATCATTTTAAGTATGACTAGATAATCATGATGAATCGTCTAGGTAATATTTGGACTAGACAATTAAACTTGGGATCACATATAGACATAAGTTCCACATCAGCATGAGACCCTAGTTAAGTTTAAATAAAGATGACACCCTTAGATCACGTATTTATCTTTATACGTTTGATCTCATAGGGAATTGAAGATTGATGAGGTGTTGTCTATGATTGAGCGGTTACGGAAAGACGATTTTATAGGGATTATTGTTGACTTTTCAGTCGATACCGAGGTGAGTTTACCGGGAGTACACATCCCAACTATTATCTTTTGTGTGTGTTATCAATTACTTTTCATGCATATTATTATGTGCAATGTGTTATATGATTACTACTTGTGCATTGCATGAAAATGGGTTTCTAAAGATGTTTTCAAATAAAGAGTATGATGTTGTTTTTGAAAGACGTTTTGAGCATCCTATTATGTATTGCATTTCATATAGGATGGGATTGACCGTGTGATACCTTGAGGACGAGTTTGACCCTTCTCAATCAAAGAGGGTGAGGAGTTATTATGAGTTTGACCCTTCTCTAAAATAAAGAGGGTGAGGAGAGTTTGTTCCCGACAATAGGGAACCGCATGAGGGAGTTGCTAATCCTCATGGGACTAGTGTGATGGCCACTAGTTCTAGTTTAACCTATACGGGGATCGAGTGATATGCTTCGTGCGTGTCATTTGTGAACTTAGGTAGGTGCCATTGAGGCGAGTTGGACTTTTATGAGATGGACGTGGGTTGGGATAGTTGCATCATGCATTTGCATTTGCATATCATAACTATCTATTTTAAGTAAACCTTTATGATGTTTTAAATAACTTTTGAAGTGTGTTTCAAAACTATTTTTGGGGTTCGTCCTGAGTGTGGTAGTTCACTGCCCACTCGAAATGGGTCAACCTCGGGTAAGCTCACTAGGCATTTCAATTGCCTAACTTATTTTGATGTGTACTCAGGTTGAGGAGTTTAGAGGATCTTAGAGGAGCGGGATGTTTTAGAAGGCCACTGGTTGTGTGGTTTCATTTTAAACTATGTAATGGTATTTGAATTGTAACAACCTCGCAACTTTAAAAACTAAAATGTTTTAACTAAATGGGACCAAATGATGTTTTCCGCAACTTAAACCTAGATTATTTCTCATTAAAACCCATGTGATTTAAAATGGTTTTTGAAAGAAAATGATTTATTTGAAGATGTTGAAACTAAGGTTTTACTAAAGGATGATGATTTTTGGAATAATGATGATAAACCATGGGTTAAAATAATATTTTATGAAAAGCCTTAAGCGAGGGTGTTTCAATTTGGTATCAGAGCATGAGTTTAAGTGAACTAGGTACTAGGAGTAGTGCTTAGACTTAAACTATGATGCTTCTAAGGATGTTTGACCTTTTAAGTAGTTGACCTTTAGAACTTAGTAGTAAGTGCTAGCTTGTGAATAAGATTCTAACCATTTAATTAGTGGATTCGGTTTGGCATGAGGAATACTCTTGGCAAGAGGACTTTATGCATGAGGATTCTTATGTAGAAATGAAGTGCAACCTTGAAGGATCATGACGACATGGCAACATGAGGAAGAACTTTGTGAGAATGCCGACTGCTAAGGGATTGAGCTTCATGCTCACAAACACACGCAAAGCAACATAGACAACCATGCTGTCCAGCTCCAGCAAGTTGTCATGCTGCCCAGCTCCAACAAGCAACCAGGTCGTTGGCCCCTACAAGCAACCACGCTCCCCAGATCCAGCCGTTGTCCAGCCGGCAGCCACTGTCCAGTTCTAGCCCGCAGTCGCGGCTCAGCTCTTGCCAGCTCGCTGCCCGACTCCAGAGCTATCCAACAATTCCGTTGCTAATTCCAGACGGCAGCCCAGTGGCTCAGCTCTTGCCAGCTCGCCGCCCGACTCCAGAGCTATCCAGCAACTCCGTTGCTAATTCCAGGCGGCAGCCCCGTGGCTCAGCTCTTGCCAGCTCGCCGCCCGACTCCAGCGCTAGCCAGCAACTCCGTTGCTAATTCCAAATGGCAGCCCCGTGGCTCAGCTCCAGCCAGCTCGCCGCCCGACTCTAGCGCTAGCCAGAAAATCCGCAGCCAGTTCCAAATGGCAGCTCCAGCTCCAGCTCCAGCCAGCTCGCTGCTTGGATCCAACGCCAGCCAGCAACTCCGCTGCCAGTTCCAGATGGCAGCCCTGCGCCTAGCCTCAGCTAATAGCCTCGCTGTCCGTCTCCAAATCCAACTAACAGCCATGCCATCGAGCACTTGCCACCAAAAAGAATGCGTTGTATTTGAAATGTAACAATCCATGTATAAACTTCCATATACGAGCCCCCACACCTTCCGGAGCGAATCAACAATACAAAAAACAACACATACTCAATTGTACAAGACTTAACCCCATACACTCGTTATCCTCATTAAACCATCATTACCTCTTCAAAAAAAAAGGGGGAGTAGAAGGGCTGACACAACACTACACAGAATTATTACATCTATCTTAAGTTTGAAGATAAACTACATGACAAGCTGATAACGATAGAGTATTCTCGGGAGATGACATTAATACTCTGAACAAGCAGCAATCGCTGCCCATCTCCGGTCAGTAGTCATTCTCCAGCTCCAGACAACCATACTTTCCAGCTCCAGACAACTACACTCTCCAGCACCAGAAAGTCACACTGTCAGGCCAGCAGCCATGCTGCCCAACCGCTTAGCCGGACAGCCGCTGCTCAGCCCCAGGCAATAGCCATGTTGCCTAACTCCAGCTTGCATTTGCTACCCAGTTCCAGCCAGCACTCCTGTCCAGCCGCAGTCATCCATGTTGTCCAGCTCCAGACAGCCACGCCTATCCAGCTCCAAACAGTTACACTGTCTAGCCAGTAGCCATACTGTCCAACCACTCAGCTGGACAGCCGCCCAAATTGTACAACTCTTGACGGCAACACCACTGCTTGCAATCTCGACAACAACTGTGTTACATGGCCTTAAAACAACAACCAAGTCGCAACTATTCCACGAGCAGACTCGCAAAGTGTTGGCTAGTATAAGCACAATCCTAACGGAGCTCAAAAGGCATAACGTCTTCCTTGAATCACTCTTCATCAACTCAAACACTAAAATAAGAAGATTTCAAGATTCTTGGCATCAACTTACAAGGCTTAGCGACTCCTGGTCCTAGTCTTATCGACCTTAAGGGTGAAATACTCCCTAGCGGGCTCAGTGACTCCTGGTCCTAGCCTTAGCAAGGTCCAGCCGGGTGAAACATCCCGAAGAAGGCTTAGCGACTCCTGGTCCTAGTCTTATCGACCTTAAGGGTGAAATATTCCCTTGCAGGCTCAGTGACTCCTAGTCCTAGCCTTAGCAAGGTCCAGCCGGGTGAAACATCCCGAAGAAGGCTTAGCGACTCCTGGTCCTAGTCTTCTCGACCTTAAGGGTGAAATACTCCCTAGCGGGCTCAGTGACTCCTGGTCCTAGCCTTAGCAAGGTCCAGCCATGTGAAACATCCCGAAGAAGGCTTAGCGACTCCTGGTCCTAGTCTTATCGACCTTAAGGGTGAAATATTCCCTAGCAGGCTCAGTGACTCCTGGTCCTAGCCTTAGCAAGGTCCAGCCGGGTGAAACATCCCGAAGAAGGCTTAGCGACTCCTGGTCCGAGTCTTATCGACCTTAAGGGTGAAATATTCCCTAGCGGGCTCAGTGACTCCCGGTCCTAGCCTTAGCAAGGTCCAGCCGGGTGAAACATCCCGAAGCAGGCTCAGCGACCCCTGGTCCTAGCTTTAGCAACGTCTGAGTGGACGAAATGTCCTAACAGGCTCAGCGACTTTAAGTCCAAGCCTTACCATGTCCAACAACATCTCTTCCTTATGAGGATCGACAAAGACAAGCACGAGTTTTTTCTATACTCAAACGATCAATAAGTACTTATCACATCGTATCTCATTGCAAGTTATTCTACAACAACAGCATTATCTAGGAGGCAGCCTTGCTGCTTATTATCCGGACGGCCCCACTGCTCATTATCCGGGAGGCAGCCTTGCTGCTTATTATCCGGACGGCCTCGCTGCTCATTATCCCGGAGGCAGCCTTGCTGCTTATTATCCGGACAGCCTTGCTGCTTATTATCCGAACGGCCCCACTGCTCATTATCCGGGAGGCAGCCTTGCTGCTTATTATCCGGACGGCCTCGCTGCTCATTATCCGGGAGGCAGCCTTGCTGCTTATTATCCGGACGGCCTCGCTGCTCATTATCCGGGGGGTAACTCTGCTCCTTATTTATCTGAACAGCAATACTTACTGCTCACTATGGTGGCAACGACATCATCAAAACAACAACCAGACCAACACTATTACAACAACTTTCCTCTATTCGCTTTAGTCTGACACGGATACCTATCAGCTACCCGCATCAGACTGGGGGGAAACAGGCTTGGTATCGCTTATACAAAACATTATTGAGACGGTTCGCAAAACTCATGAAAAGAAGGCTATGTAGATGATTATTGGCGGTACTTCACCAAGTCATAACGGGAATGTTACAACAATCCCTCCACATAATGATTACAGTAACTTCGCTGCTACATCATATAGTCGCCTTGCGGCATTATCACGCCATTTCCATGTTGCATGACCGTCACAGTACACAGCTGTGACAATAACTATGCTGCGTCATATCGACCGAATTATAATCCGACGATGCAAGAAAACATTATCAAGCTAGCCTCACATTGTGCAGATCCAAGTCTACCTTGAAATCTGCTACAACATACTACAGCTCCCATAGGCGAGGTTTGGTCATTCATTTTGTATATTGATGCACATTTACTATGTACAGTCCAATGCGATTGGTCGGAAACCAACCACATCGGACTAGGGGACTTGACAGCGTATGATCAATAGAATCGTATCCAGTCTAATGTGATCGGTCGCAAACCAATCACATCGGACTGAGGGGACTTGATAGTATAGGTCCGCCGGCCGACCTACTGCTTTCCAGCCTGGACTTTCCAGCGAGGACTTTCCAACCGGGACTTTCCAGCGTGGACTGCCTTCCAACTCGCTGGGCTGCTTTGCCTGTTAGCCGGCCCAGCTGTGCTAGCTGGGCCTAAGTTAAGCCGGCCCAGGGCCTGACCTAATTGTTCCCTATAAATAGAACATGAGGGAACCCTAATTCCCTAAGTTATCAGCCTCCACTTCTCTCCTCTACACACAAGGATGATTCTCTCTGGCCAAGAGAGATCATCTCTCTTCATTCACCACACTAACTTGATTGTCGGAGCCGTCTCCCGGGGCTCACGCCCTGGGGCGATTCTAACGGTTTTGTTCTCTGATGGCAGCTAGGAACCGAGTCGGGAACAAGCTGACGGTACCACACCAGATCCACGATTCAGATCTAACACCAAGACCCGACCCTCGGAACCGAGTTCGCATCATATATATATATATATATATATATATATATATATATATATATATATATATATATATATATATATATATATATATATATATATATATATATACTAGCGGCAGACCCGCGCGATGCGGCGGCGGCCGTTTGGTGGGGGGGGGGGGGGGAGGTGTGTACCCGCGCAATGTGGCGGACGGCGGGTAATTTTCTTTTGGCTATGTAGCGAACGTTTTATGAAGGGTAGGGTTAATACCCGCGCGATGCGGCGGTGACGATATTTTGTTTCGACGTATTGTGGCGGACGGCGGGTAATTTTCTTTTGGCTATGTAGCGAACGTTTTATGAAGGGTAGGGTTAATACCCGCGCGATGCGGCGGTGACGATATTTTGTTTCGACGTATTGTTTCCAGGCGGCGGTTTGTTTATTTGATGATTAGATTTTGTTTAGCAAATTATTTTCTTTCGGTTAATGACTTAAGGTTTAGTATTTACTTTAACGGTTTTTAGGGTTTAGTATTTAGTTTAACGGTTATGGCTTAAGGGTTACTATTTAGTTTATCTATTTTTTGTTAATTGAATTATTAGTATATACATTCTGTAGTTATTTGATAAATCAAACACATCTCAATGTTAGTTAGAAATTAAGACAGATATCGAGTATAAATAATTAGCAACTAATAATAAACAACTTTAATATTTGTAAAAACACAACTTAAAAGTAACAATTTTTCTAATTTCTATATCAGATATAAAAATTGATATGCCAATTATTTTATTTTTTAATTAATTAATAGAATTAATTAATCCTTATAAGGCCATATATCTAATTTGACCCATGAAAAGAGTTAACCCTAACCCTAAATATATTACAACGCCTCCTCTTCACTCTCGTCCCTCTCTCGTTCAACCTCTCAAGATCTCGATCTTCTCACTCTCGATCTCTCCTTCTCCGATCTTCCAAGCTTCACTCCGAATCGAGCCCATCCAGATGAAGTCCATCTCTCTCATTCAACCTCTCAACACCCGATCAAGTCGTCGTCTCAATCGCCGCCGATCCCGATCAAGCCGCTGATGATACACGGTTCCATCTTCTCCCACAGATCCACCGATCCGGCTCTCCCCTTACATCTTCTCCCACAGATCCACCGATCCACCACTTCAATATGCTTCCTAGCCACCTGTACAGATCACGCACCACTTCGATCTGCTTCCTAGCCACCTGCAACTGTCTCTTTCGTCTCCTTCTGTTCGCGATCCAAAACGCGATCCAAGACCACCTAACCCATAAGCACCGAACCCATCAGCACCGGCAAGCCTCCGATTCAAAACCCACTAACCGTATAGGCCGATCTGTTGCTCCCGTTGCACCCACCCGAACCGACCTGCAACCTTCAGTTTTTACCCGATGATCCACAGGTTTCCATTTTCAAATTTCTCCCGATGATCCACATGTTTGGTAGTTTTCAGCATTCTCTTTTTCAATTCTGATTCAGTCAAAAGAGATTTCCGGTTCTGATTTTGGTTAATTGTTTACTGATTTTGGATTCCGATATTTGTTTTCTAGATTTGATATATCTGATTTTTTAGATTGTTTACTGATCTTCTGATATTTGTTTTTAGATTTAGAGTTTTTATTTTTGTTGTTAGATTTCGATTATTTTGTGGTCTGATTTTGGTTATGACTGTTCTGATATTTGGTTGAATCAGATGATCGTTTCTCTTTGGTTGAATCAGATGACCGTTTCTCTGGCTTTGTAGTGGAATACTAAAGCACTATACTGGCTGACATATTTTGATCTTGTTAGTTTGGATCGAGTTGCAGTTAAGATAATAATTCACACAGTGTACAGAATTGGACCATAAATCAGGGAAATTTCTTAAATCAGGTAGTCATGTATCATTAAACTTATAAAATCCTCCAAGCTTTGTTCATGCTTTTCCTTTTTGTAAATATTAAGTTAATTTCAGATGTTTTGTCAAAACACTAATGGTTTAGATCCAGATTGCTGAAATTCTGTTATTAATATCAAAATGAATTTTTGTTAGCTAGAACCATTGATTTTATATATTTCTTCATATACCTTTAAACATTAAAAACAACACAACTTAATATATCAAAAATAACCAACAATTACAGCAACCTGGAAACAGACTAAAGAAGAAACAATTGCATCAACCTGTACAAAGACATGTTTTTAATATTTATTTAGTATGCAGAAAATAAATTGATAATATAATAAAAAATTACAAAAAAATACATTTAATTCGTGAATGCATGATTTTAAACTAAATGATGTCTATTTGCCACAGGAAAACATTAAATGGAGAAATAGAAGCTGATCCATATAAAATGTGCAAACATAGACTTGACGCTGCATCAATACTTCAAGAGTCAAGCACTATTTGGTTTGATGAGATGCCTCCACATAATTTGTAGCTAGACAGAGAAGGGGGAAGAGTAAAAATGTTTGGGTGGGAAAGTGTCTATTTATACATTTTAGGTTGTGTTTTTATTGGAGGAAATTTGTTGGCAAGGATTACTTATTTGTTTAAGGGTTCAGATTGATTTAAAATAAAGCTACAGCCAAGATGATCTCCTGCATATGTTACAGGATAGGATTGTAAAATTCAAAATTTTGAATAGGATTGTAAAATTCAAAATTTTGAACATAATTTCAAAAGGCAAAATTGAACACTGGTGCAATCTGAAAATTTGTCTCAATCTCTACAGTATGCATATAAGTGGATTGTATCACCGTGTCTTTTTTCCCTTGTGTTTAATTGTGCATAAATGGAATGTACCTCTTAAAGTTTTTAAGACATTGTGGCTTTAAACACTTGTACATATTATATATGCATTATAGTATAGATATATATATATATATATATATATATATATATATATATATAGAGAGAGAGAGAGAGAGAGAGAGATGTGGTATAAGAAGCGACATGCTAGAAGGGAGAGTAGAGTAGCATTGATTAGGAAGGATGGTTGATCGACGACGACGACAACAACAACGGATGAGAGAAGGCTGTTGGTGGTGAAAAGGATCGAGAAAAAGAAATAAATTTTTTGATAAATATAACATAACATATAGTAAACTACTAGATATTTTTATAATCCGATCTTTTATATTATTATAAACTTTTAATGCATATCTAAATATCAGTTATAATAAGGTTTATAACATAAATTCTTATTAAAAGTTCTTTTATTTACAATTGTGTTAAGAGGAACAAAAGATATATAGTATGGAAAATGCCAACCCCACTAAATTTCCACTACAATTTCCAATTAAATTTGTCGTCCATTTTAATTATTTCATATGCACGTGAATAGTTGACTTGATAAAAGGAGTTGTTGGTTTATGGGAAGCAATGGACTCAAGAAGTCAAGAACGATGAGATTGATTCAAGTAAGCAACAAACTCAATTACAATAAATAGAAAAAGAGATAGTGGAAAAATATGACAATCAATATAATGGTTCTATAGTTTGCTCAAATAATGTGGTTTTTTATTATATGATTATGATTATACATATGATGGTAAATAGAACCATAAAATCATCGATGAAATATATGCATTTTATAATATTTATTTCTGAATATTAATTAGTTATGAATGTTTATTTTTGAACATTAACAGTATTCAGTATTTTAGTATGTATAATCATATAATATTTACATATTTCATCAATGTTCGTCAATGATAAGACATAGAGCCATAGATACGTCTTCAGAACCCTTAGATCAAATTAGGGTGATAAAGATATGATGGTAAAATAATATTTTATTAAAAAATAAAAATAATTTATTAATTATATTACTAATTTATAGCAATTATGTTCGTAAATGAACATTGACATTCATAAACTAGCTATTACTACACTCGAATATTAAATTCCATTTACATCTATTATAAATTAACATTCATAACTAATTAATGTTAAAAAATGAACATTGACAAAGTTTGATAAAATATACAAACATAAAATCATGTTCACAAATGAATATTAGCGAACACTAACAAACATTGATGAAATATATAACAGACAACATGTTCAGAAATAAACATTGGTGAACGTTGATAAAATATACAAACATACACACATGTTCAAAAATGAACATTGAAAAACATTGCTGAAATATACAAAGGTTAACAGAATGATTATTTGGTTTTATGTTGACTCTCCCCTATATATATATATATATATATATATATATATATATATATATATATATATATATATATATATATATATATATATATATATATATATATATATATATATATATATATATAGGGGAGAGTCAATATAAAACCAAATAATCATTATGTTAACCTTAGTATATTTCAACAATGTTTTTCAATGTTCATTTACAATTTTCACGTGGTTCTGTAGTTAGATGATATAATTTGGTTTTATATTGAACATATATATATATATATATATATATATATATATATATATATATATATATATATATATATATATATATATATACTAGCTGCGTACCCGCGCAATGCGGCGGCGGCAGTTTGGTGGGGGTGTTAAGCGTGAAAACATGTCATGGGGAAACAATTGATCACCATTGGTAACTCCTTTTTCTACGAACATCCTTCAAATAATAAATATGACAGGAATTCTTGTCCAGGGGTAAAAAAGTCAACTTTCCTCCTTAAATCGATTCACATAACAACAGCTTCAACCCTTCGCGACTTCAAAGGAATTTTTTCCTGCAAATTTATAAGAATAACACACACACGCTTCAACCGAAAACACACGCGATGCGGCGGCGGCAAATAATTCGTTTCAGTGAATAGTTTTCGGATGGCGTTTAGTTACCTTTCAGTAAATAATTTCGTTTTAGGGATTAGTTTCTTTTCATAAAAATCAGTAACCATTAAAAGTATATCTATAATACACGAGGTTTTTTGTTAAAATTAAAACATATGTTTCCGTTTTGTGTTAAAAGATAAATACGTTGTTGTTTAGGGTTCGATAATATTTTACAGGAGGCAATTAGTTGCATTTCCGGTTCCTACACTCTAAGATGAGTCCCAATATTTCGATCGTGTATCCCCTATACTCGTCCTTAGATATTATTAATTAATTTAAATTTTCAATTTTAAAATATTCAACGTGAAAATAATAAAATTAAATATTGGAAACAAACTCTTAAATCATGGTAAACAGATGTGATTTTTCAGTAAATGATTTATTTGTTTGTTTATTCTGGGCTATTTTTTACTATTGCTTAGGATATTCATTTTTGCGATTTCAACCACATAAAATTGGCTCAGCCCTATGCTAGTTTTTAAAAACTCAGGTGATCATTTAGCTCAATGAGAACCATATCCATTTTTATATTCATTAAAACCATATATCTTTCTTTAATCATATCACGTGACATATAGTTGTTTTCTTTTGCCTTATACAGTTATACTATGTATAGAGTTGCTTTGGTTTGCTGTTGGAAGTACAGTAATACATCTCGTTTTTTAACCACATTTATAGAAATGGCCAGCAGGAAGCTGGCATTTAACAACAATTACAGAAAATTGACATATAGCACTCTAATAGCAACATACTATGATAAAACTCTTAAATAATCCTCATGCCTTCCTGTGCACCACTCATGAACAATATCAAGATACTTTTATCTAACACCTCTTTAAAGCAACATACTTTGATATAACCAACGAACCAATAATCTCACAAATTACATTTTCCTTCTTGACTGCCTAAAATGAACTCTCAAACTCCAGCCCCCATACTTAGGAATCGCCTTCAAACTCCAGCCCCCATACTTCGAAATATTTGTCAGTACAGCCCCATCACTTCAAAACCCATCGTCAAAAACTAACCTGAAGGTCCATATGGAGCTTAAAGTCTCTCTTAATCTGTCTTAACTAAGATTGGCACTTATATTTCGACTTCATCAATAAAGTATTAATCGTTAAACCATATAAAACAATAAAAGTTTCAGACATTTGTTTCAAATTAACAAGTTTAACAAAGATCCCATGTGACAATTATGTAATAAAGTGCCACTTTTTTATTTATGTACCTCTCTGCTCACAGGTTAAAATGGTCAATTTCAAAATATGTCTGAAATATTTGAAGTTTTAACTGGGAATTTAAAGTATTAGTAGTTAGAACCAAAAATCTATATTATAAGTTGATTTACTACTCATAATAGCATATTATTACCCCAATATTAGGACAAACTCAAAAAGAGCAAAGTTGTACCTCATCTGAGAGACAAAAGGAGATACTTCCCCAACTTCTGCTACAAAACAAAATAAAAAAATAATCAAGAAAGAGAAAGAAACAGAGGCACTCATTAACAAAATAAATTCAATAACATTTGGGGATGTATAACACATAATAAAGTACGAAATTTGTTCAGAGCATCTGTTATCTTCATCCTTATTCTTGATGGCCTCTTTGTAAATTAGATCAAAAAGCAGGGGTAGTACGGTAAGTTCCATTCGAAGATGTAATGTCACCTGTTTGTAGCATCAAAGCTGAGAATTGAGTGTATCATTTTCCCATTAATGCAAAATTCATGATAATTCACATTAAATAAACTAAAATATTCAGATGGTGTATAGGTAATACAGAGATAAGCAAATACCTCGAAGTGGTTCCGATTCTTTATCTCACCACCCACATATGAACAACACCAGTTTGTTATAAAGGTCTAAAAATTAACCAGACTCACTTGTTAGAAACCCTCATATGAGTTCAAGAATAAGTCCAAACCCATAACTTCTGATCGAGATATGCTTTCATCTGCTTTGAGAGAGGAAGAAGAGGAGTGAGAAGATATGCCTTCCTATAATTTATTTTCCGTCCTGTCAGCTAAGCACACAAAAATAATTAGAAATATGGACAAATTCCTTCAGACTTTTCAAAATGAGAGATGTGTTTATACATGATTTCTATAAGAAACTCAATCGAAATGCTCATCAAGCCAGCCTGTGTTATGCTTTGTCATACAATAAAGAAAATAAACTTAGCTAAAAGGTTATACAAACAAAAATAATAATTTCAAGCTATTAATTAAACATCATTCGTAGATTTTAAGATTTTTCAAATTTTCAAATTTTCAAATTTCGAAAATTTTCAAACTTTTTCAAAATTATTCAAATTTTCAAACTTTTCAAAATCATTCAAATTTTCAAATTTTTTAAATTATTCAGATTTCCAATAATTTGAAAAGTTTAAAATTTTCGTAAATTTGAATAATTTGAAATTTTTGAAAAGTTTTAAAATTGAATAATGTAAAAAGTTTGAATAATTTGAAAAGTCTGAAAATTTGAATGATATTGAAAAGTTTGAATAATTTAAAATTTTAAAACTTTTCAAATTATAATAATTTCCAAGATTTTCAAACTTATCAAATTATTCAAAATTTTCAAATTTTCAAAATTCGAAAATTTCAAAATTTCGAAAATTTTAAATTATTCAAACTTTCAAAATTATTCAAATTTTCAGACTTTTCAAATTATTTAAAATTTTCAAACTTTTAAAATTATTCAATTTTAAAACTTTTCAAAATTTTCAAATTTTCAAATTTCAAAAATTTTCAAATGATTCAAAAATATTCAGACTTTTCAATGCTATAATTTCTGAAATCTATAAAATTTCTGAAATCTATAAAATTTTGTAAAAAGAAATAGTATAATGCTATAATCCGGACCAAAACTGTAAAATTTTTGAAATCTATCAAATTTTGTAAAAAGAAATAGTACAATGCATCCTACTTTCATTTTTATCTTATCAAGGGTATTTTAGGCATTTGACTCAAACATACCTCTGTTCCTACAGCAAGCTTCTCAAACTCAAACACGCCCATAGGTCCATTAACAGTTTGGGTAGTATCCAAAGATTCACTGAATGACTTAATAGAATCTGGACCAATGTCCAAACCCATCCAGCCATCAGGAATGCTATTGGCTGGAACCACCGGTAATTTCACAAAAACCACACCTTTTAGCATATACTAAGGCAAGGGCAATATGGGAAAAAGAAAGGGAAAAAGAAGAAAACCTTGCTGTTGGCATATGCATCAAACTTATCAGCAATTACAACATCAGAAGGGAGTAATAGAGACACCCCTTTAGACTTGGCCTTTTCAAGAAGTGAAGTTGCAAGCTCAAGTTTATGTAAGTGAAGACAAGGAAACATTGTAAGACAATTGAATACCTGTTAGTCAAAACCTATGTAGGACCAAAATTATACACAATTTTAACTCAAAAGGGTAGTAAAACTCAATAAGAAAATAAGAAAAAAAGATGACCGAATAAAGATCTAAGTAAACCTGTCAATGAGCCGAATGCTGTTTCTAGTATTCTGTTGTACACAATTGAATATTAGTTTATGATTCGCACACAACAAGATAAAAGTTACATTAATAAGACCGAAAGTGTTTAGATTATTGTAAATAGATTTAAGGAAATAAATCCAATATTTCGAAATTTAAAAAACAGTTATTCCATTGGTGATTTAATATCAATATTTTTGAAGTAATTCCTGGAAAACATATCAGTTTTTCAATCTTGAGCAAAACCTATATCTTGAAATCGTGAGAATTATATAAATAAATAATTAATTATTCAAACTTACCCAAGAAAAAAAAAGTCTTGAAAACAGAGTGGGTTTCAAGTATCAGCTAGACATGAACACCATGGTTATCATCATTATCTTTCTTTAAAACCCTTGTTGTTGAAAGTTTCTTCTACTATCTGCAATAAAAACCTACAACACCAGAAACAAAACTGAAAAACAAAATGACAAAATGGTGTTCTCTGTGTCCAGAGAGGAGAGAGTGTGCGTACTCAGTTTGAGTTTTACTACCCTTTTGAGTTAAATTGTGTGTAAATAAGTTGCAGACCTCATGGACAAAATTATAGGACCAAAATTATAAAAATACAAATTATAAAAATACAAATGTACTTCTGATTCATGGCGACGACAAGTGATGATGGTGGAGGTGCGGTGGTTAGTGGTTTCAAAGTGGTGCCCCAGGTTTAGCGTTTTCTGATTTCATGATAGAGACGGATGGAGGATAGAAGAATGGCTTTCTTTTGGGTCCTAGGGTTCGTGCAGATCAGGAAGAAGACGAAGGAGGATGGAGATTTAAATGGGAGATATGAATGTATCGGGAAGACGATATTCCTCAAAGGTCAAACAAAGAGTCTAACGTGGGGTTTTTACGGGTACATTATAACCTTCCAAATCCATTATTGTTCTTCCAGTCATTGAAAAACCAAGGATCCAGATCCATCACCATTCTTTCCAGTACCTGGACACAGAAAATACAACATCTAGATCGGTATAAACAAATAGAACAAAATAACGATATTTCAGAAGAGGTAAAAGGTACAAAACATGTTTAGCCGGTGTAGATCCATACCAAATCCGATCGAGATTCATCAGGTACCAAATCCGGTGGAGATCCAAACAAAAGCCGATCGAGATTCATCATGTACCTGGTATTTACTGAAAGTTTTCCATCAAAACTCAACTTGATCTTGCAAAAATTAGAAAACCAAAATAAATGGAACATTAGAAGTCTAAAATCGATCGAAAGTCAAATCAAAACCTACCTTCCCCTTCGATTTCCGAAACCACTATCTGATCGAAACTCAAGCCATAGAAATATAAAATCAAAGGTTCCTGGCAATCGATATAGTGAGAGGGATGGAGGAAAACGATAGTGATGAGACTCACCTGTGAAGAATGTGTACCGGTACTTGGTGATGATGACGGCGACAAGTGATGATGGTGGAGGTGCGGTGGTTAGTGGTTTCAAAGTGGTGCCGAGGTTTAGCGTTTTCTGATTTCATGATAGAGACAAGATGGAGGATAGAAGAATGGCTTTCTCCCAGAGGCGATTTGGTGGCCCGATTGGTGAGGTGGTAGCAGGGGTAAATGAAGGAGGCGGTGATTAGGGTTCGGGAGATCAAAGAAGGAGAGAGAATGTGAGAGAGGGCTTTGAAATTTTGAAAGAGAGATTTCAGTTTTCAAATTGTAAAAGTGAGATTTCAGATTTCATTCGCCCGCTTGTCTAAAAATCACGCGTGTTGGCCGGGTACAGCACTACAATATTTAGTTAACGCATAACAAGTTTGTATAATATGGTTAATATGTTGTGCATTGTGTATTATAATTTGTACTATCTTAAAAATTAAGACAATTGTGCATAAGGGGGTTGTAATTTATATATGGTTTATAGTATACTAGCTGCGTACCCGCGCAATGCAGCGGCGGCAAATAGTGTTGTTTCGACAATTACTTTTTAGGTTTTAGGTTGCATATGGGAGGGGGAGTTGCCAAATATGAGAGTGATTAATTTTTTTCGGGTGATTGAATACCTTTTCAACGATATAGGGGGCGGTAAATACCCGAGAGTATGAGACCAAAAATGGAAAAAACTTTTAGAAATCGGTTTGGAACTATAGGGATATTTTGCAATGAAATGATAAATAGAAGTAGAATGTTATAATCTGAACAAAAGATAAAGTAAACAAAAGGGCAAGGGGCAAAACAATTTTTCGGACCAAAACTGTAAAAATTCTTAAATCTAACAAATTTTGTAAAAACAAAAAGTACAAGGCTATAATCCGCAAAAAATAAAACTAAGTAAATGCTTAGTTTGGGCAAAACTCGCATTTAAGGAAAGTACACTGCAATAATAATCCAAAAATATAGACAAATTAAACATTTCGTTTGGGTGAACTCGCATTTAATGAAAGTACAATGCTATAATCTGACAAAGTAAATATTTCTAGTGCAATAACTTTAAAAAAATGAAAAAGTCAAAGAAACCATAACATAAATTGCAATGTACTAAAGTTTATGTGTGTGCAGGGGATGTGTGTTCATGAATTTTTAAACAGAAAGAGGAAAGTACAATGCTATAATCTGGAAAAATAAAACAAAGTAAATGCTTTGTTTGGGCAGAAATCGCATTTAATGAAAGTACAATGCTATAATAATAACAATAATAGAAGTAGAATGCTATACTGCACACATCAGTGTGATCTACAGGTAATCTACATGGACACATACAATCATAAAAGCCATTGTAAATTAGAAACAATTTGAACAAAATTATATGAATAGTGACGAAGGTTAGGGTTTATTACCTTTTTTGGTTTACAGCTTCGATTTGTGACTTTATTTGATAAAAAAATTTCTCTTTCTTATTTGCAATTTGAAGCTGACCTGGAGTCCACGTAGGCATCTAATTAGCGATTTTTCAAACTTTTTCATATTATTCAAAATTTTCAAATTTTGAAATTTTGAAAATTTTCAATTTTCGAAAATTTTAAATTATTCAAACTTTTTCAAATTATTCAAAATTTTCAAATTTTGAAATTTTGAAAATTTTCAATTTTCGAAAATTTTAAATTATTTCAAAATTTTCAAATTATTCAAAATTTTCAAACTTTAAAAATTATTCAAATTTTAAACTTTTCAAATTAATCAAATTTCCGAAATTTTCAAAATTTTCAAATTATTGAAAATTTTCAAATTTTTAAATTTCGAAAATTTCGAAAATTTTAAATTATTCAAAATTATTTAAATTTTCGAAATTTTCAAACTTTTCAAATTATTCAAAATTTTCAAATTTGCAATTTTCGAAAATTTGAAAATTTTCAAAATTCGAAAATTTTAAATTATTCAAACTTTTCAAAATTTCAAACTTTTAAAATAATTCAAATTTAAAATTTTCAAAATTTTCAAATTATTCATATTTTCGTAATTTACAAATAAGCGTTTGGTATTCACTGCATTGGTTTCCACTTTCGAGATATATTCAAATTTTGAAATCATACACAATAACCCATGGGGCCTTTAGTTCTGTCTAATCAATCTATCTACTATACCTTTAAAGTTTAAACACATGGGGGGAGGGGTGGGGTAGCAATGAGCAAGTTGATTAGTCTAGTAGTGTGCCGAAGGGATGGGATAGCAATGAGCATTTTCATTCCTGGCTTCAAGCAAATACTTTGTTTTAGAAAAAATCTACGACGAGATATGGTTCATAATAAGCATTAGGTTTCAATCATACAACCTTAGGCCCATCTGAGCTCATTTTTATTTTATATAAAAAATTTAAAATGCAGTTTAATTTCTACCCAAAGTAGCAATGCATTATGACCAGAATTAAAGAAAGGATTTAACTTTGGACATAGCATTGTAAAATTAAACACCACCAGAGACAATATTTGTAATTTACAAAAAAATAGAGTGAAATAAAAAACATGTCTACGTGCTTTTTTGTTTTTTACGCGTTTTAGTCCAAAATTGGACCAGTTTTCAACTTCGGTCTTCATATACCAATATCATTAAATACCAAAATTTAACTTTATTATAATTCCAACATTAAATGTGCTGGTCTGATAAACAAATCTGAAACCACTTTGGCATTTCTTTGATGCACATCTACATTTAGTATGAAATCTGTCAATGTATAGCAACAATACATCACAAATATATGCCTTGGAGACATGGTTTAGATTTCTTTAACCTTCACATACCTGTTAAAATTAATGCATAAACTCTAATTAAATAGATAGCAGCAAAAATGAAATACATAAAATCGATCTAAATTGGAATTTAATAGAAAAATGATACCTAACAAAAGATCCAATGCATAAAACCTTAAAAGATAGACAGCAAGTCTAAAATTTTGCCCCAAATTGATACCAAAAGCATAACAATCTGCAAGAATAATTAAAAAAAAACTTAGAGATTGTCATGTCTTTCTGAATATTAGAATCAAACTGTCGTTGGGGCTCAAGCGTGGACAGTGGATCCATAAAATGTTATATTAAAAACTCAAAGTCAACCTGGTTTCCGAAATAGTTGCAAAATAAGATAAAATTATAAGGATCATATTGGCAAGGTCATTATCATGAAAATCCGATCACTTGAGAGTCTTGCTTCACAAAAAGAAACAGGGCATGAAAAAGAGAAAATTTTTTATGGAAAATGTTTTCATTTAAAACCAAAAATAGCTTTATTGTATCTATATTTTAAATAAATAAAAATAATAGATTCAACTATATACATTTAAAAAAGGTATTCAAAACATAACTTAAAGAAAATAGATTTTTTGTTTTTATATATTGAAACCCATTACAATTCCTGCAAATCAAACTCCAACAATCAGAACTTCACACTTTAATAATTTGAATACTATGTGTTGATAAATAAAGATAATGAATACAGAAAAACAAACAAAAAGTATGCATCGGTCGCCCATAGGCATCAAATTTATACTTGGGCCTCATATATAAGTTAAAACATGAAAATGTAACCAAATAAGAATATGAGATCTAAAACTTCTAATTTTTTTTGAGATTCCTATGTGTTTTGTTGTAAACTCAAATCATTACCTTTACCCTTTGTCCATAGTTGTGTGATTCATAGTAGAATATGAGAACCAAATATTCCCCCTTTGTAAACACACACTGTCAAATAGATAGTGAGGAGCGGGAGATGTTAAACAAGCACATTCAGAGACTAAGATGTTAAAAATGGATCTAATTGTTTAATATCACCAGCTTTGATACATGTTTACTTGTAAACAACTATACAAACAAAATAAGGAATATGATCAACTCACTAATAGTAATATAAGAAATATATTAGTAAAATTGGCACTTACAAGGTACCGCAGGTTCAAATCAAACAACTCAACTGAAAGAGAAGGGAACCACTTTAATTAGTCTTAAATGTTGTCAACATCAAGAAAAAAATTATATAAAAGCATCAGATACATAATAAGTTATAACAGTTACCGGTTTGATAGGCTCATGTGCCTTAAACTCCCTTTTAGTACTACTGTCAGTTGTCTGGTAATTCTAGAAAATATTCCTTTATGAAATCAAATGTTTGTTCCAGTCGACTGATGTTGTATGAAGAGGGAGATAGAAAAACCTACATAGAGAAGAGAAAATTGGAAATCAATGTTTGTTAAAACCAAAAGAACCATAAAGAAACAGATCTGAAGAGGGAAAAGCCAAATAACATGAAAATTTCTATCAAAATTAAGATCACCCAAACAAAGAACATGATAATTTCAACAATCAATTTTGGAGAGACGCAAACCTGGTAGTCTTGCATTTAGCAGCATTGGTGTTTGGGCTTCATTGTCGGAGATGAAGGTGGCGTATGTGGACCAGTGAGCTTAATTCCTGAAAATTGTTAGGGCTTATCTATTATAGAAATAACAATTAACGGATTACCTGTACTTGGAAACCTAACCCACCTGCAACCAAAAATGAAAAATCTAAAAGTTAACTGGAAATAAAATTGAAGACATACAAACCTAATACATAGTTCCACAGCCAGATGCACACACCTGCACATAAATTTTAAGACAGTGGTGAGGGAGATATGATGCTGGAGAAAAAGAGGGTCTGCTATCGATCGAGAAGAAGATGGTCTGGATCAAGGAGGATGAGAAGGGGATGGCGATGAGAGAGATAGAACCTGTAAATGGTTTCCATCGGGAACAGCTGCATATACGATGATGTAAAGAAGGAGATGGTCTGGGATCGAGAAGGATGAGAAGCAGGCGGTGGCTAGAGAGATAAAACATGTAAATGGTGTCGATCCAGAAGAAGATGGTTTGCAATAGAAGACGGTGGTAGTGAATTTGTCGTTAGAGGATTAGAAGCAGACCAGGGTTGTTGATGGTGGTGGTTCGCTAGGCACGCAAAAAAAGTCACAGATTATAATTGTAAGGGTCTTCAAAATCATGAAAATCAAACAAGATCTAGAAACTGTGAGAGAGAATGGTGGAGGATATCCTTCGAGTGACTTGACGAAATACCTCTACAAACAGCTGTAGACGATGTTGAAGGCGGTGGCAGAGACTTTGATGTTGTGTCGTAATGGTGGTCGCTCAATTGTGTAGTGGATGAGACGAAGAAGCGGTCGAACTTTAGGGGCTTCTCAAAATTGGTTTCTACCAATTACTTAAAATGAGGTACTCGAGATATATGATGAAGCGTTCAGTCAAAGCGTCATAATCAAGATATTTAAAAAAAATTCAAAATGAATTCAAGCTTTACAGCGCTTAATCACCGGCTTCAAATTTTGAATCGACCGCTCAAATTTCAATGCATCATAAGCTTGTACTATCTTAAAAATTAAGACATTTGTGCATTAAGATGTTGTAATTTATATATGGTTTATAGTATAGTATAGATAGTATATATATATATATATATATATATATATATATATATATATATATATATATATATATATATATATATATAATGTGAGAACAATAGAACAATTTATGATCCTTGATCTTACTTAAGCCTCCTAATACGGATTTCTACATTCAAGGGTAAATTAGCTTTTTCGTAACGATCAACAATTATATCATTAGCTAATTAAACCTACAATTATGGAAGCATGATCAGGTATTTATGGAAAGCTTTACATTTTAAAAAAAAAAAAATTTCATGTACATAATAAAAATATAGTAAAACATCAAATGGATAACATCAAGATAATCACATTCATCAAAATGAAAATCATCGACATATAATCATAAATGAAATTTTGTATTCATAATTTAATTACAAATTAGAAACATAAATTAATCACAAATATAGTTATCGATCGATTCATTGTTTTTCACTGAATTTGTTTAGGATTTTACTATGTCTGTTAATCCAATTAATATTCTCAGTTAGTATACTTTTTAACTTTTCACTTAACCTCTTATGATATTCATAGTAACAATCAAGATTCAAAGCTTATACAACACATATATAAAGTTCCACATATATATATATATATATATATATATATATATATATATATATATATATATATATATATATATATATATATATATATATATATATATATATATATATATATATATATATATATATATATATATATATATATATATATATATATATATATATATATATATATATATATATAAAATTTTAGTACAGAGTATTTAACTCATATATAAAGTTTCATATAAAATCAATAACTCATATATAAATTTTCATATAGAATCGATAAACACATTCAATGTAGAATCTTACAAATCAATATTACAATTCCAAACATAACCTCTCGTTGTATGTATAGTAACAATCAATACTTAAAGTTCCACATAAAATCAATAAAACAATTCAATATAGAATTGAATCATGTTATAGATTAATTATATAATGATATAGATAAGCCAAGTTCTTATTAGAAAATTATATCGCACTAAAATATGAAAAGTTTTATTATTTATTATTTATTTAGATAAAACAAAATTATATAAAAAGGTGTTTAAATAATTAATTGAAAATTTTATTTAATTATAATCAAATAAAAAATTAAAATGATTAATTTTTTTATTTTGAGTTTAGTTGATTAATGGTTTAAAGTCTTAGTCCAAAGCTCGTCATTAAGACAAGTATTTAAGAAATACTTTGGTTTTTGCCAATAGTTATCAAGAAGCCTAATAGCCTCCATTTATCCCCAGGAAACCCCGACTATGAAATTTATACGACCCCCTCATGGGTTAGAGTGTGGAATTTTATGCAACGAAGATGTTAATGATTTTAAAATTTTCAGTTGAAAGATCTAGCAATCATTCAGATTGATTTGTGGTGACTATAGATGCAACTTATTTTGGTTGTGATCTCTCCCACGATTTGGTTATAGCAATCATTTGTATTTGTATGAGAATCTTGTAAGTTGTTTTTCCTTCAAAATATAAAGTTTAAAAAATAAACCCAAATACTATGAAAAGCAAATCAATAAAATTTTATGTTGCGACAAATATTTAATATTCGGGCATCTCCAATAAAAGTTTTTAAGAGCTTATTACATATGAAATAACTGAAATAACTAAAATAGAGGTTATTACGTTTGGAGTATATATTTTAATTTACTTTTTTTAATCAATTGCATATATATACTATAAGCATATGATGGTTATTTTGAAATGCTAACAATATAGAATCAACTCCATAGAATAGTTTTCTACCATTGAAGAAGACAACTTTATTGATCAATATTATCAGATATTTAGATTTTATCAAATGTGTATTTTTTTAATTTTCGATTTTGTAACCATATTCATTTAATAATATTTTATTATACCCCTAATTATATGTTATTCTCAAGTAGTTATTTTTTTTTCACTAGTTAATTTGCTTCATATTAATATCTAGTATTATAAATTTATTTGGTAATGTTCATATAATATTTTTATTATATATATATATATATATATATATATATATATATATATATATATATATATATATATATATATATATATATATATATATATATAATTTTTATCTTTTGTTTAGGACTTCCTATTTATATTTTACGTATTATAATATATTATTTTATAAAATGTTATTATCAAATTATATTATTTTCAAAAATATGGTATATGTTTTAAAAATAACAAGTTATATGAGTAAGCTTTATAAAATATATCATAATACCAAATAAATCAGTTAGTCCCGAAAAAGCTTCTCAAAAATGATTATTAATTGATTTATGATGATAGATTTTTCTCAAGTAAAATTATGATATAACAGTAGAAGAAATTTACAAAATAAATAAATAAATAAAATAATAATAATAATAATAATAATAATAATAATAATAATAATAATAATAATAATCAAACGATTGTGGATCTCAATATCTGTTTTGTATCCACGGATTCCACACTCGACTACTTTAGTAGCCTAATGTCTGCTTTGGCCTTTGAGTCCATCTGGTAGGGGCCGTCGGGCCTATATGTGGTCATGTGGAGTTAATTTTCTTTTAGGCCCAACTAATAAGTTAACGGACCGTTTAAGCTTTTAACTTTTAATGTTTCTTATTATTCGCAAGATTATTATTTGAAAGCATGGTTGCGGGCTAGAGGTAGACCAATTATTCATAGATACCTAGAATAATTGTTAAGAGTAAAAATTTACGAGTATTTATAGTTTTGCTGCAAAGTCTTGTAAAATTTTAGCCTAACAATTATTAAAGTAATATTATATTTAAAATAATTGTTCAAACTTTAAAAGTTAAAAATATTGTAAAGTATTATACTTTAATAATATAATATTTTTTATTAAATATAGCAATTATTCAAACTTTAAAAAATTTATTAAAAATATAAAGTATTCTACTTTTTGTAATGGAAAACCTGAAAAAAAAAATCAACATATTATCTCCAAATGCTGAAAAAACTATTATGTTTTTTTACATTAAAGTCATTTTATAATTCGATTTAATTTTTTTTGGAACCGGCAATTTTAACACCTTGAGGGTACTCAGCATTGCAACCCAGGGCGGTTGGCAATTACCTAAGGCGCAAATCCTTTCCCCTCCACCTGTTTTTCGCCGACCAGGAAAAATCCCCCACATGGGGTTAGTAGGAGTCAAACTCCAGACCTTCCACCACATGGGTATATAACTCGGGCGCATCCACTCAGCTAGGCTGGGCTTCACTTGCAATCCGATTTAATTAACGTTTCGCATCTTGAAAACCCAAGAAAAATAGTTCATAGCCTAAATGGAACTTAAAGATCATGACTCGTTATTAATTTATAAAAACATTAATTTTATTCCTGAACACTACAAGTATTTTGCTAGAAAGTTTATGTTGTTACTTCCTAAGGTTGTGTGTAGCTTTTTAGAAAGTTAGCTTATAAGTTATTTTTTGCTTCTCAAACGTGTCAAACTAAAAAAACTCGAAAAATAAACTAGCTGTGTCGGGTCAAACATAGTCTAAGAATTGTAATTGCTAATTCACATAAACTTTATAATGTAAATCAATAATATAATGTGATTTTTTTAACTCCAAATATGTTATGTAACCGATTTTCTTGAGTTATTTGGTTGTGATACATTAATTTAACCAATTAATATCAGAAATACAATAGCTATAATGGACATAATAATAACATAATTATTCTTTTAGCATCGGGGGATAATACGATAAGTTTTCTGGGTTTTCCCTTTTGTAATATAGATTCTTATTTATATATAAATAAATTTTAAAAAGACATATGTTTCTTTTATGACTATTGAACTTGCTATTTTAATCTATAAGGCTAAAAGGTGTGGATGCCTATGAAATTTCTACATTGGCTGCCACGTAGGCGATGTAACGACCCAAAAATCTCGAATTTATATTCGAGAAAATACGTAAGGAAAATCCGAGAAAAAAATGGTGAAAAATGGTAATATGGTCATTTTACCATAGAAGGGTAAAATGGTCTTTCGACCCATTATAAGACCATTATGTAAATAATATGTATTGTGAAATAAAAAAATATAAGAAATAAAAGTTTAGGTGAAATTTGAAGTTTTACCGCATGAATAGTGAAATTTGACCAAAAAGGGCAAAATGGTCATTTGACATGAAAATGACCAAATTGTCAAGAAAATGTCAAGTTAGAAGTTAATGGAACTTTGGTTGCAAAGTTATGGGTCTTAGGACCATTTTTGAAGGAATGTTGAGAAGAGAGGGACTAAAGGTGTAATTACCTTATAAAATTTAATCATAAAATAGAGAGTTAAACTCTCATTCTCCAGAAGCTTGAGGAACATTTCAGAAAAGTCTAGAGAGCACGAGAGAAAGCTAGAGAGGAACACGGGAAGAAGAAGTTGGGAAATTCAGCAAAGGAATCAAAGAAACAACCTTGGAATTGGTGATTCCCAAGTTAAACAAGGTTACTATTCCAAGTTCTTGAAGTGTTCTTGGTAAGTTTTGTGGGTAAACTGAAATCTGCAATTTCAGTAAAATCCATGGGGTTTGTATATGATTTCTGGGCTTAAACATGTTCATGTAGTAAGAACATATGTTAAAAACAGCAAAGTAGGTTGCTATTCGTGATAAATTGAAATGTTGCTCAAGAACCCTAAATCATGAATTGGTGTGATTAAGGTGTTTCTAATGGCTTAAAACTTGTTATTAGTCAAGGGTTTTAGTTAGGGAACAAACCCCATATGATTAAGACCTGAAATAAGAGCTTAATGCCCCAAAACTGCATGCTACAGTGCCAAATCGCGACTGATCAGGAGCCTGCCCAGGCGCTAGGCGCAGTGCGCCCAGGACCTAGGTGGGGTGCGCCCAGGCGCAGTGCGCCTCCAGACAGGGACCAAAAATGTTAAAAACCATAAAGGTCAGAAACCATAGCTAGGCATGTCCGTTTGGTCTGAAATTTTTACCATAGCCTTAGAATGGTATGAAAACATATCGGGAATGGTCAAATCCGTAATCCGACCTTGCGGAAAAGTCACTGTAGCGGCAGTGGCTAAACTTCAAGTTTATGTCAAAACTTGATTTTTGGAATTTGAGCTAGACTTGTCCAATTAACTCCAAATTTGAAATACAAGGCTAATACAGCATAAGACTTCATGGAAAAGTGTCGGAACTGAAATACGACCCCTCGGGGGGTACTGTAGCAAAATACGTATAATATACGATTTAATTAAAGTTGGTCATTCAAGGTTTATACACTTGTTTTGACCATTAATGGTATAATAAGGACTCTAACATATTATAGAGTCAATTAGAATGTAAATAATGTATCATATATTATATATAGGTACTAGTCAAGTAATTGGACACCGAAAGGGTAAAGAACCGAGGGACGTCTAAACGACCTTTCAAGAGTTATAAGGTGAGTACATGCAGTATTTTTACCCATTCTGGGGTACATGGCAAGTAAGTATATTTAAGATTTCTTATAAAATCTTTTTATGTGACATTATATGCAAGAGTATTATTATCAACTCGTTTATGAAAGTATAATGCTATGTTTGAAGTTATGTTTTGAACTACAAGTCAAGTTAAATGATAGTATGTTGGTCTATGAACCAATTATGTGAAAGTATATTTTGATTACAAATGATACATGTTTTCAAATATGAATGGCATATAGCCACAAGATGTTTAAGAAGTATGTTTTGGTTACAAACTGTATATATTTTTGAGTATGAATGGCATATAGCCATAAGATGTGGAAAGTATGTTTTGGCATAAAGCTTAGCATGTTAGAAAAATATGTTTTAAACATATGAAAATTATGTGATGAAAGCTATATTTAACATATAGCCATAAAGACATAAAATGTTGTAGTTTGGCACCTAGCCACAAGTTATATGTTTATGAGAAATGTTCAAGCAAGCAGCAAGTTTTTATATGACTGGTAATTGTAGCAAGCAGCGTTAGTAAGGGAACTATGTTCCAACCTACCCGGGTTAGGTAAGGGATCTACTGGGGGCAAGCCCCATCGCGAAGTAGATTGCCTCAGCACTTCTATGGTAAGGATTGATCCGTTCTTTCTAGCCGTAGAGACTTGGGGTATCACTTATAGTGATTAAAGCCCTAAGTATAAAAATCCAGCAAGATTATAAAACCAGTCAAAGAAAGTAAGAAAGAAGTTATTTTTGTAAAGTATGCTATGAAATGATTTTGGAAGTAAAAGAGTTATAGTATATTACTACTATAAGTTTTGAAAGGTATTATTTTGTAAGCATGTTATGAAATGATTTCGAGAAATAAAAAGTTATAGTATGTTATTACTATAAAGTTTTGACAGAAGTTTTATGTTACAAATTTTATAAAAAGTTGGAAGAAATAAGTTAATAGTTTGAGTCTAAAACTCATGTAACTCACGAGACATTTTTGTCTTACGTATTCTATGTTTTGCCATGTATTCCAGGTTTAAATAAATTGCTATAAAAGGGATGAAGTTTAGCTGGAATGGAGCTTGAGTTAGCTCCTATTTTGGACGCAAGGTTTAATCCTTTTCTAGCTTACTATGGTTAAATTTGGTATGTGAAACGACCAAAAATTTATAATAAATATGTAAAATATTATGCGTGTAATTTAAAGTTTTATATGTAATATTATGAGAAATTATGGTCGAAAGGGTAAAACGGTCTTTCGACAATTATAAGACCATTATGTAGAATAATATGTGTAAGTGAGATGATAATATAAACAATAAGCGTTTATGCGGAATTTGAACTTTTTACCGCGTGAATAGTGAATCTTGACCAAAAAGGGTAAATTGGTCATTTGACCAAATGCAGAAATTATTATAAAAATTTATTTATAGTTTAGGACTAAAAATGTGAGAAATTAAATTCTATGAAAAGATAATTGGTTTTTGGTGGCCAAAGTTCAAGGAAGTGAACTAGAGGGACCAAAACTGAAAATATGAAAATATAAATGGAGAAAAATATCTCCTAAATCCACAAATTCAGAGAAGAGTCTAGAGTACGGGAGAAATCCTTGGAACAAAACGAGACCAAGGGATCAAGAAGAGAAACAAGGAATTAGAAGCGGGAATTGAAGAATTATAGTTGGAATTGGTGATTCCAAACTTCCAAGGTAAGAAATCAAAACCCTAGTTTAGGCTCTTGATGATTTCTTTAAGGAAACTGAAATTTTGCAATTTTAGTCATGAATTAAGTAGTTTAAATGGTTTAACACTTCCAATAAGTCATGCTAAAAGGACTTAATTCAAGAATATGGAAGTAGGTTGCTATTTTCCAAGATTTGAGATTTTGATCAAGAACCCTAGATTGGGAGTTCTTGTGATTAACTTGATTTCAATGGTTTAAAACCTTTAATAAATGAAGGGTTTTAGTCTTGGAACAAACCCTTATCGATTAAGTAGAGTATTCAGCACTTAATAAGAGAAAATGAGAAATTGTAGCATAAAAATCGGGAGATTCTGGGCTTCTGCACGCTAGGCGCGGTGCGCCCTAGCGGCAGACTGAATGTGCAGATTTGCTTCAAGTCTCCTGCCAAGTGATTCTCATTTTCAAGAAATGATCCAAAACTTGTCCAATTGACCTCAAATTTTAAACATAGGTCTAATATGGTCCAAAACTTCACAAAAAATTATCGGAATCGAAATACGACCCTCCGAGGGTACTGTAGTAAAATACGTATAAAATACAATTTAACCAAAGTTGGTCATTCAAGAGTTATACACTTGTTTTGACCAGTAATGGTATAATAAGGACTCTAACATGTATTAGAGTCAATTAAAATGTAAATTAATGTATCATATACCATATATAGGTGCAAGCCAAGTAATCGGACACCGAAAGGGTAAAGAACCGAGGGACATCTAAACGACTTTTCAAGAGTTATAAGGTGAGTACATGTAGCATTTTCACCCATTTTGGGGATACATGGCAAGTAAGTAAATATTTTTCAGATTTCATATATATTTTTATGTGTGAAAATATTTGCAAAAATGGTACATTTTCTAGCTTAATGGAGAGTTAGTTGCTATATTTGAAAGTATGATTCTTGGCAATAGTCTAGATTATGTTAGAAACATGTTTGAGTCAAAAGCTTGGCAATTAGCCATTTTGTGTACAAATATTGTTTCAGTTTCCAGAAAGTATTTTTATATTTGACTGGTATTGTAGCTAGCATTCGTTAGTAAGGGAACTATGTTCCAACCTACCCGGGTTAGGTAAGGAGTCTACTGGGGAATACCCCTTCGCGAAGTAGGCTGCCTCAGCACTTCTACGGTGAGGATTGATCCGTTCTTTCTAGTCGTAGAGACTTGGGGTATCACACATAGTGATTAAAGCCCTAAGTATAAAAATCCAGCAAGTTTATAAAACCAGTCAAAGAAAGTATGAAATAAGCTATGTTTTGAAAGATATAAAATGGTTTTGAAAGATAAAAAGTCATAGTATATTAATACTATAAAATTTCAGCAAGCGTTTATTTTATAAAGTTTTTTTTTATTAAAGAAGATTAAATGTTCGAGTCCAAAACTCATGTAACTCACGAGACAATTTGTCTTGCGTATTTTATTTTTATGCCATGTATTCCAGGTTCAGGTACAAAGTTGTAAGATAGTTTAAAGCCGCAAAATAAGCACTAGGGTGCAAAGGAGTGGAGCTGGATACGGCTTCCATGTATTGGTATTTGATTGAATCCATTTCCCTTAAACTTATGGTTGTTTGATATGTAATTGTAACACCCCTTTTGTTGTATTTAAACAAGTACAAAGGTTTTTGTTGAACCGTATTTTGTAAAATTTGTTTTTATGTAATATAAATTGTTTGAAAAAGTTGGGGCGTTACAAGTTGGTATCAGAGCCATAGTTTAAGCGAATTAGGATTGGATCAATCCACTCCTAGGCTTAGACTAATAAAATAGTCAATTAGAATGAGTTACACAAACTGCTATGTCTTAATGAATTAAGACATTATTTGTTAATGGAATTATATGAGTATATTTATGAGTTAAAAGTAGCTAATTGATACTAGTGAATAGTAGAACCGAGCGGGAACATTGGGAACAACATGTGTAGGTGATTATGGTAATATGGGCCTGTATTATCATAATCACAGGATACATATTGAGCCTAGTGTAGCCGCGAGGGAATACTGGGAAACTGGTGGAAAAAGTAGTAAATTGATATTATGATATATTATGAAATACTAAAGTACTTGAAATTTTATAGCAAAATGCGAACTAGAAGTGGTCAAGGATCGTATGCGGAAAACCCAGATCCTAATGCAAGGCCTCCTATGCCTCCCCGACCGCCCCAAGCCGTTGATGATGGCAATTTTAGGGGTGAGGCTAATCCACCTCCATTGACCTTGGAGGCAATCCAGAAGCTATTTCATGACTCTCAAGTACAAAACAGACAAGAAATGACTCGTCTTCTGGATGAACGACTGGGCGAAAGATCTAAGTCGCACCCCGAAGATAGTGAGAAGAGTGTGGCTCATGAGGGTACTAACCCAAGACAGACTTCTTCCTAGGGAGATTCTTCCTCCAAATCACAACCTCAATTCAAGACTAAAGGAGCATGTACTTTCAAGGACTTTATGTCCTGTCGGCCAAAGGAGTTCAACGGGAAGATGGATCCGCGAATAACTATTCGGTGGTTGACTGAAATGGAACAAGTTCTTCGTATCTGCCATTGCGAAGAGGATATGAAGGTAGGGTTTGCTTCTCAGATACTAAAGGCGGAAGCTCTTAATTGGTGGAACACTCTCCGCCGAACCAAAGGAAGTGAGTTTGTTGATGCGTTGTCCTGGGAGGAGTTTGTTCAGCGGTTGAAAGGCAAGTTCTGTTCAGCTAGGCATCGGGAGAACTTGGTCAATGAATTCTTTGCTCTTGCGAAGGAAAAACAGACAGTTGACGAGTATACTAAGAAATTTTGTGAAATGTTGCCGTTTTTGGAAGATACATTACCAACTGAGGCTGGAAGAATAAACTGTTATGTTAATGGGTTGCCGGGGGACTACTCATTGGAAGTTAGCAAAGCCACTACTCTTGATGAAGCCATTGAATCTGCGGCTAGAGTTGAGAGTATGTTGGAGAAAAAGGCCAAAGAAAGACGAGTTTTTGCGGAGAAGCGAAAGTCTTCAGGAATCTCTGGAGCAAACAAGAAGAGTCGTTTTTTATCTGGGTTTTCTAAGCAAAGTGAGGTTAAAGAATGTAAGAAGTGTGGTAAGAGGCACAGTGGGGAATGCAAGAAGGGCACTAGTGGGTGCTACAAATGTGGTCTTCCGGGTCACCAAGCCAAGGATTGTAAAGTGAAAGATATTAGCAAAGTGGAATGTTACAATTGCCATGAAAAGGGTCATTACAGTACCAATTGTCCCAAGAAGAAGAATGAGACGTTAGTTTCCACTGCAAGTAATAAGAAGACGGAGCCGGCAAAGACGAAAGGGAGAGCGTTTCAGATGACTCTTGAAGAGGCCAAAGAGGATCAGGATGTGGTGGCAGGTACACTTATTGTAAACTCACAACCTGCTTATGTTCTTTTTGATTCCGGAGCACATTTCTCTTTTGTGTCCCATGAATTTTGTAAGCGTCTGAATATACCAATCAAACCGTTAGATGATACCTGTGTAATAGAAGTCGCGAACGGAGAGCTAGTTACGGTCCGTCATGTGTATGAGAAATGTCCGATCGAGATTAATGGGCGAATATTAAAAGCTGACTTGTTACCTATCGGGATTAAAGGATTCGATATTGTTATTGGGATGGATTGGCTCGGAACTCATAATGCTAAAATCCTTTGCGGAAAACGAATGGTGTCGATCAAATTTCCTGATAGTAGCAAAGTTTATATATATGGGGAACGACGGAAGAACATGCAAAGTCTCATTACTGCTATTAAGGCCCGTAAATGCATCCAAAAAGGGTGTGAATCATTTATCGCTTATGTGATGAATGGGAAGAAAGAGAAGCAGAAAATGGAAGATATAAAAGTGGTCAATGAATTCCCCGAAGTTTTTCCTGATGACTTACCTGGGTTACCACCCATTAGGCAAGTCGAGTTTCGCATTGACCTTGTTCCTGGAGCAAGTCTCATTGCTCGTGCGCCGTATCGTCTTGCTCCTACAGAGATGAGAGAACTTATGTCTCAGTTGCAGGAACTTCTTGACAAGGGGTTTATTCGTCCCATCTCTTCTCCTTGGGGAGCTCCAGTGTTGTTTGTCAAGAAGAAGGACGGTACTATGCATATGTGTATAGATTATCGTGAACTCAATAAGGTGACAATCAAGAATCGATACCCTTTGCCACGAATTGATGACTTATTCGATCAGTTGTAGGGAGCTAGTTACTTCTCTAAAATTGATCTTCGTTCTGGATATCATCAAGTACGGGTGAAGGATGAAGATGTATGCAAGACTGCATTCCGAACTCGATATGGTCACTATGAATTTTTAGTGATGCCATTCGGTCTCACTAATGCCCCAGCTGTGTTTATGGACCTTATGAATAGGGTCTGTAAACCTTTTCTTGACAAATTTGTTATCGTTTTCATTGATGATATTCTGGTCTATTCGAAAAGTGAAGCGGAGCATGAAGTGCACTTACGTGAAGTGTTGCGTACTTTGAAGAATGAACAGTTATATGTGAAGTTGTCAAAGTGTGACTTTTGGTTGCGGGAAGTGCAATTTCTGGGTCATGTTGTTTCAGCTGAAGGTATTAAAGTGGATCCAGCAAAAATAGAAGCGGTAATGAAATAGGAGCCACCGAAGACACCTACAGAAGTTAGAAGTTTTCTTGGGTTAGCCGGTTATTACCGACGATTTATCCAATATTTTTCTAAAATAGCAGTGTCATTCACTCAGTTAACTCGGAAAGAGGTGAGATTTGTCTGGGGAGAAAAACAGCAAGAAGCCTTCGAGATACTGAAGAAGAAGTTATGTGAAGCTCCAGCATTATCTTTACCAGAAGGCACAGAAGAATTTGTAGTATACAGCGATGCATCTAATAGAGGTCTTGGTTGTGTACTTATGCAACGGGGCAAAGTTATCGCATATGCTTCTAGACAACTAAAAGATGCAGAGACACGTTATACTACTCATGATCTAGAATTGGCTGCGATTGTGTTTGCATTGAAGATTTGGAGGCACTATCTATATGGGACGAAATGCAAGATATATACAGATCATAAAAGTCTACAATATCTTTTTACTCAAAAAGAATTGAATTTAAGACAGACACGGTGGATTGAGCTCGTGAATGATTATGACTGTGAAATAATTTATCACGAAGGAAAAGCTAATGTTGTAGCCGATGCTTTAAGCCGAAAAATTCGTGAAAAAGTTGTTAAAGGGAGATCCATGAGAATTGAAGTAATCTCAACTTTAATTCAAAAGATTAAAGAAGCTCAAGACAGTGCCTTAACCGAAGAGAATATAAAGAAAGAAAAGCTTGGAAAAAGGGTGGTGTTTGAAGTGAATACCCAAGGGTTGCGCACTTTTAAGGGACGTATTTGGGTCCCTAAATATGGAGCAACCAGAAAGATAATTTTGGATGATTCTCACAAATCCAAGTATTCTATACATCCTGGAAGTACAAAAACATATCAAGATTTGAAGCAGCATTATTGGTGGCCAGGAATGAAAAAGAGGATAGCAAAGTACATATCTCACTGTGAGACTTGTGCACAAGTAAAAGCAGAACATCATGTGCCATATGGTAATGCACAGTCATTGCAGATACCAGCAGGGAAATGGGAAGAAGTGACTATGGATTTTGTCATGGGACTGCCGAGAACACGAAGGGGACACGATAGTATATGGGTCATTGTTGACAGATTGACCAAAAGTGCCCTATTCCTCACGATTAAAGAAACTGCCTCACTTGGAGAATTAGCTCAGTTGTACATGGATGAAGTGATCAGACGTTATGGAGCACCTTTGTCCATAGTTTCAGATAGAGATCCTCGATTCACGTCTAACTTTTGGGATTCTCTACAAGAAAAGATATGGACTCGAATCAAGATGAGTACAGCCTACCATCCTCAGACAGATGGGCAAAGCGAACGTACTATTCAGACCTTGGAGGATATATTGAGATCGTGTGCCATTGACTTTGGAGGTAATTGGGATGAGCATCTACCATTAGTAGAATTCTCGTATAACAACAGTTACCACTCAAGCATCAAGATGCCGCCTTTTGAAGCGTTATACGGTAGAAAGTGTAGAACACCAGTGTGTTGGTTAGAAGCTGGAGAAACAAAACTCACTGGGCCAGAAATTGTAAGAATGACAAATGAAAAGATTGGTGTAATCCAGACCAACATGAAAGCCGTGCAAGACCGCCAAAGAAGTTACTCAAATTTGAAGAAAAGACCCTATGATCTAAAAGAAGGCGATTTGGTGATGATAAAAGTGTCACCTTGGAAGGGGGTGATAAGGTTTGGCAAGAGAGGGAAGTTGAGTCCAAGATATATTGGACCCTTCAAAATTCTGAAAAGAATCGGTTTACAAGCATTCAAGCTAGAGTTGCCACAAGAACTCAGGGGAATACATGATACATTTCATGTATGTTATCTTAAGAAGTACTTTGGAAAGAAGGAATTAACCATTCCTTTAGAAGAAGTAAGGGTGGAAACACCCAACAGGCTAGTTGAAGAGCCAGAAGCGATGTTAGAGGTGAAAACCAAGAAGTTAAGGAACAGAGAAATTGACTTAGTCTTGGTCAAATGGAAGCATTCACTGGGCACAGACTTGACTTGGGAAACTTTGGAAAGCATGAAAAGAAGATACCCTAATTTTACAGATTTTGAAGCGATTCCGAGGACGGAATCCTAATTAGGGGGAGGTAGTTGAAACGACCAAAATTTATAATAAATATGTAAAATATTATGCGTGTAATTTAAAGTTTTATATGTAATATTATGAGAAATTATGGTCGAAAGGGTAAAACGGTCTTTCGACAATTATAAGACCATTATGTAGAATAATATGTGTAAGTGAGATGATAATATAAACAATAAGCGTTTATGCGGAATTTGAACTTTTTACCGCGTGAATAGTGAATCTTGACCAAAAAGGGTAAATTGGTCATTTGACCAAATGCAGAAATTATTATAAAAATTTATTTATAGTTTAGGACTAAAAATGTGAGAAATTAAATTCTATGAAAAGATAATTGGTTTTTGGTGGCCAAAGTTCAAGGAAGTGAACTAGAGGGACCAAAACTGAAAATATGAAAGTATAAATGGAGAAAAATATCTCCTAAATCCACAAATTCAGAGAAGAGTCTAGAGTACGGGAGAAATCCTTGGAACAAAACGAGACCAAGGGATCAAGAAGAGAAGCAAGGAATTTGAAGCGGGAATTGAAGAATTATAGTTGGAATTGGTGATTCCAAACTTCCAAGGTAAGAAATCAAAACCCTAGTTTAGGCTCTTGATGATTTCTTTAAGGAAACTGAAATTTTGCAATTTCAGTCATGAATTAAGTAGTTTAAATGGTTTAACACTTCCAATAAGTCATGCTAAAAGGACTTAATTCAAGAATATGGAAGTAGGTTGCTATTTTCCAAGATTTGAGATTTTGATCAAGAACCCTAGATTGGGAGTTCTTGTGATTAACTTGATTTCAATGGTTTAAAACCTTTAATAAATGAAGGGTTTTAGTCTTGGAACAAACCCTTATCGATTAAGTAGAGTATTTAGCACTTAATAAGAGAAAATGAGAAATTGTAGCATAAAAATCGGGAGATTCTGGGCTTCTGCACGCTAGGCGCGGTGCGCCCCTTACACAGGCGCAGTGCGCCCTAGCGGCAGACTGAATGTGCAGATTTGCTTCAAGTCTCCTGCCAAGTGATTCCTATTTTCAAGAAATTATCCAAAACTTGTCCAATTGACCTCAAATTTTAAACATAGGTCTAATATGGTCCAAAACTTCACAAAAAATTATCGGAATCGAAATACGACCCTCCGAGGGTACTGTAGTAAAATACGTATAAAATACAATTTAACCAAAGTTGGTCATTCAAGAGTTATACACTTGTTTTGACCAGTAATGGTATAATAAGGACTCTAACATGTATTAGAGTCAATTAAAATGTAAATTAATGTATCATATACCATATATAGGTGCAAGCCAAGTAATCGGACACCGAAAGGGTAAAGAACCGAGGGACATCTAAACGACTTTTCAAGAGTTATAAGGTGAGTACATGTAGCATTTTCACCCATTTTGGGGATACATGGCAAGTAAGTAAATATTTTTCAGATTTCATATATATTTTTATGTGTGAAAATATTTGCAAAAATGGTACATTTTCTAGCTTAATGGAGAGTTAGTTGCTATATTTGAAAGTATGATTCTTGGCAATAGTCTAGATTATGTTAGAAACATGTTTGAGTCAAAAGCTTGGAAATTAGCCATTTTGTGTACAAATATTGTTTCAGTTTCCAGAAAGTATTTTTATATTTGACTGATATTGTAGCTAGCATTCGTTAGTAAGGGAACTATGTTCCAACCTACCCGGGTTAGGTAAGGAGTCTACTGGGGAATACCCCTTCGCGAAGTAGGCTGCCTCAGCACTTCTACGGTGAGGATTGATCCGTTCTTTCTAGTCGTAGAGACTTGGGGTATCACACATAGTGATTAAAGCCCTAAGTATAAAAATCCAGCAAGTTTATAAAACCAGTCAAAGAAAGTATGAAATAAGCTATGTTTTGAAAGATATAAAATGGTTTTGAAAGATAAAAAGTCATAGTATATTAATACTATAAAATTTCAGCAAGCGTTTATTTTATAAAGTTTTTTTTTATTAAAGAAGATTAAATGTTCGAGTCCAAAACTCATGTAACTCACGAGACAATTTGTCTTACGTATTTTATTTTTATGCCATGTATTCCAGGTTCAGGTACAAAGTTGTAAGATAGTTTAAAGCCGCAAAATAAGCACTAGGGTGCAAAGGAGTGGAGCTGGATACGGCTTCCATGTATTGGTATTTGATTGAATCCATTTCCCTTAAACTTATGGTTGTTTGATATGTAATTGTAACACCCCTTTTGTTGTATTTAAACAAGTACAAAGGTTTTTGTTGAACCGTATTTTGTAAAATTTGTTTTTATGTAATATAAATGGTTTGAAAAAGTTGGGGCGTTACAGTATGAATTTGTAACACCCACTATTTTGAAAAATGCAAATAATCGGTTTTTGATAAACCGTATTTTTGTATTTCTATATTTATACAGTATTGAAAACAGTAGAAATGGGGTGTCACAAGTTGGTATCAGAGCCATAGTTTAAGCGAATTAGGATTGGCTTGTTCCACTCCTAGGCTTAAACTCATGCTATAGAAATGTTAATCTATGAAAAGTATGTTATATGATGTCTTCAACGATTAAGACATTATGTATTTTTTTTTAAACATATGTAGATATATAACACTAATAAGTGTTAAGTTAACGTTTAAAGTGAGCAAAAATTTGACCGTTAGGAAAATTATATGATATTTTCCGTAACCGTCTAAATTTATTAAAGACTATGTTTATAAAGTAGTAAGATTTCTAGTAGTGATCACCATGTACTTATAATGGTGTTGTATGTTAAAGGAACCAGTGTCCCATGAAACCTTGTGGTAATAGCAGAACCAATATGTATAGGTGATTATGGTAATATGGGCCCGTATTATCATAATCACAGGATATGTATTGAGACTGGTGGAATCGTAAAGGAATTGTGGTAATCTGGTGGGTAAGGGTTTTGAAGAAAGTAGTAAGGATAACATAGGTGTTATATGCCTATGTAATAAGAACAAGTAATATTATAAGTATTAAAAGATGATGCAGTGGATACATACCACTTAGAATGGTAAAGTAAAAGAAATAATGTGATAATTAATATTCCTGAACGGATTTAAAGATAATAAAATGTATGCGTACAGAGGCGAGAGGAAGTATGAATAAGAACAAATAAAAGAAGAATTATGGGTATTGATTACCTATATGAGAGTTGTAAGACTCTTACAGGAAAAATGAAAATTTTGAGTAGAATGTATTATTAGTGCATAAAATTTATAATAATAAAAGAGTAGTAAAGAAGAGTTTAATGCAAGTAAGTGGTGAGACAAGTAAAATGAGCAGCAGATTAAATAAGAAGTAAATAAAGGTGGTAGACTGAATGTTATATCTACTTATAGATTTGGAAGTCGTTGTTATGAATTGGCCTATAAAAGAAGCAGCATATAAATGAAGATGCACACGCCATGATGTACCCGAACAGAAGTAACGTCACTATAAGTAAATATGGAATCGATGTCTGCAAAGAATATTACTTAATATAAAGTAGTAGCAGACTGTTACCACCTGTAAGTTATGACAGGTGTTGTAATGTGTAAGGCGATTAAGGAAATTCTTGGTGTCTCCAAGGAACTTTTCATGACAAAAGCTGGAATCTAATCAAAGTTGGGAGTTGACAAGCTTGAAGATTGAAGGTAGAGCATGCTTACCCGACAAAAATAGAAAACAGTTCGAATGGTAAATTGTTAATTTAACTCTTGAAAGAAGAATGTTAAGAGTTGTCCCTAGACAAATGTAATGTCAAGATATTGGTTAGTAGGAATTAAATTCTGCAACCAAATGAAAGAAGTATAAGAAGAAATACCGATAATAAAATGGTATAATGACGTATGTTAACTGGAGAAAACCAAAAGCATGTAAGTAAGACGACTAAAGGTTATCCTCACTACGACGTAAAAAGCAATAATAAATGTCTAAATAAGTATTAGACAAAGAATCAAAGACAAGATAAAAAAATTTAATAAACAGACAGGAAGTTATTACTTCCGAATAGAAATGATGGGTAAAGGAATCCAAAGATCGTGAGAAATGGTCAGTACATGACTATTAGCCATGAAATACAAAGAAATATAGATATGTTTATACGTATTTATAAATATAAGTGAATGAGTAAGTTTTAGAACTTATACAAAGTATAAAAGTGGTTATGAAACAAGTATTCTAATTAGAATACTATAGGGTGTGAAGCAAAAGAGTAACATAATGAATCGGGCATACTGCCTCGATATACAAAAAGAATGAAAGATGACGAGAAAATAAATGGCAAATGGTATCACCTAAAGATACATAAGAAGTAAGTTATATATGAAATATATAATGTTGTAAAGAAATATATAGTGTAAAAAAAAGTGGAGTTTAAACGAAAGAATAGTAAAATATGTTAAGCATGTAGCCTTATAACATATAACAGAAATGGTAAAAGATGTAAAGCTAATATATATATATATATATATATATATATATATATATATATATATATATATATATATATATATATATATATATATATATATATATATATATATATATTTTGTTGGCATTAATTACAACAAGTAAAAAATAACGAGTGATAAAGGTGATTGAAGGTTGTGTCAAGAAATTGTCATGGAACGAAAATGACTAAAGTGTTAGTTTGAATTCTTATACCAAAATAGAATCGAGTATATATAATATGCATTAAGAACTTGTACGTATGTATTAAGAAGTTATTTGAGACAATGAGTTATATCATAATGTTAAGTTGGAATCATGTTATGACTAAAAGTATACAAAGTTGGTAAATAAATTTTTGACAGCTTTGACTTTTATAAGAGTCAAGTTGAGAATATATGTATAAAAAAATTTGGAGCATGTATGAATTATATTGAAATTGAGATGAGAATAATGAAATACTAGATGGAATGAACTTGAAACACCAAAGAATTCACATGGTAAGGTCGAGAAGCTAAGCAGTAATCAAGAGATAACATTTATTTATAAAAGTCTAAGGTGGGACAAGAAATTGAAATTTTATTTTTTTGAAATCAAGAAGTTAACAGATATGATTGTGAAACCTAAATACACCACAGGATGGTAATATCATGAAAAGTAAAATAAGTATAGAATGATACGAGATATGTAAAGGAAGTAGTACATGTAATGTACAAGAAATGATTAAGAGGTATGTGAAAATGTAATTCATAATTTGGGTCATTAACAAATAATGTGATGTAAAAGTAGAAAGATTCAAGACATGTATGAATAGATACATGTAAAATAAGAATAGAAAATAATTATATTAATAATTTATTGTAAATGTATGAAAGTTAGTAAGGAGTAAAATGGAGTATATGAATTCGTATATGAATGACAAGAGTAGAAAAATTTTACAAGTTTAAAAGGTTAAATATTGTGAATGGTACATAGAAGGGAAGCTAAAAATGTCTAATTTCTAAAATAAAAAAGCAGTATTTTCAGAACGAGAATGCAGATTCTCGTGAACAACATGATGATTCGACAGATTCTGTCCCAAACAGAAAAGTAAGGATGTGAAATAAAATAAAAAGGAATGTATTCCTTATGAGTGGTAATAAGTCGAGAATTGTTAGTAGATGTAAAGAATAATAAAGTGAAGTTTAAAAGATTTAAAGAACAACTATGTAAAGATAAGAAGTTGTAAAACTTCTAAAAAGAAAGAAGAAGTTATGTTCGAGTAAAATGTCCGTAAAAGGGACAAAATTTTATTTTCAAAAAAAGATATTGTGTATTTATAAAATTGTATAAATACAAAGTTTTACCAAATTGTATTTGGGAAGAAATTTTATAAGCAAAGAATAGTATTAATATAGTCTCATGAAGTTTTGGCAAACATATGAGAAGAATTATAAAGTAAGCTGCTATTTTGATACAAATATGAAAGTATGAAATATGAATGAATGACTAAAAGGTTGAGAAAACAGATAAAATGACCGAAAATGGTATTTTGGTCATTTAATAAAAGTAATGTATTTTTACAAGTATTATGAACATTATAAGGAGAAGTGAGTAAAATGACCAAAATGATATTTGGTTAACTGGAAAGATATAAAGTTTTAAAGAAATTATGTTAATCCTTTATAAAGGATTGAAAGCAGGAACTGTTAAGAACTGATTAAAGAATCAAAAGCAACCAAAGAAGAAAAGATTAAAAGATAAAATAACAAAGAATATGATTATGTATTGGCAAAAAGAAAGTGTTTATTAAGAACCAAACTTGGACTGAGAGCCTCTGAAGACGGGACGGAGTGATCCCTTGAATTAATAGTTGTGTGATGATTCCGAGGACGGAATCCCAATAAGGGGGAGGTAGTTGTAACGACCCAAAAATCTCGAATTTATATTCGAGAAAATACGTAAGGAAAATCCGAGAAAAAAATGGTGAAAAAGGGTAATATGGTCATTTTACCATAAAAGGGTAAAATGGTCTTTCGACCCATTATAAGACCATTATGTAAATAATATGTATTGTGAAATAAAAAAATATAAGAAATAAAAGTTTAGGTGAAATTTGAAGTTTTACCGCATGAATAGTGAAATTTGACCAAAAAGGGCAAAATGGTCATTTGACATGAAAATGACCAAATTGTCAAGAAAATGTCAAGTTAGAAGTTAATGGAACTTTGGGTGCAAAGTTATGGGTCTTAGGACCATTTTTGAAGGAATGTTGAGAAGAGAGGGACTAAAGGTGTAATTACCTTATAAAATTTAATCATAAAATAGAGAGTTAAACTCTCATTCTCCAGAAGCTTGAGGAACATTTCAGAAAAGTCTAGAGAGCACGAGAGAGAGCTAGAGAGGAACACGGGAAGAAGAAGTTGGGAAATTCAGCAAAGGAATCAAAGAAACAACCTTGGAATTGGTGATTCCCAAGTTAAACAAGGTTAGTATTCCAAGTTCTTGAAGTGTTCTTGGTAAGTTTTGTGGGTAAACTGAAATCTGCAATTTCAGTAAAATCCATGGGGTTTGTATATGATTTCTGGGCTTAAACATGTTCATGTAGTAAGAACATATGTTAAAAACAGCAAAGTAGGTTGCTATTCGTGATAAATTGAAATGTTGCTCAAGAACCCTAAATCATGAATTGGTGTGATTAAGGTGTTTCTAATGGCTTAAAACTTGTTATTAGTCAAGGGTTTTAGTTAGGGAACAAACCCCATATGATTAAGACCTGGAATAAGAGCTTAATGCCCCAAAACAGCATGCTACAGTGCCAAATCGCGACTGATCAGGAGCCTGCCCAGGCGCAGTGCGCCCAGGACTTAGGCGGGGTGCGCCCAGGCGCAGTGCGCCCTGTACCTGGCGTAGTGCGCCTCCAGACAGGGACCAAAAATGTTAAAAACCATAAAGGTCAGAAACCATAGCTAGGCATGTCCGTTTGGTCTGAAATTTTTACCATAGCCTTAGAATTGTATGAAAACATATCGGGAATGGTCAAATCCGTAATCCGACCTTGCGGAAAAGTCACTGTAGCGGCAGTGGCTAAACTTCAAGTTTATGTCAAAACTTGATTTTTGGAATTTGAGCTAGACTTGTCCAATTAACTCCAAATTTGAAATACAAGGCTAATACAACATAAGACTTCATGGAAAAGTGTCGGAACTGAAATACGACCCGTCGGGGGGTACTGTAGCAAAATACGTATAATATACGATTTAATTAAAGTTGGTCATTCAAGGTTTATACACTTGTTTTGACCATTAATGGTATAATAAGGACTCTAACATATTATAGAGTCAATTAGAATGTAAATAATGTATCATATATTATATATAGGTACAAGTCAAGTAATTGGACACCGAAAGGGTAAAGAACCGAGGGACGTCTAAACGACCTTTCAAGAGTTATAAGGTGAGTACATGCAGTATTTTTACCCATTCTGGGGTACATGGAAAGTAAGTATATTTAAGATTTCTTATAAAATCTTTTTATGTGACATTATATGCAAGAGTATTATTATCAACTCGTTTATGAAAGTATAATGCTATGTTTGAAGTTATGTTTTGAACTACAAGTCAAGTTAAATGATAGTATGTTGGTCTATGAACCAATTATGTGAAAGTATATTTTGATTACAAATGATACATGTTTTCAAATATGAATGGCATATAGCCACAAGATGTTTAAGAAGTATGTTTTGGTTACAAACTGTATATATTTTTGAGTATGAATGGCATATAGCCATAAGATGTGGAAAGTATGTTTTGGCATAAAGCTTAGCATGTTAGAAAAATATGTTTTAAACATATGGAAATTATGTGATGAAAGCTATATTTGGCATATAGCCATAAAGACATAAAATGTTGTAGTTTGGCACCTAGCCACAAGTTATATGTTTATGAGAAATGTTCAAGCAAGCAGCAAGTTTTTATATGACTGGTAATTGTAGCAAGCAGCGTTAGTAAGGGAACTATGTTCCAACCTACCCGGGTTAGGTAAGGGATCTACTGGGGGCAAGCCCCATCGCGAAGTAGATTGCCTCAGCACTTTTATGGTGAGGATTGATCCGTTCTTTCTAGCCGTAGAGACTTGGGGTATCACTTATAGTGATTAAAGCCCTAAGTATAAAAATCCAGCAAGCTTATAAAACCAGTCAAAGAAAGTAAGAAAGAAGTTATTTTTGTAAAGTATGCTATGAAATGATTTTGGAAGTAAAAGAGTTATAGTATATTATTACTACTATAAGTTTTGAAAGGTATTATTTTGTAAGCATGTTATGAAATGATTTCGAGAAATAAAAAGTTATAGTATGTTATTACTATAAAGTTTTGACAGAAGTTTTATGTTACAAATTTTATAAAAAGTTGGAAGAAATAAGTTAATAGTTTGAGTCTAAAACTCATGTAACTCACGAGACATTTTTGTCTTACGTATTCTATGTTTTGCCATGTATTCCAGGTTTAAATAAATTGCTATAAAAGGGATGAAGTTTAGCTGGAGTGGAGCTTGAGTTAGCTCCTATTTTGGACGCAAGGTTTAATCCTTTTCTTGCTTACTATGGTTAAATTTGGTATGAATTTGTAACACCCACTATTTTGAAAAATGTAAATAATCGGTTTTTGATAAACCGTATTTTTGTATTTCAATATTTATACAGTATTGAAAACAGTAGAAATGGGGTGTCACAGGCGATATCATCCAAGTGATGACTTTGCATGCCTACATTAGGGATAATACGTTGAGTTTCCCTTTCTTTTGTAGCCGCTCTTCCTCAGACTCTAATTCGGATTCGGGTAGAGGGAACGTTTGGCGTTTTGTACATGGTGACTGTGATTGCAATTGAGTTTGGGGTTGGAAATGATATTGAGGTGGAAATTACACAAAAGGGTTGAAGTTTTGAGACGCCGTTTGTTGTGAAAATAGTTGTTGTGGTGAAATTGGAAATTGATTGTACATTGATGGTATTTGGGAAAACGGGTTTTGAGAGTCGAATTGTAAGCGGTAAGGTGGTATTGATGAATGATCATAGCCAAAAAAAAAATTAGGAGATGAGATGTTGGATGAATTTGAATTGTTAGCCATGATATAGAATATAAATAGATGTAGAGAAATTGTGTGAAGTATGAGATGTTGTGGTATTTATAGTGTATACTTAAATTGTTTTATAAAAAATATTGTAACGGCTCCTTTCCAACAGATCTTTACAACATCATTGGATTGTCGATGCCGATACATGTCGGTAACACGTGACGGTGGCATCGGTGTGACACATCGTCATATGCCAACGACATTATAGCACCACACCGTGTAGCTTAAGACCCATATGATAATCGTCATTCTATACTCAAATTTAGAGGGGACGGAGACGAAGGGTCTAAAAGCATCTCCAACCCACCTCTTGACATAGAGTTTACTTCATTTCCAAACTTATTTCTCTTCAAACCACCTCTATAACCCACTCCATTTTTTAGTATATGAATATGATTATTCCAAATATGGAGTAATACTATTTATTTACATAAAAAATAGAGTGAAAGTTTCCCTTGCCATTTTTAGTCCTTCTTTTTTACTTTTTATATTTTTAGTTTTAATTAAAATGTAATAATAAATATTTACAATATAATGTTATATATTAAATGATATTACTTAATCCAAATAAAAATTTTAATATTTACATTTTACGTATCGAATTCATATAAAAGTTTACGTATATTTAAAAAAAATTAAAGCATAGTAACATATATACGAATAATTTATTTTGTTATAAGTTTGTGAAAATATAATTTAGAATTTTATTACAATAAAAAGACAAAATACTTATTTATTAAAAACTAATAAATAAAAAGGTGATTTTTACAATTTATGTAAATGAAATAAAATAAAATATAATAGGAATATACATTTTGGGGTAAAAAGTGATGTAAAAATGAAGTTGGATTAGAGGTGGACAACTTTTTACACTATTTTTTATTTTAAATATGGAGTAAAATATAGAGGTGGGTTGGAGATGGTCTATTAAACTTAATAACAAGGTTGGTCTGTTGATTTTGAAGGCCCTGTATAAATAGTAAAAATAGGGCCTAAATATATTTTCTTTTAGCGACGAAATTTGTGGAGGAATTAGTGACGAAATTTGTCAAGGTATTAGCGACGGATTTTTACAAAGAATTAACGACGAATAAGTCATTTGACATGATTTTTTAGCAATGGTAACATTTCGTCACTAATCTGTCCAAATGGTTTTTAGCGACGGATTAGCGGCGGATTTTTCCATCAGTAATTTACTAAACGTAATTTTTTTTCGGACTCCTTTGACGACAAGGGCCCTATAAAATCGAGTTGACACATCGACATTTTCATATATTCACTAATTACTATTAATTTTACTAAATTATACGTGATTACAAATATTCTATGACTAAAAACTCAAAAGTACAATATACTTGTTTTTACTATAATGTATTAGTAGATTGTGTGGTTTAAATATAAAGTGGGCAACTTTTATTCTTCTAACGTAATTGACTTATTTTAGCGAAATTTTTTGAGTCTCATTAACTTGATCGTGTTATAAATATACATATATTTGGATAAATGGATCAAAATCGTAACACTTAACTTATATTACTTGATAATATGGGTGTGTATTATTTGATTTGGAATCGGAAAAATCGAAGCCAAATTCTACCGAACCAAATTTGAAATTTGGTTTTTGGTTTGATTTTAGACCAAACCGAATTATGAATTTGGTTTGTGATTTAAGTTATGCTCTGGTGATGTTCGGACCAAACTAAACTGAATTACCGAATTCAATTTATTTATTTATTTACATATTACTTTTTAAATTAAATTAATAAATTGAAACATATGTTCTATAATTCATTTAGTTTTTATATTTCACGGTTGACATCGCGACCCCAAAAGTTACATCTCTTGGTTTATTTTTTTCATTATGTTCATGCAAGAGTCGATTATGGAACACCGTTAATTGACTCATCAACCGCCGCACATTCACCCACTCTTTCCTCCCTCGGCTGTCATTATGACTGTCGACTACGACTATTGACTCATTAACCATCACACATTTAGTTTGAAATTCATATTTCATGTTTATAACTTTGTATTCTATGTTTTGTTTGGAACTTTATATTTGATGTTTGAAACTTGTGATATTTATATTGAAATTTTTGATTTTATGTTTGGAAAAATGAAACTTTGGATTTTATTTTCAACACTAAACTTTAGTTTCGTTGGTTTTCAAACCGAACCAAACCGAATTGTAATTTAGTTTTTGGTTTGGTTTAAATTGTCTTGATTTTGATTTGGTTCGGTTTTCGGTTTGGACCCAAAAGAATTTCAAAACGAATAAATCAAATCAAGAAAACTTATGAAACCATAAACCAAACTGAGTCTCACCCCTATTTGATATTCAATTCACAAGACTTATCTACCTATACAGTTTAAGTTTTTTTTGAACAACAGAGAAATTCTTAAACAAGCAAGCGGGAAGCTTGCAAAAAAAACAAAGTACAACAAATACAAGAACTAAACTAATAGTCCAACTAACGCCAAAACCAAACAACAAACCCAACAAAAAACGATGAAAAGTAGAACTAGAAATATGAATTGGCACATAGGAAAATGCTTCAAGCAGCACCAAGAACGTCGAACTAGAGGCAAAGAGGCCAAGAAAAGAAACTGCAGCACCCTTAGAATAACCATCTTCAAGAAAAAAATCAAAGAAGCAACCAGGGGCAATTTCGTCAAAACGGCACCAAAGGAATTTGAGAGCAATAGAACTCCAGCGAAATCGAAAAAGAGCTTGCACTACATAACATCACCAAAGCATCCGAACTTCGAGACAGTCTTTTATCGTTCTTGAGACAAAGCCAAGAGCAAAATCGTCCAAATGGCAAAACATCACCAAATATCGATAAATAGCATCAGGACCAACATCATGAGCCCATAACCGACTCATTAAGCCACACCGAATTAAGATTCGCAGTGAAAATACAAGCCGGAAAAAAGCCTTCTGCAATCGAAGAACATCAAACCGGGGACGAAATGGCCAAGAAGGAAACTACAGCACCCAAAGAATAACCATCTTCAAGAAAAATCATAGTAGCAGCCAGGGGCAATTTCGACAAACCGACACTAAAGGAATTTGTGAGCTATGGAGCACAAGCGAAATCGATAAAGAACTAGCACCACAGAACTTCACCAAAGCATCCAAACTTCAAGACAATCTTTTAGCATTCTAGGGACAAGCCATGGGCAAAATCGTCTAGATGGCATAACAGCACCAAAATTCGATAATTAGCATCAGAACCAACATCATAAGCCCAGATCCAACTTATTGAGCCACACCGAAATAAGATTCACAGTGTAAACTTCAGGCAGACTTTTGTGAGAACTAAACAGAGACCTGCAGAACATGAAAGAAAACACAACAGACCAACTCACGCCAACACCAAGTTAACCCAATCCCCTCCCCCACCCAATGTGAACACGAAAGAAGACACGAAGAAGTACCAAACGCAGTAGAGATATGCTAGAAAATAACCCCAGAAAGAAAAACACACACAGAAGCTGCTACGCAGGTACAACACCAAAACACCAAGAATCCAATTGAATCCCCATCCAATGAATTGTCCATCAAACCAGCTTAAAACCTCAAGAACAATAAACTAATCCAAAAAACTCTATATGCACTCAAAAAACTCTCTATGCACATGGATTATACTCACAAAACCTCAACTTTCATTCTCCATCTAAGAAAACTGAACTACCTACCACTCAATTAAAAAAACATCTCTCCTCTACCTCACTGAAAACTCACCCTCACCATACTGATAGGTTTTATGCAAAACAATAAACTTAAACCCTAAGTTCACATGCAACCTAATTTGGATCTATGTTTTCACTATTTGAACATATAATTAAAACCCTAAGGCCAATTGAAAAATATTAAAAAGAATATAAAAGAAAAACTAACATTTAGTTGATTTCTTGGAAGCTTAGCACCACAAATGTCGTGTCTCAAATGGAATCACACCCAGTAGCTAGGAATCGAAAATCCAGAGAGAGGAGAGAGTCAAGAATGGTGCAGATAAATGGGGTGTCAGGGGTCCCTATTTATAGGCTCCAAGTAGTTATCAGATAAGCCTTAGAGATAAAACTTTTTGAATTCAAATTGAGATAAACCTTTTATCATTTAATTCAAACTCTATTTATCTATAATATATATTTCGAAAATCAAGGATTATCTAATCCTTATTTTCACCAACTACATAGCCTTCCAGAATTGTCACTACTCAACTATTGAATAATTATAATTCAGCCCCTGCACTTTTAATTAATCCAATTAATCATCAAATTAATTCCAATTAATTCCAGATTAATTTCTAATTAATTAATACTATTTCTAATTAATATATTATCAACATAATATATTAATAAACTATTTATTTTATTTATATTGATTTATTAATCACATAATAAATCAATCTCTCTCTTCTAGTTTTTCTGTCAAACCTCTAGCTATGAGGGCAATCTAGATTCTAGATGGACTTTTCTACTATCAATCAGGTAAATACAAATTATTAGTCATGGCTTAGACACCTAATCCAACACACACCTCACTTAAGAGAGCAAATCGGAGCTAAACGAATTACAACACCAGGAGAACCATTCCAATGCTTGACATTTACCTCGAAATTTTACCCAGTTAAATAAGTTCAATTGAATATAATCAACTATCAGCATAGGATTTTGCCTTTTACGCCTAAAATTAACCTCATTTCCGGCCTTCCAGATAGCCCAACAATAGGTATTAAGTAATGCACTGATAAACTTACTTTCTTTTACCGAATTGGATGCAGACGACAGATGACTGATAAGATCTAGAAGATTGTCGGGAGACCTGTGAGAGTAACCACACCAATCGTACAGTCTTTCCCAAATCTTACCAGCGAACTCACACTTAGCAAAAACATGATCTGTGGATTCCTCCTCTATCCCACAAAAAGAACAGTTTGTATCGTTTAACTTTATGCCTCTTCGTGCCAAATTTGGTTTCAACGGGATTTTGTTTAGCACCAGTCTCCAAGCAAAACAATTTACCTTTCTAGGTATCCACGAGCTCCACTTAACCAATTTTGGAATATGTTCTTTCTTTGACTCATCAAGGGCTTGTCTAAGAGATCTTACCGAGAAAAGCCCGTTGCTTTCAATAAACCATTCCCAATTATCCTCTTTTGGGGAGAAGACGAATTTGCTCAACTCCAGCCGAAGCTCATGCATTTCATTTTCTTCTAAAGGTGAAAGACTTTGTTTTTTCCATCTCCAATTTTGAACAACACTAGAATCTGCCATAACCTTCACTCTATCCATTATCAAGGTGTTCTTGTCGCTTTGAATCGTATACAATCTAGGATATTTCTCTTTTAACGGAATACATGCTAACCATAGATCCTTCCAGAATCTCGTCTTATCTCCAATGCCAACGGTTCTTCTGAATAAATCTCTTATAATGATTCCAGATTCAAGAAAGGCTGCTTCAATATCGATAACATCTTTCCAAACCCCGTTATAGAACTTTTTTTTTTTTTTTTGCCATTTTTCCATCGTCAAAGTCTTTGATTTTGTGAATGTTTTTTATCACTCGTGACCATAATGAAGCACTATCATGTCTCAACTAGCAAGCAAGCTAATGTTGAAGTCTCTAAGATCTTTTACCCCTAGACCTCCCATACTTCTTGGGGTAGTCACTTTATCCTAGGCTACCCAGTTGATACCCCTTTTTTCCCCGATCCTTTCCATAAGAAGCCTCTTCGAATACGCTCCAAGCTTTAAATAGGCTTTGTAATTATATAGGCGTTGTTGATTATATCAAGTAAGATAGTTAAATCATAAATGTCACATCCATTTACCGAAATATATGTCTATTTATAATATGATCAACAATTAAGGCCGGTTGCCATAAATTGATGTTTAAAATTAAGAGCATATCTAACTTGGTAGGGGCTGTGCTTGGTTTGGTTTGATATTGTAGACTATTATAGAAACTAATTTTCGATTTTGATAAAATATATTTATACAAATGGATCAGCTCGTGCACGTCTATATCAAAATTCAAGTCAGTTCCTATAACGTAGCTTTAACTTTTATATTTAAAAATTAAAACAGATGCAAATGTATTCCAAATTTACATTCAAGATTGAGATTGAATTGAGCACATTCAAGATTGAGATTGAATTGAGCATAACACAAGTTTAGATAGATTCATTTTTAGCTATGTTATTTTTAATTTTCCGTCCGATCCGACTCCCACCCGTTGCATAGCCCTGTTTAAAATAGGAATGTGGGAACACAAAAACGCATAGGATTCACCAAAACCTGGATAGAATAAAATATAATAAATAATGATGTTAGAATTATCATAAAATAATTAAACAAAAGAGTATCCAAGGGGGAACACAACATGGCTGCATGTTCCAGATGTACACGTGGCAGTATCCTCGTGGGGCTTGTTCTGCTGCCCATGTATCTGTGCATGTACCGACGTTAGTCTTTGTCTTCTTTCTTTTCTTTTTTTAGTTTTAATGTAAAATAGATTACTAAATTTCTATCCTATGAATTTACATGGGATATAACTTAATCAAGTAAATTGTACATCGAACACTTTTCGTTTAATATAAAACAAATTTAGGGGCTGTTTGTTTATTTTAGAATAGCTTTTTGACCAAATTGTTTGTAGGAAGACCGATATTTTTCGTGTAAACCGTTTGTTTTTAAAAAATAATAAACCTAAAAATATTTGCGTGTTTTTATTTTAGAGAATACATGACTCAAGCTTTTTTTTATATGTATAAGTTTTTTTTTAGAAACCCCTAAAAAGTTAAATCATCTTTCCTTTCTACCGTTGGTCGTTACCTTAAAAGAAAAAACTTAGTGTTAACAATTTTCGACACAACATGAAAATAAATGGGTTTGAGTGAGTTTATAACCCGTCAAACCACCAACCCATTTATTATAGGGTAGTGTTCGGGTCGTCTGTGGGTTTGCGGGTCAACCCGTCTAATATATTACTTTTAAAAAATAAAATTTTAATATTTTTTATTAATTTTTCTATTGATTTAGGTTTACGAGTTTACCTTTACCCTTTAGGTTTAAGTATTTGGGTCTTTCCACAATTATGACTTAGTCCCTTACCGTGTCCCGTAAGCACATCACAACTGTTTTTGAGAATTTTTGTCATGCCTTTGGATATGTTAATTTGTTAGTACTTAAAGTTTGATATGTTTATTTGATATATCTTTGCATAAATGTCTTTAGTTTTTCTTTGGATGTGTTTGGTATTGAATGTGTTAATATGTTTTTTTCTTGAATTTTCACTTTTAAAAAATTCATAACCCACGAACCCGAATTTGATCCATGAACTCGAATATGATCCACAGACCCGAATTTGATCCACGAACCCGTATAATTAAATGGGTTACGCGGGTCGTGTCTGAGTTAGACATATCCGGGTTAGGGTTGAAGAAGCTGACACGATTAATTATACAGGTCGTGTACGGGTTAGAGTTTCTGACACGCCAACCAAACCTGACCCAATTACCACCCCTAAAAAAACTTTGTCTCCTTTATTTTCTATGTAACACCCCTTTTCTCAAAACCATTTATAAAACAATATATATTACACTACGCGACTTGCAAAAGATATATTACATTACGCGACTTGCAAAAAGTCGCTAAACTTTTTTTTTTACAAACTTATTCTTAAGGGGTATTACAGACTGCATACAAAAGCCATAATTTAAACTTATCTGTATTTTACACTGGTCCCAACTTCGGAGCTTATGTAGTAGTCAAGCTCCTGCTCTTCTTACCTAAGTACATAGCATTTTAACAAATAATACGTGAGACATAAAGCCTCGTGAGTAATATGGGTTTTAGACCCAAAACTTTCTTACTTAAAACTTGTAATACAAAACAAGTAGAATACTCAAAACTGATTTTTATAATAAATCTCAAAACTGCTCAAAACTGTTTTTCATAAATAATTCTTAAAACTGCTCTTTTCTCATTTCTCAAGACCAACTGAAACTCATGAATTGGTTTAACTCATTTTTACCAACTCCCCTTCACGGGACGAAACAGATCCACCCGCAAGGTTGTGCTACTTCTGTCTCCCCTTCATGGCTTGGAATAAATCCAACCATAAGGTTATGCTAAGCTAGACAACTACTTCGCGACAGGAGGTACCATCCCAGTAGTGTCTTCAGATCTCCCGATTATGTGGGTGATCCTAGTCCGGACAACTGACTCTTATCACTTTCATTACTTTCTTGTTTCATTACTTTCTTCACTTCATCTCAAATTGGTCAAACATAAACACAATTCATAACAAACTCAAAGTTATAAACTTTTGACTCACTTTCAAAATCTCTTTAAATACTAATCTCTACATGTAACGCCAAGACATGTTTTATTATGTAAATATAATAAAAAGGGTAAATGGGTCATTTTACCTTAGAAGGGCAATTTGGTCTTTTTGACAGAAAAGGATTTGATTTGTAATAATATTTTGAGTTTTGGACTTAAAATGTTATAAAAACTGGTTTTTGTCATAAAATGTGTTAGTTGTGGCAAAAGCTCAAGAATTAGAACTCCATGGACTAAACTGCAAACTTTGGAAGTATAAATAGTGGAAAAGCTCTCCCACATGTGTAGAAAATCTAGAAATCACGGGAGATGGTTTTCTTGAGCGATCGTTGCAGAATCTTGGAGAATTCTTGAAGGTTTGAGCTTGGAATCCGATTATTGGCTTTGTATTTAAGAATTGGAAGCATTGAAGGTTAGTATTTCAAGTTTTAACCAAGATTGTTCTTGGTGGGTTTTGAGAGTAAACTGAAATCTGCAATTCCAGTGAAATCTATGATTTATATGATTTCTGGGTTTCAAACATGTTTACAAGTTAAGAACATAACTCAAGAATATGAAAGTATGTTGCTATTGTTGAAATTTGGGACTTTGCTCAAGAACCCTAGATTATGAGTTCTTATGGTCAAGCTTGATTTTAAATTGTTTTGTTAAGTCCTAAAGATCACCTAGGATGTATTAAGACATTCCTAAGTGGTTGTTTTCAAAGAAATTGCATTTTTGGTGAAAAATGGACCAAACGGGAATTTCTTGAAATGTTTGAAATTTGTGATTTCTATGGCTTAAATTCAGATATTAATTGATGGTTTTTGTACTGGAACAATCCCCCATCGATTAAGTAGTGTATTAGTGACTTAATGGGAGAAAATATGGATTTGCAGCTTAAAAATCGTGAATTTGGGCTGTACAGATGAGATAGAGGCGCTATCTCTGGAGATAGAGGCGCTATCTGAGATAGAGGCGCTATCTGAGATAGAGGCGCTATTTCTGGAGATAGGGGTGCTATCTTCGCAGAATGTCAAAAATTGGCCAAAACCTCCTGCTTTCTGTTAAGAGCAAATTTGGTTTGGTTCAATTTTGGAATTTGATGCTAGACTTATCCGATTGACCTGAAATTTTGAACATAGGTCTAATATGTTGTGAAACTTCATGGAAAATTATCGGAATACGAATACGACCTCCCGAAAGTACTGTAGTAGAATACGCGTATTTCGGGAAGTGTATTAAATTTTTATAACGATGGTTATTGATTGGAAATGCTTGGAATTGGTCTTATATTAGACTCTTGTGCACTAGAATCAACTGAAATGGTAAATTAACCTATAATCATTGTGAAATGAATGAAATTATAGGTACGGGACAAAATCTTGCAGGATACATTTCAAGGCAAGAAATAACCAAAGCCAGTGGTAGCAAGCATTCAGGTGAGTAATCTTAACTATATCTAGTGTGATATACGATGATTACAGTGGCACTACTTGAAGTAGTTGAATACGATACAAGAGTAGAATACCCAAACGATATGCGGGTATAATATTGGATTAAAAGTCCAAATGGTGCGGCCTATATGGCTATGATTTCTGGTGCGGTCTTAGGACCATGATCTTGGGTTATTGAACCCAAACCGGTGCAGCCTTAGGGCTATGATAAATGATAAAACTATTGGTGCGGCCTTAGGGCTATGATTTGATTAACTAAAATGATTTGGTGCGGCCTATATGGCTATGATATTTGGTGCGGCCTTTATGGCTATGATATATGGTGCGGTCAGTGATGACTATGATTTTTGGGACAGAAATTGTTTAAGAGTTTAATTGTTGTTATTCTCTTATATATACATGTTTATTTGCTTGATTACTCATTGGGCTTAATAGCTCACAGTTTATTTGATATGTCCCTGCAGGTGAGCGTGATCCCGCTAAGGGAAAGGATAAAGTCCGTGACTGAGGACTTAGAGTTTGAAGTGACTACCCGGCTTGAAGAATGTATAATATATATGTATTGTACTTTGTGATACACTTGTACCTGTTGTGTTAACTAATACCCCCATACTTATGATTTGATTGTAAAATATATGGTTTGAAAAATTAAAAAAATTTTATGGGGTGTTTTGTTAATAAGTCGGGTGTTACACTACATCTTAAGCCCACATATGGAGCTTCTTTCAAAATAGCTTTAAAAACTGAACTTCTTCAAAATCTCTTTTAAAACACTTAGCTCTTAGAGCTACTTTCAAAACTATTTCCAAACTCTAGTATTTAAAAGTATTTTTAAAATCTCATTTTTTGAAAATATCATTTTGCTATGTACTAGAAAAATCCACACATACTCACCTCAGGTCACCTATGAGTTATTTAGCTCCTTAAACTTCTTTCTCCTTCGCTTGGTTCACCGTATTTGAACCACCACCTAATTCACATACTTGGTTAATACTTATTTATATATATTACAACTGACTCCACAATAAAAGAGTCTCATATTATGCAATTAAGGGTCTTGACTAAACTACAACCCTTAATAAACTAGTTTTCTTAACTTTATAATTTTCCGAAATACGCGTATTTTACTACAGTACCCTCGGGACGTCGTATTTCGATTCCGACAATTTTCCATGAAGTTTTAGGCTATAATGGAACTATGTTTAAAATTTGAGGTCAAACGGACAAGTCTAACCCC